>JADLSH010000260.1:3727500-4927500 GCA_016169945.1 Trachythela sp. YZ-2020
GATAAGCCCAAATAATTGTTAGCACAAAAGTTCAATATTTTGTTTTGTGATCCTTGAACATTGATCTCAGGCCCTTGTTTTGACGTGATGACTCGTTCCTCCTTCCAAGTGCCTGCATCTTTTATTGCAGCAATACGCCCAGCAAGTGATTGGTTGAAATTATTTGACGCAACGCTAGAGTTGTATCGAGATTGCTTCAACAGTTGTAAAGCGGTATGACTTCTTCCAAGAAGTCTACTTCTCCACAGAAATTCTGAATGGAATTATAGATATGCTATATATTTTAGTACTGGCTGTGACTATTAACCTATTTATAATGCACAAGGCAATGCACTGGGGCATTTGCCCCCCCCCCCACTTTTTTCCAAACGGAAAAAGTGCCCCTTTTCTGAAATGCCTTCTTTTCTAGTCTGAAAGTGTCCCTTTCCAATCATTGGGCAAAATCCATGTATTTATAACTTTTAGATTAATTAGGAAAAAAATGACTTGAATGTAGAAAATGGTGTTAATGAGACCTTAGATATCCAAATTTTTTCCGGGGCTCCACCGGACTACTCTACAATACTTTTGACTCACTCCCCCCCAAAAAAGACGACGCTGGGTGGATCACTGATAGGCGCCACTTTTTGGCAGTGCCCCCTTAACTTGTGAGATGCGTCTGCAACCTTTGAATACCTAAGACACATTATTAATATATATATTTACTTAATTAATATTTACATTAGGGGGTATTGTGGATTAACGGATTGCAATAAGCCTAATTGCTGTCCAGGGGTGTAACTTGGGTCTAAACATTGGGGGGAGGGTAGGAAGTATTGTGGATTAATGGTAATAGCCTATTTACATGCAATAAGCATAATTGCAGCCCAGGGGTGTAACTTGGGTCTAAACATGGGGGGTGGATCATTTTGCCCAATGAAAGGCCATGGTCAAGACATAATGTAAAGGTGCCGGAAAACCCCCCAAAAGGTTCACGGAGGCCCCCTCATGCTGCTAGCAGGAATGTACAGGAATCGAGCTCCTCCAGAAAATTTTGAAATGCTAATTAGAGTCTTTGAAATGCCATTTTATGCACTGATGGTCAGAAAATCTTGTATAAAAGATTAGCAAATTTTTCAAATTGCCCAAACTGGTCTTCAAGGCTTTTTGTTCTTACTCAACATGCCTCGAATGTATTTTTGCCCGACCAACATGGCAAAATTTGCTCCTGCATAGTTACAATTGTGTATCCAAATAATGAACTTTATAAATGAAGCAGTGATAACTATATCATATTTGCCTGCTTTCAAAGATAAACACATGTCTGATCAAGGCAACACAATCAAGCTTTGCAAGAACATATAACCTAGTTAACCCATTAACTGGCAGTACCCTACCACTGATGAGTAAAATCATCTGGCATTAGACAGAGTAAAATACTAAAGTAGGGCGCATTGCAAGCTAATGGGTTAACAAGAGACACTGGCAATGTAACCTGATTAATTGGCAGTCTACCACTAGTAAGATGATCTGTCTAACACCAGATGATTTTACTTGTCAGTGGTAGCTAGGTACTGCCAGTTAATTAATGGGTTAACAAAACTATACTGTTTTTATCACAAGCTGGAGATTCCAATGTACACTTTCGCAGAACAGACCATACCACATGTTAATTCTGCTGCAATATACCCAAATGAATCCTACTTTGTATCAAGGGCTATATTTCACTTGCAAGGGAGATTCTTGGATTGGTTAATGGGTTGGCCAACCGGGTCACCCATTTACATCCAAACTTAAGTCAAATCAGCGGTCCTTCCAAGAGAACTAAATTGGCAACTTAAATAACTGAACGTGGTTAATTACACGTTGTTGTGATTAAGATGTTTAAGATGCCAAACAAACAAATACATCTCAACTTTGATTGGCAGTGATGATAGACATGAATATAGAGAATCTGTTACTCCGGTTGGCCAACCCATTAACCAATCCAAGAATTATGGGTGTACAATATGCCTGATTATCCCCTATAACTAATATGTAACAATTGGCAACCTAATTAGCCAATAAATGAAATACTGGATAATTATTAACTCAATTAGACAATTTGGGAACTGTAAATATTGGGAAATTGTGTGTGGTACTCCTAGTAAAACACACAAACTATTCTATAAACACATGTAGTTAATTTCGAGGTTAATCTGCATGCTCAATTAATTGCAAGACCGATTATGACTCACTGGTGTTCTAAATCAACCATGTAAATGCACATCCTTCCTATTCTAAATACAAAATTACTCTAGATTTCCAAAGATTATAAACCCAATAAGAATTTAAGATTGTTTTGAAATCAATCTAAAAGCTAAAATCTAAGATATTGAAAAAAATACAGCGATATTACGGTGTTTTCCAACTTACCCATTTTTTGTTGTTTTCAAAAAGGAGGCGTTTTGTGGGCGTGGCCGCTATCTCGTGCCAGACCTCCGCGGTTATGATCGCGCCTGAAAATGAAAGTCCTGGAAACTAATATTGTTTTCACAGAAAATATTCCTAGAAATGAGTGCCAGTTCATCTAAAATTTATATAGTATTGATAAATTCCAAAATTATTACTATATATTGAAGTCAACGACAATCCAAAACAAGTTTTCCCGCCAACTTAGAATTTGCGCCAATGTTTCCACATTTATGGAGCAAAAAAAAGCTACATGGGCAAAAAATGTTCAGACCAACTTACAAGACCGCCTATGGTTCAACTAGTGTGCTTTATATGTGACTTCTTTAATTAAAGCTCAAAGCTTTATAGGTTTCTGATAGTTTTGGACAAAGCCCTGGCAGAGAGGGCGCCATGTATTTTCCTTTCCCCAGTGGCCTTTTCTCCAGCGTCCTAATAGAAGAGGTGACTTAAAGACGAAGGTACAATCATGTCTAAAAACCATTCCAAAAGTAAATATACCAATCATAGGGAGAAAATAAGTTACGTGCATGCATCATTAAAAGCAATAAGATATCGTGGAGTGGGTGGGGGCATCAACGAAAAGGAACCGGCTAACAAGGTGATAAATTGAAGGAGTGCGAACCTGGAGGGGGGTCTGGGTTTTCGTATTCTTGAGTTTCTGTGGCTTGATTTCCTGCATTTTCAGTACCATCTAAACGGACTGAGTTTTGTTTCTCCGTTTTTGCTTATGTTGTGGACAAAAGGGACCTTCACTGGGAGGCCAAAATAGTTTACTGGGGGGGAGGGGGGGGGCAACATAGGGGCTGGAGCGGACTTTCTCCCAAGTTTATATGTTAAAAAGGCCCTGATTTTTGTGCTCCATGCTATTTTATCACTTCGGGTAGGCTACGGCCAAATTAAACTGAATACGTCTTTCGGCCTTCGCTCTTTAGGTTGTCTAACTTTGTTTTAAGGCTAAATATTGAGCTGAATCTGCATGCCAAATTATCAATAATAAAAAGGCAATTTGGGTAAAATAACCAGAGAGTGATAGGCATAAGATACAAGCAAAAAGGGGGAAGAATGACTTACTTCACCAGAGTGCATGTTATAATATTCCCATAACAAAACCTTGCGCGTCTAGATGGGATATCCTAGAAGCTCGCACACCTTCTACAATCTTCTATAGTTCACATCCTCCTACAATCTTGTGCAAAAATTATTGAGACATAGCATTCGGACCCCCTTCCCCCCAAAAAACAATGTTGTTTCCATGATACCAGACCACATGGTTTGCTCAAAAGATCCACTCAACATTGTCAATGGGGGGGGGGGGAGGGGGGGGGGAATAGTCAATACAAAATCGAATTATATGAGTATAGATGTGTCAGAATGAAATTATTGTAGTTAGGTCCCATTTCCTTGTTGGCCCCCACTGACGAATTCTTAAAAATGGCCCTGATATTATCAGATATGCAACAGATAGACGCTCGTAGATTTTCTTTGGTAAGAATCGTATTTATAAAATTGCAATATTTCAAAGTAACAATCATGTCCTTATGTTTCGTGGACGAACAAACTGCATTTATTTGGTTAGAGACAGGGTTGTGATTGGGTCAAGATCTAAGAAAAATGTATTCGTGCGCGTAAGATGAGGATGCCGCCACCTTTATGAAGAATTTCAAATCCACAAAAGTAATACAGCATTTGCCCTTCATTAAAGGAAAAAGAGTGATGAATAACGTGTATTGTATATTTAATAGCGCGTCCCTAATTTCAATAACACCAATCAAATGTCAATTGTGCATAATGGAAGTTCAATAAAACACTTCTGTAATTTATACCATATTTTGAAGTTCAAATGTGCGATTCAAAGAACAATAGCATGTAGTGAAGAATCGTTAGTGCGAGTCAAAGAACAATAAGGAAAATTCACATATCATTTGAATAACATTGTATTTTCAATTTAACGCAACAGTAGGTGTATTAACTTATTGTACAATATTGCTTACATGTACATTCGACCACAGTATTTTCACTCAAGTGTACGTACTGCAATGACACAGTTCATGCAAAACCCAAACAAACAGTTCATGTTCAGTTCACCCTTGAATATGTTCTCTGGCCAGGCATCTTGGCATGTAGGACTGCATCAATCGGAACCAGGCAGCACACTTTTCGACAGTAATGCTAGGCAAGTTCCTCTCAAGAGCTGTGACCAAAACACGCTTGCGATATTCCCCCAGGGGAATTTGAGCATTTCGTGCTGCATTTCTGTCATTAATCTGATTCTGAAACAGAGGACGTGTGATGTCAGCCTTGATATTCGCTTTCAAACAACTGATAGCTTGCTCAACTGGATTCAAAAATGGAGAGTATGGTGGCAAAACCTTAACTTGGGTATTTTCCGCAGGAGGAGCAGCTCGACGATGGGCGGGCGCACCGTCGAAAATAAGATAGTGTGTTTCATTCTCATCCAAATGCTCGTTTGTGTTCTCCAGAAACTCGTTGAAAAGTTCACCTGTCATGCCTCCCGACTGAATCTTGTGATATATCAACCCAAACACTGGAGATATTGCCAAACATATTGTAATGTTTCTTCCTTTCTGCCCACACACCTGACGGTAAGCTCTGTCGCCTTGTCGCGAACGCCCCTGGCTTCTTGATGTCCAAATGTTAAACCCACACTCGTCAATAAAAACGGTATGGTGCAGGTTTGCTTCCTCCAGGAACCAGTGAGCATACTCGTTTCGGCGCTGAATTACATCTGCTCGATTACGGTCGGCTGGAACTCTATGTGCCAACTTCAGGGTATACAACATTCCGTCTAAATGTTTCGCAACTGTGCGAACGTGAACAGGCGGACGGTCCGGGAGTTCCTCTCTTAATTTTCGATTGATAGCTTCCAAAGTCAACATTGATTCTCTTCGAGAATTTCTTCAAGACACTGCCTCATCTCTTCATTGACTTTCACGTTATTACGCCCGCCACGTGGCCTTTCATCTACTCTGTTCTCTCGTATAAAGCGTGCTACTATGCCTCTGGCTGTCGAGCGGTTTACACCTAATGTGTCGGCAACAACAAGATAGTCCTGCTCGGGCTCTTCGAAAGCCCGTACAATCCGTTCTCTGTCTTCTTGTGCAATTCTACGTCGTCTCTCTGCCATGTCGTTTGCTTTGACTAAATCGTCTAGTACACGTCCCTTTATATCTTATCATGCATTCCCAGGTGGATCAAACCGTCACAATTCTGCACAAATATACAGTACTGTACAATGGCATACACGCTCGTTAAATTGAAAATACAATGTTATTCAAATGATATGTGAATTTTCCTTATTGTTCTTTGACTCGCACTAACGATTCTTCACTACATGCTATTGTTCTTTGAATCGCACATTTGAACTTCAAAATATGGTATAAATTACAGAAGTGTTTTATTGAACTTCCATTATGCACAATTGACATTTGATTGGTGTTATTGAAATTAGGGACGCGCTATTAAATATACAATACACGTTATTCATCACTCTTTTTCCTTTAATGAAGGGCAAATGCTGTAGTACACAATATACAGGTGTATAAAAAAAGGTAATCCAACTTTGGCATGTTGTCGCGGTTTATAGATTTACCTTTTTCACACAAATAAAGATCAGGCTTTTAGCTGTCAAATGACACCTTTTTCGTATCACTGCGATTAGGAATGGCCCAATGCGGCCCGACGAAAAAGGAGTGGTCGAAATCACATTTTTCCACCTTTGGGAATTAAACGTCCTTGGACTTTCGACTATTTGATGGTTGCCTATATATTTGTGAAATGTTCAGCATTGTCAGTTCAGTCTGCATGCTTCCTGTTTCGTCAAATGTTTCAACTACCAAATTTCGTTGTTAAATCGCGATTTAAACCTTCTTTAAATTTACCAAGACTTGCGGATAAATAGCCTTTGGCCTTGGGTTACGCTGTCTTATTAAAATTCTTAAATTTGAATCCGAAATGAGAATAATTTCAATAGGCAGACAATAGCCTTGTACTCAACTCCCAAATTCCTAATGGTAGAAAAATGCGTTTTTTAATCTACAGGGTGTCCCAAAAAAAAGTGACACTATAGAAATTATCTCATTGTTCTTAAACTGCTCTTAAACGCGCGTGATTACACACCTGGGAATTTAATGAAATTGTATTTACATTTAAGCATTTTAAAACGTTTTCGCTTCGTCCAAATATTTTAACGCCCGAGTCAAGCAAAACGAGTACACTAATAAACGGTTTGCTTTTTATTTTACACGTAACAACAATTGATTAAATTAATGTTTAAGCTATGGGCCGTGCCCTTCAACATGTCCCCCATTTCTTTCGAGACAAAGAATGGTTCGCCTGTGCATTCCGCGCATCACATTTCGAATCATTTCAGGCTGCTGCCGTAAAGCGTTGAATTCCTCGATTATTGCACTGCGGTTGCACTCGGTATTAGGGTAAATTGTGTTAAAACAAATACTCGTTGCTCTGTAGTCAATTGAACCATTATTGTTACTCCAACTGGTCGTATGATTTACATGTAATTTGATTTTTATGGTAATAGGAGTTATTTTAAATTCCAGAAGCAGAAGTTTATGCACTTGTGGGTTTAGCATAGTGCTCAGGCATTCAAATTATAACAATAGGATAATTTCTATAGTGTCACTTTTTTTTGGGACACCCTGTATAGTATTTGGCCATTTTTGATCGCAATGATACAAAAAGGGTATCATTGCATGGACAGCTATGGCAACAAAATTCGGCAACATGCTAAAATTGGGATTAGCTCTTTTTTATACACCCTGTCGAAATACAAAGCAGCTAACAATTGAATGGGAATTTATGTTGAACGGTACCTGACCGTGCACAAATATTTTGTCTTACATTCATTAATATTTCAGAAAGTTTGGAGATTAAGCCCAAACAATGCTATTGGTCGATTCATAAAAATACAATATATTCACTAACCGTGACCGAATGCAAACAACCGAAAGCCGTACATGCGAGTGAGTTTTCTCCAAGACTATCATTGACTGATTGAAAATTACAGGTCTATGAAACTATCACGAATAGATGGCTCTTTGTGACACAAATCAAAGCATTCAAAACTTCCAATTCAATTTAATTGAGCGACGTTTCGATGTTATCTTACATTGTTTTGAAGCAATTATTTGCGAACATCATGCATAGACTCGTTATATAAACGAACATCGAAATGTCGTTGAATTTAAGTAAAGTTGTTATCGCTTTCATTTGTGTCAAAAGATTTATTTCCTTTCAGTAATGATTTGAAAGATAACACCAACACCAACAATAACAACAAATAATTTATTAGAAGTTTATATAAAAAAAATTACATGGAAGTAAAGTTACTGAACACCCAAAATAACTATTAAAGCTTATCTAGTTTAGGTGTCTATTGAATGGTAACGTTGGAACATTTACTATACTATTTTGTGTGATATAAAATTACCTTGCTCTAAAAATTATCATTAAGATATGTTATACTATAGTTTATATGCAAAAATCTAAAATCAATAAAATATCTAAACATTTCAGTGACCTTACAATATCAATATCTAAACATTTTATCCTTATTTTTTCTTTCTAATCTACATGCATTAAACGTCTTATTTTCTTCGCGGGGAAAGCTGTTCATTCAGTTACGCACACATGCATGCAGTACTGCACTTTATATGTTCTTATTTAGCCAATAATGCCATTTTGTCACAACATTCATACGTCCATGATTGATTCCAATTTTTTTGTACCACAAAATGCTGTTTCAACCCACTGCACCACACACAAAATGCACAAAATGCTGTTTCAACCCACTGTTGCACAAAATGCTATTCGCGACTCCCCATTAAAGTGCTCGACAGGTATACAGCACCCTCCACGTTAATACAATGTCAACAATGCCAAAATCGGTTTCGTTTAGTGAAATTTGTTAAAATTTTCAACACGTATAACAGTAATAACCAGTCATAATGTAAACAAGCAACTTTCCGGGAATTATACTGACAACATATCAAAGTCCTCGTAGATTAGCTTTATTGATCCACGCGATAATTTTTGTATCTACTTTAATCTTTATCCGTAAGAGGAAATCCTTTAATTGGAGTTATCACAACAGTAGGCTAGTCCGCGATTATTGTCGTTTGCACACATTTCCATAGCCAAATACAGCAACTATATGTGATCAGTGAAAAGTCTTTCCAATAAAGAAATGAACGCGAGTGTACTATTATTCTTTAGCAAATCGCTGTTTCGTCTAATTCCAGTTACACAAAGGTTAAAGTTCGCGAACTTCAGATATAGAGTAACCCATTACGAGCTGCGATTGTCTTTTTTCACTTACGTCTTTAATGGAAAATTATTTCAACGAACATGATGATATTCCCAAACATACATGATGATATTCCCAAACATACATGATGATATTCCCAAACATACATGATGATATTCCCAAACATATTGCAACATAGATTGTCTTTTTTCACTTACGTCTTTAATGGAAAACTATTTCAACGAACATGATGATATTCCCAAACATATTGCAACATAGATTGTCTTTTTTCACTTACGTCTTTAATGGAAAACTATTTCAACATACATGATGATATTCCCAAACATATTGCAACATAGATTGTCTTTTTTCACTTACGTCTTTAATGGAAAACTATTTCAACGAACATGATGATATTCCCAAACATATTGCAACATAGATTGTCTTTTTTCACTTACGTCTTTAATGGAAAACTATTTCAACATACATGATGATATTCCCAAACATATTGCAACATAGATTGTCTTTTTTCACTTACGTCTTTAATGGAAAACTATTTCAACGAACATGATGATATTCCCAAACATATTGCAACATAGATTGTCTTTTTTCACTTACGTCTTTAATGGAAAACTATTTCAACGAACATGATTATATTCCGAAACATATTGCTTTCCGTGAAAGCTAAACCTTTAGTTGAAGTTGTCACAACTGAATTCTATAATCCTTTCTTGTCATTAGCGGAAAATTACGATATAGCAACAGTTATGGTCATAGCCATAGGTCTTTCCAACGAGTACAAGGTACAAGACGTGTAACATAAACGTAATTCTTGAACAGCATATACATTAAATTGGTAAATTTCATTCAACTGTTTGATTTTCTTCAAATACATACATTTTCATTCGAACTTCTTCAAGTTGGTCGATTTTCTGATGTGCAGTCCTGAGCATGTTCTATGTCGTAACTGTTTCTAAGTACATTTCCCCATTAGCAATAACATCTCGTCGGTATAATTATAATGCAACTTTAATGCTTAATGTCTTTCTCAGAAGATTGTAAGTTTTATAGGAAAATCTTTATTTATTCATTGTAATAGTGCGGCTGTTAAGTGAAAAAATTGTTCATTTTGTGATACAAGCACCATATATATTTGCGGAAAATCTACATTTTGGCATGAAGATGTTTTGACTTATTTATGCTTTAAAATGTCTAAATGCTTGCTCACATCGTAATATTTTTGGCATATATAACTCAAAACAAGTTAGGAAACCAATGTAACCGTTTAAAAATCCTAATGATATATGTTGTGTTTGTTTCAAATTGTTTATTAAGCAAAATAAGCACTCTTTTAATTGCAAATATAAAATACATACAATATCAGTAAAGTTTAACTCCACAATCCTGGCAGGTTTATTAATGCTTGCATCATAAAACACACGATTCTGTGTTATTTCTTGGCTCTTAACAACCGCACTATCATACTATATCTATTTAAAAGATAGTAAAACAACTGTTTGGGAATTTTGTATAAAAGTGAACATGAAATGAAACTATTTGTGCATGAACGATCACAATTACTCTTCAGAAGCAATTTTTAACCCTTTATCTACCAAGGACATTGACGAACAATTGGAAGAGTCCTGTCGGTACATTAAGGGTTAAATTGTGATATATCATGCAGCACTAGATACACTTGGAGAAAAGCGAAATCTATAGTTAAAAATATTTTTGCCTAATACTAGTAATAGATAACTTTCAAAAAGGCATGTTGAGAGATGCCTTTTTGAAATATAAAAATAATTGAGAAATTTTCATCGCATATCATTGTTTCATCATGCGTTTTTGAAAAATGATTTGTCGTTAAAATTTTTCGTGAATCGAAAAATTATCTTGGTGCCTTTCCATTGAAAAGATGTTGAGAAAACATCTTTTCAATGGAAAAGCACCGGGTTGTCAGTTAAGAACACCTTCTTTATTTTCAAAACTGCCGATTTTAGCTGTGCAACATGTTGGTCCAACATCATGCTACATTGTTGGATGAGACATGTCGGGTCTCTTTGGACATTATGTTTGGTAATGGTGGCTGATATTGGCTGATGTTGCATGAAGAACGTGATTCAAAATATTCTTCCAACACCGTCCAACATTGTTGCATGGACCGAAAATATTGCAAGCTTTTGCCTTTTGGAATGGTTGGAACGGGACTTTATAACTTTAAAACAAGAAAAGCCTAGAAAAATTCAGGTTGCGTTGCTGTGTTCATACACGAAAGCTCAGCAGACAATTAATCAAAATTTGAAAGAGGAGCTTTCACTCTGCTATAATCGACCGCCAAGAAACTGACGTCCTTGCACCTCAAACAATACATTACAATTTTCGTCTGTACCGTAAAACGGATACAACTTAACTAGCAATAAATTAGACACTAATTTGTCTCTGAGTGATGAGTTGCTCGACAATTTGCACTTAAACATGATATTGTTTGAGAACGTTTCTGTGCCTATTACCATAGCTTTTCAATTCAATTTGAAATCAATGTAGAGTACGTTGTAACCGGAAGCGAACGAGTAAGATATTCTGTTTAACGCGAGAAAGAAATTTCACATTTCCAAGCATCTATACACTGTTCATTTATATTAAAAAAAGGTGTCCTAATATCTTCGAACTACAATGCATAGTCAGCGATAATTTCACATGTGCAATTAACATGCATTAATATATTGCGTATGTTACTTTACCACTTTTATAGTAGCGGAAACCTCATTTTTGGATTTGAAATATTACATAAAGTTCAACAATGCTTCCAATTATACTTACCAGCTATCAAGGCTGTCTGCAACAACAATTTTGTTTCATTCCATGAAACATCTCTTTCAAAGTTAGTAAGGCCAACTAAACACAGTTACGACTTGCCAGGTAAGCAAACCTTAATTAACTCAAAACGTTCCGACCAGTCAAGGGCAGCAAAAACAATGCTTCGTTTACGACATACAGCGATCGGTCCTGGAATGTTACCTATCTCTATACAAGTTAATAACTCATCGCGCTCTACATTAATGAAGTACAACATATGATTAGTTGAGCTACAAAGTAAGTTTTCGTTGTCAAAAAACTTCAACCCCAAAAGGTCGTTATTTGGCCCAGAAATATAGGAAACTGGGTGAGAAACTGTATTGAGACAACGTCAAAGATGAATATTTTATTTATTTCTAAACTGAATAATGCTAATCTATTTCCTTGGGGAGAGAATTCTGCTTCAAAAATATCTTTGAATGACGTATTCTCACCAAAAACATATGCCCAACCATCTACCTGCGTTCCATCTTTCCATAAAGAAATGTCACCGGACTTGATCTTCAGAAGTACGTGGTATTTACTGCTGCATGCATACACTGACAAAACATCTTTGTCAACAATCATTTTGGATTCTATTTCTTTTGTTAAAACATTAAAGATGGTAATAGAGGACTGGTAAACATGCCCAGTACTTTTACAACACAAAAACATGATTTTACATATAAATTTTATAGTAAAACATGATTTTACATGTTAAAATCGATAGTTAAAATTTAATGAATTCAAAATTGTCCAGTCATATATTTCACTGCAAATCAAATGAAAGGGTTGTTTTGAATTATTGGAAAAATCTTGGGCAGTCTTAATTAATAAATGGTCTTGGTCTCTCTAAGTTGTTCTTTCGGTTCTAGGAGTTTTAGTTTATACACTTTCATTAATAATCGTCCGGTACAATTTGTGGCAAAGTCGTTGTCTGCGTTCAGCTAGTGTTTCCAATTTTAGTCTGTTCAAACTTTCAATGTATGTTAGCTGACCAGGTAGTATGATATTTACTACTCTTTTTTGGACTTGTTCTATTAGATTGGACAGTTTTTGTGGAACCTGACAAGCGTATTCCAGAATAGGTCTAACAAATGTGCAATAAATATGTGTTAGATCGCGAATGGGAATGCTAGAACGTTTTAGTATTCCAAAGGCACATTACGCTCAATATTTTGCACGGCACGGATAAAAATGTTACCCGTGCCACTTTTACCCGTGCTGAGACTACCTATTTAGGTAGTCTCAGCACGGATAAAAATGGTACGGGTATCATTTCTCTGGACGGGTATCAATTCGTGGCAAAGTCGTTGTCTGCGTTCAGCTAGTGTTTCCAATTTTAGTCTGTTCAAACTTTCAATGTATGTTAGCAGACCAGGTAGTATGATATTTACTACTCTTTTTTGAACTTGTTCTATTAGATTGGACAGTTTTTGTGGAACTTGACAAGCGTATTCCAGAATAGGTCTAACAAATGTGCAATAAATATGTGTTAGATCGCGAATGGAATACAGAACGTTTTTAGCTAGAAAGGCAGTATACCAATATTTGCACGGGACATAACGCATCAATATACCGTGCTGAGACTACTTATTTAGGTAGTCTCAGCACGGATAAAAATGGTACGGGTATCATTTCTCTGGATTCTGCGAGAAACATCGCAGTTCGTGAAAAGAGAAAAAATTACTTGGTAAGATTACTTCGTCCATGTAAATTGGACTGGAACGATAATCTTGAGGAGGGGGGAAATAATGATTCACATTTTTATACAACGTTGATCATTAGAATAAAACCAATAATTTTGTTCAAAAGTGGAAACAATTTCCATTGGAAACTCGTTGTTGATTAGCATTGACGTGACGTGGTAATCATTCGTAATATCGTAAACATTGAAGATGTTATCAATATCAATTGTGCCCAAAGAGTTGCCACTAGCAGTGAAAGAAAAAGAGAATAGCGTATTACATGGGAGACATCTTTCCTTTTTGCCGCTTGAAATGTTCCAGATAATCAAGTTATTGCCATAGTTTGTGACCATTTTGCTACCATCAAAGGAGAAACAACAATTTGTAAATTTAGAACAACCTTCATCACATTGAAATGGTCCAGTTGTAAATGTCCCCTGCAATGTTAGCGTATTGTCGAGTCTACCAGGCAATATCAAGCTTTCACAAGGGTGAAAAACAATACAATGCGGCAACATACAAGAAACATCAATATTATCATTATCATCACCATCAGGCAATGGAAGAAAAGCAACTTCCACCTTGAAATCATGTATTTTCCACTCGGACATACCAGTTGCTAATGAAAAGAGTTCAATCGCGCCCTCTTTATAACTACAGACAACGTAATCATGCTTAGGAGATATGTCGATACCTGATATTTGGTCAGAAGGAAGACAACAGGCTTCAAGTGCGTCATTCATCCTATCTTTCCTAATAAACCTTAGATAAGTAATATCCTTGTAGCGTGTGTTAAGCAAAGTTGACGCTTTGAACGAAAGTTCTTCTCCACCTTCATTAACAACATTTTGTAAAAAGGTTTGGGGAAAATCTCTTAACAAGAAGGCAAACTTTCTTATAAGGAAAAACAATCGGCACACCGTTGCTCTCGTGTTCTCAGAAACATTATTGTACATCTCATGATTCGTAAGGCTAGCGATATTATCTAAAGTAAGATCTACATTAACACAAACACTGGCAAACATAACTTCTAAGTCAGTGACGTAATCACTTACAAAACATTCTAGCTTACCTGGATCTTCTGGTCCGTTCAGCATATGCTGTATGCAGTATTTGATTGAATACTTGACCGCTGTGATAGTCGTGGCTACATCTCTAACACCCCACTTCTTCAATTCACTCAATTTCTTAACACATAGATCAAAAAGGACCTTATGACCATATTGCACATCAACAGAGTAATCATGCTCGGTGTTATCGACAAGCCAATCTCTTACTGACTTATGAAAGAACGAAATAGATTTGTCTTCCTCGATGACAAGAAGAGATGAAATTGCTTCTTTTACCTTTTTCCTTGTCCTGGGTGAAATATCAAAACCAAAGAGGGTTTCAAGAAAAGCTTCTGGCAACGGCTCCTTTGCTACTGCAAGAGCACTTAAAAAAGAAAAGAATGTATCTTCGGAAATTTTCAAGAGTCTTAACTCGCCTTTCAATCTTTGGAAACATCTTTCACAATACTTCTCAACACCTTCTGGCAAACTATCAATGCTAAACATGGAAGATTCGTCCTTATAATACTTGGAAATAAAAGATGCATACAGCATTAACCCGTCACATCTTTCAGCTAAACTATTTATAAGATCTGCAGTGGAGGCATTGGCATTTGAGATATTCTCCTGTTTTAAGACCACTTTGAGGTCATTCAAATTTCGTTCATCATTAGCTTCAATATACAAGGAGTTTAGTTTTTTAAACTTATCGATAAGATTTACCTCTGGCCTTGTGGTAATCACAAAACGAATATAAGGAGGAAGTTTGTGCAAATGATTTGAGATCAAATTTGCAAGTTCGTGTCTTCCATGGTATTCACTCTGATCAACAGCGTCTATTACAATCAATATACGCTTTCCAGGATCAGCAATACCTGAAAACGGTTCTTTAAAAAGAATGGAAAATAGCTGTTCAATATTCATATCGTTCAGCGATTGTCCGAGATTGCCAGAAAGCTTCTCGATAAGAGCTTCCTTGTATGCAGGGACAACGTTGCATAAGTGCCAAGCTAAAGACTGAAGAAGGATATTTGGATTGTTGTTATGACTGTTATTGTGCTGAAAAAAATGAGATGCACCTAGGTGCTCAGCAAACCTTCTACAGATAACCGCAGCAATAACAGACTTACCCATGCCAGCAAGGCCAGAAATGATAAACGCACGATTTGGGGAAGTTTCATTATTAAACCAGGCAGAAACTTTCTCAAAAACCCATTCTCTAGTACCTTCCGTAAATTTTTCGTGATACAACTCAATCTCTCTCCGAAAGTCGCAACAAACAAGGTGCTTGATTAAAACATGGTCCTCTCTTGGAGCAGCACCTGTCACAGCATCTTGAATATCTTTCAAAACATTCCGATTTTCATTAAAAACACTCTGATTTTCATTCACTTTCTCTTCACCACACAGCTCATTTTCTAGTCTATCTATTTCATTATGGTCTATCCCTAAACGAACTAATGGCGAAATTATTTCTGCCCAGAAACTTTTAAAATCTGCCAAACTAACAGATCTATTGGGTAAGTGACCAAAACGCTCATTACGAAATAGCTTAATACGAACAATATCTGCTTCAACGGAATGGTCTGAGATATTTGGGATGATATTCCAGATTGGATGGGTAGGCGGCAGTAAACCACATATGTTTCTTAAAAGAGCAGAGAGCAAAGTGATGTCAAAATCATTAATATTTGGTAGGTTAGGGGGAGCTGGATATAATTTATCCCACTGGTTTTGGTTGATAATTCTTTTACGTTTTAGTGTTGAAAGGCTGGGCTGGTAGGTAAATAATACAGTATGCAAATTACCTGGGCAACATTGTGTAAAGGTTTTCCTCAGTGCTTCTGTTCCACCATCCACAATCAGCCTCATCAACTTAAAACCATTGTTTTTCTCATCTGAGCTGCCAAGGATTGATGGTGCTGCCATGGATACCTGCAAAACGTACCATAAATAGAACTCATATTATAAAACGTTATATCTTAAATATTGAATGCAGTTTCGTTCCAAGGGATATTTGTGGAAGAATAACGGGGTGAGAAAGGCTTTGGGAAGGTTGCACGTTCATTTTATCACGAGAGTGCATCAAAGGTTACGCAATCTGCAAAAATATGATTTATTATGATGAAGTAACGACTAGCCACGCTCATCAGTAATCATGCATCAAAATGGCACATGACATCAGCAAAAAATAGGTACGCTGTAGCGTACATGGCGTCTACTGAGTCAGAAACAATTTGTTTCCAACAAAGAAAGACGCTTAATGCAGTTAAAATGTATGAAATGACCATCTTACTAGAATAAAGACAGTCTATTATATATCACACAAAGATACAGTTTCTAAATACTTTAATTAGCGAATACTTTAATTTCATAGCAAATCTGACGTGTCAATCAGTCCTGGGAAGTTGTTATAATATATAATTGAAAAATGTTCATATTGATATTTTTCAATATAATTTGTAAGTAAAAAAGTTTATTAACAGTATGTGATATCTCTTCGACGATTTCTTTGTGTTCCCCACTGGTCCAATAAACAAGATTTCTTTGTGTTTCCCACTGGAGCAATTCTGCAGTGTGTTTAAGGCTTTAAGCACACTCTGCTAGCATGGTAATCCAGCATTATCATGTGAGCAAAGTAATGTTTCGCTAATTTCCTCATGAATTATTAATGATATTGGATATGTCAGCTTTATAAAGAAAGTGATGCGATTTGTCAGACAATTTGTCAGATGTTATAAATAACCATAATTTGTCAAGCTTTATAGATAGCCACCTCCTGCAACCCTTAAAGATGATGTAAAGTCCGTTCTGCGCATATATTCTGCGCATAACAATGCTATTTTTTACGTTATGTAATAACATTTTTACATGACGTATTTCGGTATTTCCTGTCGTATTTCTTTTTCCTTCGCGTTCTCGCCGACTGCTTTCATGACAACGAAAGAAGTTTTAGTTAGATCAAATCGAACTAGAAGTGCTGCAGAAATCCCAAACAAAGACGACATAACCCTGTGTTCTTCAGTTCTTGTAGAGGGAAGTGTCTCCAGGATAATTTATGGCCGACGAAATGCATGTCTGATGTCTCGCGGCCAATACTGCTTGTCATCCTGAGATCGTGTGTGAGATCTAGGATATATTAAATTCAGAAATTGATGAAATAAATGTAAAATCACTTTAATTAATTTCCTTTATAGGATATAAATCAGAAAAGTATTGATGAAATGGTCTGACTAATTGCATAATTTAATTGTCATCGAAGCTTCAAAAATAAACGAGATTTATAGCCTTGATCGAGGCTTTGATAAACAATAAATAGTCTCACCGATTGAACCCACGCTATATATCGGTAAAATACAATAAATTACGTTACAATCTCGTCAAATTTTACCAAATTTTTATAGCAAATAATGCAAATAATAAATGCATGCTGCAACATACAGTATCTGATATCAACGAACATTTCGATCATATATTTGTAATTTAAAGTAAACTGATAAATTCGAAACAAGATCCTGTATTTTATACTTTACTGAAATGTTAGACTGTGTATACTCTACAATTCAAAACAGCTTACCTCAATACTGAAGAAACTATTCTTTGGAGCTTGAAATGTGCAGATTTTTTGCGAATCTTTTCACCATAAAATTCTGATCCCAACAAATCTCGAGAAGTGTGATAAAATGAATCTCCGATGCACTTGTTGTCATACTAGGCCAGCCTCGTACCCAGGCGCTTTTAAGGAAAATAAAATTTACGCATTCAGCTATAAATTAGCTGAATGCGTAAATTTAATACAAAAAGAGCTGAAAATCTGAAGAACACTAGGCATCTTGTTGTCATTGGCGCAGAGGCATTGGCGTAAACAGTTCGGAAACCTCCGCAGATGCGGGCTTAACTTATGCAAAGAGCCTGTTCGCAGGAAAAGTGAAAATGGGTTCTGATTTGGATCTGATTTGGATCTGATCTGCATCTGTCCTGCGTCTGTCCACGTTGCTGACATAGGCGACTACTGTTCCAGTAGACGCCAAAAAGAGATACTAAACCTCTCAATAATTATTATGTCATGTAAAATACATGACGCAGAATTCCGCACACACCGTAGATACTGTAGTCTGTACATAAAATTCAGTCATATACACAAGGTAACATTCTGTAGGTAAAATTTATAAAACGTCTATCTCCCTACTCTAATACTCTAATCTCATCTGTTCACCATAATTCACCATAATACGCTACGGATTATTTCCTTAAAATAATCCCTGGTTACTCTATCGTCTATGCCGAGGGTACAGGGAATTTATTCAGGTTAGCAAAGACCGCGAAAGCATCTCACAAGTAGGGGGGCACCACCATAAAGGGGCACCTATCAGTGGTATGCACAGCGTCATTTTGGGGGGGGGGGGGATAAAAATATCCTGAGGGTACAATGTATGGAATAAGCATTGTAGGTGGGTCTGACGGTATATCCCCCAGGAAAAATTTGGATTTCTAAGGTCTCTGCAATACCATTTCCTACATTCTGAGGCAGTTTTTTTACCTCACCTAGAAGTTATAAGCACATGGATTTTGCCCATTGATTAGAAAGGGGCACGTTCAAACCAGAAAAAAGAGCACTTTAATTTCAGAAAATGGGCACATTTTCTATTTTGAAAAAAGTAGGGGGGCACATGCCCTCAGTGCCCCCCCCCCGGTTCCGTGGCCCCTGCAGGCTAGTATGGCAAGCCATACCTGACAAAAGTGTATCGAGTTTAAATTTACTGTTCGAGATCGATAAATTGATATTCGAGATCGATAAATAGATAGTCGAGATCTATAAATCGATGCTCGAGATTGATAAATCTATAGTCGAGACAAAGAAATCCATGGTTGAGAAAGTAATCATAATGCGAGATAAGTAATCGTAAGGCGAGAAAATAATCGCAAGGCGAGATTACAAAAGTAAACATAAGGCGAGATGTCCAACTGTACATGTGGTCAGCGGTGCCATCTTTAAGGGACTTGTAGGGTCACGTTTTGGGTCACTTATTGTCATACATGGCTTTCCTAATGTTCACGGGGTCTTTCAGGAAAAATTAGTATAACAGGGTAAACCACGCGCTAAACAAGTAAACAACTATTTTGAACGGTTCGAGGGGCTGTAATTTTTGCCCTATCAATCTAAAATGGCGTATACTGGCAACTCTGATATTATCAGGGAGTTAATGAGTTATCTGAAGCATTTCACCTCGACCAAGCAATGTAAACAACAACATAAATGCTGAAGTCAGAAACATCTTTACTGGGAACAATTCAACAAACAACCGATATGATCGTCAGAAGCAAACGCCACACAACAAGAAACATCAAACCAAGCGCCACAAGCTCGAACACAAGCTGGACAACCTCGTGGCGCCGCAGCTTCGTCAAGAGAAAATTGTCTCCCAACTAGGCGTAATGCTTTTGGAACAAGACGCAATTTTCCTGGTCAAAGATCAGTCTCACAATCATCTCGGAGAAGAGGAAACCGGGCAACCGCTGTTGACAATAAACCTTTTTTGCGAGACCTAATACTATTGAGCGGTCCTAATGAAACATCCGTGCCCCGTCAAGGAGCCCGCCTTTCGCTGGTCGAAAATGGTCATGTAATAAATGCCTGTCGTTTTACGAAAAACCTCTCAGCTGCCCTAGTTGAAATAACTATAATCGAAGCATTCGAAGGGAAGATTCCTCCTGATGTTGATATCGAACTACTTATGTCTGTCCACACCAGTTTGGTCCAGCCTGCTTTGGCGCCTGGTCAGCGCGGTATAGATGGAGTGATTCTTCATCGATTATTTAAGCAGAAGCCAGTCTATGTGCGCCCAAGTTGTGTATTATTAAATACAAGAACGGAATATCAGGTACGAATTTTTCTATTGATTTTAATTTTGTGTGCACATTTCTTGCTAGCTTGTTAGTGTTAAACATGCTTGGCAACTCATCATGTGCCTTTCTTCTAAAACAAAACTTAGAAGATGTATATGTGGTACCAACATCATCTAGGCCAGAAGACCTTGCACCAGTAGATGTACCAGTGTTGCTAATACCAGAAGACCTTGCATCATCATCTATGCCAGAAGGCATCTTCTAAGTTTTGTTTTAGAAGAAAGGCACATGATGAGTTGCCAAGCATGTTTAACAGTAACAAGCTAGCAAGAAATGTGCACACCTGATATTCCGTTCTTGTATTTAATAATACACAACTTGGGTGCACATAGACTGGCTTCTGCCTAAATAATCGATGAAGAATCACTCCATCTATACCGCGCTGACCAGGCGCCAGAGCAGGCTGGACCAAACTGGTGTGGACAGACATAAGTAGTTCGATATCAACATCAGGAGGAATCTTCGAATGCTTCGATTATAGTTATTTCAACTAGGGCAGCTGAGAGGTTTTTCGTAAAACGACAGGCATTTATTACATGACCATTTTCGACCAGCGAAAGGCGGGCTCCTTGACGGGGCACGCAAAAAAGGTCTCGCAAAAAAGGTTTATTGTCAACAGCGGTTGCCCGGTTTCCTCTTCTCCGAGATGATTGTGAGACTGATCTTTGGCCAGGAAAATTGCGTCTTGTTCCAAAAGCATTACGCCTAGTTGGGAGACAATTTTCTCTTGACGAAGCTGCGGCGCCACGAGGTTGTCCAGCTTGTGTTCGAGCTTGTGGCACTTGGTTTGATGCTTCTTGTTGTGTGGCGTTTGCTTCTGACGATCATATCGGTTGTTTGTTGAATTGTTCCAGTAAAGATGTTTCTGACTTCAGCATTTATGTTGTTGTTTACATTGCTTGGTCGAGGTGAAATGCTTCAGATAACTCATTAACTCCCTGATAATATCAGAGTTGCCAGTATACGCCATTTTAGATTTATAGGGCAAAAATTACAGCCCCTCGAACCGTTCAAAATAGTCGTTTACTTGTTTAGCGCGTGGTTTACCCTGTTATACTAATTTTTCCTGAAAGATCCCGTGAACATTAGGAAAGCCATGTATGACAATAAGTGACCCTACAAGTCCCCTAAAGATGGCACCGCTGACCACATGTACAGTTGGACATCTCGCCTTATGTTTACTTTTGTACGATTATTTTCTCGCCTTACGATTACTTATCTCACATTATGATTACTTTCTCAACCATGGATTTCTTTGTCTCGACTATAGATTAATCCATCTCGAGCATCGATTTATAGATCTCGACTCTCTATTTATCGATAAGTAATATAATACAACTTGTTAGAAAGTAGCATTAATGTTATATGTGAGGACTAACTGGTCAGTATATTGATTCTGTCCATAACGCAACTAAAACGAGCGATAGCGAAGACCGAAACAATAGTAAACAGTGGGAAAGATCGAGTAATTGTTAAACATGTGGATATTAAAGAAACGCTGTCCGAAGTTAGTAAATTGAGACGGGAAATCGAAGCGATAAAAATCTCTGAGGATGTGAGCGATGATGAAATCGACAAATGGAATGGCGACATCGAAAACGTAATGGAAGGCGGTGATGAAGCGATTGAAACGTTGCAAGAATGGCTTAAAACAAAATAATTCAGGCTAGAAAAGATTCAACTCGAGCAAAAAGCTGAACGAGAAAAACAAGAACAAGAAAAACGGATCGAATTTGAACTAAAACTACACGAGGCAAGCGGAAGCGGAAGTGCCTATTAAACCAACATCCGTGAAGGAAGTGAGCAAATTACAAGCGAAGTTGCCCAAGCTTCAAATTACGAAATTCAACGGGAGTTTCTCAGAGATTGGCCAAGATTTTGGAACTTGTATTCGGAAACTATTCATAAATCAAGTATACCAGCTGTGAGTAAACTTTCTTATTTAAAGGAATTACTGTGTGGAAAAGCAAAAAGGACAATCGAAGCGTTGCCACATACCGCTGAGGGCTATAACCGGGCTACTGCGATATTGAAAGACCGGTTCGGGAAAGATTGTGAAATAGTCAAATGCTTTGTCAAGGAAATTATGGAATTGCCCCATATATCGACAGCTAATTTGAAGAAAATCCATGAATTTCATGATAAATTGGCATATTGTGTGCAGTCGCTCGAAACAATGAAACAATTAGATGCAGTAAATGGAACTGTTTCCATGACTCTGGAAAAGCTACCTGCAGTCAGGGGAGATCTTGCCCGAAATGACACCGAATGGGAAAATTGGACGTATATCCAACTAACTGAAGCTTTACAATTTTGTACCAGGAGGAATCCACTCGACAGTCCCAAGCATGATAAACTGACAAAGAAACGAGAGCATCAACATCGGGGATGTTTCCAGACCCAGCAGAGAGGTGGTGCACAATCCAGAACTTGAAGGGATTCTGTGTATTACGACAAAGAAGAGCATCGGTCTTCGGAGTACAATTTGCTCACAGCTACGGGAGAACGCAGGAAAATATTGGCGCAAAAGAAACTTTGTTTCAATTGCACCGGTCCATCTCACCGAGCTTCAGATTGCAGAAGTACCAGCACTTGCAAGAATTGTAAAAGGCGACACCATACTGCGATTTATGACGTCACTAACGATCGACCAAAACCTGAAGCAGGACTGACAGCGAGTAAAGAAGGTGAACAGGGGGTAATATATCCCATTGTTGAGATTGACGGTGTCAAAACACATGCGCTGTTGGACACTGGCTCTGGCAGTTCATAGCAGAGAGCAGCTAGAAAGAAATGATGCTGGATGGTACGAAGCTAAATTGCCATGGAAAGGAAATCACTCATTTCTGCCAACCAATGAGAGGGGCAGCAAAAGACGGTTAGATAAGTTCATTCGCAAACTGGAGAAGAATGGTCAGTATGCAGAGTATAACGATATAATACAAGATCAGCTACAACAAGGAGTAATGGAGATCGCACCAAATGAATTAACTGGGAAAGAGTTTTTTTTTTGTTTAGCTTCGCCAACTAGGGCAGGGTCACCACAACAGCATATGCCAATTACTGTGGGCCCTTTTACCTAACCCACCCTGTCAACTTTCCCTGTGGGAGGAAACCGGAGTACCCGGAGAAAACCCACGACTTTCGGCAGAGCGTTGACTTTACTCTTTTCACTTGAGGACTGGGTTCGAGTCGCATTGAGAAAGTTCTCACTGAGACTTGAACTCGCGACCTTAGAGGTGAAAGGCAAGTGCGCTAACCACTTGGCCACCAAAGCCCCACAACACAAGAAAAAATGCTGAAAAAATGCTGAGAGTACCAAGCTACGTGTTGTATATGATGCATCGGCGAGAGAGAACATCAACCAACCATCATTGAACGACTGTCTCCACCCGGGACCGCCCCTCCAGAATCGCTTATGGGATATTCTAGCAAAATCAAGGTTCTATCCAATCTTTCTTACTGGTGATTTGCAGAAGGCATTTCTTCAGATAAGAATTAGAGAGGAGGAGAGGGACTCTTTGCGGTCTCACTGGAAAGAGCCAAGCAGTGACAACCTGATTGTTTGACTCGACCGTGGCGCTCTATTGGATAAAAGGAAAGGGTGATTACCGACAATTCGTGACAAACCGGGTGCAGAAGATACGACAACATGAAGAAGTGACATGGCATCACGTACCGACGGGAGAGAATCCTGCAGATCTAGGAAGTAGGGCAGGTGACGTTGTGGACATTCATCTATGGAAAGAAGGCCCAGCTTGGCTGAAGAATCCATCCAAATCGCCCCAAGATGTGACACTAGTTCCTGACGAGCAAACTAGAGCTGAAGCGAAGGTAAAGGTAAAGAATGAAATAGCAGCCGCGACAGTGATCCAGTCAGATGTTTTTGATGAGCTGCTGGACAAATACCATCTCCCGAAAACGCCAAACCGAAGAGAAAGCGACAGATCCAATTTCTACTGACGAGGTTGAACTCTGGTGGATTTGACGAGCACAGCAAGCAGTCCAAGATGATGCCCAATTTCGAGCCGATCAACTGCGATTGAACTTGTTGCAAAATGATCAACAAATTGTTGAGTGTCGTGGGCGAATCACTGGTGAATACCCAATCTATCTGCCCGATGGCCATCGGTGAAAGTTGTTCAACAAGCCCACATTTCAACTCTACATGGAGGTGTAGGGTTGACTATGGCAAAGGTCCGCGAACGGTTCTGGGTGCCCCGACTTCGCCAGTTAGTCAAACGGATCCGAAGGAAATGTAAAGGCTGCAAGCGATTCCAAGTGAAGGCTTTTCATGTACCACCTCCAGGGTAACTACCGAAGACTCGTACCGAGGGTGACATGCCATTCCAAGTAATAGGCGTGGTCTTTGCCGGGCCGATAAGATATCAACGCAAAAGAAAGATGGAAGGGAAAGCCTACTTAGCCATGTTCGCTTGCAGTTTGACCAGAGCTATTCATTTGGAATTAGTAACATCATTGGAGACGGAGGAGTTCATTGCCTGTCTGAAGAGATTCATCGCTAGACGCCGGCGACCCAAACTAGTGTACTCAGATAACGGAGCTACCTTTCAGGCAGCAGCTAAATGGTTGCAACGTGTGAGAAAGGACGAACAGTTTCGTAATCTTCTTCTTAGTCTTGGTATCCAATGGCGTTTTAATCTAAGTCGTTCCCCTTGGTGGGGGGGGGGGGGGGGGTAGGGACAATTCGAGAGACTTATAGGCTTGTTTAGGAATGCATCAACGGAATTCTGAAATGGTCTGAGCTGGAAGATGTCATACTCGACATAGAAATAGCGTTAAATAACCGTCCACTTACATACCTCGAGGACGATATTGAACTACCAGTGCTGACTCCTAACTCATTGCTTCAGGTCAACCCAACGTACATCCCTGAAGAAGAGGCACATCACATTGCCGATAAAGATTTGAGAAAACGTGCAAAGTTCCTTCAAAGGTGCAAACAAGCCGTGTGGTGACAGATGGAGTCGTGAGTACGTCCGTGTACTGCGTGAACAACACCGCCAAACTGGAAACAAGAATGCTGTACACCCGAAGATTGGAGAAGTCGTGACTGTTCGAAAAGAAAACAAACCGAGAAATACGTGGAGGACTGCAGTTGTGACAAGGTTAATTACGGAAAAGACGGAGTTTACGGGGAGCAGTGGTGAAAACGAGCAAAGGAACATTGGAAAGAGCGGTCCAACATCTATTTCCCCTTGAACTGTCTTGCGACCTAAACACCAACCCGCAACTTAACCCTGATGCCACAGAGTTCCACCCAAGGCCAAAGAAAGTCGCTGCTGAGGCAGCGAGAGTTGCAATAAGGGAACTTGCCGAGACAGAACAGTCGGACTAGAACAATGACACTATTGATCGTGAAGAAACGTTGATCAAAGTTAATAGCAAGTTAGAACAGATATCTATTGATACCTTATTACTTTACTCTTTAGTGCATGTTTACATTGAGTTTAAAAAATGGGAATCGTACGTTATAAAGTCTGAGATTTGCATGTATGTCTCTAACAAGAACACACATGGGGGAGTGTGTCTGAGACTTTACATATATATTAAACTAAGTATATTAGAATTGCGAACGCGTGAACACCACGTGCGATGGCGTGATATGTAGTTTTCCGGTAAAACGGGAATTTTGTTGTTAATACAGATTGAAGGCCTTTTCACGCGATCCAATTTGTTGTGTCTAATTCTTCTGTTTACGTATGTAATTTACTGGATTTGCTGACGAGAGTTAGGCTCATACCTGGCGAGAAGTGTAGTTGTTGCATAGGCCAGTGGGCTGTTGCTGCACTGTGTAAAATCACATACGTCAGAAGGAGAATCAGATCCGACAAATTGGATCGTGTGAACAGGCCCTGAGAATGTTATTTAAACATTCAAGACTACAGGTAAATAATATATTCGACCTAATCCAAGTTACTGTCCTAAAAGTTCAAGAATATGGAAATCAGTTTTCTAAATTTCATATAAACCCCAAAAATTTTGACGATGGGCAATTACTAGGACCCCAAAAGTTCGAATTTGTTCTGGACCCCCAAACGATTATGGGCGGCACTGCTCACCAAGTTATAACGTCATCTGCATGTCCATAGGAAAATTCCTTAATGGAAATTTGAAGGAGACAGACATTGTGTTTAACACGAAATTCCTACTTCTTTATTTTTACAAAATCGATGATTTCGGTATATCGAAAGCTAAAAATTTCGCATTTCGCTAAAAATCTCAGAGGGTACAGTGGCACTAGAACCGAATATTAAAGGCATGAGATATTTATGCGGGTGTGGGGGCATGCTCCCCCAGAAAATTTTGAAATCTACAATCTCTAAAATGCCATTTCGTGCACTTTGGGGGACGATTTAAGAGCAATGTCACAAGACTATTTTGCAAATATTTGGTCGAACAAAAAGCAGCTGGCTACCAAATCTACCGATCGTACCTACGCAACGAATGAAATAATCATGATCATGAAATGGCTTCTTCTTTGAAACCCGTCTATTATCCTATCTAGATTACGTTCGGAAAATATGCATCCGCAGTTTGTTGCTTATATATATAGCTGTCTGATCCAGATATCGAATCAGTAACATCTGATCGTTAACAAATTACAAAAGCCCTTAATAGTTAGCTAAGCTGGCGTATATATAATGTTTTCTTTCGTTTCACTTCTTTATGGTTGTGAAAATTATAGTATGTTTAACTTATGTGTATTTTACTAGAAATCACAAAATTGTATGACAAATTATTGGGGGGTTAAAGCCCCCCAGCAACCCCTGCTGCGCGGTCCTTGGTATATCGGAAATTTCGGTATATCGGTATGACTGAAAAGCTCATACCGATATTAGATTCAATACCGATATTTTTGGTATATCGGTATACCGAACAGCCCTTATTGCAGCGAAACTGCAGAATTAGATAGTTCTCTCCAGGAGTGCTTAGACTTTCCATTAAAAATCTCGAGGGCTGCATTTACCAATGCTGCAGTCTGGGAAGTGAAACCTTCTGGCCTCTGCAGAGTTCAAAAAGTGGTCAGCAGTTCCACTGTAAAATCCCTGACGAAACCACAGACAATTCCCTCAACGTAAAAAGGGAAACCAATGAACAAAACAGGGGAACAATTAATAAACCCTTAAATGCGTGGTTAAAGCGATATATAATATGCTTGAGGGTTTGTTGGATCAAACTGAAAAATATAACAGAAGTTCAACGTTTCAAACGAAGGCCCTTCACTTGGAATTTAGTAGAGGAACGAAATTCGCTTAAAACGTCAATCTTCTTGTCACATTTTCTCGGTAGTTTGATCGTAAAAACCCTCAAACAGAAATATAATAAAATAATCCCAGGATTCAAAACATTATCTCAGCAAATGGTTGGTAGGCAGATGCCTAAACTGAGGATAAATTGAATGAACGAGGAATTTGGATCTGTGTTGAACAATGACCTGACATGTACTATTGTCGCTCCTCCCCAATTATAATCCAAATATAGTGTTTTAATTCGCTATGCCATCACATTAAGCGTTAAACTTAGTTGTGACTCAATTTTCAGTATGGAAACAGATCATCTACCCTATTTGGTATCATTTTATATTACCTTTGTGGATTCCACCTTGAGAATATTAATGATCTCATCATTGCCACATACCAGTTCCTTCTCGACTTTTCTTATATTAACGTTAAACTTCAGTAATGTTCGAACAACAGCCGTATGACCTTCAGAGCATGCTACACTTAAAGGAGAACGTCCGGCATCATCGTGTTTATCAATATCTTTCGCAGCTCCATGTTGGAGAAGGTATTCAACAATTGAGTCATTTCCTCCACGACAAGCCGAATACAGAACTGTCTCCCGGAAATAATTCTTTTTACTTGCTACCTCAGCACCATTTTCAACTAAATATTTGACAATTTCTAGAGAATCAAGTTGAGCAGCAAGATGAAGCATTGTCATCTCATGCGTAACTTTCCCATTTACATCAACACCAGATTCAACAAACCGTTTTACTTCCTGAAGATTTCCTGTTTCAATTGCGCTCAAAATTCTCCTATAAGACAAACATTTATAAACTGTTTAATAAACAAGCAGGCGTGTTCTATTATGTAACATGAAATATTTACGCTCTTGTATATAAAGCTCTGGTTAGACCTATTTTGGAGTATGCTGTGCTATTTGGTCACCTTACTTAGTAAAGGATGTAAAGCCTTAGAAAGGGGCTTCGGTGGCGCAGTCGTCAGAGCAAGCGCCTTTCACCTCTGGCTCTGAGTCTTGAGTTCGATTCTCGTTGAGGACACTCGTCACACTCATGTGAAAAGAGTAAGTCACCGCTCTGTCGAAAGTCGTGGGTTTTCTCCGGGCACTCCGGTTTCCTGCCACAGGGAAAGTTGACTGGGTGGGTTAGGATAGACAGATTAGGAAAGCAATATCACAGCTGAATAATGTATGTATGTATGTATGTATGTATGTATGTATGTATGTATGTATGTATGTATGTATGTATGTATGTATGTATGTATGTATGTATGTATGTATGTATGTATGTATGTATGTATGTAAAGTGTGCAAAGAAGGGTCTCGAGAATAGCGTTGAAACAAAAACGTCGTGAAATGTCTTATGACAAACGCTGCGAAATTTTAAAATGGGACTCATTGGAAAAGGGAGGGAATATCTTTCATTAGTAGAGTGCTTTAAAACTGTGTTTGGTCTAAATGGTATAACTTTTAGTGATGTTTTTGAATTTAGTCACATCAGAAAAACTATAGATGCAATCATAAATATACATTATACACAAAACTACCTAGAAAAATTGTTATAAACATTGTTTTTTCGTAAGAATTGTTAACTCGTGGAACAGTTTGTCAAGCCACGTAGTAGAAGTTGACAGTTTGGCAAAATTTAAAAGTAAATTGAAAGAACATATGGACATGTACTAGAAATATAATTTAGGTGAATATATTCATTGTTGTAACATATAGTAAATTTTTAGATTATCTCACATGCTTATTTTCAAAGTATGTAGTTGTTTGTTAATTGAGGGGAACCGAAAGATAGGGTTAACCTCATGGTTCTCCTGCGAGGACATTTGTTATGGTACCTTGAATAAATTTTTTGAATTGAATTGAATTGAATGGTACTAGATCTAATAAAACACGTACTGTGAGTTTAGTAAAGAGCTTGAAAAACGTCTCATTATAGTATTCTTTATATAACGAATACTAATTAGAATAAGCTTTATATAAAGAATACTAATAAAGATGAGTTTTATCATGTATAAACCCACTTCACGTGACATATTATGGTTGACATGATTTGCCAAGAAGCTTATGAATTACTGAGTGTTTGAAAATTTGATATATATGGACGTAGCTGTATTACTTAATTTAACATCACTGAGGAGTACAGCATGGGTGAATATATTGCAGCCAGACGATAGCCTATAATCACCGATCCGAATCAAAACCCAAATAATATACTGTATGATCTAAAATTAGCTTCCATATTTGGGGAAGGAATTGTTGGCTAAACTTCCAAAAGCTCAATTCAAATGTTGCAGTATCAAATACAATGCTGAAGTTAGTGTTGTAAATAGCTTAGCCTTAGGACTTTCAGAATGATCTAAGCTGCACGTTGCAGGTATTCATTCACTGTAGTATACATCAGAATTTCGCAAATTTGAATTTCTCAACATGAAAAATATTCAAACATTTTGCCCGAAAACGTTCCGTGTACACTGCATGTAGTTTTCATGTGCTCCTGATAGAGATCAGTACTGGCCGGATAATGTAATCTATATATTGTTGGACAATTTATATCCTACACACATTTGGACGAAGTATCAATGTACTGCATTTTCTCACGGTAGGATATGTCTAAACCACAGAGCTTTACTATATTGCTGGAGTACTTGGAGCAAACATTACACAAAAAGGTGAAGCCAGAAACATGGCGGATTTTAACTCAATCTGACGCCATATATACTTCCTTTTTCCTATGGTATTTACCAGCGACCAGCCGCAATCCTAAGCATCCGACGGCGTCTTTTAGCGCCTGGTTTTGGCGCAAATATTTTATTTTCCAATTCGTTTCTTTTTGTGCTAAAAAATCTTAATATTTTTCTCCCTCTTTGCTTGTTTTACAACATCGAGGAAAAAATCGCATCTTGCTACTCTTGTGGATGCCACAATTCACTATTATTATATTAAAGAAAAATATTTCTTCTTACCGGTATTCGGTAACATTCATGAAACCTTTTCGAGCACGTTTTAGGATTGGGGTAGGGAGTTAAAATAAAGGTGAGCCTATAATTGATTTACTAATAAAGGCTTAAAGGTCAATTTCAATCTATAACATAATTTCGTTCAAACAGTTCAATTTGGTTAATCACCTCCGTTAAACCACTGTTAATCGCGGGCGTTTGTACGCTTAGTGTACGTATTTTTATACCAGTCAACAACATTATAGAATATAGACCATAGTTAATATAGAGATAACATGGTTAGGAAACTCGTCAAATTACAAAGCAGGATTTATGTTGAACGGTACCTGACCGTGCACAAATCTTTTGTTTTACATTCATTAATATTTCACAAACACGGTTTGGAGTTTAAGCCCAAACATTTCTATTGGTCGATTAATAAAACTACAATATATTCACTAACCGTGACCGTGCACAAATGCAAACAAAAACATAGAACAAAAGCGAAAGCCGAGTTTCCTAATCATGTTATCTCCATATTAACTATGTATAGACACAGCACATCTTTTGTATACCTTATGTTTACAGCTTCCTTTGTTTTGTTTACTTCTTCCATGTTTACTATCTCAATCTTCATTCCTTCTATTTCAATTCCAATCTGCGAAAATTCCTTTTGCAAACGATCTTTCAACCTTCCAGATTCATAATCTTCGAAAACCTCCAGAAACCTTTCATCTGTAAAACAGTGCTGTAGAACAAGTAGAGATCCTGGTTTGGGCTTCCCAACTTCTTGGTCATCTTTTTCGCCACCACATGCTCTTGTAACAGCCCCATGTAACATACTTATCTCATATGCTGCGAAAATATCATCAAGTGTAACTTCCTTGATACCCATATCTTTCACCTCTCGCAATCTCTTAGCGGTAATTGTGAGTGAAAGAACACCTCCATTACTATTCTCTGAACTGGAACGCGTGAGAACTCCAATTGCTAAAGCTCCCTTTGGTATCCGTTCAATTTCTGAACATTCTGGTGGAAGAAAAATTTAAAGAAAAGAAATCTATTTTATTATATAGTATTATACAGAATTTTAGACATTTTTTAAAAGAGATATTTGTACAAGTACTGGTGTGAGCTAAATAAAATGACCAGTATTTGATGATAATTATTCTTGACTCCGACTGTGTGTGATGAATATAATGCCAATGACTAGCGAAATTGGATAGAAGGGAAGAGAGAGGAGTAAACATGTAGACACATAAGTACATACTGAAAGCTAGCCCTGAGCAAACTAATGTAGAATAAAGTGTGGGGGAGTGTTAGAGGTAGTAATGGTAGAACCGAGACAGGACTAAGGAGCTAGTGGGTGAAATAAAGTAGGAAAAGTATTTTGTAAAGTTTTAGGACACCGTGTACGCGTTTTGACCCGACACACTTCTTCAGCAAGGGTTTTTTAAGGAGTGGTTCTAGACGGATAGTGGTATACAGAAAGGAAGGAGAGTATATTGGAAGAAGGATGGGAGGGAAACAAGATTTAAGTAATGAAAATAATAAAAAATATAATATTGTATATATTATGCATAATATAATATATTTTATGTTATATATATATAAGACATTTTGAAAAGGGAATTAGTGAGTTACACTCTCGAATATTATATTATGGCGTGACCTTTATTATGACAATACAATACAATACAATACAATACAATACAATACAATACAATACAATATAATATATACAATACAATATATAATATATAATATATAATATATAATATATAATATGTATATATAATATATAATATATAATATATAATATATAATATATAATATATAATATATAATATATAATATATAATATATAAATTCTAGTCTCCCTCGCAGCCGGAAGCTGTGTCATGCCCAACTGCTAGTTGACAAGAACCCGCTAACGCCTGTAAAGGAAGCTAGAAATATACAAGTACACTGGACTTTTTTTTCAAATCGATACTATTAAAATAGAATGGAAATGCTATATTACCATAGTATTTTATTATTATTATTATTATTTAACTTTGCCAGGTGACACATATACATCAGAAAATAACAAATAGAGTTACAAACACACAAAAAAACAACCAAAAAACACTAAAATTAAACACTAATAACAAATGGCGGGGACGCCACAACAGTTAAATCCAATTACTGTGGCCCCTTAACACGCAAAAAAACTATACGTACAAGAATTTTATATCTAATCTATTTGTTCCCCGTGGAAAACACTACGACCATTCACTTGGAAGCTGAAATTTTAGTCCGTATATCAATAACACAAGAAATATATTACACGGTACCAATAAACAAATCGTAGTGCCCCCACAAGAAATAAACCAATCACATTGCACGCATACATAACAAACATTAACATACATTACGGCACTACAAACATATATATAAGGTATAGTATCATAACTTTAACCTTTTAAGTCCGCTTTCCACCTGGCGAATAAGGTAAATCGGTAAATCAGTATAGAAAAAAAGCAATGACGAATTACATTGCAAAATGTGTGCCGGTTCCATATAATATCCATCATATATCCATAGTATTTTTATAGTATGAAAATGGCAATTACTATGGAATTGGTATAATTTCCATACTAATAAGTAATATACCATTCTCATAATATTTTGAAATATAGGATCCGTGCTATTTCTACAGTAAGGACTTTGAAAACGATTTCCAGTGGTAAGTAGTACGTTAGCTAACATAGGTCTGGGGAACGCTAGAGTTATGCTGGTCTTCGAGTTCTGTAACATGTTGTTGGACGCCGTTTTTCCAAAAAGTTTTAAAGTTAAACTCGGGACGGTATGGCAAAATATAGTCATAGACATACAAATATAGTCCCCAAAACAAGATAAATAAAAGTATTTATAAAAGGATTTTCATTTATTAAAGTCAGCGTGAGAAAAAAACAGTAAAAAGACGCAAAACGACAAGATTTTGACACGTGTCTCTCCAAAATTATATTGCCTTAGGAGGTGAGGGAAAAGTGTCATATTACTTACTTCCACTTGAAAAGTTTAAATGTCAATTACAATAAGTGAGCGTTGTACTGGAGTTCTGGAGTATCAATAATTTTGCGAATAATTCAAGATACTGGCTAAGATTTGTTCCTTTTTGGGTTTAAAGAACAATTCTCTAAATCATCAGACAATTCAAAAACCAAGTAAGTCTGGTTTGAAGGTTTTGTTACTGCTCTCTAGCAGTTTCAATATGTTTCATATCAATAGTTCTGGTCTTTCATTTGTCCTTCCTATCTCAGCATATACAGCTAAATTAGTATATTTTGAATGAACGCCTAGGATCCCTTTACAGAATTTCAAATGGAGGCTTTCTATTTGATTTGTTATTTTAAACATTTTAGTTTGAAACATCTCAAATTAATTTATTTTACCTACTAAAAAAGGACCCCAAACTTCACAGCTATACAGTAAAATTGGAACTACCATTGAGGAGAATAATTTGAGAAGTATTTTAACTGGAACATTTTCTACGTTTGAAAAACTTTTGAAAAGGCTATGATACACACATAATGCTTTATTGTATAACACTTTTTGTGCTCTTTTAAAGTTACCAGAAAAATGAAAAATAATACCTAGGTTATTCGTCTACTTGTTCTAAAATGTTGTTATCAAAGTGCCAATTTGATGACAAGCGTCTTTGGGTAGCTGTCCCAAATAATTACACTTTAGATTTTTTTAAATTGATATTTAATTTCCATTTCTTGCTAAAAAACTCAAGTTTTGTAAGGCAGTTTTGCAAGCCAGTTTTGGATTCAGATAATAAAACCAAATCGTTTGGTAATAAAACCAAAACAAAAAGTAAACAGTTTAAGTCTGTTTCGCCTAGCTTTAGAGGGTCATATGAGCTGTTAAATAGATCAGGTACATCGTTAATAAATATATTGAATAAAGTAGGACTTAGATTGCATCCTTGTTTGATTCCAACATAGGATTTAAAGGAAGGAGTATTTCCTTCTTTCAATTTTACCGAAGAATTGACTGAAGAATACATACTGAGTAATAATCGTATGAATTTCCTACTACAATCATAAAAGATGAGTTTTAAAAAAGTCCTTCTCTCCATACACTATCGTAGGCTTTTTTGAAATCGATAAAGCAAGCAAAAATTGGTTTTCGTTTAGATTTATAAAAATCTATTAGCGTTTTAAGAACTAGCAAGTGATCTGCTGTTTGATATTTATTCATTTTGTATTCTTCCAACGTGTATTCATAATTAATGTGAAAAATTTTCCCAAACAGCTGCCTATACATAATACAGCATTATACTGTTACTAACACAGTAATTACTGTTACTAACACATTATACGATTTATTAACACAGTAATTTTTCACTAAGTTTGGGCAGGCGCCTTGCATGGTTCTTACAGTCCCGTTTGCGCCTCGCCCATTTAGGGTCTTTGTTTTACCTGTTGTATTTAATTATACAACTCTTTGTAAATATACTTTAGTGGACCCTAATAAAGACAATAATAATAATAATAATAATATACATATTCCGCTATAGTTACTGGGATCATTTGTACTTCCTGATTTGTGTATTGGTACAATAAAACCGTTCGACCATTGAGACGGGAAAATGCCGTTGGACAAAATAGTATTGAACAATTTTAGAAAATAAGATGGCAGAGATTCAACTGGCACTTTGATGATCTCACTGGACAGCAAATCACTTACACTTGCTTTTTTATTCTTTAGTTTCTTTGATAATTTACATAATTCTTCAAGTGTGATTGGATTATCAAGCGTATCGTTCTTGCAGTTTGCCCAAATATTAAAGTCCTTTACAACTTGAGCTTCAGTACTAAACTTCTCACTATTGAAATGCTATCCAGAATATAAACATGTCTAATAAAAAACTTAAGCATTTGTTTTTTGGCGACCATGTTGGATGGCATCCACCTGCCATCCAACATGGCGGCCAAAATACAAATGCTCAAGAAAAGATGTGTTTTATAACAAATGTCTATATTCTGTTTACTATGATACTATATATTGCTTTTAAAAGCTAACCTAAGTTTTTCGCGTTAGGTTTGGAAAAAAACGTAGTTTTTAACGGCATTAGAAAATAATGCTGACGTCAGCAATACGAATTATTCAAACCTTTTAACTCGCGAGGGAATAATTGTATCGACTTGAAATTTGTTATGAATACTTGTTATTGTGACGTACAAAACATGTTTAACAGCCAGCATTACAGGTTGCACGTTAAAGATTTTAGAATTTGGTCACGTGATGGTGCAAAACCTCTATTGATATACAGGGTATATATTATTGCATCTCGCTCTCAGTTGTTTAAAGTAAACTATCGTTGGAAAGCTGAATGACTAAACATTCAAATGAATGTAAATTTGAATCGAGGATTGCGCTTTTTTTGACACACCCTGTATATTCAATAATATACATAGGCGCACGGGCGCAGTTTCGTTTGGGGGGGCAACAAAATTTTGCCCGACTTTAAAGCTTACCCAAAATGCCCGAATTACTTACGAACATAACTTAGAAAAAATACCTATATTGAATGTATATTATCTGGGTATCAGAGTGGTCTCAGAATGCACGAAATACCCTTTTAGAACCCTCATATTTTTTTAATTTTCCGGAGGAGCATGCCCCCGGACCCCGCTACAGATTCTCGGAATTTTGGCCGCAAAAAAATTAGTTGCGCCAATGTTAACATCGTGGCTACGGCCCTGACGACATGACTAACCTGAAAATAATTGACACTTTTATTATATATATAGTACAATCTGCAGACATGCATGTTTCGGCGTCCAACGCCTCGTCAGTGCAGCTTGGTATACGTCTATACACGAGATGTCAACCGTATTTATACACGTGAGCTTACTCTCACCAAGCGCATGTGGTACAACACGGTGACATCAACGCATCTATAGACGTGTGCAAAGTGTCATGGAGCCAGAGTGCTCAAACGACCACAAGGGAAGTGAGCTTTGCATTATCGCTAGTAGACACCCATTAGCTTTGCCAGAGTGCTCAACAACACTAAAGTGAAGGAGCGTAATATATATATATATATACCTTTTCTTTTATAGATTACAACATCAGGATAATTTCTTCTAGCATTTGATGTGTTTGAGATATAAATTAATATTAATTGGAGATGCAAATGGACAACAACAAAAGGTTGTTTCTTTTTGTTTTAATAATTTTCGAAGTTTTCTCATGAACCCAGTAAGCCGAAATGTGCTTCTTCAGCATTTTCCCAGTCTAATGGCAGACTATTTTCTTCTCAAGGGTAGTGTTGGCCGGTAATGTTTTAAGAAATGATAGTTCCAGGAGAACATTAATGCCACAATACATTGCTGTACACAATCAGCAATAAGTATCTCCACGTGGTACTGTAAGGTTAAGGAAATGCAAAAATAGTTCAAATTTATAAAGTAGGGATTATTTTATGAATAAATTGTTTCTCATATTAGAAAATTTATTCTTCCTCTAATATGAGAGAATCCAAGAAAAAATTTCTTATCCACATAAAATATTTCTTGAGAAAATTTTCTTAGCTATTCATTCTCCAAAGAAAATCTTTCTTATTTTCCAAGAAATTTTTTCTGATGGCCAAATACTTTGCTATTGTATATCTGGCTACAAACATAGAGGCCAAAATTGTGAAGCCTATATTTGAAATAGTTTCAGCAAAAATGTTACAACTGTAATTTGGAACGGATTAATTAACACTTCTGAAGTCAAACAAAAATTTATCACTTACCTTGTGGGTAAAAAATAGCGTTTTAACGCATTTTTAAATTATGCTTACGTCAGCAATGCTATTATTAAAAACTCTGTAACTCTGGAATAAATTTTGTACAACCCTAAAATTTTCGTAGAAAATTTTTCATAATGATAAACAAAACCTGTTAAAGTATGAAACCCTTCTATTCATAAAAGTTGTTATAAATCCATATAAAAAATTATAGAAATGGCGATGAAGTTTACCTTCCAAACTCATTTCATCAGAATCAAGATCCCCATTATAGCCACTTGTACTGGAGTTTGAATCATCATCACTATCCGAGCGACTATAAGCGCCTAAATGAAATAAGCATTGCGTAAAGTACTATAATATACTATATGAATCATATTATGTTATGTAAAGTAGGATTCTGTGGTAAGGGCTTGAAGTCCTTTTACTTCCACAGTCTATTGCGAATAGTTATCTCTGCACACCACTCTGAGTGTTATCCATATTTGTGAACATATTTTGATACGGGTAGGTAATTTTAGAGTTAAGCTCCCGACACGCTCTTTCTCACAGGAGGCTTACTCGATGACAACATACAACTGTAGCTCATCTTAATTGACTGAATTACGGTTAAATATCTTATGTATAGAGGGTGTTCTGCGGGGAGTTTCTCGTTAATTAATAATCTTTAAGAAAGATTGTCCAACATTAGTAGAAACATTTTTGCGGATTGTACCATATAATGTTTCTTTTACGGTTTCGGGTATTTTTATTAGTCGTTTGGTTAAGGGGACGTTTAAATTTCAGCTTGCGATTGTAACCAAGTGTTGTCAAGGGCTTGCTGATATGACGCAGAAGCCTGTTTGAATGACTCTTCATCGGAGGATATTTCGATTAGTCGTTTGTTAATGGAATGTTGCGCAGAACACCAGGTGGGTGGTTAGACTTGCTATGCACATAAAGAGTTGTGTTGTTAGGCTTTAATGACCCAAGCTGTTGATACATATATGTTATTTACCGGTTGCGAGGTCCGGATGAGAAAAACTGTGCCCGAGGTCTTGAAAACGGCCCGAGCCCGAAGGGCGAGGGACGTTTTCAAGACCGAGGGCACAGTTTTTCTCATCCGGACCGACGCTGCCGGTAAATAACGTGTTTATTTTTTAACATAGGTAAAATTTAAGAATTTATTAAAATTGAAATTCCAGTGTGGCGAAATAATTTGAGATCAGTGCAATTGTGAATTCAAAGCGAGGGTTAGTAGGCTTAGCTTCACTGATGGAGAGGAATATTCCTCTCCATCAGTGGGCCTGCACGCGGGCTAAAGCGAGGCTGACAAAACTTGAACGTTAAAAGAAAACACGAAGACGAAAACTCAAGAAAACTGGCAAGAAACTCACAAAAAACCATGGTTTCTGTAAAAATGTACACGATATTTTTAAATATGGGAGTAGAAAAGCATAGGAATGAAAGGTTTTGGCCTGGTTTTCTGGTATTCCGTGTTTCTTCGACAAGGATATCTTCGTGTTTACTTGCTTTGGCCATAAAAAACTCACAAAGTGAATCATGCAGTGAATGCATGTGTTTTGACTTCGATCAACGCTTTCTACTAAAACTGGACAATGAACAAGGTATGCTGTAATTTTTTTCTGGTCATTTCAAGGTACTTTAACAAATGGGCACAAAAATCATGTTTTCACTACAGTTGGTCCATATTTTTAAGTTTTATGTATGGAGAAAAGTTTTTTCTTCTATGATATCTGTTTAAACTGTATTTTTTTAACTTTAATGTGGCCAAATACTGAAATACATGAGCAATAAAACAAATGTGTTAGTTTTAATACACGAGCATTTAAAACAAATGTATTAGTTTTCTCGACGTATGAACTACGTATCGTGCTTAGTATGAAGCCTTTGGAGTTGATGCAATTCATTTTTGTACTCTAACTATCGTTAGGCTAGCTTTTTGAACTTTTTGGGCAGATTTTTTAATCTAAAAATTGTTTCACTCCTGTGTTTTGTCGCGTAACCAGAGGGCCGGATGAGTTTCAGAGCGGGCCGGATGAGTTTCAGAGCGGGCCGGATGAGTTTCAGAGCGGGCCGGATGAGTTTCATGTGGGAGAAGGGGTTCTGGGGTGTGAAGACTCATATTATGACAAACATCATCCCTACTCACGTCACACCCTAAGCTGAACTGATTGCCTGAACTGAATGCTCTGACCATAAAGCAGAGCCTTGCCAGGGGTAGCCATTCCCTGACGACCCTGAACCAAGAAACACTTGGACAGTCCTTAACCTGACCAAGGGGAATGAAACCCCTATGGACAGTCCTTAATAACCTGACCCAGGGCGCTAGACCCATATGGGCAGTCCTTAACCTGACCAAGGGGCGATAAACCCCTATATGGACAGTGCTTAATTATATGGTATATGTGTGACGTATATTGAGTCTATGGACCTGAAGTTGACATTTTAGAGACTTCAACCCGAACCACAAATTTATTAACCAAAATAACAGAATAGTCTGCGACCGAAAACGTTGTGCCAAAACAGAAAAACAAATGGTCTCAGACCAAAACGTTGCTTTTTAACTATATACATACTAAAGTAAAGGCATTATCTAGCAGCAACATTGTTTGTGTTTCTTTCCAAAATGTCCTTTCTCGAGTCCTTGATCCAGTATATGGTGTTGAAGACAGTTGATGATAGCTGCTTCTATTTGTATATAATAGCTATTATTTCCAGAATATATTAACCGAGGGGTGGATCACTTAAAAAAAGTGTACGAGACTTTCGGACTTTCAAAAGTCCGGGGATTTTTTGTCGGGACTTTCGGACTTTTTGAGACTTTCACCGGACTTTTTTCTCGAGGTTTTTCTAACAGTTTTCTATGATTTTGAGCAGTAAATATACCCGCATAACACTGTTTATAACTAAAAAAAATAACGAACTTAGTCTTTTATGTATTTAACTTTTTCCCCCATAAAAACATGGATTACTATGCCGATAAGTGACATGATTATCACCTTTAACCAAGTTTAACTTTACATAAAAAAACTGAACATCTAAAGTATTAATTAATGTCGAATGTTAGTCTTGATTGCCAGCGTGGGAGTACTTTTCTAATAACCTCCACTGGTAAGGAAAACGAATGGTTTGGACTTGTTTTCAATGTTGCATCGTCAATTGTTGATTGATAATGTCTCAGGGAAAGGTATCCTGGCGTAAAAACGAATTTCAGTGGTTTAAAGACAACTTCCTGCACGTTCTCGGACTGTTGTTCTCGAGGTTGTTCTGAAGTGCCTTGATACCAATTGGCGAAAACACCTATGTTCTTGTAAGATGCCTTTGTTAAATCGACAAAATCCGACGAATACTGTCGTGCCCTTTTGCTTCCTTCCATATATGAAAATTGGATAATTCGACCCACCAGGCATTTTTGTTCGCAGTCAACTCTTGTGAAGACACAGAGGTCACCTGCCCGAACACTTTTCATTTGTCCACACCTACCAAGGTCTAAACCAGAGAAAATGTGGCTGGGTTGTTCCATACGAACGCGCAGCAATCGATCGCTGGAAACTTGAACATTTTCCTGCAGTAAATAAAGAGCAGTTGTTTTTCTGATATAAATTCCTTGGTACATCACAAATGGGGATGGTCTTGCCTTCCCAGTTGATTTCCCATCGGATTTCCCTGTTGAACTTGCGCTGACCTTCTGGGACCTGGGCTGCAAACTTGGACAGGCCTTCCCATTGGGCTCGGGTGTTACATGTAGACCAGCTTCGGTCACCATTTCGTAAATGGGAAAAGTGCCTGAGTCAGTCGATTTTATCAATCTGATATTGGAAAGGTCTTCTTCTATCGTGACAACGTCATCAGACGACATGTCGTTGTTACCGATTGTGTTGACGTCTTCATCATCGCGCGTGGTTGAATTTTCTTCTGATTCGTGATCATTTGTAACTCCTTCTCTTATGACTTCTTCCACGTCTTTAACTAAGTCCGTATCATTGTACGACTCAAGATGAATCCCACATAAGTTGCAAATTTTAGTCGCGTCGTCCTTAGCTTTTAGTACTTCTACCGTAATTTCCTCCATCGTGGGAACGGTAAAGGTCACCTCGCTTTCCTCCTTCAGATGCAATAATCGCCGTTTCACCCGGGGAAACACGATAGACTCATCAGCCTCTGATGATGACAAAAATTGCAGCTTGTGAACTCAGGGACGCCGGAACTGGGGGGGCAAGGGCGGCGACAGCCCCCGTTGCCCTTTGCCAAGGGGGGCAGGAGGGGCAGAGGTGCCCTTTCGATTTCAATAATAATACTGGCAAAGAAGAGAGAATACAGCTGTAAATTAGACGATCAGTGCATAATGAAAGCTATTGTTTTCGTTCCATACTTCTTTAGATCTATATTTGTACATAGAAATAACAATTAAATGAATTGAAATTTGAAAATCATCAAAATCCCATCGAATTAAAGGGCGTGGCAGCGAAAAAATTTTTCGACTGCCCTTACGTTCGCATTGCCCCCCCCCCCTGCCCTACCATCGCTCCGGCGTCCCTGTGTGAACTTTTTCTAATACGTCTTTCAAAGAAAAATTTACAATTGTTGAAAACGTGGGCGTCATAGAACGCAATAAGCGGAACAATTGTTCACAAGACTGCGAACCAGTCACCCATACTCTTAAGGTGTCCGCTGGGAATGTACCATTGACGACGTTAAATACCAGATTAATGATCATATGGGCATTTAATTCTAGACAAAGGTATGCATTGTTGGTAATGAAATGTTGACTCTCCGTTAGATTTTTTGTTGCCAACCACGATCTCCATATCCGTACGAAATATATCGATTTCCAAATCAAGTAAATTCTTCGCAGTGGTGACAAGGACTTGTCAAAAAAACTATCTCTTATATCTCGCATCAGGTTGAGATAAATTACAGTCCCAGATGTTTTAATGGTAGCATCCAATTCTTTCAAACAGTTCTCAACGCATGGCTTCACCAAAAGATCGATACTGCTGTAATTCTGTTTGTCTTTTTCGTTTATTGCCCGATGCGTGAGACCATGTCTTGCTTTTGGGAACTTTTTTAGTACTTCGGTTAGATGGCCTCTACACGCAACTTCTAACCCAATGGAAATAATATTCGATGGTATAATCAACCGACTACGTAGCTTTGCCAGTAAGTGTATGGCATCCTGTGCGCTTAATGTACATGACTTCAGAGCAGGCATCAAATAAAAAGACCAGTTTCTTGGTACATTTGACTGGTTATCTCTTTTGAACAAACCACTTTCTACGACCATTGCCTTCAGAAACGGTCCAGCCCCGTCAGCACCGTTGGAATAAATTGTTACTCCTCGTTTCCGCAACTCCGTTTCGATAAATTTCCATCTCTTAGTTATTTCCACGTGCGTATATTTAGAATCTGTCCCAAGCAGAAACAGCACAAAAGATGGTGCAGCGGCACTAACAGGCTGTGCAACTACACAGTGAGCATACGTTACTACATTTGCAGTCTTGTACACCTTTTCGATTTGTTCAAATGTTTGTAATTCAAAGGCATTGCCAACAGGAAGTCCTTCCGAAATCGGTAAACAAAAACCAACAAACCGACCGGATTCAGGATCATAGTCTACTCTTTTAATAATGCGGGTGTCGTCTAAGTGGATATGAGCACCCATTGGAGAATTCCAATTTTTCAAATGGTCGACAAGTTGGTCGAATCGAAATTCGCCTTCTTTAATTTTCGTGCCGCTAAAGATATTCCTCTGTAATGTAGAAATGGATGGTAGGGCACCGCCTAGATTGGCCTGCAACATTTCATATGAAGCCCTACTCATAAGACAATATAGTGAAGAGGCAAATTTCTTTATCATTTGACCATGCCTGTGACCTTTTGTGGACTTCGTTTGGTTATTTCTCTCAGCATTTTCAAATAACGCCAGTAAAATTGGCTTAACAGTTCTAGATTTGGCATTTCCACAGATTTTGTTTAAGTTTTCTCTCATAGTTTCATTATTATCAATAACATCGCTAACAGTAACTGGAGTAAAGTAGTTAGTTATCTTAGCTTGCCCTTCAACATTTCCATCCTTCATTAATGCCCGCTGCCTCCTGAACGACCTGCTGGACCAGCGGGCAGATGCACGTTTTTTTCTTGATACTATAATTGAAAAAAAATACTACTCATACAAATGCTTAAACCCATAATCATACTTTAATCTTTTCTGACATGTCAAGGATTGGTCCCTTACAATTATTGACAACAACAAGTATTCATTCCTTGAGCTTAGCTTTGACGTTGATTGAACAAGGTTACCACTAATTAATGGTGATCCCTCTCTCATTATAATGTGAAAAAGGAACACATGCAAATGATACTTACTGGCAATTTTTGTTGTTCAATTCCAGAATTTTTCCCCAGTACATGCCGTGTGGATTCGTGATTTACAGCCACTGTCACGACCTTTAAAGAACAGAGGACCTTCGTGGGCTGCAATCAATGACACTGCAACGAATTGCGATTTTCAATTAGCCATTTCCCAATCGAGCAGAGGACTGGGTCTAGCCGCTTGTTTGGAGGGACAAAAAAAAGCAATATGCCGAATATGGCATCTAGGAAGTTTTCCTACATTCCTAAAGTTATTTCTGCAGTCTGAAATGCAACAATTATAATAAGGTATCTTTTAATATATAGTTAGCTAGTTCTGCTCGATTGGGAAATGGCTAATTGTTTTTTTACTTGTAAAGGCATATGATTTATTCTCTACCATCGACAGACGTTGTTTTTAAATAAATAAAAATAGAAAAAAATTCTGTGCGGGGCTTTTATTGTGGGTGCGGGCGGGGACGATCACCAAGTATTTTTTTAAGTGGCCTTATCTTGAAAGTGACCGATGTCTTTGAAAAGCGTTTACACTTTGATAGTGTACACCAGCCTTTAGAGTTAGAATCTACCATCAGCTAAGAAATCTGTCACGTGTCAAATCAAAGTTACAAGAAATAATCTACTCACAGTTATGGAAAATACATTGTCCCAAGTAAGACCTAGCTTTCCAGTATTTTGGAAGCACGAGCTTGACGTTTTATCCATTGTTTCATGCTCTCTGCAACAGCAGTGGTTTTTACTGGGGTTTTCGGAATGATGTACTGTATAGTATATTGCTAAAACCATTGCATAGTTCGACCCCCCCCCCGCCTTTCTTAAGGGGGGGATGAACCTTCCCGAAAAAGGCAATAAAGGGGGGGATGGATTTTTTTTTGTAATAATGGCCTTTTGTAATAATAATAGGAATTTTTGGCCTTCAATTTTGAACTAGTAAAATATTGAATATTTGAATTATATCTATCATTATATTAGGTCCTTTTTGAAAATCATTACTTGTAATGAAAAAGTTTTCCTCAATAAAGATTAATTAATAATAATAATAATATTTGGTGTGTCATTTTAGTGCATTTTTTAGCGAAAGAAATTTCTCGTCATGGAATATTGTATATATATATATATATATATAAAGGGGATGAAAAGTTTGATAAAAGGGAGGCCATTGGTAAAAGGGGGGGTATTTCAAAAAGGGGGGGGAATCAAACCCCTTTCCGAACTATGAATCATTGTGGTGTTGCTTTCATAAAATACAGAATCTTCTAATCACATTCAAATTACCTCAAGGCCAGGAAGTAACATCACTTTTTCAGGGTATTCACTGAAGACACCAAACATTACAGCTTTATTCGGTATTATGTCACTCATGGATTTTACAAAAGCAAATGCTTTGTCAAGTTCTTCTCTTTTCTTCAACTTCACTATCGAATCTAGAGTTTTGTATCCACTAAACATCAGGATATTCTTCACATATTCTCCATGTTGGGGGAAAATATCCCATAACTCTGATGGCACATTGTTTTCTTTTGGTAAATTTTTTTTCTGCAAGAACAATGAAATTATTTACTACTGGTGTACACATATGATCAGAACCACTGAAAAGGAAAGGAGGAGAGTGGAGGAACAGAAGTCAGAGGGGCGATTGCTCCTTTTGAGTGCCCACTCTAATAAGTGGCCCTCAAGACTCTCCCCCAACCTAACAATGTCTCTTCCCTTGTCTCTTCCAATGCATTCTGGAGTCACTTCTGGCTCGGCTTAATGCAGAATCATTAATTATTAAACGTGAAATATTTATACCTTTAACAATTTTAATTCTTCTCTTAGCTCTGTACATGTATGACATTTATCAAGACATTCATCATTTGCAGTCCTCAATTCTGAGACTGAGGGCAGTTCATCTGTAAAATGTAGGGTTTCAAAAATCTTAGGCCAATATTAAACTCTTGAAACACTCAACCTCGCACTCAACCTTGAACTAATCTACATACAATGTGACGCAATGTGATACTCGAGGTGATACTAGTAGTAGTATGTGAAATAATTGGTGTCAATTTCATAATGCATATATTAGGAGGAAAATTATCATGTTATAATAAAATTTATGTAAATATATTAATATATGTGCACGAAATACAGCACTATTAATAGTATCATTCAGACATTCACTCCCACTTTAAATCACAATCTCGATCAAAATGTATTAGAAAAAGGCATAACGTATAAATTATAACTTACCATACTCTTTCATTTCTTTAAATTCTTCGAAACTCGCTTCGAAAGAAGCCATGCTTCTTGTCACCACGAGAACACGAAACGTGGCTTACATGAAGTATTTGCCATGTTGATTACAAATTCAATGTTATCTCGCCATTTTGAAACGTTTTTCGCTAATTTACTGACTCTGAACAAAATCAACAAATTATAAACAAGATTTCAAGCATTTATTTGGAAATCTCCCGGACTTTTTGGATTTTTTGCGGACTTGGGACTTTTGGACTTTTTAGGGACTTTTTGAGTAAGTGTCGATATTAACTACCAATATTATATCGATGAATTTGCAATTTTGAACATATTCAAGGCAACCCTAACTTAGAGCAAACGTCATGCAGGCTGGATAGCCGAAGAGGTGGGTGGGTGGGAAATTCTTTCAATAACTTGAGTAAGCGAAGCGCTCAGTATAAATGATATGATCTTGTTAGCATGCTGCAAGTTATGCGCCAATTAACTTGTATTATATTGCGCGTTATGATTGGTCAATTTGTTAGTAGGAAGCGTTATCATGAAATACCAAGGGCTGCCCACGTGAAAGCATGCCCAATGATGAAAATGATCTTTGAACCATATGTCAATAAGTAAAACTAAACAATGCGTTCCTTGAGGCCTGGACGGAAGGAATCACCGCTTTTGAAACAGAATGCTTATCTGATATCTTGCTTAACTTACTAGCTTCAACGCGTTGTCTCATTAACTTAAATTTATATTGTCTATAAATTTGCTACTCTACATATAATTGTAACCTATTAGATAAATAACTTTCAATCCAATCAAGAGCCAATCCCCGAACCATAGTGCTCAAGTTTATTAATCAAAATTTCGTGATCAACAGTATCAAAAGCTTTATAGATAAGTCGAAAAAAATTCCAACTGTATTATAGCATCAAGACCTGTAGAAATTTTATCATAAAGGTTTATAAGTGCTAGAGAGGTAGAGTGGTGATTTTTTCTAAAACCATATTGGTTTCTGAATAATATGTCATTATTATTTATATAGTTCATAAGGCGGTTGTACACAATTTTTTCCAAAATTTTGATACCAAGACCGATACTGGCCTATAGTTTGAAAACAGACAATTGTCAACCTGATTTAAATAATGGTATAATCCGCGCAATTTTTAATTGATCTGGAACGATGCCGTTTTCAATAGACAAATTGATAATTTCGCACAACGGTTTAGAAATAAGATCAATGGAATTTTTCACTACCACATGAGAGTTAATTTTGTCATGGCCTGCAGCAGCACCAGGGCGAAGCAAACTTACTATTTCGATAATTTCTAACTCAGAAACTGACTAAAAAAATATAGAGTTTACAAAATTTCCACAAAGATAGGAAGCGGCAGTCCGAGATGAAGTAAGTATTTGTTTGGGTAAGTTAGGCCCGATGTTAGTGAAATAGTCACAAAAGCGATCAGCAATTACAGTTGGATCAGAGATATTTTGATTGTTAAGGGAGAACATTGAGGATAACTTATTAGAACGTTTCTTTCTGTTAGTCACCTCGTCAGTTTAGGATCTGCCAGGTTTTTTTAATATTCGTGGTCGCATTTCTTAATTTTGTTTAAAAATATAAAGGTTTAGCTATTCGTATTGAATGATTTAATTTGTTTTTGAAATCCTTATAAATTTTATAATTTTCACAATTCGGTTTCCTAAGATATTTCCTATAGAGTTTGTTTTTTCGTTTGATTGATATGAAAAGTCCTTTGGTCATCCATGGTTTAGAAAAACTTTTAGAACACGCTTTTTGCTTACGTAATCGAAAACAAGTATGAAACATATCAGTATATTCACGCAGAAATTTGGTATACGAATTAATTGGGTCGGCCCGAGTTTGTCACGGAACTTTAGCACGTTATTATTGTTATTATCCCGAGAAAAAATATATATATTCTTGTTGGTCAAAAATACGCAAATATGTATTGTTTTTTTCATAAATCATAATATATTTACTGGGTTCTGTGGTGGCGAACCAGCGTTTCGTGAAAATATTGCCCCCCCTGTCAAGTAGCCCACGAGGAGTTTTCGCGAAGATTGCGCGTGACTTTCAAATTATTTTTAAACTTGTGTCTTTGATTCTGATCCTAAATTTGTTATGGGAGGTTTTTTCCTTTCAAGTGGGACTATACTACTCTAGTTTTTCGATTGGGACTATTCTACAATGAAGTACTCTTGGATACTGTAATCTAAATACATATGAAGACGAAGAAGTGGCATTTATCGGGAAGAGAAGCGGCGAGGCATTGCAATGGCCGCTATTTGACGAAATATCGAAGGACACAATATCGAAGATAAAATACACTGCACTGCTTCAAAACTTCACGAAACTTGGTTGAAATCTTCTTTAGCCATCTATCATTATGTAAAAGTACAACAATTATTATTATTATTATTGGAATCTAAAATACATGAAGAAGACATAAATAGTCTTAATTACCATGCATTTACAAATATTATGTTACATATATGTAATTATTTAGAAAAATTATGACTATGTACAATTCACTCATTAAAATTGTAATATAATTATCAGTTAAAAGTTAAGTTAAAAATTTCATGACAGTTAAGACCTCGTTAAACTACGATTATAAGAATTTATGGCATACACTAAGGCACTGTTCTTAAATCTCTCTGTTCTAAATTTAAAATTATAATACATATCAGCATTAGATCTAGTTTCTCTTTGTCTTTTGTCTTTGATACGATCTGGAAGCAGGGTGTAGACGGTGCTCAGTCGCAGACATATTTGCAATCAAGTCGACGCAGTGGTTCTCGCGTCTTTCACTTAGCGTTTGCATTTTGAGATAATTTAAAGCTTCACAGTAATCAATACCTGGTAATATTATTCTGAATGCTCTTTTCTGTATTCTTTCAACGTTAACACTTTGAGCATTGGTTAATCCTCCATGCCACAACACGTCCCCGTATTCAAGAGTTGTTCTAATTACGCTACAATAAAATTGTAACAAATCCTGCGTTGGCGCCCCATACCTTTTAAGAACCTTAAGAAAGTACAACCGCTTTCTTGGTTTCTTCACAATATAATCTGTGTTACTATTCCATTTTAAATTGTCGTCAAGCCATATACCTAACAGTTTAAAGGACGAAACCCTTTCAACTTCTAAGTCGTATAAATTAATGCTCCTAATTGTAGTTTTCCTAACACGAAAGTCAAAAATCATTTCTTTTGTTTTCTTAACGTTCAGTACCATTCTTTGTTCACGAGAGAACGTTGAAATCCTTTGGATATTAAGTTCCATATTTCCAATTGGTTGATTTGTTTTATGGTCGGTTACATTCAGTATTTCCGATAGGGTAGTGTCATCTATAAACATTGAGACTTGTTCCGTATTAGTTGAGTTATCAGTCACTGCAACGTCAGGTAGGCGATTGATTTTAGCAATAAAGGAAAATGGTCCGATCTTGCTCCCTTGTGGTACACCAGCGTTAATATTACGGAATTTGGACAATTTTCCATCAAATTTAACTCTTTGTTGACGTTGTGACAGGTATGACGCTAGCCAGGGCAACAAGGCAGGCCTTACACCTACTTTTTCCAAATCAGAAAGAAGAATATTATGATCTATAAGATCGAACGCTTTGGTAAAGTCCAAAAATATGACACGGATCACTGTATCAGGGTTTTCCATGGCTGAGTACCAGTTGTGAAGCATTTCAAGGAGAGCCAATATTGGTGAAGACCCAGGAATTCCTCCAAACTGTCTACTGCTAATATTATCTTTGGCATCATCCATCATCCATTCTAGCGCATAACTCTCTTGTATTTTGGAAAAAATGCTTGTGATCGCTATAGGTCTTATACTCTCAATGACAGTACAAGGGTTGGACTTAGGGATTGGACACACATTATAAGCTTTCCAAAAGTCACCGAAACATTTCTCACGAAAGGAGGAATTAATTATATCCGTAAGCGGGATCGAGAATTCTTCGGCAAACCTTTTTATTATTTTTTTGTGGCGGGTCAAAGGGACCTGGGGATTTGTTCACATTAACCTGATGAAGCTTTCTTATGACAATAATTGGATGATACTTGCGAGACTCGGCGATAAAAAGCAAACAAGACGGCAAAATATGGCTGAAATCGTGTTTTGGTGGGGGGTAAGTGAAATAAAATGTATTATATTTAAACAAAACAATGTCAATCCTTATGAAATCTACAATAATTATATTAAATTAAGCATAGTTTTTCATCCCATGATAAAAATTGTTAGGAAATAAGAAAATTTAATCTCTGCCAGGTATATTAGTTATTTCATGGATAATTAGCAGTTGACCTGGGGTGGTGCATGGTCATTTTCTTGTAAATATTATACTTAGACAAATTTTTCCTTCCAATAACTACCCCTAAAAGCAACCTTCTAAACACTATAAGCACTTCAGAAAGGCTGTCGCTTCTGCTTTTCGCAAGTTAGAGCTATGTCGGCACTGCCGTTTCATGGCGGGGTCATTTTCAGGACTTTCGTCCCGGATTCAGGTTTTGTATATATAGCTTTTGAGGAAATGAAAGAAAGCCTTATAAACAGCAGTCTTGGTGAGCAATCCGCTAGAGATCAAGCTTGCTCCAACATTCTGCCTAAGCTCCAAAAGGAACTAGAAAGCATTTACATGGAACGCCTTTTGTGGATGAAACAACTAAGAAAAGATCCAGTACATAAGAAAATAATGCAGACAAAGGATGCGCTTGTGGAAAACGATGACTTTGATCCAGGGGAAGCTTTAGGAGTAGCTGTTGATAAGAGAAAGTTTCTTATAAGAAGGCTTTTAAAGGGTTACGATTTTGATGAAGAGAATGATGAAGAAAGTGATGATGATTAGAAGTTAAACTCGGTTTTTAATAGGCCGAATATAGGACTGAAGTCATATATTCATACAGTATTAGCATGTAAAAACATACCAATATAAACACAGCATGTAACTTCGAGTCATTTAATAAAATGGTTTTCAAATACCTGTCTTTTCTTGTCATTTTTTACATGGGTGGGCCGGGTACAAATCAAAATGGCGAAAACACGCAAAATAAGGCATCAATCTACAGGTCGTATGAAATGGGTGAATCTGCACGAAGACGAGCATATGGTCCGAGCCTTTGTTAAAGAAACCATGGCTAACGAACAATAAAAACTATAAAACGACTATGGAGAAGCATGGCTTTCTTATTAGAAGAAACATTTAAATTGTTGTGTGTAATTAAATAAAATCAAAACACGAAACTCTCTGCTGTTATTTATTTCTCTCTACTGACAACAAACATCCATACAGCGACCTGACGAGTACGATTGTATGGCGTTAGACAGAGTAAAATACTAAAGTAGGGCGGATCTGGGCGCATTGCCAAAGACCTGTTTTAAAAGGTATGTTGTTGAACAAACTTTATGTAAACTTTGGCGAATAAATAAACTTAGGCAAAACATTTTTGTTCTTAGCTTTTACAGAGAGAACTTTACTGAATATATTCGTTTCGCGAGAAGTTTTAACAAACTAGGTCGCGTCACCTCATTATTATTCTTACTTCCGGGCGTGACGTATGAATACTAATAATCGGTTCAAAGGGTACGTCACCTCCAGGTTGCGCAACCTCTAGGTTGCGCAACCTCAGAGGGTACGTCACCTCATTATTATTCTTACTTCCGGGCGAGACGTATGAATACTAATTACTTCCGACCCTGTATGTATATGTTTACCTACTGACTCGGCATATGCCGTATTGTTATAATTTAAATCGTTACGTACTTTGTAATTTAAATCAGCGGGAAAATATAATCCAACTCCACCACCTATTTTGTTGTTATGGGGATTATTAATAAAATCATAGCCAGGTATTCCAACATCATTTTCCGAATGTAGAATTCAGGTTTCGGAGAGACCAACAAATCACAAATGTAACGTTTTTGTTAATATTTCGTAAAAAGTTAGACAAAGCATCAAAATTCCGTATCAAACTCCGTATATTTAAAATGAAAAAAAGATAAATAGTTAAAATATTTATATTTAAAATACGTTTTATGCCTGAAATACCTGCAAATAGAATAAATCTCTTCATTTCATTTCATAGGGTCTTTCAAACTGCTTTCTGGGGCGCGGTTTGGGTGCTAAGTTCAAATTCAATCTAAAATACTTACCAGAACTTGCCAATAATCTTTCAGTTTGTACTGCATCAAGAAGCATTCCGATGGTTAATGTTTCCATGTCACAATCACAGGTCAGCTTCCTGAAAAACGTCACAGACGAAAGTTTATATTTTACAGTAATCGAATAACGAAGCAAATTAAATATAGAGAGTTCTTGCCTGTACCTTGAACACATTGCGATTATCTCAGCTAACTCACTGTGGCCATGTTCCTGTGCAGTTACTGCGAAGTCTTTGAAATATTCACTACGACTCTTCAAAATTTCTGCCATGATACCAAGTTTCATTAAAGCATTAAAAAAGTGTTCATTACCCCTTTTTGCCATCTCGTCGCACAAATACACTAGCATTGGCATATCAACAGGACCTTCCTCGAATCTTTGATAATAGCCTTTATAATTTCCGGGAGCCCCTGCAAAAATTCAACAAGTACAGGCTTTACTTAAAGTGTTACGGTGATTCAATACGCTAGTAATTAAATAAAAATAAGATATCCATAAATCATCTCAACTTATCAAAAAGAAACATTGCAGTGACAAAAAGACATGGAAGATTGCACTGTTACTTCAGTATATCGATACATTTTACATTATGTTATTGGATGACCTATTTACTATCAATTACAAGACAAGCTGCACGTATACATGTATAATGTTCAAACCAATTCCACAAACAAGCCCCAAACAATCCACGGCGTATTGTATTTTTTGTATCCATACCATCAAACCCATCTGTATAAGTGATAAAATTTGCCCTCCGTAACAAAAGCCATGTTACACGAGACATGCAATTTTCGCTAGAACTGTAAGCAACGCAATTTGGGACCTGACACAGTATTAGGCAAAACGACTCGAAGAGAAATTGAGAACGTAGCAGTCTTGGCCAACGTTTTAGTAATAATAGTATCATTTATTTAACCATGATATGCATTTAACTGAAGCTCCGTTGATGGGGTTGTTATCTAATTCTATTTATCCTAATTCACCGTAGATGCGTGGTACACAGAAAAATATACACAACTTCGGCAGAGCGTTGACTAACTTTTCATTGATATGAAAGCTTTTTGTCCGCAGCGCGAGAGTCGATTTACCCATGATCTAAGAGGTGAAAAGCAGTCGCTCTAATGACTGCGCAATCAAAGCCTGTACTACACCGAATTTTTCCCCTATAAATAACATACCATAATATTAGGCAAGAAAGACATAAATTCGAATAAAAAATACCGGAGATATGACACCCAGAACATATTATACTCACTGTATTTCTAACATAACACGGTTCACTATAGGTACTCCAGTCCCCGGTACAAGTACGCCGTGCTTTACCGACTAAAGTGGTATTCTTAAATTTCTAACGACACTAACTCTCAAAATTATTTAGCTATATATAGCCATATCTATTATCTTAAGCCATACCATCTGTATGCTGATGACACCCAACTCTACTTATACTTTAAACCGACGGAATCAGATAAACAAACCTGTATGACGCGCATTGAAGCCTGCATTACCGAGATAAGATCGTGGCTAGCACACAATATGTTAAAACTAAATTGTGACAAGACAGAGTTCCTTGTTTTTTGCACACCCCGCCAACTGTGTCCACTAATTGACTTTATTCAAGTTGCTAGTGACCAAATAAAACCAGCTTACTCAGCTAATAACATTGGAGCTATTTTTGATCAGCATATGTCTTTGGACCAGCACGTTACAAACATATGTAAAGCATGTTACTATAATCTACGAAACATAGATTATATCCGAAACCCTAGTTCATGCTTTCATCACCACTAAACTTGATAACTGCAACTCGCTGTTATATGGCATCTCGGAATTCTTACTTGATCGTCTTCAAAATGTTCAGAACTCTGCTGCACGACTCATAACACGCTCTAAGAAATACGACCATATAACTCCACTGCTCAAAAACCTACATTGGTTACCTGTCAGGTAACGAATTATATTTAAACTACTACACCTAACCTATAAAGCTTTACATGGCTTGACACCTGGATATATTAGAGACATGCTAGAGATCTATAAGCCCACTAGAGAATTACGATCATCTACACGTCTGCTCTTAATGACAAACAAAATCGAACAAAAGATAAGTTCGCACGTAAAGAACAAGAAGAAGGACTGGAGATTCCCAACGATGTCCCAGTGAATCAAACAGACCATCGTGTCAATGTTGCTATCATTGGTGACTCCATGGTGAAACACCTCAATCCCTCAAAGTTGCGCAAAGGCTCTAAACGTAATGTTCAAGTGCAAACCTTTCGTGGAGCCAATGTTGCCGACATGAGTTATTTCGTAAAACCAGCAATGTCGAAATCTCCTGACTACTTGGTCTTACATGTCGGAACTAATGATTTAAAGCGGCAAACACCTCAGCAAATATCTGGGTCAATTTCTATGCTGTGCCAAGATATAAAGAAGGAATCGCCGAAATTAAAGATCGTGATATCGGAAGTTATAATAAGATCTGACGATCCAAGCCTGGGTACCAAAGTCAAAGAGTTAAATCGCAAATTGTCACAGGTATGCAATAACAACAAATGGGGACTCATAACCCACAATAATATCTCAGTAGACCATCTGAATCCCTACGGCCTTCATCTAAATAAACAGGGAACTGCCAAATTGGCCAAAAACATTATAGATTATCTTAAAAACTGTAATTGACCGACAAGCAGCCAATATAATATTAATCCCATAGAGGATAATAATACAAATAATATTAATCCCATAGAGGATAATAATACAAATCAACAACAATTACACGCCGCCGGCTCTCCCTTTGCTAAACTCAAGGGCTTTAAAGTATGTCAACTAAATATTGCTAGTCTGATTAAACATTATGACGAGCTTTTGATATATATGCAAAACAAACCTTTTGATATATATGCAAAACAAACCTTTTGATGTCATAACACTGAATGAAACTAGGCTAGACGATAGCGTACTGGATGGTGAAGTTGAAATTCCTGGTTATGATATTGTTAGGCGTGATCGAAATAGAAACGGAGGAGGGGTTGCAATTTACATTAGAAATAATATACCGTATACCATTCGCAAAGATCTTATACCTGATAATTTAGAGTTAGTTTGCGTAGCGCTCAAAAAGCCTAAAAGTAAACCGCTGTTAATTTCAACATGGTATAGACCACCTAACTCCACCTTATTAAACGATTTCGAGCAATTCTTAAAACAACTTGACGATGAAAATAAAGAAATTATCATAACTGGAGATCTCAATTGTAACCTTCTTGAGCAGACTAAAGGTCAACCTACTTCTAAATTGCTTGATTTAATTGATATCTTCCAGCTGCAACAACATATACAATCTCCTACGAGAATTACTCATACAACATCATCGCTAATTGATGTTATTCTCACCTACTCTGGCGATAACAAGACATTAGATGCAGGAGTCATACAGCTTGGTATTAGTGATCATATTCTTGTTTATCTGGGCCGAAAGCTCAGCATCCCTAAGGCGCCACCAAAAATCGTTTTTACTAGGCAATACAAAAATTACAACGTTAGCCAGTTTAACAGTGACTTAAACGAGATTTTTAATTTACCTATGGGTACGCCTATTTCAAACGATCCAAATACGTTATGGAACGATTTCAAAACTAAATTCTTGAGCGTTGCAGATAAACATGCACCAGCCCTGAATATAAGCCCTGGTTAACAAACCAGATAAAGCAGATGAGCTATCATAGAGATTATCTTAAAAGGCAATCGATCAAACTAGGATCTACAATTTATGACAAGGCCTATAAGAAGTGTAAGAACAAATTAAATAGTCTCATAAAAAAGACTAAAGAAGAATATTTTAAAACAAAGTTAAGTAATGCCAAAAATAGCAAAGAAAGTTGGCAAGCTATTAACGAATTGTTAAATAAAAGGCCTAAAACTACACAGATTAAACAATTGAATATCAATGATCGAGTTATAACTGACGATGATAAAATTGCAGACAGTTTCAATGAATACTTTTCAACAATTGGTTGCGCGTTGTCTGATAAAATTATAGGTAATGATATTGATCCAATGAGCTTCGTGACTCCTGTTCACGACAATTCATTTAACTTTACAAACATTACAACATTCAGGAAACAATAGATGCACTAAATCATATTAAATCTAAAAAATCTCCAGGGCTTGACGGAATCAGTATAAGACTACTAAAAGATGCAACCAATATCATTGCTGAGCCATTGGTTAACATTTTCAATGTATCTCTTCAAAGGGCGATTTTCCCTGACGATTGGAAGCTAGCGAAAGTGACTCCAGTCTTTAAGGAAGGAAATAAGGCTGACTGCGGAAATTACAGGCCAATATCTGTAATTTCTGTCGTGGCTAAACTTTTTGAGAAACTGGTATACCAACAGCTGAGATCATTTATGACATTAAATAACATTCTTGTGGAGCAACAGTCTGGTTTCCGTCCCCAACATTCTACGGAAACTACGCTTCTTAGCTCCACCAACGAATGGCTGTATAATATGGACAAAGGTTCACTTAGCGGAGTTTTATTTCTGGACCTTAAAAAAGCTTTCGATACTGTCGATCACCACATCCTCTTATCGAAGCTTAAATTATACGGTATTAGAGGGACTAGCCTTAAATGGTTCGATTCATACCTTAAAGACAGAAGTCAAATTTGCTCTGTGAATGGCAAGATGTCATCTGCTAGAGAAATAAGATGCGGGGTACCACAGGGATCTAACCTTGGTCCTATTCTATTTCTATTGTACATTAATGATCTTCCCAATTGCTTAGAGTCAACTAAAGCAAATTTATTTGCTGATGACACAAATCTTTCCTGTGAAGGGATAAGTCCTCACGAAATTGAGATCAAACTTAAAAGAGACATTGAGAATGTTCACAGGTGGCTAACAGCTAATAAACTCTCCTTAAACATGAAGAAAACTGAGTTCATGATAATAGGATCAAGACATCGCCTAAATTCAATTGAAAATAGCCCAGTACTAACATTAGGGGGAAAAAATATCAAACGCGTTTCTGAAAAAAAGTCTCTTGGCATGATTCTAGATGAGCAACTGAAGTGGGACAAACACAATGATGCACAATGTAAAGTAATTTCAAGTAAGATCGCCCTTTTGAAAAGGGCAAGATCATTTGTCCCTAGAGAAACTTTAGTAAAAATGTACAATGCCTTAGTGTGGCCACACTTCAATTATTGTTCAACAATCTGGAACGATGGGTCCTGCTCGATAATTAATAAATTATTTAAATTACAAAAGAGAGCTGCGCGTGCGATAACTGGGGACACGTACGATGTTCGTTCCACACAAATACTAAATAATCTTAATTGGCTTCCAATTGAGGAGCTTTTGAAAAAAAGAGAACTGAAGTACAACATGGCTGATAAGCATGCGCGTTAGGTTTCTACCAAATAAATTCAAGATGGCGGCTTTCTATAGATTTGATACGAGAAAATTCAAAATACGCATTTTGTATTAGATCCTGTTAAGAATTTCTACGGGCCCACGTCTAAACATTTAGCAAATTAGGCCACTATCAACTCCCGAAAATCTGCCGACAATCCTAGTAGCGCAGATATGTTCCCGAGAGACTGTGTTTATAATTCTTACCTTGTATATAAACGCCTAACAAATTGACATGATTTGACGAAGTGAGGTTTTCCTAGACGTAAATTTGGCCACATATGTTCGACTTTTCGCACGGGCCCACGTCTAGGAAAATTCGAGGTAGACAATACTTTGTTTTTAGCAACATTTAAAGGCGTTACAGCATCCTTAAACTTGTTCCCGAACGACGTGAAATATAGCATTTTCATGCCGCAAATTCGTCGTAATTTAATCCATCAAGCGCTGAAATATAGCTCTTAAACTAGCGTAAACAAGCAAAACATTGCTCGTTATTTCGGTTCTTGTTGCCATTTTACATTCTTGAGTTGTTACTAGGTTACCAGGGTCTCTACCGCTGTCTTATTTTCAAATTTTGCTCGTAGGTTCACGAAAAACAGCGCTATTTGGCGCGGCAAATTTAATATTTTGGCTTGCGTTGGCAACAAATAATCGTTCTGGAATTTTAATGATAAATTAAGAGACTGTTGCTGGTATTTGCGTATGTTTTGTTTGATTATAAATAGTATTTTGTATAATAATAGTTTAATATTGCTTTTATAATGTCAGATGTTCCACCGTTGGGGCTTATTTGCAATTGAAATTTTCAAAATTGTCTTGACTTTTTCCGATGAAATCTGAAATTACGAGCCCGCAAGTCCAGCCGCTGGCTGACCTCGATTTCTAGTCATGGTAATAATGACATTCAAAGCGTTAACTGGTCGATTGCCTCAATATCTTGCAGAATTGTTTGCAAAATGTCAAAATGACAGTTACAATTTAAGAAGTAATCAAACTAAATTAGCGCTCCCCAAACCTAAGACAAATTTCCTTAAAAGGAGCTTCTCGTATAGAGCTACGAAGTCGTGGAACGAGCTTCCAAGTGAAACCATCGAAAATTACAATAAGCTATCAATCTTGTCGTTTAAACGACGATTGTATAATTAGGTATAAAGTTGATGTTAATAATACTGATACTTTTGTAAATAGTCTTTACTTATTTGTCTATATATATTTTGTATTTCATAGTTTAGTATATACACGGCCCTTTGAAAACCAGTACTGTAAATACTTATCCACTGAATAGGCTACCGTGTGTAAAGATTTTTAATTAAAGATTAAAGATTAAAGATTAAGAACTCCGCCTGCAAGATTAGTCCGCTATGGAGAACGTTCTTTTCAATATGTTGCACCCAAGTTGTGGAATTCATTGCCCGAGGATATTCGTCGTTGTGAATCTGTAACCAGTTTCAAGACGAATATAAAAACTCATCTTTTTAATCAGGCCTACAATTTAGTTTAGTTTCTTATCTATCTTCCTTAAACTTTTTATGATTTTTAGAACACTTGAATTTTTACCTTTGACATTATTTAAATTGTAAAGCGCCATTGGGCTATACGGAAACGGCGCTATAAAAATGTTTGTATTATTATTATTATTATTATTATCCTGAAGTTACGGATAATTTGCAATATAATCTTATAAGTATAAAATAGAAATAGCAATATATAGCTTATGAATAACCATGCATATTTTCCAAATTTGGAAATCCTTTTCAAATTGTCATATTAATTCAATATAGTGAAAAAAAATAATCTTGAGGCACGGCAGTTACATTTCAAACTCTTTGGATGTTGTTTTATGCTAGGTTCTTCGTTTCCCAACCAGCAATAGATGTCCACAAATTCGCATTTAAAGAAAAGTACAAGAAGTCACTTTACATTTATTGTATACTGAAATAATTTTGTAAACAACATACCAGAAGACATTCTCGAAGATTGCTTTGGGCGTTGAGGTCTTTTGAAATAACGAGCCGATTCTCTTGATAAACTGGGATCTTCTACGGCCATGTGTTCCAAAAGCATTTCGCTGACTACATCCGTGTACTTGAATAAAAATTTGCCTATAGTTTTCCCCGTTTCGTTTGACACATCTACTGTGATCCAGTGTGTGCCACGTCGTTTTGCCGCTTTAAAGATAAAAATGTGAAATCTAGACTCTTCAAATAGATAATAGACAACCTCATACCGATATTTTTAGACTATAGTTCATATTTTCTGGAACCTTGAAACGTAAGAAACTATCTTATTTAAGTGCCACTGTCATAAAATATAATCTATCAAATTTTGGTCTTAGTGAAACATCATTTCGACATAAACCATTGCGACGGTCTGTTTCCCAATATTCTGTCTCGATCTTGATGAATCTATCTTTTCAAAAATATGCAAATTTACTTAGCAAGCATTTACAAAACCTTAATCATCTTAAATTTGTTAATCATGCACTTGCAACAATGTACACAAACACTCATTAGAGTGACTCATTTAGCACTTTGTAAAGCGCTTTGTAAAGTTTTTAAAATTCTGCTGGTTATAGGGTATTTAGGTTAATATCTCAAGAATGACTAAAGATAGCGAGAAGCGGAAAGCGTCATAATGGTCTATTTAACAAATAGATAACATTTTGCCATTGTCTGTTCACTTATAGAAACACACTAGCATGACGTCATAGCGTGTTAAGAACAAAAAGTGGCCCACAAGCCGCTGGTGTGAGATGGTGCTCCATTAAGACCAAACTTAGATGGACGGCTTTTTGTTGAATATTTCAGTTTAATATACTAATCACAGAAATTTGGTCAGATTTGGTGGTAAAAACTTTCATTAATAATATTTGATATTAAGGTGGCTCGATATAGTAATCACGAAACCCTTATGCAAGAATCGCGAAAATAGACTTTATTCTATAATTATGAATAAACCCGCGTGACAATTTGTGCACGCGGGAATATTAACGAAAGAACTTCCAAAATGACCTGACGTGAGCAGTTGCTCGCGCCATCTCGCGCCATTGTGCGTGTTCTATAGCGTTTTCATGTCAATTGCTGATGTCATTAAAAAATTTCATTTTTGAAAAACAATGCGCTATATCTCATTATTTTGTCCGGTGACCTATGTTTAAATTTTGCACGCTGTATTGCACCACAAAAATCTTTCATTATACCAAAAATAAAAAAATTTTGTAATGCCAAAAAATTTTTATTGAAGACAACGACATTTTTGCCTTTTTCAAAAAAATGGCATTACAGAATTTTTTTATATTTTGCTTATTGTTAGTCTGTCTTGCAAGCAAAATAATGCACGAAAAAAAATTGGGGGTCACCGTGCTTTTTTTCCAACTACACGAGGCAATATAAAGCTATTTTAGAGTGAATTTCATACGCGTATGTTGTCATAGCAACGAACTGTATGTTACTAAAACTAACATAATTTGAAAGTAGAAACATCAAAATATATGAAAACCCCGATATCTGGGATCGGTTGTATCAACGCCGGATAGCACTATCCATCGGATAGCGAATCTTCCAACCTTCCTAAAATTGTCCGTTGATTTGTATAATCTAGATTAAACCTTAGCATTTATAAGTTAAAGTTTCTTTTTGTTAATTGTGGGGTCTACATTCGTAGTTTTATAGCTTTTGGAGCATTTTTACAACAGTCAAAAAATTCGCTATCCGGTGGATAGTGCTATCCAGCCTTGATACAACCGCCCCCTGGTGAATAAGACCTAAAAATACGGAGTTTAAAAATTTCAAAATGTTGTACGCTTGAATTTTTGAAAACTGTATTGAGCCACCTTAAGAGCAATTTTAATACATTATATATACGTTCGCTACAGAAGACTCCCAAATATATAGATTTTAATGCAACCTACCGGGAATTTTGTCCTCACCCTCGAGATATTTGTCGCCGGATCCTGATACTATACAGGTCCCATAATTACTGAACGCAACATTATATGTTCCTTCTGGTAGATCTTTACTTGAATGTATGTTAAATGTACATCCTCCCTATAAAAGCAGAACAAGTTCAAACGACAAGCTACATTTTCAATCTCAAACCCCACTGAGAAACAGAATCATTTTAAAACAACGTACAATGCACAATGTACAACTGCAAGTGATGATCCAAGTGAGAATTGCAGTCGAAGGTATTTAAACATTAGTCATTACGGAAAGTGCTATATCAAAGTGCTTGCGTTTTGTGTTAACTCAGAAAATCTTTAAGTAGTTAAACAGGCTTATAGTATTTTCGCAATATAGTACTTTTCAGGTGAAAAAATCCATGCATGAAAAGACAAGGGCAATGGACTTGGAATACGCGGTTGTCACTTGTGAAGATAACACACGAATCCTTGCATTAAAAACAATTGTATAAAAGAAATCCGACAAATGCAATTTTGTATAAAAGCAATCCGACACATAAGTGTAGTAAATCTCAACTGCTTGAAATGAGGGCTAGTTGTCTCATTTGGATACACAAACCATTAATATTGCTACGTCTATTTTGACAGGCATGCAGTCTCGTGCTGTTTGTTTTTGTACTTTTGTACTTGAAAGTTTGAACGAAAAATTTTGACGTTGTGCGAGGCGTGTTGCTAAGGCATGGCAATTACGTTGCCATTTAGTTTGGTGTATGCACATGGCTGGTAAGAATGAAGAAAGCCAGGATTGCAGTCAGTGCGCCAGAAGAAAACCCTATACAAATCAGTTTGTTTGCACTGTGCAAGCAGTGGCATCAAGTACTATTTTTTATCTGGAATAAAACATGAATAGCCTTTCTGGATACTCTATAGAGTGTTAAGTCACTGGGGCTATATAAGGGGTAGAGAGAATAGCTAAACATATAACATGGCTAATAGCTATGAATGTAACATACCGATATACGCCCCACCGAGCGACCTGACAGTTCCCGAATTTGCCGCCTGGCCATGAAAAACCGCCTATTTACAATGGATTACATTGTCCGCCTCGATTTCAAGCTATTGTTTCATGTGCACTCAAGCAAATTCGGGAAGTGTCTATACAACCATCAAAGCCACTCACTCATGTATTGGGGTAATTCCATGTACTAAGTCAATGCTTATAAACTTATTAGGAATGTTTTTCTCTTATGAAAGTGGAAGCATTTCGGAACGATTGCGCACAAATTTGGTCCCACATGTAGTAAGCCAAACTAAAAATGACGTAATTTGTCGTTTTGTGACCATCCACGGAAATCTCCCATTGCAGACTGCCGACAAATGCAAACCGAAACTTATAGTTGCTGTTGCCTCAGCGACTAAAAAGCATGCTTTCGAGTGCAATTTGGATAAACATTCACGAGTGAGCTAGTTTTTCAAAGACTATAAAAAGACGATCTAGTGATAGGTAGGGCAAATGTAAGACTAAATCCTGCCTCATGCAGGAATAACTCGTGCCCATGGAAGTGGTATACAGGAACAGTGCTATATTACAGAAGCCCCTTTTCAGGGCCAACTATACCAGCCGCGGTTTTGAATGGTGCTGGTTGTCTTCCGCCTCGCGGACTATAGCGCAAGAAAGAAATTCGATTATATGCAAATCGTTATAGACGCAGGTATGGCTCATATGCGGAAAAATACAGTAAAAGTGTCCCAAACATACAAACCTCAACATTGCATTGGTCGGGAAAAATCGTCAATGAAATTCCCTCTAAAAACAAATTCAAGCTTTTACCAGAAATATTTAAAGTTAGTTGTTATTATATATACTGGTAATATATAATCTAGAGGTTCTGCGCTGACGTCATCATTTGCAAATTGTGCAATAATTTATTCATGTTGTGTGGTATGAGTGTCGAATTCATTGAAGCGTTCATGAATAATTTGACAGTAGATTTTGGGTTGTCGTGACACCTATTTGTCACTTATCAGCATTTTATGATGCTTTTACCGTCTAGTTGATTGTGTATACAGGGTGTCCCAAAAAAAGGCTACCTTTTCAAATTCAAATTAGCATGTTAATTCAAGCAACCTATTGTAGTTCTTTGAAATTCATTATCGCTTTTGAACTACGAATGCGTAAAAACACACAGTTTTATACACATGGGATATTAAGAAAAGCTTCCAATTGATGAATAAGTTATAAAACCTGTTTTAGATTATTAATTGCGTTCAAACAGACATTTCATATAAAATTTGACAAGTTAAATTCAACGCAAATTCAACATCTAAACAGGACTTAAACAAATACAAAACGCTTCTGAACGCTTTCCAAACGCAGACTTGAAGTTATTCTTAATCACCCGTGTGTGCATGCACTAAAACCCCTTTGAAATTGAACACAATAGGTTGTTTGAATTAACACGCTCATTTGAATTTGAAAAGGTAGCCTTTTTTTTGGGACACCCTGTATATTGCGTTTTCACGAAAGTGTTATGAACAACGCGAGGTAGCAGTTACTCAATTACTACATCCGATATATTTGATTTGAGAACAGTGAAGCGGATTCAAAATGTTCTGTATAGTATATATGTGGACATTGTTCATAAATGAAATCTCGTTACATGCACAACAAAAGTCTGTCGAATTTGACCTTAATATACCTTTGCAATAGAGAACTTTCGCCCTCAATGTAAATTAGCCAATACAAACCACATGTCAAAACAAATTCTTTGTTTGCTTCTAGCTAAACGATGAGCATCCCAGTGAATCACTCATTTCTAATTACCAAGTACTTTAAATTGATTATGATTCTCCGTACGTAGTCATTCGTGTTCTTTCAGTGCTAGCAGAATGAGCGGTAGATATTGCGGGAAACAATTTAATCGGGGATTTAATCTTCGACAACATGAAGATGAATATTGCCCATTACGAAATGAGAAACAATTATGGTTCTTATTCAGATGAGTCTGACGCGGATCACGGTTCCAGTAGGAAAAGAAGGCACTATACGGAATCCGACGATATATCAACATCTTCGCATGATGAAAAACTGGCAAGTAAAACTTCTGAAGCCTCTGACGTTGATGATGAAACAGATTTAGAAAATAAACTTGATCCTTGGACAGTACTAATAAACGAAGCAAAGCAAAGACTTCATCCACATACGAGGAAATATTGCAAAATCTCATACACAATGGTCATGATGAACAAGCCGCTAAAACTGATGCCTACACTTTAGTACTTCCAAAACTCCAAAAAGCATTGGAAGACGTGTATCTGGAATGGCTACTGTGGATGAGAGAGCTTAAAAGAAACCCAGTACATAAAAGAATAATGCACACCACGGATGCATTTGTTAATGGTGATGACTTTAAGCCTGAAAAAGAAAAACACTTCTTCTAAAACACTCATAAATGACGGTCATTTTAATTATGAAAGTGATGACTAATATATACTAAATAGCGCTGTAGTATAACTGTTTATATATAAAGGCATTTGACATTTTTTGTTATATTTTTGCCACATTGCATATTGTATTTTACGAATTTGAAATAAAATCTTAGAAATATAATATGTTAAGTGAAAGTTGTCTTTATTGTATAGTGAAACGCGCATAAGAGAACCAGAAAGGAGATTAAAAGCCACCAGCCTGAAAATCAGGCAACTAAACATCTATACCAGGATGACAGGATGTCTTTGGTCACAAATATCTCCAAAATTAAGAAAGTTACGTAGAATATGTAAAAGGTTTTAGTAATTATTCTCAACGTTCTTTTAAAGTGGACAAACAACATTTTTCTTGCCATTTCCCTTTAACAAACCTATTTGTCAGCCTGGTTGTCAGGCCGGTTGTACGAAGCCCGTTTAGCCTATCCAGTGGATAAATCGAAAATATCGATCAAGTCTATACATTCATCGAACAACCAAACTAGAATATTTCAACTCGAATAGAACAATTATGTTTGCAACTACATATTAAGTGCATAAGATTTAAGTTCAGTCATTCACAAAATGTGTGAAAGTGTTTTTTAATTTTGGCTTATCCACCGTTTAAGCTAAATGACCTTCGTACAACCGGCCCCAGAGCCACTTCACTCTTCAGGCTGACAAATAGGTTTGTTAAAGGGAAATGGCAAGAAAAATGTTGTTTGTCCAATTTAAAAGAACGTTGGGAATAATTACTAAAACCTTTTACATATTCTACGTAACTTTCTTAATTTTTGAGATATTTGTGACCAAAGACATCCTGTCATCCGCCATCTTGTTTTATAATTCGATCTAATTAAATGACGTCACAACAGGGGTAGACGTTATAAAACTGGTAAAAAAACCTAAATACCAGTGAATACATAGCTGGTGTTTCAATTAAAAATAGACGAGTAGAAAAATAAGAGAATTTAGCATTATAATGACACGAGAATTGCTCAATATATATACAAAATAGTTTACCCTGTTGACGTCAAGCATACCGAAGATGGATATGCATATCCAAGATGGCGGATTGCACAATTATTTTTGATAATATGAAGTGGAATATTCTTTATACCAAGAACGATACAGAAAAAATATGTATCGGTTTTGCAATATATTGAATGTGTCTTCCTAATGGGCCAAACTTAATTTTTATTGCTATTTCCCTTTAATTCTTAAAAACTTCAACTTTTGTACTTTTTCTAGGGCAAGTAAAAGGGTAGCTGCAAGCTGTTACATACCTAATTATATACTAATTATATACTCTAATATAATGATATAATAATTCATGAACTATGTCGATCGCACTATAATTATGTAATAAATACACAGTGTGAAATTACGCCTATAGTATTGTTTGATACAATAACTAAGAAAATGTAGCAAACTCAAGCGATGCTTAAGACTGCACCTAACAAAAGATGATACCTACAGTGCACCTAAAACAAAATATTATACCTACAGGTTGGATGATCAATTATAAAAGGTATATTAAGGTAAAATTCGAACAGATTTTTGTTGTGTATGTAACGAGATTTCATTTAACAGTGCATGTATACAACATATAGGTAGGTAGGTAAAACTTTATTTAAACACGCTTGCCTCGTCAACACGCAGCTGATTTCCACGAGGGGCGTCACACAAATTATTATTATATATTTACAAATTAAAATAAGGACTACGGATAAAAAACTAAATACATGCAAACACTACGTTGATAACTATATACAGTAAGTCGCTCAGTGCATAATACAGCATCACACTTTAGTTTGAATGTATATTCCGTTTGAAACAATCAAGCGTATTGGCCGATTTAGCTTCTCGCGGAAGATCATTCCACAAAATAGCGCCGCTATATTTAAAGGTTCTCTTTAAAAATTCCGTCTTTGGTTTTAGGAGTGCTAAATCTACATCATTATTTCTAAGATTGTATGTATTTTGTGTCGCACTCCTTTCACTAAAGGATTCTTTTAGATTTGGGGCAGCAACCAATCTCAAGAGACTTAAACGACAAAGAGATTTCCCCATGTTGGATTAAATTTACAATTAAAATCCTTTGTCAAATTCATCCAACATGGCGTCCGTGACGTAACGTGAATGAATGAATGAATGAATGAAAAACCTTTATTTAATCAGGGTAAATCCTATCAGCGCTACAGTAAGCACTGTTATCAACAGGAGCCCTGGATAAAGTTATATACTAATTACAAAATTGCTATATACTCTCAACTAAATACCAAAAACAAACAATACGCTATAAAATATGGAATTATAAAACATCACAATTACGCCTAAAACTATTAAAAACAATTCCACCATTGTAGAAAATGATTTTTTAGCAGCTTCTGTTCGAACTTTCGATAAATTACTTTGTCTGCATGGTTGTCCTAGTGATCATATCTCTATTATAAGTAAAATAATTATGTAAAAACTGAGGAGACTTTTTCTCCAAGCACAAATTAACTAAATTTAATTTAAAAATATGTTTATTTCGCCTGTCTTCTAAGTTGTCCCATTTGAGGTTGGCAAGAGCTGGAGCACTACGAGTACTTTTCATTACAATACGACCAGCCCGGTTCTGTAGACGCTCTAATCGATCAATGTCACCTCTGTTGCAACAGGCCCAAACCGAATCACAATAATCCAGAATTGGCAGTATAAATGATTTATAGATCAAATTGGCGGCATTCGCTGTAAGGTCTATTCTAGTTCTAAGAAGCAATCCTAACCTCTTCCCGACCTTGGAAGAGATATAGCTTACATGTGATTTCCAAGTAAGGCCATCATCAAGGACTACGCCTAAATATTTATACTCCATCACTCGGTTTAGTTGGTACTGTCCAATTGTGATACGGAAATTTGCGACTCGCGATAACTTAGGACCAGTTCCAAAGAGAACAACTTCTGTCTTGGTGGTGTTGAGAAATAATTTATTCTCCTGGAGCCACGTATGGATTGATTTTAATTCCGTATTTAAGACACCCTCGATGTCACTCACTTCGTTTGCCGAGAAAAATAGCACGGTGTCATCAGCATACATTAATATATTGCAACGTACCGTTGCATTTGGTAGATCGTTAATAAACAGGACAAAGAGAAGTGGACCCAATATGGAGCTTTGAGGTACCCCAACTGACACAGAGCCGGGCTCTGAAAACGCACTCCCAAACTGAACAACCTGCTCGCGATTTTGCAGATAGTCGAAAAACCACTCGAGTTCTTTGTCGTTTACAGTCCTTCAGTTTTTCCATTAACAGGCAATGATCCACAGTGTCAAAAGCTTTGCGTAAGTCTATAAAGACTGATCCCGTCATCAACCCCTGATCCATGCTTCGACGAATGTGGTCAGTTAAGGCAATAGCAGCATGTTCTGTAGAATAGCCCTTTCGAAATCCGCACTGAGAAGGACTGAGAAGGTTGTTCGTTGTAAGAAACCGGCACAACTGTGTATGAATAGCCGTCTCCAGAATTTTAGAAGCCGTCGGAAGAATAGAGATAGGACGATAGTTATCCATTTCATTTTTTTTCCCACCTTTAAACAGTGGTACTTTTCCAGTCACGTGGTACACAGCCTTGCGAGATCGATAAATTCATGATAGAAGTAAGAGGTTTCGAAATTACTCTAGCTGAATCCTTCATTAAACGGGACGGCATCTGATCTAACCCAACAGCTTTGCTCGTTTTCAATTTACGCAACTGAATGAATATAAACTGTTCCGAGATTTCTTCAAACGTGAACGTAGAAGCTGTTCTGCTTGGATGTACAGCAGATACAAAACGCGTACGACCAGTGAATAATATGGTTGCTCTGTTCATTGTTTCAACAAGTCGACCGACAGTTCCAAGAAAAAACTTATTGAAGCTCTCAGCAATGGTTTCATTATTTGTAATTAACTTTCCTTCGATTTTAAAATTTGAGGAAACAGTTTTTGTTTCACCAAGCATAATTTTCTTGATAGTTTGCCAAAACGCTTTCGGGTTATCTCCACATTCCTTAATAATTTTTATATTATATCTACTCTTCGCAATTTTAATCGATTTTGCCAAACTATTTTCGCCTGTTAACCAAAGACAGGCATTGCCGCGAACACGTTTTTCCATAAGTGGTGCATGCAAATGAGCAACAGCTATGAATTTTTCTTTAAAGTTTGACCAAAGTTCATTAACAGACAGGTTAATATCCGCAGTGGGATTGCATATTTGTTCCCAATCAACGTTATTTAAATCAGAACAAAAGGCTTCACTGTTATACTTTGCATAGTTCCTAAACAATTTTGTTTGTGCTGGAAATTTCTTGCAATTCATTTTCCTTACGCAGTATATCATTTCGTGATCACTAAGGCCAGTGCTAATAACTCCAGTATGGTTTAGATTTTCGGGATATTTGTAGCAATAATATCTAAAAGAGAGGCTGAGCGCTGGACAATACGAGTAGCATCAATAATACACTGTTTAAAATTCAACAATCTGAAAAGCAATTTTAAGTGTTTAGATGAACATGCATCTGACCCAGGTGAAGGTTGCAGAAAATCATAGTTAAAATCACCAAGCAATAACGTGACGAGTTGGGAGGTCTGTAGAACGTCCCAATTAAGATTCCACGCGATTTGGGGAGAAATAATTCCAACCACAGACACTCGACACCGTCCATTTCAAGATCATCTCTTCTCACTAAAGACAATTCGTTCTTCGCATATACCGCTATTCCACCGCCCTGATTCGCTCTGTCCAATCTAAAAACCTTGTATCCCTCGATGGAAATTTCAGAGTCCAAAATGTGTTCGTTTAACCATGTTTCACTGAAAGTCAGAAGATGTATTCCGGACTGAACAGAAGAACAAATCAACCGTAACTCGTTAATTTTCTTGGTTAAGCTTTGTATATTTTGGTGCACAATCTTAAGGCCCCGATTTTTAACTAGATCGGCTAAATCAGGCAATAACGGAAAAGTACTATCGGCAGAACTGTTCGAGGATGGTACACCAATAGAACATAGGGAACAATGTTTAGACTGTTCGAACTCAGAGCCAAGGCAACTTAGGTGGATATACGAATCACATATCGAGCATTGTGCATTCGCCTGAGACCTTCTGATAGACTTATCGCAAATAGAACAGATCAAACCGCGATTATTTGGGCCAGGATTCAACGATATATCGTTACACTGTAATAAGACATTGACCAAAACAATGTTACTCATTAACTTGATAAGCTTCAAACCTTGTCGACGTGTCAATCTGAATTTTCCAGGTGCCAAGCTTCCTTCTCGAGCGTTCTTCGTCTTCTGCTGTAGAAAATTTGGGCGGTGAATTAAATCTTGCCCAACTCTTAGCTGATTGACTCTTGTTTGAAGCATAGGCTTTTCACCATTATCATCTAAGAATTTGAAACTCCTTCTATCAAAAATAGTCATCAAAAATATAAAATATACAAATTTGTTGACGAGCTGCAGATATGCGACCACCATCGTTGACGAGCACACCAATAATATACTATATATAGAACATTTTCAATCCGCTTCACTGTTCTCAAATCGAATATATCGGATGTAGTAAATGAGTAACTGCTAGCTCGCGTTGTTCATAACACTTTCGTGAAAAAGCAATTTATTACAAGTTAACACAATCGACTAAACGGTATAAGCATCATAAAATGCTGATACGTGATCAATAAGTATCATAACAACTAAACAACCCAAAATTTACTGTACTAAATTATTCATGAACGCTTCAATGAATTCGACACTCATACCACACAACATGAATAAATTATTGCACAATTTGCAAATGATGATGTCAGCGGTGGAGCAGAAACCTCAATTATATACTACTTATACTGTATTGTTGTAGCCAATAATGAAAAATGTTTTTGGCAGCATACATTAACGTTTGGAAGATCAAACTAGATTTGGCATTTACAACCTGGACCACTTGCTAGATGCTTCGCTTAAAACCCTCAACCTGATATATGTTCCCCAATTCTTCTTTGGATTAGTTAAAATCTCACTTTTGTGTTTCGAGGTACATTTTAACACAGGAATCGCGTTGATCTTAATCAACCAAACTTTAAGTCTATTAAGAATGTGAAAAATCTATCCTACCTTCCATTACGTCCACGTCATTTGCCAATACTGCAGTCTCTACCATTTTAACATTTGGAAGTACCTGAAATATATTAAGAAAACGTCTACGTTAAATTCAGTCTTCAGTCCAAACGGCTATACGTCTATGACATCGTTTTTACTCATGACAAGCTATACCAGATGAAAATAATTGCCTTGATAATTATTCTCCTGCACTATACCTCAGATATCGATCCATTATGTCTATAGTTATTGCCATTTGTTCCAAAATAATCCTGATCAAAATCTAAATCTAAATGAATAAATTTCCAATTTTCCTTTTTAGTAATTAAATAGTTTTAATGAATCGCACGGACCTGGAGAGTTAGTATGCGATTAAGTATTTTGTTATGGAACACTCTGCGGCTCTCTTTAGTATAGTTCAAAACTACTCCAAGTCTCTAATGAACTGTAAAGTTGTCAGCAAGTGAAGTAAAGTTTAAAAATGGTTCTTTTTGGCAACAGCTTTTTAGAGTAATTTTGACGTTAATATTCCATAATTTTCAAATAAATAGGAAGTAATCATACACACAAAGTTTGTCGTTTTTGAGTAATGACAGGCTATGAAAAGGTTAATGTCGGTTGCGTGCGACCTTCGTTGTACTTTGCATCCCTGCAGTTTTGCAAGGTTAAGGTAAAGTTAAACAGGAGTTCAACATATGACGTCACTTTTTATATTCCGTTATTTCTCAAATATACAATCTTAATTCATGAAATAATTACTATATCCCCATACTTCATATCTTTTCACATAAACTCTTACAAATCTTAAATAGAAATAGCTAGATTTAGTTACTTAAATCTGAGCGTGAAAAAACCGACCGGACATGACAACGCCTTGTTTTGAGCGAGACAAACAGTGGGAAATACGTCATCTACTCAAAGCTCATTGGTTGGTATTGAGATGGTACAACATCACTCATCTACATAGAGTCATGTGTTGTGTCCACCTACAACGGACCGTATAAAAAAGGCTGTTTTTGGTTCGCTCAGACAGACGAGAACTAGAGAAGTCAGAAGAGAACTAAAACAGTCAGAAAAAACCTATAAACTATTGAACATTTGAAGAAAAACTATTAGTAATCATAACAAGCTATTTTGTATTTTCATTTTACAATCTCCAATAAAACCTTCTGCTACCTCGCGTAAGAAATCCATTCCTAACAATTTAATGCATGGTGCAATATTAGATGTTCCCTCCCCAAAAAGAAAGAATGCCTCCCCCATTACATTTTGTGGTATTACAAAGTTAACTTTGATAGAAGTTCTATATTTCATACTATCATATCATTTTTACTTTTTGTTGATCAATAGGCCCAACCTTGTCTCTCCTAGAATCAGTTATTGGCAACACCAATATTACACCTTGTCGAGTCTCTCCTCCGCAGAGCCAATTAAGATCAGTTTAATGCTCCATTGCGCAACCATTGTACTAGATGGTACCCTTATCGAAGTAATGGAAGTTAATCCAAAATTATTTCAGTACTTTTCGAAACGGATTTTTAAAGAAAATGACGACCTATATATCTACTCAAAAACTGATGATTTCTGGTCCGTAACATCAAGATTTCGTTTAATGTAAAATTAATCAAATTGACGCACAGTCGTCACAAATGTCCTGAATTTGCTGTTTTCGGACAGAAAAGACGGATAACGTTTCGTACGAATAAGAACACAAGTAATGGCGCGAGGAATGCCGTGAACAGTGTTGAATTTATAAGAGTTACTTTTAAATGACAAACCTTGTGGAAACTAGTTAATTATAATTTTTTAATTTCCTAAAACATTTCCATACTATTATACCTAATTTGCATATTTGGACAAAATGGAATATTGGTGTCGCCACCTTAAATGAATCTGAAAGGCAAACGGTTGGTTATTTTGATCAATCAGTTACCTGTAGATTAAATAGATATAGTTATTTCAATCAGCAAAGAAATCTAAAAATTCTGCAAAACTAACGTAGTAATACCTGGAAAAAAGTGGGGAGCATTTTTCGGGACACCCTGCATATGCACTCTAAAAATGAGTGTTAAATTTACACCCATGTTTGTTCAAAATTATTTTGTCACACACCGATAGGTGTGTTTAGCACACCTTAGATGTGCGTAGATAGCACACCTTAAGTATGTATAAAATGCGTGTGTCAGGGTGTAAGGCATGCCATGTGTTAGATAGCCTGCGAAGCAGTCGCTTTATTTTTGAGTGGTTATTATATAAATGGGCGATAAAATAATCGGGCGGATAAAATAAGCGAGCCTCCGCCCGCTTATTTTAGCCGCCCCCTAATTTTTTCCGCCTGACTATTTTATCGCCCATTTATATAATAACCACTCAAAAATAAAGCGACTGCTTCGCAGGCTATGTGTTAGAGTGTTATATACAAATGGAAAAGCATGACTTGTCCTAGGTGTGTTCAATTTTAGCTTGTCCACACCATCGCACACCATGACGTGTTTATACGACACACATAGAGCTGCGTTTAAAACACACCATTAGGGTCTGTTATAGTCGATTAGATGCAATTTGCAACAGTTTTCAAATCTCACAAGTATGGTCATTTAATACGTAATACGTTTATAAGCAAAGAATTCTTTGGCAATTACACAATTTTTGAAAGACATGAGTAGGTGTCATGCAGTATTATACCTGTTGGTGAGTGTTGCGATACATACTGCTCACTTTCGCTTATAGATGGCATCTATAACAAAAAGACATATGATGAATTGCTATCAAATGAATATTTTTATCAACTGAAATCTCATATATATGCTATTTTATGTATCTATATAGTGTCATTTAATAGTCTGATGTATAGTTTCTATTTCTTAAAGGTGTATTTTGATATCAAAATATAGGGACTGAAAATGACAGCTACAGTATAAAAGTTGTCCGGGCTAAAACATTTTTAACAAAACTTCGTTTTCCGTCCGGAACATCGAATACTACTGTATATTTTTGTTATTATTTGCGTTTGTAGGTGTATCTCTTGATCTACAAAATTGCATAATTTTCTTCAGAAATAACATTCACATATCAAACATGTCTGCATGATGCTATGTCGGGTTGTCGGCTAAATTTTGTTGTGCACAACGTTATCTATAATTGCAACGAAAATTATACTTGTTGAAGTGCGACTGCAACTGCAACTGTATACAGTATATACAGTACATGGTGTACCTGCAGACCAAAACGTTGGGTGTCAGATTGAGGCAAGTGTATATCTGAAAGACAAATAAAAGTATCAAAAACATTATACTCTATATAGTGGAGTTATACATGCATGTAGTGAATGAAAGCCGTTGAATGGTAACTGTTTATAGAGTATGTCGCAATTAAAACACAAACTTAGAAATTGGTTTGTAGTCTTTAGGCATTATATTTTACTAGCTGACACCAAGCTAGTGACACGAAACATGAACCATATACTGCATGCTTTAAAAACCTGGAGTAAGTAGCGTTACCTTGAAGAAAGGGTGAAAGATCTCCAAAAGCAGGAAACAACTCTTCCTAAATAAGATGGGACATAATAAGCTGTATGTACAGTAATTGACTCGCAGAAGTTTAGGCATCGACAAATATTTGGATTATGGAGTCTTAATACGCTTTTTCCACTTCAATTTTTGCCCTCGACGGGTGTTAGTAATTAGCGTAATGCGTAACGCGCAATGGCGTAACGGCAAACAACGTAACGGCGAAAAAATTGATATTATATTTTGAAGTTAATTGTAGTTCCAAATAGCATATTGTTTCCCTTTGTACTAAAACCCTGAGCAAACGAGGAAACGTTATTGTGGAAACATGGTTTTCGTGCGAGGGCAAAGTTTCCCGAAGAAACAGTGTTCACACATGGCCGGGAAGTAAGATATCCTGTTTCTGTATATTCTACTATTCTTTGAGAAAGAATCTTGAATCTACTGCAGAAAGGAACTTTTGCTTCCCCAATAATTGCCGGATTCAACATGTCCCAACGGAAATTCATTCGAGGGAACGTCGAATCTGATTTTTTCTTCGTTTGTCTTCCAATACTTCTATGGTCCAAGATTTGATCAAACTCATTTGAGACTTGAAGTGTATTAGTTCACGGCAAGTAGGTTGAATATCATCATCAGACATGGATGTTTTCGCTTACAAGGGTTTACAGAGAAGCAATGTCATTGTAGTTTATTGAAAATAATCTAGTAGCTACCTTCCTTCATTCAGCTACCTTGACTTGCACGCCTTTAAATTAATATCAAACCATCGAAGAAGCGTAAGATCGGCCATTACAATCTTGTTGTATCCCACAATATGCTGTTGGAGAGCAGGTTTTACGTATATATTAGTGTATAAATAATAATTTTTGTGGCGTTGTTTCCCACTACGCCGTTACGTCATTACGCGTTACGCATTACTAACACCCCAGTGCGATTACGATTTCCAGGGACAAATACGAGAAAATCTGAAAGATGGAAAGTTACTTTATCAATCGTCTGGTCGATCACCTCCTTGCACTCTCTTCATTTTCTAGATGAAAATCCATCCGTTATTGCAGAGCAAGTATATGTTATTTCGTACCCCTGTATAGCTTTGTCTGCAGAAGTGTTCTTAGTACAAGTCAATGACAGTGGTTCAATGCCGACTATTAACAGCACTATATATATAGCAATAGCGCAAACAAACCCACGAAGATAAGAACTAACGAGTCCCCAAGTATTCATTGTGTTTTGGGGGTAAAGTTGTTTATCGTTTTTGTGTCTCGGATTCTTATAATAACGTATAACGAATGTATGACTAACGCACATGGTTAATAACTACATACAGGGCTACTACATACAATTTGATATTGTTTTTCGTTGTTTTCTATATACTGTAAAATTTCTCTACAAAACCCGCCTATCCTTGCATCGTCATCGTCTTTATTAAAACATGTAGCGCTGTTTTACTTCTCTAACATATCATATTTCATTTTTCGTGCGGGTAACCAGAACTTGGAATGCACTACCTGCAAACTTAAGACTCGAGAACATAACTTTAAGCCATTTCAAATCTTTGTTGCGGGCCGGGAATACTACTCTAACGCCCTGAACAATTTTTTTGATGCTGATGATCCAAGAACTTGGAAGACTGTGTGTTTGAAATGTAACAGTGCTCGCAGTTTGAACTGTGAAACAATTTGTTGCTGCTAGTTAGTTTTTAGATATATATGTTGAAAAGGGTCCACAGTAATTGGTTTATGCTGTTGTGGTGTTCCCGCCAATTGTCTATATGTTTTTTATTGTTTGTAGGTTGTGGTGTCACGTTTGTATGTTTGTGTCATACTGTCATGTTTGTGTTTGGCGAAGTTAAATAAATAAATAAATAAATAAATAAATAAATAAATAAATAAATAAATAAATAAATAAATAAATAAATAAATAAATAAATAAATAAATAAATAAATAAAATATAAAAATATAAAAATTCCGTGCAGTTCAGGAGGAGAAGGATCGTTTGTAAGTTAATTTGCCAAACCCCAATGTACGAAATCATCTTAATATTAAAAACTCAGAGATCCCAAGGATAGTGCAAAGTTCATGGGGTAAACCTACTGATTATAATTATAGGCAAATGAATACGGTATGCATGAATTTGGCAATATGCACGTTTAGCACAGAAGATCTTGTCAGAGTCATTTTCACACTAAATTATTTTTTCGAATTCAAATGCAAAATATTTATAGTTATAGAACTATAACTATCCTTGATTTTTTCAAAATTTCATTCGAAAGGACATTTCATTTAAAGCGGAAGCATTTGCATGAGTCTATCTATCGCTTTCTATAAATAGCACTGTAAACAGTGTTTACTTTTATTGTTTTAATATTCCAACAAATTCAATTATTTTCGTTAGCACGCAGCCTGTGAATCCGTGAATTTCAGCACATGAGCGCTTTACTATTTATTATTTTATTCACGGCTACGGACTTATTAGAAAGCGAACGAAATAAATTTCCTCGTATATTTCAATATGCTGAGCATGCTGGCCATAAATCAACTCTCTCTCGTACGATCGAGAGCACGTCTGTTCTCTATTAACCGTGGTCTGTTCACTGGTTATGCTGCACGCAAATTATATTTTTACATCGGAAAAATATCTATATGCCTTTATAGAGGATCGATAATTTTTCACAAAATTCGCTTTTCAATGTATACTCCAAAGTTGAAGTAAAACTTGAAGATGATTGAATTAGTTAGACAAGCGAACAAAAAGCGAACTATAAAAGTATGGCGTCATATTACCGCCAATATTCATGATTGTCATCGTTCAACATGTTTCCGACATTGAAGTTAAATCGGATATTGAACATACCGATTATTCAGCACTCATCAGAAGTTGAATGTTCGAAATATGTTGAAAATTAATCAGCACATGAATATGAGAAGTTGAATATTGGCGGCGATAGATCATAGCGTGAGATGTCCGCCAATATTAATTAACATAATTCACATCACCCCCCGGTACAGACACAAGGAAAAATATCATATTCGCCGTGTTAGTTGCAAACAATGGTTCCAAACCAAGGCATAATGCGAGTCCGTTTCTGGCACACGAAATAAAGAGATTTCCCACGGGTTATTTACTGTATGCATGCGTACCTTATAAAAACAGAACACGACAGGACCATCCTACAAACCTCGATAATGCGGTAACAAAAGATTTTATTTTATTTTATTTCATTAGGGACCGGTCATAAAGTATGTGTACTGGGGGGGTGGAGGGTATTCCAAAATACTACCATAAAATTTGGTACCCCCCCGAAAAGCGTCGGAAAATATTTAATACCCCCCTCAAAGGTGATGAAATGTTTCGTACCCCCACCCAACCAATCACCCCTAAAAAAACATGAAACAAATATAAATGCCAAGAACGTAACATAATCTGTTACAAATTGTTATTAGTAATCCAAGTTTTGAGCATTTCCATAAATTTAATAGTGCTCTTTTACACCACATGTATCCAATCCGTACTTTTGTATGCTTGCCAGTATTCCATTAATAGGACTTGCTTGACTATCTTTTCCGTACCTAATAATAAAGTCGAAAGAGGTCCCGGCCATGCGCGTGACGTATTTCATATCTTTTTCAATATTTAAATCATTCTAAACGAGTAGGGGAGTTGCCCGACGGTAAATGGTACTGTGCTACAGGGGCGTAGGAACGTATTCAATATTGGGGGGGCCGAAAAATTAAAATTTGAAGCCCCCAGATCGCCGGAAACGGCCGTTTCAGAGTCTTATCTACCTCTTTTAGTGTGCTAAAGTTTGTAGTTTTAATCATAGACATAGTATTAGACTCATTTTTTGTTTCGTACCCCCCCACAAATGTCGTAATTCGTCTCATACCCCCCCAAAGGTTAGATAATTTGTTTCGTACCCCCCCCAACTTACCCTCCACCCCCCCAGTACACATACTTTATGACCGGTCCCTTACATGTACAATGAGGCAAGTTTACAACAGGTACATACCCAACAAGGTAAACTGCCAAAAAAAATAGATTGTTAGTTATATAGACTAACGAAGATAACAGAACATAGTATGATTCACATCAACAAAACACAGTAAACAATACAAAAACATTGTGCAAAAACATTTAAGTGAAAAAAGAGACAGTTAACAACATTGTCTGTATGACGAGTAACTCCTAAGTCTTTCAATGACAATGGTAATGACATAAGTCGCCATATACAATATTTAATTAATTGCAAAAATACACGTATTATTATGAGGAGTCTAATTTCAAAATAAACTTTATAGTTTCCATTTTGGTCTTCCTCACCACTAATTGTAATTCAAGTTCTTTATTTCAAATTTACGGTACCGTGAACTAAAGTTACGTCTTGAATCTTGCTTGGCCAATAAATTTAAAATTGGGCTATAGCGATAATGATTTGAATGAAGGCACAACGTGAGCTGACTTTTCCATGAGGGCTATATACTTTTAATTGTTTAAATTGCGTTTCGCTTTCGGGTTGGGATAAGTTTGTTTGAGAGTGCTTATCCGAGTTAGAAAATACAGTTTCAAACTTTCAAGAAGTGGGTTTGCACACGGTTAGGATTACAACCCCAGTTACCATTAATCACACCACTATGATAAACAATGGACAAACACTGACAGTCACTTTGTATATTACGAGACAATTTCATGTCACTGCAGGGTATTCGCTGCTATAAAGCTTTACCCACGAATTGCGGTTTACCATTAAGTCTTATTCCTGTATGATACTTGATGAATCCCTTCAATGTACGTGTCACAATTTCACAAGAGTGTTTCAGTTTGGAAGCCTCTCACAGCCTCATTAGACGCTAGAGATCATTGAACTCATAATTGAAGCGATTCAGTTTCTCGACGATGCTCTATACACATACTGTTGGGATTTATTGAGGTTTCAGCGTCGGTGGTGCCCTGGTGATCTTATAAACTAATAACTTTTCGGTCTTTTCCTTTTGTGTATGTATTGTTCACGCCTTCATTAAATTATAGGTCGTATCCTCGGTCGTATCACTGCGACTTTATTTTTTATTTTATTTTACAAGTTTTGCCATTGAGAAATAAAGATATACATATAGAACTTTTAAAAAATGCACTTAAACAGGATGGCTGGAATTACCACACAGAGAAGAAGTTCTCCAATAACGGGGTTCCAAAACAGTTGAAATAATTGTACAATAAACATTGAGAAGTGAGACAAACATTAGGACAAACTAGTCAACAAACTGACAAACAAACAGACGACAAATGAAACAATGGAAATTAGCGGGGAGTTAACAAACAAGTAAACAAACAGACAAAGAATAACACTGGACAAAAAAACGTTAACGAACGAGACAACCCGCTAATTGATCATGCACTATAAATATAAGTATAAGTTATTATACTAGTTAGTCTTGCTCGTGTCGTTCTTATATTTAGTTTTTATAGACTTCATAAATTCTATAAAAGCTCATGTTACTGTTACGTTATAAACAATTTCCTATTTCGTGCGCCAGAAACGGACTCGCACTATACCTTGGTTTGAAACTATTAAAAATGGCGAATCTGATATTTTTCCTTGTGTCTGTACCGGTGTGGCGGTCTGAGATTGTTCCGTGCTGATATTGTTCTGCACATGCGCAATATCAACTTGCGCCCACGTTAATGCAAGTCGTTGAAAATTATCTCGATCAAAGAAACCTCTGATACCTCAGTCATACAAACAAGAATCAATTTTAATAAAGGTATAAGGGTTTTTATTGTCTTAAATTTAACATATCTATGACCTTTCTCCGTCGACATTTCTAGCTTTTATGCACTCAAGACTTGCACGCCAGTGTGCTTGACTCTTCATACTATGTCTTTTTAGAAGGGATAAGTTATTCCCCATGCCATAATATTGTGTGTTAAAACACATTATAGCAAATATATCCTTTCCTGGCTTCATGCACTACCGAATGCAATATAGTGCAATTGAAGTTTATATAAATACTATGTTATAGAAAGCATGTGTTATTTGATTTGTTTACATCATGTATCCTGACTGTAAATATGAAAGGAGGCTGATTCAGTGATTGTCATTTGAATTTTAGCATTTTCAGTCTGTGCTTTTAAAAAAGTCTATGCTATAATTTATAAGTATTTGGGGCAATGTAAGATCCTACAAGGACAAGTAGCTCTTGGCTTGCCAGATGGTGTCCAGGGTGCATTTTAGGTAAAGGCCACGCCGAAGATACGCCAGCACTTGAACAAGGTCACGCCATAAGGCATTTCGAAAGACATGCCATGCATGCCAAACATTGAAATTGCTACTCCAAGCTTAGAATTGGCACAAGCTACTGCATGCCATTGAAACATTCCCAGTGGGTCAATAAATAACACTGTAGGTTTAAAATTTAGTATTTTCATACACTAGTACCCCAAGCCATGTACGCCGAGAATTTCTGAAGTCCACGCCGAAGATCGGCGTATTGCACTTAAAATGCACCATGGCCCATGGGATGGTGTCAAACTGAAGCAACAAAATTTTAATACAACATCATTCCATCAAAATAAATTTATCAACGTGCCTATAGCAGAACAAATATATATAAGAACAGCTTTATTACAAGAATAATAAACCAATGGAACCTTTTACATAATAATATAGCCTAATGAAGCTCCAAGTGTAGAGAGCTTCAGGTGTGCAATGAGAGGCCATTTTGATGGCCACTAACATTATATTTGTCATATCGTATCTACTGACAGTGATGGCCTTAACCCTTTATAGATTAACTATTTAGATATCAACCCATGTTTATTTCTTCAGTAATTAGAACACCAGAGACATGGTTGAAACTTCAAAACAAAACAATTCAAATATTCAAGACAACCCAGAGTGTTACTGTGCCCAAACTGCACCCAGTGGTGAGATAATTGAATTCGTGCGCCAGAAACGGACTCGCATTATACCTTGGTTTGAAACCACTGTTTGCAACTAACACGGTAGCCTGCGTAGCAGGCGTTCTATTGTGGGGGAGGGAGTTTTGTTTAGAGCGCGCGCTTTTTTTTTGAGAGCGCACGCTAGAACAAAACTCCCTCCCCCACAATAGAACGCCTGCCACGCAGGCTACTAACACGGCGAATCTGATATTTTTCCTTGTGTCTGTACCGGGGGGTGATGTGAATTATGTTAATTAATATTGGCGAACATTTCACGCTATGATCTATCGCCGCCAATATTCAACTTCTCATATTCATGTGTTGATTAATTTCAACATATTTCGAACGTTCAACTTCTGATGAGTGCTGAATAATCGGTATGTTCAATGTCCGATTTAACTTTAATGTCGAAAATATGTTGAATAATAAACAACTTCAATGCCCAAAATAACTTCAATGTCGGAAACATGTTGAATGATGACAATCATGAATATATGACGCCATATATAACGAGGTTGACTATATAAATGCCGACTCAAATTGCTTGTTATTTATACACTGACACTGTATACTGTATAACGTGTCTGACTGTAGATCATGATTTATAGCTAAATGATTTTAATAACTATTACAGTAAAATATCTCTCTAAAGAAAATAGACAGAATTAATACAAAATATTTTAACTACTGTAGATAATTAATGAGTATAAGCGAGAGTATAAGTGCGGTCCATGCGGATAAATTTGCGTATGAAGCGAGAAGACCGCAAGACTACTACTTCGGGACACATTTAAAAGAATGTATCAAAAAAGTTTTTATTATAAACAAGGAAGTCTTTAAATCTTCAAGAATAAAATTACCATTATTTTATAATATTTCTATCGCATTCGCATGAACAGACGTGTCAGAGTTTCATAAACTGCCAGTATTAATACAACAAGCAACCTCTGTAGCGAACAAAATGAAACACCGCTTGTAGCTTGATTTGTGCATGCAAATATTCAATATATTTCATACATATTTATAGAGTAGTCTCTATAAATGTACGCCAGGAACACGTCAGTAATAGATGTTTATAAATTGTAGAAAACTTACCAAGTCTAATAGTGCCGACAAAATCACACACAACATTTCGACAGGTCTTGTTTTATATTTTGAAATCGTCAACATCAATATTAAGACATGTTTATGGCGAAATTCGTACCTCAGATTAATTGCGCATAGCCATAGACCATAGTCGTACACTGAAATAGAGTATCGTTTACAACAGCAACCCAAATAATATATGCCAATCCTAAATCTCTTGTCCAAAAATTGTTCTCAATTTTCGGCACACACTCATACATCGATCGAGGTTGAGCTAGGGCCGATTAGGCCGGTAATTTATCAAACTTTTCCCAAAATTTCCATTAAACAGACAGAAAAACAATATGAAACACGCAACTGTAGCTAAAAATAATGTTTCAATGTTTGAAAAAGTAATAATAAGCCCAGTATATACCCCAATAGAGAACCCCGGATTGTTTACTCTATACATCTATCCATGTATGCAGTCTATCTGAGTCACTTGTGTGAATTTTTGCCCTGTAATCACAATAGTTGCAAAGTGAAACTTTGTACTAAAAATGGGAGATTTATCATGAATACCTAAACTGTTGCTACAATAACGGTAAGTTTCCATATTTCTATTCTCATTTTAATTATAATAATCCTTATCTCAATCCTAATCAACCCTAATCCTATCGTGCATATTTTATATAACAGCTATACAATATAAAAATGGTCTTTCTTACGTCTGGGATACTATATAGTAGGTACTTCCAGAACACGAGAATTTGAACCTTAAAAAGGCAAGAATATAATATAGCCTACATACAAAGATGACACACCTTGAAAGGCACACCTTGTTCTTGATCATACCACGAAGCCATAGCCATAGGCTGATTTGCAAAATGTGATATCTATACAATGATGTAAAGTTAACTATTTAATTATTTTTCCAATTAATCAGACCCGCTATACAATATATTCAATAAATAAAATTGGTATATTCTTACGTCATTTAGATTTGGTGTGGCATTATTATGTCCTTGGGTACTACTGGTAGTTGCTTCCAAAACGTGAAAATTTGAACCTTAAAATAGCCAGAATAATACACATATATAGAGGTTGTATATATATATATATATATAGAGGTTGTATATATAAGGAGAGAATGTTCTCGAGTGATGTATTTCATAATTTCCAGATCGCAGTAAGCGGCAGAAAATTCTGCCCGCCGCGGCTGGGTTTCGAACCCGCGACCTTCGAATTACTAGATTGATATATATATATATATATATATTTCTAAAATTCATTAATTATTCATAGGCAAAATACAAAGGAAACTCATGACCCGTAGCGGATCGGCTATATATTTGATATAGACTTGCTCAAATTTTCTCCTTCAATTTTTACAGCGTAGATAACATCAATCTTCAAAATTCCAACGCCAGTGAGCGTACAAAACGAGTCATTTTAGAAGTCATATACAAACCTTACAGTTCGGCCTTTATCAGATCTAAAACACTCGGCTGCGCCTCGATGTTTTAAATCTGATAAAGACCTCTTGTGCGGTTTGTATATATTACATATATATATATATAGTCAAATCTGCAGACATGCATGTTTCGCCGTTCAACGGCTCGTCAGTGCAGCTTGAAACGCAGTCTAAATGCGAGTGACTTCGTATTTATACACCATACTCTTGCCCTCACCAAGCGCATGTGGTACAATACTCAGACACATGCGCATCCAGACATGCGTGAAGTGTCTTATATATTTTCGCTTATATAAGACACTTTCGCTTATATATATTTTCGCTTACCTCAAACTTGTCTGCAACAGGCTGTTTCATCTGTAAAAGACCTGATGATTCTTTTACAGATGAAACAGCCTGTTGCAGACAAGTTTTGAGGTAAGCGAAAATCTATAATTTGCTCTAACTATATGTTGTCGAGCACTCTTTGCGTTTCGTAGACCTAAACCTACACGTATATAAATATATATATGCAAAAAATGTGCCTCTTATTAAAAAAAGGCTTTTATTACCCATTTTCCAGTTGATCTTGTCACTGATGAGATAGTCAGTGACAAGCCCATCTGGGGAATGACTAACTAATGGTTTGAAACATATATACTGAATTTATTTCTTTGTTTGCAAAATGTAGGCAAGATTGCTACAATTACAAAATGTTTTACCAAAATGTTCAACTGTTTCCCACAGAAGAGACTAATTCTGCATGTTATTGGTTACTTATTTAGATACAATAATTTTCTTGCAGTAATAAATTTAAATGGTAAGAGGGCACTGAGCATGTTGGTCTAATTACCTAAGGGATGATTATTTTTTATGTGGACCAGGCTAGCACAGTCTGTATGCTAGCATGCCTTCTTGCCAGTTATCTATACACCAGCAATTCACATGCCTGTGGAGCACTGATCTATTATAATTAAGGGCAGTGATTAAGGGGCTGTGGAAGAATGTTGCTTATTAAAATCTCTACTTAACTAATATAGCGTATAAATGATGTCATGCTGTAAATTTTACTAAATTGAATAAACAAGTGGAACAAACTGTTTTATTTCATTTAACTTCATGAGGTGTAAGGTTAAGATATTCATTGTATTTTGTTACTAGAAAATCATTGCAGAAATGATTAAACAATAGATTGAGATCAGTTTGTAAAATAGGTGCGAAAGATGCAAAACTGGCGCCTTTTTCAGTTTCACTGCTTTCGCATGTTTTGTATTTCTGTCTGAGGGTTTCAAAAACTGTTTTTATCAAAACAAAGGAGTTAAGTACAGCGATAAATAAGAAAGCTATGGTATAGAAACATGCCATGACAGGCCCCTTTACAGGAGCTTATTGCTCCTATATTTAGGAAAATATAAGCACATATATATGATATATTTCTTTTGACAGTCCATTGAGACATTATCACAACAAGTATACTTTAAAAACTTCAGTCAGAACTAATCAACAATGAAAGAGTACAATTAATACATAACTATAATGTTGGTAGAGAACATTTTAATGTTGTCACACTGTCACAGATATGCAATTGATCGTCTAAATTGCATGGCTGAATCATTCTGATTTATGCAAGGTTTGACCTATTAAATAGGCTACTGTAGGCATATAAATATGTTTTTATTCCTATTTTACAATGGACTTAATATTTTTGTCTAGTCGCGTTCACATATTACTGTCAGAACATACAGGGTCTCAGTTCTGCGCGCACTAAGACAAATATTCGAATGGCATGAGTTGAAATGAGTTGTGCTTTACATGTGGGTGACTCACATATCCAGCAAAGTAAGAACAGAATGATGGAACAACGCTTTCGTTTATAGCTTTCCAAATGCAAAATTACAAATTTCCTTGCGTGGCAGTGTCAAATTACTCATCGCAGTAAACATGGGTTTCATGTGGGAATTCCATGTGGAAGAACAATACATGGAAAATATTGATATTTTGAAATACATGTTACAAAATTTTATGTCTTTCATGTTTCGTGATATATTTAGCTTGTCTCATCCTGCAAACTATGCTAGGGTATGCATCTACTGACAGCGCGCAAGCCACTGGGTCAATGCCAATAATTACCGTCTACTGAATATAATTTGTGTTGCGTATTTGTTTGCATGTTTGTTTCAAGAAGCTAAAGAATAATTACAGTCCCGCAGCATTCCCTACCTTGCAGGTACCCTAGTTTATGTCTATGGGAGAAGTACTTTATTATTTGCGAACCTTCTCTGGCCACTCTGAACAAACGCAACGAACTAGTGTCATCTTGCAGACACGCTAGTAAATTCTTATTTAGGAGCTTTGTAACATGATTTTTAACGCAGCTCTTTAAACTAATCTTATATCTTACAATAATTAAACCTTCCGGGACATGTTTTTTGTACATTGTTTGACAACCACAACCACTATAAACTTCAAGTGGATATTATGTATATAGTATAAAGTATAACCTTACATTCCAACGGTCAAAATTTCAAATTAACCAATAATAGCCAAGAACGATAGTATAGATCGATATATAATCCTACGTGTATATACAACTTAGTCATTAGATCATTTTGTCTGAAGAGTACCACACATACGTGTGTAACACGAAACTAACTAGTAATAAAATGTCTATTCAAAACTGTTGAATCTCTGAATTTTAACTATAATATGCTCTGGTTCTCCATTGAGCACTCTGCAAACGGTTTTTACTATATCGTCTATAGTCTATATATATATATATAATATATATATACAAACCGCACAAGAGGTCTTTATCAGATTTAAAACATCGAGGCGCAGCCGAGTGTTTTAGATCTGATAAAGGCCGAACTGTAAGGTTTGTATATGACTTCTAAAATGACTCGTTTTGTACGCTCACTGGCGTTGGAATTTTGAAGATTGATGTTATCTACGCTGTAAAAATTGAAGGAGAAAATTTGAGCAAGTCTATATCTATATAGATCCGCTACGGGTCATGAGTTTCCTTTGTATTTTGCTATGAATAATTAATGAATTTTAGAAATATATATACAGGGTGTATAAAAAAAACCTGAACAAAATTGAAATTGCTCTCAACTTCGCGAAGCGGCTCCAGGTACGAAGTTTTTTATTAATATATATTGTTTGGGTATTTATAATGTAGAATAAACTAAAAAATTCTGAAAGTTACATTTTTCAAAACCCAGGGGGGGTGTCTTGTCCAACAGATCAAAAATGGCTTGCGCACGAAATTTCAATGCTTAATAATTAAGTTATTTTGAGTTGGTGGGTGGAAAATGTGTTGGGTGTTGTATTGCTGTTCAAAATTTCAGAAAATTTGCTTAAGTGTAAGTCCTTCAAAACGTCGCGTAAACTTTCATTTTTAAGAAAAAATCAGCTTTTGCATGCTTAATTTAATCCTTTACCTAATTTGCATATTGTCTAGACAATATGCAAATTGTCTAGACAATATGCAAATTAGGTAAAGGCAAGCAGGCTCATTGCTCATTAGCCTACATATAGCCAACTGGGTATTACTCTGCCGAGAGAACATAATCGAAACAATTTTTTTTTCCTCTTTCTGTATTACCAATATCGGTTTTCTAATTTCCGCCGAACGATGGTGCAGACGTAATATTGGACTAAAACATTCAAATTTTAAGAAAACTATTGTTCCTTGTTGAAAATGACGAAAATATATATAATAAATTTACTTGACAATAATGGCATATAATGCAATTCTTTAGTTATCGTTGCCTGCGACGTGCGACGTACGTCACTGCATAGTAATGAGCAGAGGAGGAATGAGGGTCTTCCCGAAATGCAACGCGCCTCAATGCGGCTCATTATTATTCAAAATCTTTATTCTCAACGCGCCGTTCGATTAAAAACTGTTCGGTATATATTTGGGATTTGGGAGTGGGGAACAAGAGTTGCCTGCGGAGGAGGCTACGTTTTGACTACAGTTTCATATCTGTATATTAATTTTAAATCTGTGGTACAGTTGACACTTAACTAGGCAGTTACGTACGTCGCCCGTCGCAGGCAACGAGAGCTAAAGAATTGTATTAATGAATAATGCAAGTAAATTTATCATATTTTCGTCATTTTCAACAAGGTAACAATAGTTTTACTAAAAATTTTAATGTTTTAGTCCATTATTTAATAAACCAGCATAGCCATTGGGCTGCGTAGGAGTTAGTAGCTACGAGGGTTAACAAAATGAGAATCGCTTTTACTGAGAGATCTCAAGGATAGTGCAAACTTGGATATGTCAAATTTCTAGACATTGTTCACAGCTTTTCTGAAAATACTTGAGGCTTATTTACAGTCGATCGTAAAAGTATACAAAAACTAATGCATTATCATAGATATTATGTTTACTTTCATTATTATCGTGAATATAACATGATTTACAGTATATCCTAGCTCTTATTATGTGGGAAATCTAAATTAATTTTGAACTTTCGGACGCGAGTTCTGTTTGGCTCTTAATTCAGGTGCAATGATGCTGTCAGTGCTAGGTTTTCATTTATATGTAGCATAAGTTTAAGAAAGTCTTAACGAACAGTAAATTGATCTAATAGTCCTAAAATCCTTTTTGAAAAATCCTGAAATCTTTCGACACACTGTACCATAGGCGTAGGAAGCAACTTCAAGTTGGGGGGGGGGGGCGCTTTGTCTTAAGGACACCTCTTCTATTAGAAAAGGGCACTTTTTCCATTGTTTTAGCTGGAGAAAAGGGCACTTTGAAGAAAACTTGGGGGGGGACATGTTCCCTGTGCCACCACCCCCCCGGTTCCTACGCCACTGCACTGTACCGCTAGACCATGATTCAATTTCGAGGATCCTAACTGCCTAGACTAATATTTTTGTCTGCGTCAAATGAGGATTATCCCTGGGGGTACTTATCGCAGATTGATAAATTGAATGGTATGTTAAAATAGTTCGAATTAAAAAGACCATTGATAAATTTGCAAAAATATACCTCTTTCATCTGAAGATGCTTCAGCTGATAGTTGATCATTGACCACCGAGAAATCCCCATGTACCTAGATTCATAGATTCATGATGGTAAACATATGTTAAGTGTATAAAGTATCTGCATGCGACAGGGAATGTGTTACGTGTACAAATAGAATTGATGAAGACAAAATAGATCTTTTTAAGTAAATGTCTTTATTACCATGTGTAGATCTTTCACACCATAACTCTCTCTAAGAAGTTGTTGCCATTTATCACTTTCAACTTTATACTTGATAGATTCTTTGCCACCCCCTTTCCCACTACCACGTTCCACCAACCATTTTCTGTTTACCAGGAGCTTCATTGTATTTTTAAAATTATCTTTCCTTTTCTTTGAATCTGAGCTTAATGTCCTTCCAGTTTTTTCTTTTTTGTAATTTAAGTAAATTGAGGTTATCCTTTCTAAATCCTTAAAATTCACAACAGAACCATCTTCGTTTACTTCAACCAACTCTTGAACTTCTGTGCACTTTGCGAGAAATTTACACACAAAGTCAGGAAAATAACCACTTTCCTTTGGCTCTAAATCGTAAATGGAAGATATAAAACAGAAATCAATTGATCGAAAAGCAGACACTCCAAATAATTTCGTTTCCAATTTTAAACTTTTGGATAGTTTTAACACTTGATTTTATGCAATCCATTTTAGTTACCAGCTTTTGCCAAATCAAAAGAAATTAACATGAACATTAGGTACTACTACATACAGGGGACTTTTAAAACAATCCACCAGGGGCCGGTTGTATCAAAGGTGGATAAGTTATCCGGTGGATAAGTCCTATCCGATGGATAAATCTTCTATCCGATGGATAGTTATCCGTTGGATAAAAATGCGTTGTAAGAAGCACGGATAGCAGGGTGGATAGCTATCCGTCGGATAAGCTTAAATTTAACCAGGAAAAACCGGATTTTCCTGAAATTTCTTACCTCAACGTCAGCTGTTGCTGAGCTTTTGTGAACTTTATAATTTAACTTGTATAAAATCCATCCATATCTTGAATTAACTTGCGATAAATTTCCCGTTGTTGGTTGTATTGTTCTTTTTCAGTCCGTCGTCACTAGTATTAATATAGTCAGACTTGCATGATTTTGTTGTACATTTTCATAGTACGTGAAATACGTGTGTTTTTATTCACTAGCTAGCATTTCACGATCTTTGTTTATGCGAAGACAACAGCAGAGGCAGAAACTGTTTAGTATATGAGTTGAGTATACTTTTTCCTGTAGAATACATTAAATATTTTGTTCCTTGACCTTGCACACATTTCATAACAATTTTAAGAACATTTTCTCTCAAGTTTTGATTTAGTCTAGGACCTGTATAGGAGTTTGTATGCGTTTCATTTACCACAGGCAATCTCAACTGTTTTAGGGTAAAATGACCATGGCGGTCAACATGGCATATGTGCAAACCCTGAATCCGGGACGAAAGTCCTGAAAATGACCCCGCCCTGAAACGGCAGTGCCGACATAGCTCTAACTTCCGAAAAGCAGAAGCGACAGCCTTACTGAAGTGCTTATAGTGTTTAGAAGGTTGCTTTTAGGGGTAGTTATTGGAAGGAAAAATTTGTCTAAGTATAATATGTTACCAGAAAATGACCATGCACCACCCCAGGTCAACTGCTAATTATCCATGAAATAACTAATATACCTGGCAGAGATTAAATTTTCATATTTCCTAACAATTTTTATCATGGGATGAAAAACTATGCTTAATTCAATATAATTATAGTAGATTTCATAAGGATTGACATTGTTTTGTTTAAATATAATACATTTTATTTCACTTACCCCCCACCAAAACACGATTTCAGCCATATTTTGCCGTCTTGTTTGCTTTTTATCGCCGAGTCTCGCAAGTATCATCCAATTGTTGTACTTTTACATAATGATAGATGGCTAAAGAGGATTTCAACCAAGTTTCGTCAAGTTTTGAAGCAGTGCAGTGTATTTTATCTTCGATATTGTGTCCTTCGATATTTCGTCAAATAGCGGCCATTGCAATGCCTCGCCGTTTCTCTTCCCGATAAATGCCACTTCTTCGTCTTCATATGTATTTAGATTACAGTATCCAAAGTACTTCATTGTAGAATAGTCCCAATCGAAAAACTAGAGTAGTATAGTCGTTGAAAGGAAAAAACCTCCCATAACAAATTTAGGATCAGAATCAAAGACACAAGTTTAAAAATAATTTGAAAGTCACGCGCAATCTTCGCGAAAACTCCTCGTGGCTACTTGACAGGGGGGGCAATATTTTCACGAAACGCTGGTTCGCCACCACAGAACCCAGTAAATATATATTTTTATGATTTATGAAAAAACAATAAATATTTGCGTATTTTCTATTGTTTTTATCATAAATCATAAAAATACAATAAATATAATATATTTACTGGGTTCTGTGGTGGCGAACCAGCGTTTCGTGAAAATCTTGCCCCTGTCAAGTAGCCCACGAGGAGTTTTCGAAGATTGCGCGTGACTTTCAAATTATTTTTAAACTTGTGTCTTTGATTCTGATCCTAAATTTGTTATGGAGGTTTTTTCCTTTCAAATACGACTATACTACTCTAGTTTTTCGATTGGGACTATTCTACAATGAAGTACTTGGATACTGTAATCTAAATACATATGAAGACGAAGAAGTGGCATTTATCGGGAAGAGAAACGGCGAGGCATTGCAATGGCCGCTATTTGACGAAATATCGAAGGACACAATATCGAAGATAAAATACACTGCACTGCTTCAAAACTTGACGAAACTTGGTTGAAATCCTCTTTAGCCATCTATCATTATGTAAAAGTACAACAATTGGATGATACTTGCGAGACTCGGCGATAAAAAGCAAACAAGACGGCAAAATATGGCTGAAATCGTGTTTTGGTGGGGGGTAAGTGAAATAAAATGTATTATATTTAAACAAAACAATGTCAATCCTTATGAAATCTACAATAATTATATTAAATTAAGCATAGTTTTTCATCCCATGATAAAAATTGTTAGGAAATATGAAAATTTAATCTCTGCCAGGTATATTAGTTATTTCATGGATAATTAGCAGTTGACCTGGGGTGGTGCATGGTCATTTTCTTGTAAAATATTATACTTAGACAAATTTTTCCTTCCAATAACTACCCCTAAAAGCAACCTTCTAAACACTATAAGCACCTCAGAAAGGCTGTCGCTTCTGCTTTTTGGAAGGTAGAGCTATGTCGGCACTGCCGTTTCAGGGCGGGGTCATTTTCAGGACTTTCGTCCCGGATTCAGGTTTTGGCACATATGCCATGTTGACCGCCATGGTCATTTTACCCTAAAACAGTTGAGATTGTCTGTGGTAAATGAAACGCATACAAACTCCTATACAGGTCCTAGACTAATTGGCTAATCAAAGCGAACGAACAAAAATTACAAAATTCGCCGTCTTGTTGTCTATTACCTAATTTTGTTTGGTTTTCCAAGTTGTATCTTCGGTACGTTCATCGTGTTTTTAAACTGACTAAAAGTGAGAAATTCACTGCTTGTTTTCAAACTATATAAAAGAGAAGGACTGCCGGTCGACACTGCCACCGACATGGGATTTATTGCGATATTCAGTCAAAAATATATACAAAACTACAAAAGTGAGTACTTATGTTTATTGCATTATTATATATAAAGGATGTTGGCTTATAAACAGAATTATTGCATTTCTGTCTCAATCCGACCCTCTTTCATCCGAAATATTTACTATTTTGTCTTGGAACTTCGAGTTTATCCACCGGATAGAGAATTTAAACTACCTCCGGATCTCGGATAAATTTATCCTACGGATAGTGCTTTTTTGTCCGCTGGATAACGCTATCCAAGCTTCGTACAACGCAATTTTTACTCTGGATAAAATTTATCCGCCGGATAGCGACTTATCCGCCGGATAGCGACTTATCCACCTTTGATACAACCGGCCCCAGGGGTCGGTTGTATCAACGCCGGATAGCACTATCCACCGGATAGCGAATCGTCCAACCTTCCTAAAATTGTCCGTTGATCTGTATAATCTAGATTAAACCTTAGCATTTATAAGTTAAAGTTTCTTTTTATTAATTGTGGGGTCTACATTCGTAGTTTTATAGCTTTTGGAGCATTTTTACAACAGTCCAAAAATTCGCTATCCGGTGGATAGTGCTATCCGGCCTTGATACAACCGCCCCCAGGTCAGTATGGCCTGCTTTATTGCTACTTTCATGAAAAATATCATCTAACTAATCAAGTTCAAAAATATGTATCTTTATTCTCTTGAGATATTAACCTTATCAAAAGAGCCTTGTGACGTCATTTATTCATCAGAAAATTGCACATTTAGCTATAGACTTGCTCCAAGCACTGGCTCCAAGTCTGTCTCTTATAGGGGAGTATATTAGGGCGCGCGAAAATGCGGGCGGGAGGCGGGCGGGCGGGCAGCGAGAAAATTGGAAGAGGAGAGACAGACTTGTATCCCTTGCAGCGCGCCAAATTTGGGTTGGGATAAAACACGGATACGGATGGCACGGATACGGATACGGATGAGGGGATAAAACACGGATATGGGGATAAAACACGGATGAGGAGATAAAACACGGATGAGGGGATAAAACACGGATGGGGGGATAAAACACGGATGGGGGGATAAAACACGGATGGGGGATAAAACACGGAGGGGATAAAACACGGATATGGGGATAAAACACGGATGAGGGGATAAAACACGGATATGGGGATAAAACACGGATGGGGATAAAACACGGATATGGGGATAAAACACGGATGATGGGGATAAAACACGGATGGGAGGATAAAACACGGATGAGGGGATAAAACACGGATGAGGGGATAAAACACGGATGAGGGGATAAAACACGGATGAGGGGATAAAACACGGATGAGGGGATAAAACACGGATGAGGGGATAAAACACGGATGTGGGATAAAACACGGATGAGGGGATAAAACACGGATGAGGGGATAAAACACGGATGAGGGGATAAAACACGGATGAGGGGATAAAATACGGATATGGGGATAAAACACGGATGGGGGGATAAAACACGGATGAGGGGATAAAACACGGATGGGGGGATAAAACACGGATGAGGGGATAAAACACGGATTGGGGGATAAAACACGGATGAGGGGGTAACTGACACGGATATGGGGATAAAATACGGATGAGGCACAGAATGGGGAGTTTCCTATTCTGTGGATGAGATAAAAATTGCCCAACATTTTTTAGTATTTAAATGTACTGACAAATAAAACGTTGATACTCTCTTCTAAAACTGGAACCCGTAGACTAGCATAGAAGTAAAGTTTCTAAAGGCTGATATACGTAGACTGCGCATTCAATAAGTGCGAACTTCTGCGCGCATTTGTTGGAAGAAGATAAGGTAATACTTTTTATTTAATATACTTTTGAGAATACCAGATAACCGATGGAGATTTGTTGCTTGTCAGAGGAGTTTCCATCCGTGTTTTATCCCCATATCCGTGTTTTACCCCCTCATCCGTATTTTATCCCCTCATCCGTGTTTTATCCCCTTATCCGTGTTTTATCCCCCCATCCGTGTTTTATCCCCTCATCCGTGTTTTATCCCCTCATCCGTGTTTTATCCCCCCATCCGTGTTTTATCCCCTCATCCGTGTTTTATCCCCTCGTCCGTGTTTTATCCCCTCATCCGTGTTTTACCCCCCATCCGTGTTTTATCCCCTCATCCGTGTTTTATCCTCGCATCCGTGTTTTATCCCCTCATCCGTGTTTTATCCCCTCATCCGTGTTTTATCCCCATATCCGTGTTTTATCCTCATCCGTGTTTTATCCCCACATCCGTGTTTTATCCTCTCATCCGTGTTTTATCTCCATATCCGTGTTTTATCCTCACCTCCGTGTTTTATCCCCATCCGTGTTTTATCCCCCATCCGTGTTTTATCCCCCCATCCGTGTTTTATCCTCATCCGTGTTTTATCCCCCCATCCGTGTTTTATCCTCATATCCGTGTTTTATCCCCTCATCCGTATCCGTGCCATCCGTATCCGTGTTTTATCCCAACCCGCCAAATTTACCGGTTGATTTTTCAACCGGAGGCGTGGCCAGTAGCCTACTGCTCATTCGGAATTAATTAAATAAAAGCTGTCATCAATCATCATCTGTAGGCTGTAGCCTCTGGGCTGTAGCTTCGGAAGTGAGAGAAATAATCACAGCTTGTGGCGATTAATAACTGAGACTGACAATGCGATCTATAAAGGATGCTCTACGGTATGGAGTTATTTAACTTTAATTTATGAGACTTATGACTCACTGCTTTAGATTCATTTTTCAATTTACAGTTTACTCACTTGTTTCCTTTTATAAAACTATACTTTAGTTATACTTGTTTCGTTTTATAGAACTATGGACTTCTCGCGTAGCGGGACGAATATTCCCTTGTTTAATTCCCATGGAACATTATGTCTATGAGATGTTGATGTGGTTCTATAATTAGCGCTGCAGAACATGTACATTTCATGCACAGAATTACTTGATTTTTTTGTGATAAAAAGCATTGGTTTAGCGACATATTTGTTGCTTGTTTATAAGACAAACACGTAAAACTATGTAAAAAGCATCAAATTAAGCGGCAAAATCGGAAATTTGCTTTCTCTATTTCATCCCTGTATTCTGTAAGCGGGCTGGCGTTTTTATATGATCGAAATATATTCATCCCGCCTATACCTATGGTCTCGGCTCACTACTTGGGTCAGTTGGGTGAGATCTCGCCAAGCGGCCAGTTCGCTTTCTCATATGAACGCGATGTATTTTTTATACTGAAAAGTACTTGGAGGCGAGATCATAAGCAGGCGAGATCATAAGCAGTCTCGGTAAGCGGGATTATATGAACATGCAGGCCCTAGGTTTGTTGACCTTAATAGTATGTAACTATAAGTCCTAAATCTGTTTGGAATTCATGTAAAAGCTCTAAATTTAAACAAGCTTTTGTTTGTTTGGATGCTGTACTAAATAATTTTCTTCTCACGTCGGCTTTCACGACAATGGTACAACACAGAACGCAAGTTTTATTCTTTGAATTTGGCGATATATCTACACGAGTACGTGTAAGCTTTCGTTGGAGTGATATTACTATTATTCTCTTGCATAGCCACACATCATTTGCGGTAGATAACGGCGGTTAACATGCAGATTTGGAAGTTAAATAGTTGAAGTATTTATAGAGTGTGAACAATGTGGTGTGAACCTAGGTGTCGAATAAATTAAAGCACCGCAATGCACAAACTTGTCAATCAACTTTCCCGCCGAATTTATAATCGGATTCAAATTCCTGCAAGCACAGTTACAAGGGATACAAGTCTGTCTCCTCTTCCAATTTTCTCGCTGCCCGCCCGCCCGCATTTTCGCGCGCCCTAATATACTCCCCTATAAGAGACAGACTTGGAGCAAGTCTAATTTAGCTACTGAACATCTTTGTAAGTTCTGCATCAGTGCTAATAATATAGCACATATATTTATACTGAAAGTTTGCAGCAAATATATCTACTAGACACATTGTGTATAATAGCAGTTACATATTGAAACTTATATTATAAGAACTAATCACAAGGGCCACTATTCACTAGTTTATCCTCATTAAATAAAGTTGTTAATTCATTCAATCAATTAAATGCAGTCCATGCCATGGAAGCCCAACACAGGAAGCCCAGGCCCTATGCCTGGTAGCAGATTTCCTGCGGCCGCCCGCGCCTATCATTAATATTCTGCCTCTTCAAATTATTTTATCAACAAATATCCGGCGTGTTTGGTGCTACGATTTTGGATTTTTATGAAATATGCCCATCTCAACTCCAATTCTAATCACAAATGTTTAGAAAATTGGAAGAAAAACAAGTTGGAAAATCTTTAAGGTTTTAAAAAAAGTGGTTGTACGGGGATTTGAACCCTCAACATCCGAATCAAAGCCAAGGAAGTTGTAGGCGCACGCCCTTAACCACTGAGCTACGAAGAATCACATTATAAAATATGTGCAAAAACACTTCTTATACTGGAGAATGATTATTTATTATTGTGACGTCAGTGCTAGACTAGACGGGGCACCGCACTTCAGCACTGTGTCTGGTTAAGTTTTTGTTTCACCCGTTTTACAGATTACACAATCAGCCCAACAATATCCCAACAATGTAGTTTTAGGCTTAATGCATTGTCTGTTTTGTTCAAAACATATTGGCTCTGTAACACAATGGTCTAGTGCAACCCACTTTGACACACAGTTAAATTTATGCCATTTTATGCTCTCAATGTCATTCAGGCTATAGTAGATTTTTGCCGTTTTTCCTCTTTCAGTTTGTACAGCACTAATAAGGCGGGTGACGTCAGCATAGTTCGGAAAGGGGTTTTATCCCCCCCTTTTTTAAAATATCGCCCCCCTTTTACCAATGTCCCCCCTTTTTTAAAACTTTTTATCCCCCCCCCCTTTTACAACAACTTTTTTGAGAGAGCAAAATTTGACAGGTTGACACCTGCAAATGGTGCAGAATTAATATTAAGGTTGTGTAATATGCAGAGAAACTTCCATCAACAAAATAATCAACATGAACTCAACATTTATTTTTAGGGACAGGTTTTTTTGCTCATCCCCCCCCTTTTTAAATCAACCCACCCCTTTTCTGTAACCCCCCATTATTACAAAAAAAATTTCATCCCCCCTTTCTTGTCTTTTTTGAGAAGGTTTATATCCCCCCTCCCCTTAAGAAAGGGGGGGTTCGAACTATGCGTCACCCTTACCATCAGGGAGAATTATATCGCTTAAGAATGGTTAAGGTGGCGCAGAGCTAATGTTTTGATTAGAGTCCTCTCAAGTTGAGATCAACCAGAAATCGCAATACTGAATGAGAAGGAACGTGAGGAGAAAAGCTGCTTTAAGGTGGCTCAATACAGTTTTCTATAAAATGGAAAATTTACGATTTAGATCCGAATTTTTGGACAAGTATTACTTGCTAAAAAACAAAAAGTATCTTACTGATGTAAAATAATATCTGAAGAGGTCACCGATGTCGTTTTCGAGTTAAATTACTTTTAAGCCAAAATATCCGCCATCTTGAAACGTCATTGTTGCCATAGCAACAGCAGTTGCATAACTTTTGTGAAAAAATTCAAACCCTTCAGATGTTGTTTTACATCAGAAAGATACTTTTTGTTTTTTACAAGTAATACTTGTCCAAAAATTCGGATCTAAATCATGAATTTCCCATTTTATAAAAAACTGTATTGAGCCACCTTAAATACTGTTAGAGTTGCACTGTATATTTCCATGTAGCATATGTGGATAAGTTTGACCTTCATGGATTGGCCAGTTTTTTTTCCCATTCAAAAAACTCATTAATTCTGTCAATCCTATTTATCAAGGGGTGTATGTTGTGTGTAAGTGGGTTAAACATTTTGTTGGGAAAGGTTTGAGGTAAAAAATTTAAAACAACAGAAGCGCATGAGCCCCATCGTACTCCAACTATATTATCTTACTCTGTCTTTTAAACACCAGACAATTTTACTCATGATTTAATTGAGCATCACATACAGTAGATAATAAGCATGATCTTAATTGTCACCAGTGACAAAAATGTAATATTATACCTAAACTGTCAGTTAATTGTCCAATCAGTAAGCTAATTGTGTCAGACTGCACATTTCATGCTAGCTTAAATCATGTACCCTCTGTAGTGTGTGATTTGGTGATTCAAGCCTGAATGGCTGAATGATTTGAGCCTTGTATGCTATAGTGCACAGAATAGTCCACAAAAACTGGCGGGAGCAGAGAGTGCAGAATGTTTACTGTCATCTAAAGCAATGAAATTGTGCATTTAGATAACTTATAATAAATAAATACTCTAAATATACCAAACATTCAACAAAGACTGCTGTCTGGGTCTTTTATGAAGCCCTCACAAAAGCTCAGCAAAATTTAAAGTTTGACTTTTTCGTATGATATGGGTGGTGCCCTATTAGTGGGGACGTTTGAATATCCCGCGTGCCATAATACTTTTGTTAAAATAATCTGTATTCTTTAGTTTATTTATTTGGTCAAGTATGCCTCAATCCTTTCCGGATTGAGAGAGAAACACTCCAGACCATGGAAATGCCCAGACCATGGAAAAATGTCCAAGTACTAATGCCCAGCAAAGAAAGCTTACAAATGCTGGGAGGTAGCCTGGGGGGTGGGCAAATTATAGAATTGACTGATCCATTATGGCAAAATCTGTAACATCATTTACAGTTGGCCAGGCACTAGAGTGAGTATCTTATATCCCTAAACTCTTACCCTTCAGTATCCCATATTCCTATGAATTTCCCATTAAATATCCTGTACCTGATACCCCTAATAGGGCCTGAAAAGTGGTATAGTAATGTATATTCTTTGCTTCTATGAAACATAATTGCCTTAAAAACTATTGGCATATGTCTGCTGCAAGTTAGCTTAAATGCATGACTATGGAGAGACCTCAGATAGATTCTTCTACTGGACTCTAGGATCAGATAGCTCTCACTGTACCTTGTAGGGACCCAAATCTTTCAGCTTGTAAAATATAGGAAGGGTTTCCCTATCTAAGAGTTTATACTACTTCGTAATTCAGAAGCTATAAGGAATACTTTTGTAAAATGTAGGAAGGGTTTCCCTATCTACTTGAAGTCTTTAAGAGTTTATACTACTTCGTAATCCAGCAGCTATAAATATAATGAATACTTTTGTAAAATGTAGGAATGGTTTCCCTATCTACTTGAAGTCTTTAAGAGTTTACTACTTCGTAAATCAAAAGCTATATTAATGAATTATATGAATATCTTGGAAAAGCCCTTTGGGGAAAGATATAATATATTTGTATGTATGTATGTATATGAGTTCGAGTACAGGGTCTCAGTCAAAATATTTAGAAATACCGAGTTGTACTTACCGTCCCTGCTTTCTATAGAACTCCAACACGAATTCTCTGCCATGTCCATGATATACAAGTATTACATTATACCGTCTCCACCGTATACTTAGCATTTTCGAAGTAAGATAAGTGCTTGCATGTTGTAAAACATGGATTGGACTTGTAAACATGAACTGGACTCGACTTGTAAAACATGGTCATGGACTTTTAGTTTTATTTCTTAATGCATCGATTCCGACAATTCGTAAATGCAGCATTTTCAAAATTGTACGGAAGCGTGTAGGTATCATCCGAAAATCTGAGATGCAAAAATCTGAAAATCCGAAAATTCGAGATCCGAAAATCCGAGATGTGATTTTCGCGGTTGTGTATAATTATGATATGGGGGACTGGTATAGAATCACGTTTAATTGCCAAAAAGGCGTACATTATTGACATCGACAGTGACAGCGAATTAAACATTGAATTAAAGGGCCAATGAGGTTTGTAGGTATGATCTTTACGAATTAGTACAAATCTATACCAGCGCTAATCGAGCTTTGAACACTTACCGGCCCCTGATCATTGATATTTGGTGGAAAAATAGGCCAGTGGTTAAACTTAGTTTAACAGGCCCAGGTTGTAACGACTGATACTAAATTGCTCCTAACTATTTCCTGATTATGGGACTAAAGCTTTGATTACCTAACACAAGAGTACGATTAACCCATTGAGAGTACGATGCACCCAATTTTTTTATTTTACTCTGTCTAATGCGAGACAATTTCACTTTGTCTAACGCCAGACGGTGTTAATTGTCAAGGGAAGGGTCTTGCATGGTAATCAGGGTTCCCTATGACCCCTGGAAATCCTGGAATTTTCTTTTCTTGGAAACCCCTGGAAAAGTCCAGAAATTTCAAAATAGCCCCTGGAAAACTGAAATTGTGTTAAATGTGTTTATCTAAATAATATAAAAAATGCAATAAATTGTCAATGTCTTGGAAAAAGTATTTTGTCTTGTTTCAAATACCCCTGGAAAAGGACAGAAAAACTTCCTGGATGGAAGGTGTACGAATCATGCCAATGCATCTTGTTAACCCATTGAGCTGCAATTCACCCAAATGCGCCCTACTTTGTTATTTTGCTCTGTCTTTACTTGTCAAGGGAAGGATCTTGCACATTAATGGTTAAAATAGAAAAGTTCAGTTGGGGAGAGCATGATTGCATCTAGAAACATTTGAGCATGGGGATACAAATATTTAGGGCAAATGGTCTTTATAACTGAACATATATTTGGGAAAATAAGCTAAGGATGAACCACCCTTGGGCACCCCTCCCCTCTTAGTTGCACCCCTGGAGAGGGAATATGTAAAATTCAAAAATTGCTGTCATTTCTGACGTATGAGCTCTATCAGTATATAAGATGTTGATTTATCCAACACAATCAATAAGACCTCAGACCATATGCTGTACATGGGGCAGACAGATGATACAGTCCCACCTTCAGCACCTGGTGTGGATAATACAACTATTGATTCCAAGTAAGTAACCGAGGTGAGGTAGTACAACATGAAAAATTACAATGGATTCATGTTGACTACTAAAAGTGCAGTTTGTAAAGCACAGCAAAAGTCACCTTCAATTGTCACAATGGGATGTGCCCAAGGTGGCAAGGTTCTCCCTCCACCACAACTGACTGACTTCCTGATGAAGAGCATAACTCGCTCAGAAAATTACAATTTTTAACTTGTACTATATATTATATACTATATATCTGCTGAAGTTAAATGTTAATGTTTTATGCAAAAGGCTACTGAAACAATTAAGTTTTTGTTTCACCCGTTTTGTAGATTATGCAATCAGCCCAACAACATCTGGACAATGTAGTTTTATGTCAATCCGAAATTCAAAATATTTACACTTAGGCTTTATGTTGTCTGTTTTGTTCAAAATATATTTGGCTCTGTAACACAATGGTCTAGTGCTACCCACTTTGACACACAGTTAAATTTATGCCATTTTGAGCTTTCAATGTCATTCAGGCTATAGTAGATTTTTGTTGTGATGCTTTGTTTTCTCTTTCAGTTTGTACAGCACTTAAGGCAGGTGACATCACCCTTACCATCGGGGATTGTTTGGTTTGATTAGGGTCCTCTCAAGTTGAGATCAACCAGAATCACAATACTGAATGAGAAGGAATGTGAGGAGTACTGTCAATCCTATTTATCAAGGGGTGTATGTTGTGTGTTAGTGGGTTAAACATTTTGCTAGGAAAGGTTTGAGGTAAAAAATTTAAAACAACAGAAGTGCATGGGCCCAATCGATCATACTCCAACCACAATATTTTACTCTGTCTTACACCAGACAATTTTACTCATGATTTAATTGAGCATCACATAGATAATAAGCATGATCTTAATTGTCACCAGTGATGAAAATGTAATAATATACCTAAACTGTCAGTTAGAACAAATTAGGGTTGATTCGCGTGTGCCTAAAATATATAAACAAAATCTCGACATTTCGAGCTAAAGCCCTTCGTCAGGAGAAATTAGTAGACAGATAAACACATTACATCAGCTTTTATAGCAACGCTATAAAAGCTGTCACGTGAACAAAATATTAACCAATGAAAATAAAGTAGCCATAACAATCATAACAAAATAGAATTAACATGTAAAGATATAGACTGCGTGCAGGCTTTGGCCCGATTATAGGGTCGAAGGCCTGCTCACAGGCGTTACACTTATCAAAGCGCTATAAATGTCTGACTTAACTTAATAAGAACAATGTGCACAACAAACCGGTTGCTAGGCACTTCAACAGTGCCAACCACTCCTTTTCTGATATGAAAATATGCGCCATTCATCCCATTATTGGTGGCAATGATACCCGTTGGAAGCAAGAAAAGCGTCTCATTTTTAAACTTGGCACCATTCAGCCTGATGGTATCAATGAGCGCCTCTCCTTCATCTAGCTCATTCTTTTCTCTTAAATACTTCTTATATGCTTTCCTCTATATCCCCTCTTCCCTTCCCTTGTACGACATTTATTGCGCTTTGATAAGTGTAACACCTGTGCGCAGGCCTTCGACCCTATAATCGGGCCGAAGCCTGCACGCAGTCTATATCTTTACATATTAATTATATTTTGTTATGATTGTTATGACTACTTTATTTTCATTGGTTAATATTTTGTTCACATGACAGCTTTTATAGCGTTGCTATAAAAGCTGATGTAATGTGTTTATCTGTCTACTAATTTCTCCTGACGAAGGGCTGAAGCTCGAAACGTCGAGATTTTGTTTGTATCTTTTAGGCACACACGAATCAACCCTAATTTGTTCTATATGTCTGTGGCTGACGCTGAATTAAAGTCTACGATAAATTGTCAGTTAATTGTCCAATCAGTAAGCTAATTGTGTCAGATTGCACATTTCATGCTAGCTTAAATCATGGACCCTCTGTGATTTGGCGAATCAAGCCTGAATGATTTGAGCCTGATATGCAATAGTCAGCAAAGAAAAATTGGCGGGAGCAGAGAGTGCAGAATGTTTACTGTCATCTGAAGCAATGAAATTGTGCGTTTAGAGAACTTAAACAAATACTCTAAACATACCAAACATTCAACAAAGACTGCTGTCTGGGTCTTTTATGACGCCCTCACAAAAGCTCAGCAAAATTCATTGTGTTTTAAATTAAAGTTTGACTTTATCGTATGATATGGGTGGTGCCCTATTAGTAGGGACGTTTGAATATCCCGCGTACCATAATACTTTTGTTAAAATATCCTGTATTCTTTAGTTTATTTATTTGGTCAAGTATGCCTACAGTATGCATAAGTCAATTATAGCATTGCCCATCCCCCCACCCCTGGACCACCCCCGGGCATTTGCACTTTTTTCTCTTAGAGTACAATTCCCTGGGGCTAGGCAGAAAAAGCGCAAGAATGCCCCACCCTGGGGCAAAGAAATGATGACAAATGCCTGGTCCCAAGGCACACCAACATATATAGATTTCTATGAAATCTATGCTGACAGCTCACATGTTCGCTGCAGTAGCCACACAAACCACAATCCTTTCCGGATTGAGAGAGAAACACTCCAGACCATGGAAATGCCCAGACCATGGAAAAATGTCCAAGTACTAATGCCCAGCAAAGAAAGCTTACAAATGCCAGGGGGGTGGGCAAATTATAGAATTGACTGATCCATTATGGCAAAATCTGTAACATCATTTACAGTTGGCCAGGCACTAGAGTGAGTATCTTATATCCCTAAACTCTTACCCTTCAGTATCCCATATTCCTATGAATTTCCCATTAAATATCCTGTACCTGATACCCCTAATAGGGCCTGAAAAGTGGTATAGTAATGTATATTCTTTGCCTCTATGAAACATAATTGCCTTAAAAATTATTGGCATATGTCTGCTGCAAGTTAGCTTAAATGCATGACTATGGAGAGACCTCAGATAGATTCTTCTACTGGACTCTAGGATCAGATAGCTCTCACTGTACCTTGTAGGGACCCAAATCTTTCAGCTTGTAAAATATAGTAAGGGTTTCCCTATCTAAGAGTTTATACTACTTCGTAATTCAGAAGCTATAAGGAATACTTTTGTAAAATGTAGGAAGGGTTTCCCTATCTACTTGAAGTCTTTAAGAGTTTATACTACTTCGTAATCCAGCAGCTATAAATATAATGAATACTTTTGTAAAATGTAGGAATGGTTTCCCTATCTACTTGAAGTCTTTAAGAGTTTATACTACTTCGTAACTCCAGAAACTATAATGAATACTTTTGTAAAATGTAGGAAGGGTTTCCCTATCTACTTGAAGTCTTTACAGTAAGAGTTTATACTACTTCGTAACTCCAGAAACTATAATGAATACTTTTGTAAAATGTAGGAAGATTTTCCCTATCTACTTGAAGTCTTTACAGTAAGAGTTTATACTACTTCGTAATTCGGAAGCTATAATCAGTATAATGAATACTTTTGTAAAATGTAGGAAGGATTTCCCTATCTACTTGAAGTCTTTACAGTAAGAGTTTATACTACTTCGTAACTCCAGAAACTATAATGAATACTTTTGTAAAATGTAGGAAGATTTTCCCTATCTACTTGAAGTCTTTACAGTAAGAGTTTATACTACTTCGTAATTCGGAAGCTATAATCAGTATAATGAATACTTTTGTAAAATGTAGGAAGGATTTCCCTATCTACTTGAAGTCTTTACAGTAAGAATTTATACTACTTCGTAACTCCAGAAACTATAATGAATACTTTTGTAAAATGTAGGAAGATTTTCCCTATCTACTTGAAGTCTTTACAGTAAGAGTTTATACTACTTCGTAATTCGGAAGCTATAATCAGTATAATGAATACTTTTGTAAAATGTAGGAAGGATTTCCCTATCTACTTGAAGTCTTTACAGTAAGAATTTATACTACTTCGTAACTCCAGAAACTACAATGAATACTTTTGTAAAATGTAGGAAGATTTTCCCTATCTACTTGAAGTCTTTACAGTAAGAGTTTATACTACTTCGTAATTCGGAAGCTATAATCAGTATAATGAATACTTTTGTAAAATGTAGGAAGGGTTTCCGTATCTACTTGAAGTCTTTAAGAGTTTATACTACTTCGTAATCCAGCAGCTATAAATATAATGAATACTTTTGTAAAATGTAGGAATGGTTTCCCTATCTACTTGAAGTCTTTAAGAGTTTACTACTTCGTAAATCAAAAGCTATATTAATGAATTATATGAATATCTTGGAAAAGCCCTTTGGGGAAAGATATAAATATATATAATATTTAAATAATAATATTTAAAATTTATATAGCGCAAAATACATATGTATATGATCTAATGCGCTTTACATGAAATAAGATAAATACAATCAAGATATAAATACAGTATAAATTTACAAATAACTAAAACTATAATTAATAAAAACTACACCTACTGTTCATATGCTAATTTAAAAATATAAGTTTTTAAAGATGATTTAAAATTAAGCAAACTGTTCTCAGCTCTAAGACTGGTAGGTAATGAGTTGGGCAGAACTGGCGCAGCCGCGGCAAATGCTCTGTCTCCTGTAGTTTTGTTAGTTCTTTCTTTAGGGTACCCAAGGTAACACCCGTTATTTGAGCGCAAGCCATAACGGGATTGTTGTTTAAAACTTATCAAATCTGAAATGTACCTTGGAGCGTTGCCTTGCATAGCCTTAAATGTAATTAAAATGACTTTATAGATAATTCTGTACTTCACCGGCAACCAGTGCTGTCGGTACATGACAGGAGAGATATGACAAAAACGAGGGGTGTTAGACACCAATCTAGCTGCTGCGTTTTGAACACGCTGTAACTTGTTAATTTGGTTCGCCGGCAATCCATAAAAGAGGCTATTGCAATAATCCAAGTGTCCAATGACCAAAGCAAGTACAAGCTTTTGCGTAGACTCGTGTGTAAGGTACTTTCTAATACGTCGTATATTATGTAGAAAGTAAAAGGCCAAGTTACATGTTTTAGTAATATGAACATTAAAATTCATATTCGAATCAAACCAAACTCCAAGATTTCTAGCCTCACTCACTGCAGTTATACTAGAGCTTCCAACGATTAATCTATCAACAGTAACTTTCGTAAGTTGTTGGCGGGTCCCAATAATCATAAATTCCGTTTTGCCATCATTCATTTTCATCTTGTCAATAACCATCCATGCTCTCACAGCTCTAATGCACTGTTGCATTGCATTCAATGCTTCCATTTCACTCGCAGAACTGTCTGGTCGGAACGAAAGGTATAACTGGGAATCATCGGCATATGCGTGAGCTTCAGGTAAATGCATCTTAATAACTTCAAACAATTTACTAGCGTAAATTGTGAAGAGTAAGGGCCCTAAACAAGAGCCCTGAGGAACACCGTAAGATACATGACAAGTGTCTGACAATCCCTCGTTAACTGAAACACCCTGAGTGCGATCAGACAAATATGAAGAAATCCAATCGAGCGCTGATCCTGTGACACCAAATGAGGTCTCTAAACGGTGTAGTAGGATGGTATGATCCACAGTGTCAAACGCTGCACTTAAATCCAGTAAGACTAAAAGCGACACATGCTTCCGATTCATATTGAAAAGAATATCATTAGCAACTCGTAACAGGGCTGTCTCCGTACTGTGAAACTGCCTGTGAAGGGGAATAGATCGTTATGAGTATACAGCTGATCGAACACTGCTCTTTCGGTGACTTTAGAGACAAATTGTAAGTTACTAATAGGTCGCAAGTTCTTATAAGCTGGATCCCGAAAACCTTTCTTCAGCCGTGGTTTAACAAGAGCTTCCTTCCATTCTTCCGGGAAATGTGCAGTAGAAAGAGAAGTATTCACCATCTTTAAAATCACTGGCATCAGAACATCTAGAAAGTCGCAAACCAAATTGGTTGGAATGGGGTCCAGTGCACAGGATTTTTTGGCAGATCGCTGAATAATATCGTATACTTCATCATGACCTAATATCTTGAAAGAATCCAGGACATGATGTGTTTCCAGTATGGGCTTATCACCTGGTACGAGGTCTCGTTCCGATGGATTGATACAGATAGAATCAATGTCATTTCGAATACATTCCACCTTACGAGTAAAAAATCTAGCAATATCATTTGCAAGTACAGTTTTATCGAGATGATCAGGGAAACAGAGTTCATCTTTCACACCAAGCAGACTTTTTGCTGCACCAAACAACTTTCTTTGATCACTACTATTCTCTTCCATAAATGTGGAGTAATATTCTCTACGAGCTCTATTCATCAAGTAAGTCACATAATTCTTTTTGGCCTTATAGGCATTCAGATCAACAGTCAATTTTGTTTTCCTCCATTTCCGCTCTGCCTTCCTGCGTTGTCGCTTAGCTAAATCAATAGCATCACTATACCATGGAACAGTGGGTCTGGATACTCTAGTACGTGTTTGTGTGGGGGCATGACAATTGAGAACTTCTAATAAGGTGGTATTATATTCTTTCACGTACACATTTAATTCATCTATAGTGCTTACTTGTTTTTCGGTACACAGTGGCCTGGCAAGCAAGTCGCGTTTGAAGTGATCTCGATCAATAGACTTAAGCTTCCTAAAACTAACAGTTTTCACAGATAAGCAAGGTTTAACAGAATCTAACCAGCATAAAACGGCAGCATGATCAGATATAAAATGATCTACGAGTGGCATTTTGGTAACAAGAGATTCAGACATGCGTGTTACAATTAGATCCAATGTGTGACCATTGCAATGTGTAGGTTGGTTAACGTGTTGATATAGTCCAAATGAGGTTAAAATATCCAGAAACCTCCTACCCTCAACGTCATTTGCATCATCCACGTGAATATTGAAATCACCCGTTATCAACAGTTGTTCCTTGCAGAGTACAAGCGATTCCAAGTATTCGGAAAATTCAGTAAAAAATACGCTTGTTGAGATAGGATGGTTAGCTGAATAGGGTGGTCTGTAGATAACAACTATCCGCAAGTTATGTGATGGTGACTTAATTATCCACTCCGAAAACTCATAGGAATCCTGTACACTGGCACCTGCATCAATATTTTCAACATTCAGCGACTCACGATAAATTAACCCAGTCCCTCCTCCTCGCCGATCCAATCTTGGATGAGCGAACATCTTGTAACCATTCGGACATAACTCAGCTCTAATCGCAGCATCACGAGGAGTTAACCAGTGCTCAGTAATTGTGAGCAAATCTGCTTCAGATTCACATATATAGTCAAAGATCTCGGCTGTTTTGTTCCTAACAGAGCGGGCATTAAAATTGCATAATACCAGTTGTTTTTTGTTGTAATTAGCATACGATTTATCGTTGCAATAAACGTTTATTAAGTTATTTCGTGTTAATTGTTGTCGAGGGCGAGAATAACGCTCAATCCGCTGTGAAACAATAGAAGCAATATGATTATTGTCAGGACCAGGATCAATTTGAATACTAAATCGCCCACATATTCAGAACTAAGTGAAACGTAGCTACCGAATTTGAATAGTAAGTACACGGTCTTTTGTGTCGCTTGATCTTTACATTCAATGATGCGTTACACGCTTTTAAATTGCCCAAATGAACAGGAACAGAAGAGAGAATAATCCTTACATTCCAATACTGTGATAACAATAGCTCCTTTCGACCATACATAATATCCATATAATCCAAATGATTTCCATAGATTCGAAGCGAGTAAAATTTCGAAATCCAATTCTTGAGGAAGAAAATCTCTCCTGAAAAATACAACTTCTCAGATCCAGATGCATTACAAACGAAAGACGATAACTTTATGTACTTATCCGAACAGTTTTCTCCGCAAACGAAGCAACCAGAAAGGAATAAAACGAATAAGAAGGCGGACAATACGACCGCATGACTGCCTCCCATGACGACGCGGAATAAACTGTATGTATATGAGTGTATGTATATGAGTTCGTATATAAGTTCGTATATGAGTATGTATATGAGTATGTATATGAGTTCGTATATGAGTATGTATATAAACTGTATGTATATGTATGTATGTATATGAGTTCGAGTACAGGGTCTCAGTCAAAATATTTAGAAATACCGAGTTGTACTTACCGTCCCTGCTTTCTATAGAACTCCAACACGATTTCTCTGCCATGATATACAGTATTACATTATACCGTCTCCAATGGCAGGAATGAAATGCTCACTTTAAACCCGTATACTTAGCATTTTCGAAGTAAGATAAGTGCTTGCATGTTGTAAAACATGGATTGGACTTGTAAACATGAACTGGACTCGACTTGTAAAACATGGTCATGGACTTTTAGTTTTATTTCTTAATGCATCGATTCCGACAATTCGAATATGTTAATGCGGCATTTTCAAAATTGTACGGAAGCGTGTAGCATAGATATTATATCGATCTATGGCATGTAGGTTATGGTGTAGGTATCATCCGAAAATCTGAGATGCAAAAATCGGGTAGTTCATCGTTGCCATGGTAACAAGACGTAAGCCTGAAATGTGGTTCTATGCATATGGTTCTATGCGCATAAAATTGTCCGTATCTAAAAAACAAAGTCGGTGACCCATCTTTTTTATTTCATATAAGTTTTAAGCATAATGTTCTGAAACTATTATGAAAGTTTAATCAAATCGCCAGTGTGCAATTTTTTTAAACTCGAAAATTTTATATAAACATTTCTACACTGGCGATTTTTTTAAAAATTGAAATATATAAAATTTACCAAAATTAAAATTTGTGGTCAAAATTTGAAGATAGGTTACCGATGAAACTAAAGAGTAAAACGCATATAAAGGTAAAAAATTGGGTGTCCAATATTGACATCGACAGTGACAGCGAATTAAACATTGAATTAAAGGGACAATGAGGTTTGTATGTATACGTATGATCTTTACCTATGTCTTTACGAATTAGTACAAATCTATACCAGCGCTAATCGAGCTTTGAACACTTTCCGGCCCCTGATCATTGATATTTGGTGGAAAAATAGGCCCGTGGTTAAACTTAGTTTAAGGTGGCTCCCTACAGTAATGCATGAGATGATCGCGGGACGAGTAAAAAACGCGTGGCAAGTACGTGGACTTTCCCACGCAAATTCGACGATCAAAACAAAACAAAAATATTTCGCCCGGTTTTCTATGATACAAATATCGCTTGGATAAAAAAATCTTGACAGTAATATAAAAGTGGATTTTTCAAAAACATTTTAGATATAATGTTCACTAATAAGAGTATATTAAACATTTATTAACTATTGTATAAAAATAGGTACGCTAAGTGTACATGTATCTGCTCATGCGTATTTAAACAGGCTCACCATCGCGCAGGGTGTCCGTTTTTCACTTTTCCGCAATCTGGCCAATTTCCGTAAAAACGTTGTTGAGGAACTTTTCACAATTCACGTGCATATACAAATATCGAGTTTTGTTGAACGTTATGCCTCCGAAAAACAAACCGCTTTAAAGTAGAATGCCCCCGAACCCCCCTAGGTTAACGCCCCTAGGTTACGGCGCGTACCCCTACTTATTCGGAAAACAATTGTGTGATTCGGAAATTTTCGACTTACAGCGCCCCAACCTTTACCTGCTAGCTACGGCCCTGTAATTGTACAATAAAGAGTTGTAACTTCTTTTCCATGGGTCAATTAATACAAGAGGTCTATTAGTGTATGAACTTTAATATTGCTCCTAAACAATTGTGCATTGAGGGATGAGGGCCTATAGCCCATGGGAGCAATTTTTAAAACAATTGTAAAACCTTCAAATTTTAATCTTTTATACTTGGGAATAAAGGTTGTAGTAAACAGCAGTATTTACACACCACATATAAATACCACCTAGTACCCCTATAGCCACAACAGTTTGGGAGAGAAATGCCAAATTTTGTCTATATTTTTTTACCAATCAAATATCAAAAGTAAACTTAGTATGAGGTGATGTTGACTATGGAAATGACAAACAACGACCATGAAGGCATGAACTATTGTCGATTTGACCCAAATAGTGTTGAGACATATAATAATATTTTAACACTTTTATGAGTGAAATTTATCGAAATAGAAGCTCGAATAATGCAGGATATTTTGTACACTATTTAAAAGGGCTTACCTTGTTTCCTGATTCAAATGACATTGATATATAGCAGGTCTAGTCATGTCAATACTTTGTGTAAATTGGCGATTCATTTCCACAGTTTAAAATGTTATGAAAAGACTTCCAATAGTTACAAAAATACTTATTCGACCTTTACCATGCTCAAAAGAGTACAGAAAATAAAAATATCGTTGGTTTGATGTATAATTTTCTTCGTAAAATTAAAATATTTACTCATGTTTACAATTCTCGCCCTTCAGTAGTCCGCCATCTTGAAATAATCAATATCAATCCAGGAAATAATCAATATCAATCCAGTTATACATCGAGATCAAAGATTAACAATATAATTACGTCATTTTAAGCTAGCTGTCACTGATTGGTCAAACGAGGTGTAAACTAATCGCTGATTGGCTGATATAAGCTCGTCGCTGAATGGCTACAAGCAAACACACTCGCACGATGGCAATATATCTGCATCGCAGATACAAAAATAGGTACGCAAAGCGTACATGTATCTGCGCATGTGTATTTGCATAGATGTCAATGCACGATGTCAATATCACTCAATGAGTGGATGATCATGAACGTTTATGTTGGTTTTAAAAAACTGTGCATAAAGGGACGAAGGCCTATAGCCCACGGGAGCAATTTTTTAAACAATTGTGAAACCTTAAGATTTTAGTCTATTATACTTGAGAATAAAGGTTATGTTAGCAGCATTATTTACACACCACATATAAATATTACATACCATCAACTCATTTAGTCCCCTAGTCACAACAGTTTGGGAAAGAAATGCCAAACTGTGCTTATATCTTTATACCAATCAAATATCAAAAGTAAATTTAATATAAGATTATGTTGACGATTGAAATGACAAACAATGACCATGAACTATTGTCGATTTGACCCAAATAGTGTTGAAAATAAATATGGCTATATTTTAACACTTTTGTGAGTGAACTTTGTCGAAATGTGATGTTGACTATTGAAATGAGAAACAATGACCATAAACTATTGTCGATTTGACCCAAATGGTGTTGAGAATAAATATGGCATTATTTTAACACTTTTATGACTGAACTTTGTCGAAATAGAAGCTCGAATAATGCAGGATATTCGTACAATATTTAAAAAGACACACCACATATAGATATTACATACCATCAACTATTTTCGTCCCCCTAGTCACAGCAGTTTGGGAAATAAATGCCAAACTGTGCTTAAATCTTTATACCAATTAAAAATCTTAAAAGTATAAGGTGATAGCTATTGACTATCGAAATGACAATTCGATTTTACGATTTTGACACAAATAGTGTTGAGAATAAATATTGCATTATTTTAACACTTTTATGAGTTAACTTTGTCGAAATAGAAGCTCGAATAATGCAGGATATTCGTACAATATTTAAAAAGGCTTACCTTGTTTCCTGATTCAAATGATATTGATATATAGCAGCCTTAGCAGGTCAAGTAAAGTAAATACTTTGTGTAAATTGGCGAATCATTTTCACAGAGTAAAATGCGATCAACCACTTCCAATACTCCCTCGACTCTTGCCATGTTCAAAACAATATACAAAATTAAAATGATCGTTGGTGTGATGCATAATTTTCACCGTCAAATTAAAAATTTTACTCATGTTTACAATTTTCGCCCTTCAGTAGTCCGCCATCTTGAAATAATCAACATCAATGGTCGATTTGTAAGCTAATCGCTGATTGGCTGATATAAGCTCGTCGCTGAATGGCTACAAGCTAACACTACAGCTACATTAAAAATAGGCACGCAAAGCGTACATGTATCTGCGCATGTGCACTTGCATAGATGTCAATGTACGAGGTCAATATCACTCAATGAGTGGATGAACGTTTATGTTGCTTTTAAAAAACTGTGCATAAAGGGACGAAGGCCTATAGCCCATGGGAGCAATTTTTTAAACAATTGTGAAACCTTAAGATTTTAGTCTTTTATACTTGAGAATAAAGGTTATGTTAGCAGCACTATTTACATACCACATATAAATATTACATACCATCAACTCATTTAGTCCCCTAGTAACAACAGTTTGGGAAAGAAATGCCAAACTGTGCTTATATCGTTATACCAATCAAATATCAAAAGTAAATTTAATATAAGATGATGTTGACGATTGAAACGACAAACAATGACCATGAACTATTGTCGATTTGACCCAAATGGTGTTGAAAATAAATATGGCTTTATTTTAACACTTTTGTGAGTGAACTTTGTCGAAATGTGATGTTGACTATTGATTGAAATGAGAAACAATGACCACAAACTATTGTCGATTTGACCCAAATGGTGTTGAGAATAAATATGGCATTATTTGAACACTTTTATGAGTGAACTTTGTCGAAATAGAAGCTCGAATAATGCAGGATATTCGTACAATATTTAAAAAGACACACCACATATAAATATTACATACCATCAACTATTTTCGTCCTCCTAGTCACAGCAGTTTGGGAAATAAATGCCAAACTATGCTTATATCGTTATACCAATTAAAAATCTCAAAAGTATAAGGTGATGTTGACTATCGAAATGACAATTCGATTTGACGATTTTTACACAAATAGTGTTGAGAATAAATATTGCATTATTTTAACACTTTTATGAGTTAACTTTGTCGAAATAGAAGCTCGAATAATGCAGGATATTCGTACAATATTTAAAAAGGCTTACCTTGTTTCCTGATTCAAATGATATTGATATTAGCAGGTCAAGTAAAGTCGTAAATACTTTGTGTAAATTGGCGAATCATTTTCACAGCGTAAAATACGATCAACCACTTCCAATACTCCCTCGACTCTTGCCATGTTCAAAACAATACACAAAATTAAAATGATCGTTGGTTTGATACATAATTTTCACCGTCAAATTAAAAATTTTACTCATGTTTACAATTTTCGCCCTTCAGTAGTCCGCCATCTTGAAATAATCAACATCAATGGTCGATTTGTAAGCTAATCGCTGATTTGCTGATATAAGCTCGTCGCTGAATGGCTACAAGCTAACTTTACATTAACATTACAACACGATAGCATTATATCTGCTACGCAGATACAACTAGTGGTGGGCGATACTGGGAATTTTGACTTCGATACGATACCGGTTACTTTTGCCTCGATACCACTGTTTCGATACGATATTCGATACCGATACTCAAAATTGTATATGAATGTATACCGAAATTTCAATATAGTAAATTCAACTCAAATGATATTTTTCAACTCAGGTATATACATAAATGGTAAGCTTCTGTTCAAAAATGTCAGAAAGAAAAGCTAGTGTCCGTGTCCCTTCTATCCTTGTATGCACCAATAATATCCCCATTAACCCTCCCCCTACCAATTGCTCCTCATGAGTCCCCCTGTTAATCGCAGTCCGGTTATGCAAGAGTTCAGTGACTAAAACTCAAAATTTCGTAACACGTGACAAGTATCGAAATTGTCGATACTTGAAAATACTTATCGATACCGATAGGATACTTGCAAATATCGAAGTTATCGATATTTTTTCGATATATCGCCCACCACTAGATACAACAAGTCGATAGCATTATATCTGCTACGCAGATACAAAAACTGTTAACGGATATAAAAGTCGTTTAGTGATACTTGCATGTTTTTTACAAGTTAAACAGTAAAAATATCACAGTTCTATAGCAAAATACCGACTTGTTCATCTTCAGCAAAATTACAAACTAGGCAAAAATATGTCCAGCTGTTCGGCTGTTGAAGCTCGTGAACTGAGTAAATGGCAGGATTCAACTGGACTTAAATCGATCTAACCCTTCACAGTATTTCTTGTCCATGGCTCTCAAATATTGAATAAACGTCAAAATCAAAAGATAAAAAGAACATTTGCCACTCGTTTTTGCACGATGAAACAGTGCTTCCACAACCGCCTGTTCAAAATTCCTTTCACAATCTCCAAAATTCCTTTTTCCCCACAAAATTTCCCTGCCACCTAAACGGTAGAAAAAATCAAGAAAATTCAGGCAAATTTGAGGCAAATGTATCACAAAATATTGTACGCTGACAATTCTAGGCATTTCCAACTTAGAAGTGTTTGGTTTGTAATAAGAACGTGAAATTTATGTTCATCCAGGGGCGTAGGTGCTTGATAATGGTGGAGGGGTCGAATGGCACAAGGCGCTGAACGACAAATTTTGAAATTTATAGTCTCTAGATCGCCGGAGATGGCATTTTCAGATTCTTCTGTACCTCTTTTGTTAGGCCTATACTATTTATATATGAATTATTAAATTTAATCAATATAGTCATATATTTATCAAGCGTTCGCGTTTGTTAGTTTTGATTACTTATCTATTACCTATTCTTATAATACAATAGAATGCAATAACTTGCGCATGAGTAGCCGCACAATTCAACTTGCGTAAGTTACGTTTCATATTTTTACCGAACTCATGTTCACAGAGGCAGATCCAGCAGAATAGGACGACTGATGCTTCAGTGCTTCTGAATATGACATTCTAGAAGAACGCTTTACAACAAAGATTGAAACAGGATATTCAGCAAACTTTATATTTTAATTAATGCAACTATTGAAGTCGGTGTCTGAAACTATTTAGCCAGTCTCGCATAGCATTACGTGGCATAATGCGTCCAATTTAACAATGAATATCTTGAGACCGACTGCACATTTTGAGACCGACTGGATCATGATCTCTGGGGGGTGTACCAAGGTGGTCATTAGTATGTGTGTACATATTTTGTTTATTGAATTGTGTTGCCATTCAACTTATTGGAGCAGCACACGTAATTTTTCAATTGACTTTTCGATTTAGAATTTGGGGGGGGGGGGGATGAGAGGTCGGTCTGAATTTATGAGTCGGTCTCATTTGGAGACCCCCCCAGCCAAAATCGATATGTACGCCACTGCCGACAACGAGAAAGGTCTTGCAACTCCTCAAGGACGAACCCACAAGCAACGACGAACAGGTGGTACTCAGTTTCTTGAAGAGATTTATTAGAGGATTAGAAGTTACTCAACTCAAGCGATTTCTTATTTTCACTACGGGTAGCGATCTAATGGTCTGTGATAGCCTCAAGATAAATTTTGTGAAAGTAGATGGTCTAGCAAGGAGACCTTGAACTTCCAACTACTTACCAGTCGTTCCCAGAACTTCGGGAGGAATTCTCTTCAATATTATATTTAAGCACCTGCATGGGAAATGGACATCGTGTGAATTTCTGTATGAATATAATAAACTTGCTGGCCAGTGTTTGAAACATTGGTTGGTATTTTGAGATTGTTAAGAAAAACCAAGTTTTACTCGAAAGTTGACATAGTTATATTGAACGTCATTCGACATATTTTAATGTTTGCGATTTGTTTGACTGAGGACGGGAGAGCTTTTGAACTCTCCTATTAAAGAGAACTTTTGAAGTTATGAAGATTGACGTTTGCAGCTCTTCCATATCCCACTTCGTTCTTGAGATATTAAGATGTGTTTGATATGTAAATAACATCACTGTGACATCACACTTAAGCATTCTGTTTTGCAAATACAATTATTGGATAAATCTTTTAGACACTATTATGTTAACAGTCGCCTGTAAACTGTCATTTGTTATTTGCCTATCGCAAACACACCACACAAGTCATGCAGAGTTTCAAGTGATTTAATTCAAATATTTCAAATTACGTCAATCTTCATAACTTCAAAAGTTCTCTTTAATAGGAGAGTTTCACTCGAACCGAATTTTCGCTGCATAAGCCCTTTAAAACTAATTTCCCTTGTTCCACCATGGCACCAATATTTATGACTATGAAACTCGTTCTGTGCGTACAGCGACAAGATTGCAATGAAGTACCAAAGCTTCGTCATGAGTATTTGGAATTTGCCAACCGTTTTCTGTACGTCATTAATAGACTGAATGCATACGCAAAGACTCTCTCGCAACCAAAAGGATTTTTTTCACGTTTCAGAGGATGTAGCATTTCCAGGAGGTGATTATCAAAAGGTGATTTATAATCTTCCACATCATGAATACCCCCTATTTCATACCGCTCCCCCCCTATCATGCTAGATGATTTTACTCTATCAACCTCGATCCCAGGGAAGTTTTACTTGTCAAATAGCCACCCCTCAGGGATAACCAGCAGTTATGTCTCTTCTTAACCCACCAAGCCAAAAGCAGTCCTTTTATTAGTTTATTCTGTTTATAACGCCATATTATTTTAAGCTATATATTAAAGCTGGATGATTTTACTTGAGAGGAAACCTATTGGGGTTAAATGACCAGCTTGTAGGCTACTGGTATATACAATTTTGTTGGGAATATTGCAGATTGATATTCTTAGTATTAAACTTGTTGCTTTCTAAGGTGCTCTTCCTGTATCCTAAACTTTAGTGCTAAAATAGCTTAAAACAGGAACATGTGATGTCACATCCACATGAATTGTGGACAGTGTGAAATTTTTAATGTTAAAATGTGTATGAAATCATTTATATTACATCTATGGTCAATGTTTTGTCGTATAGTCTCATCAAAACACTTCAAGTAGCCCCCTAGCACATATTTTTAGAATTGAGACTGCCCCCATTCAGAGTAAAAATAATCGAGACCGCCCCCCTTTTCTCACCCACGCCCTCCTCCCCATTATTAATGACCGGTCCCTAAGAATGACCATCATGACTATTCTTTGGTTGGACGTTGAGCGCACATACTGAAAACTATCATATGCGTCGTCATTACCAATTATTAGAGACCTTACGATTTAAGACGGCAACGTGACGACGACGGCTATAAATACAATGAAATTTATAGTATTTTAGAATAGAAATGAATAATTAAAATGCCACGGGAGTTTTAGACGTCATCCTCGCTCTGTTTCCAACGGTAAACTACAAATTTTTACGTCTTGTGTTCAACGTCTGCATTTCAAGCCGCGAGAAGTGGTACTCAGCAAATTGGCTCAGTACTGAAGTAGAAATCTTCTAAACCAAAAAGCCCTTCTCTCAACTTCCTCAAACTGAAGTGAATTCATACAGTGGCGTAGGAACGGGGGGCACAGGGGCACGTGCCCCCCCCCCCCCCCCAATTTTCTTCAAAGTGCCCTTTTCTCCAGCTAAAACAATGGAAAAAGTGCCCTTTTCTAATATGGTAACCGAGAACTAGGGGTATTTTGTTGTTGGGAACATTAGACACAGGGTCTTTAAGGGTTTCAGTCTTTCAGATCAGGGAATATTGGAGGCCTTCGAAAAGGCAGTATCTAAGAGAGGGGTTGGATAACCGCGTTGGACAAAAAAAATTCTCATTTCCTGACTTTTGATATTGAAGTCCTCATCTTCACTGCAAATGCGGCGAAGGTGAAGGAACTGAGAGAAGGGAATAGATATTTTAGTGTGCATGGTTGGGGTGGGAAGAAGTAAAGAGAATATAGCTATGGGAGTCAGTCGGCTTGTAGAACACAGAAGTAACAAGTCTATTGCCATTGATAGATACAAGTATATCTAAGAACGATACACTGATCTCCCATGTAAACTGGAGTGCTGGGTGGAAGTTATTAACAAAGTTAATAAACTTCTCCAACTCTCTGCGGGAACAGGATGCTGTGCCACGATAGTCATCAATGTACCTACCAAGGTAATCAGGTATGGGATCAGTGTATTGCTCGAAGATCTGCTTTTCCACAAAACCAACGAATAAATTGGCATAGTTGGGACCCGTTTTGGTTCCCATGGCTACACCACTTACTTGTTGGTAATGCTCACCATCAAATGAACCAAGTCCTTAACCAAGGGCGCCATGACACGGTCGAGGTAGGTTGAGATAAGCTCGGTGGGACAACCGCAAGCAGAGACAATGGGCCTACCTGGGTTGTCGGGTTTGTGGATTTTGGGTAAGAAGTACATGACGGGTGTGCGAGGTGTGGTGGTTATGAGATGCTTGGCAGTTTCAGGAAGATCACCAGAGGCGATGAAATTCTTGATGGTGGTGAAAATGGTGGTTTGATTGGTAGAAGTCAAATCCTCGTCAATTTTGCTGTAAAAGGTGGTGTCACTCAATTGTCGATGAGCTTCATTGCGATATAAGTCAGCTCTCCAAACAACCAAGGCACCACCCTTATCAGCAGGTTTGATAACAATATCTTCCCGAGCACAGAGTGATTTGAGAGCACTAAATTCAGCTTCAGTGAGGTTAGATGGCCTTTTGGGCCTAAATTTGGGGAGTTGTTCTATGTCATGTCGACATTGTCGAATGAATAGCTCTAGGGACCCATGTTGGTCTTCTGGAGACCAGGAAGATTTTTTTGCCCTCGTCCTACAATAGGATGATGCTTTCGTGTGACGCTGAGTACTTTGCATTTTTGGGAGTTGAATTTGAGTCTCCAACTCAGAGCCCATTTCTCCACATTTCTGGCTTCGGTTTTAAGAGCGCATGCATCAGCCGGAGATTCAACAACAGAAAAGCACTTTGTGTCATTAGCAAACAAGGAGATACCAACAGAGGGTGAGGATATTGATGTAGGAAGATCGTTTATGTACATCAGGAAGAGAAGGGGTCCAAGTATTGATCCTTGAGGAACGCCGGAAGAAACAGGAAGAGTCTCTGATATTTCACCATTGAGTAGCACACGTTGTTGCCTCCCTGACAAGTAACTAGTAAACCATTTTAGAATATTATCAGTGATCCCAAATCGAGAGAGTTTTTTTAGAAGAAGGTTATGGTCCACAGTGTCAAATGCTTTCGCAATATCAAAGCACAAGATGTCAAAGTACATGACTTTCTGAACACCTTATGCAATCTTCACATTGCATTATACGACAGATTCTGAACAGATGACCTTTAAGTTAGTTACTCACTCGCATTATTGTTTGCTCAAATAAACCAGTAAATTCTGAATTGAACAAATTTTATTAAAACCTCAATTTTACAACAAGTTCTATAAACAATAAAGTATAGTCTGATCAACTGACTTTGTCTATATACCCTTCCTTAGAAAATGAAGTAAGACCTTTCCCAATTGAAATTTTGGTCTTCAAGTAAAGGTTTTGTAGATTTGCACTTTGCTCGCGCCTACAACGGAGATTGTCTCATCATGACAAGATATAATTTTTCGCAGTGTACAACAATAACAATGGCTAGCTTGGATTTAATGAATTTTCATTGTTTCGAAAGCTGCTTAATTTGTACAACTAGTTCATATTCCTATATAGTAGTATAGGGCTAGGTTACTATGTGCACCGCTGAAGCTGAACAGCAGGCTATTAATGAGTCAAAATACCTTATTAATTATTACACGAAATAATAACCTAATTGAGTATTATTGAGATTCAGTGACCATAAATACCTTACTCCGCCTCAAGGATTTTCGCACAACATATGGGAACGGAATATAAAGCTTTATTTCGATATTTATCTTATGACAACACAATCTTTAACATTCTACTCAAACGCCATGACAGTCTCCCAGTCTCCTTCCGCGCCGACACAGGAAGCCCGAGCCGACTATTACACACTTCCCTCCTTAGGGCCAGAAGAGGAATGTTCCCGGAGTCTACTGTTATTCATCGTCGTCTGCGTGGAGTTCCCACTGTCCAAACCTATCTGCTGGTTGACGGAGTCGTACCCCCCTACGCAGGGGTTCTTGGTGCTCCACTTCACCCTGCTCTGTTTCACTTTCTGAGTCAGTGGAATGTTCTTCTTCCGGGGTACTTTGTGCTGAGGTTGGGTTTGGGGGCTTTTCTTGTCGCTGGGGTTCAGGTAAGATATGGTCGGGATTGTTTGGGGTTGTGAATCTTGGAAAACGGTCCCGTAGTAATCGCAGCTGGTCGTGATGGTGAATGATTCTTTTACGAAAGTTGTCAGCCTTCTTAATGCGGTACGTGTTACCCTGACGACACTGGACAATTATGTATGATCCTTCCCAACGTGGTTGCAACTTTGAGGAGTTGCCTTTCTTCACAGGTACATGGACCATAACTTTATCTCCAACCTTGTACAGGGGTTCACAGCTATTTTTTTCCGCATTTCGCCTTTCCTTCCCTTTCTGATCTTTCTCAGCTGCTACGTGATGTGCCTCCTTTAAACGCCCCGCAAGGGAAACTGCCCACTGTGCACTGGTTCCCCGCTTTGTTGGTACCACGGGCGACACTACAAGCTGCGGAGTCCGCGGGTTACGCCCGTGCGACAAGAAATATGGCGAGTAACCAGTGGACGAGTGGTCATGATTCATGTACTGAAAACGAATATATGGCACTTCGAAGTTCCAGTTTTCGTCCGTATCATTCGCCGATTTAAGTAGTATTTCCCCAATTACGACACAATTTACTTTGCTAGATTTTACAAAATGCTAAACTATTTTTCATAAAGTTTGTGTTAGGTTTTGGAAGGGAAAAATTCACCTGGCTGCCCCTTACATTGTAGTCATGCATTAGATTCCTTCTGGAAAATTGTGATGTTAGATACATAGGTGCATCATTATTTGCTATTTTATGCATTAATAATACCTTATTCAAATGCCACCTATGTTCCAACGTAAGCCAGCCTAATTTTTCTAAAATTTCCGCAGATCTAATATCATAACCAGAACGTGTGATAATTCGCCCAGCACGATTTTGCAATTTCTAAAGTTTCTCCTTAGAACCCTTATTACAGTTATCCCACACCGATGAACAGTAGTCGAAATGCGGTTGTACAATTGCATAATATACTTTCTTTAATGCGTCTACCGGGACAAAATCACGGATTTGTCTCAAGGCACTAAGGCCGCTCTTTACCTTCTTAACAGTATTACTTATATGGTCATGCCAGCTAAGACATTCATCAACGGTAACACCTAGAATTTTCTTGTGTATTTTCTTTCTTAATATCATCAAGATAAACTGCAACTCCGTCCCAAAGAAGTCCTTGCATAATGTCGGTCATCAAACGAGCAAACACAGAAGGAGCGTTTTTCACAATATTTATCTTATGATAACACAATCTTTAACATTCTACTCAAACGCCATGACAGTCTCCCAGTCCTCTTCCGCGCCGACACAGAAGCCCGAGCCGACTATTATACTGTATTTAATAATTCACACCAAAGGCAAATAATTGATTTAAAACACCTTCAAGAAGTCATACAAAGCATACCAAACTAAAGATAAATATCTAGTTAATACCTATATTAAAGAAATCATTTTCCCCGTGAGATATACACATACAAGTAACACTGAGCAGTAAGGCGCTGTTTATATGGTATCGGGTACTAGGGACACCCTACCCTCCGAGCTACCCTGGGAGAGAAAAAAGTCCATTCATATTATAACAGCTGAAACGCAAGTGTTTATATATATGGAAAGATTTAAACTCGTCTCCGCTGGTAGGGTTACCTGGGGTACTGGGTAGGGACACTCTTTTTACAAAAGAGAAAATACCTGTGTCAAAACCTGTTGGACATGAGCCATCATATCTGAAAAATGCAATATGGTCCTGTAGGCCAAATCTGTCCAGTGGAAGGAGAATTTGCTCGTGTTTTGCAGCAGAATCCCCAATCAAGGTCCCTGCATCAATGCGTATTGTGTGGAACCCAACCATTTTGTTTTTGATAATGCTACTATTATTAATATTATTATTGTTATTATTGATATTATTGTTATTGTTATTATTGATATTATTGTGGCGACATGATTCTGTGCTTAACTTCGTCGCATCCACACTTAAATCCGTACAACATTCTAACCTTTACGCTGATGTTCCTGGCTACATCAGTCCATCTGTTATCACCGGGGATAGATTACGTCCTGATCTTTTGGTAACAATTCAAAACAAATGTATTTATATACCCGAACTTACTGTCGGATTTGAATCTAATCTGCTTACTAATGTAATCCGTAAAAGACAAAAATATCAAGAACTAATTAACGAACAGAACAAAAAATATGAAACAGTAAAATTTGTAAATTTATCTATCAGTTCACTGGGAGTTTTCAGTTAATCATCGCTGGACTTTGTTGAAATGTTGAAAGATCTGAAGTTTGATGAGCAGTGTAGAAAGTACTTCATTAGGAAAATTATTAACACTTGTGTCAGGTCCTCATATTATATATTCTGTAAACGTAACAAAGAATGGGACAACCCACAACTAATGTCATACTAATATTTTTGTCATATATATAGAGTTAATTCAAGTAGACACTGGTAAACTACCTGTAAAGAGAGGTTTATCACTGTAGTATGTAAACATTGATCGTAATTAATAAAGTTTCCATTATTGTTATTGTCACAAGGAAGTTACATAGACAACATGAAAAAAATCCATGAACGGGCAGTGTAACCAGTGTTTGCATTGTTATCTTGGTGTAACAGATTTTGGGGGTTGTAGTAATCTACCCAATGTGAATACAATCATTGTACGACATACGAATACGGGGCTGCGGGGAGGAGAATTTGCTCGTGTTCAGTTGCAGCAGAATCCCCAACCAAGTTCCCTGCATAAATGCGTATTGTGCGGAATCCAACCATGCTTTTTTTAAAGCAATACTTTGATTCGTCTAGGTCGTCGTTGTCGTGTTTCCTGAAACCTTTCTGCCAACGTAATGGGCAATGCTGATTTGAAGGCATTTGAGTTTGAGTTTATTGAGTTTCTCACTCATTGGTGAGCGGATTTCCCAACAGGCTATTGCCCAATTGATAGGGGATCCGAGGTACCTACGATTTTAACGTCCTTATCCGAGAAGACGCGAAAGTCTAACCATTTACTGATGTCAATGTAACGGTAGCACTTTCTCCTCAATTATTTTAAGACCACGACCAAGGATTCAACCCGGGTCTCCCAGCTTGAAAGGCAAGCGTGGTGACCACGACACCACTAGTGCTAGGCAATACCTGCCATCTGGCCAATGTGCTTCACTAAGACCAAGAACAGATAAGGCTAACAAAACAGAGATGATAGTCATTTTGAAGTTTGAACCAGCTGTTTGATGTGTTCTACCTGGCGGTCAAGGGCGAAAATCCATCTCAAAAAGTGGGGGGATGGAGCCTGCTAATAGTTATGGAAGCATGTAACACGTTTAACGTTTTCAGGGCATTTCCCCATAATTTATAGACACCTCTCGACTGAAGCGTAACTTCGGTCTAAGCCTAGGGGTGTGGGTAGCGGGAATGCGCAGGTGTCGTGTGCCGAAAGCACGAGGGCACTAGGGGGTATGCGGGCAAGTTTCCCAAGAAAAAATGTGAAATCTAGAGTCTCTAAAACGCCATTTAATGCACTTTAAGGGAAGACTTTACAGAGTTTTAATGATCAGAACATGTCGTATAAGCAAAAGTGGAAAAAAAGTGGAGGGTGATAATAAAATATTGATCCCCCTCTGCGTGCACGAAAAGTGGGGGGGGGATTCGTCCTCCCCCCATCCCTCCCAAGACTGAAGCCTTTGCTGGCAGTTAAAAGCCGTCTGGAGTTGACTGTCGCTTTGCGCAAACCATATCAGGTCAAACGTGCAGTAAAACGTTGACTCAAGGTCACCGATGACGTATGCAAATGCCCATGTCCGTGTAATATGTGGTATTTTGAGTCGGCTAAATACTAAACATGTCCCAAAAAGAGCAATTTGTAGAAATAAATACTGCATGTAGAGTGTTTTAAATGTTTAAATTTGTAATGTACTCTGTACGTAATTGCAAATACATCAGTGATTTTAATTGATTGTTGTTAGCATAGGACGCATCATAGTTAATCATTCCAGGTTTACGCAAATAAAAATAGACTAACCAATTGTTCAATTAATCACAAATGAATAACTAAACTAAAACATTACTATATTGGTTAGATGGGCGAAAGCGGTACGATGGCAATGCACATTTGACGACGAAGGCCAAGGTTGGTTTGTGTATCAGTATATGTGTATGTCCGAAAGATAGCTTTCAATAAAACTGCCTGTATTAGTAAATGGTTGTGACCTAAATGTGATGCCGCATCTTAGCTGGTTGTACTACGTACTGACACTACTTTAGTATTCGAAGTGTTTTGTATATGGAAAATTGCTGAGTGTACAGCTGCGAAAAATGCTGCCCGGCGATTCCGGTGCAGCGCTCTAACCAACTGAGCTACAGAGTCCAGTTGTCGAGCTCTAACCACAAGTTCATGTCGGTAAATATCAAGATTTTGTTGGCATCTCGATCGAGTGAGATGCCAACAAAATCTTGATACTTTAGTATTCTATACTACTATAGATTTCCGGTCGTGTTAACACTGCCATATTTGGGCTATAATAAGTGTTATTGAGTTCATTAGCTCAACTGGCACAGCATTAGTTACAGGTTCATGACCTGTGTGCATGGGATACGGGAATTTCTCCTGAGGTCTAATAACAGATTATATCAGCAAAACAGTTGAACATGTCACGCAGGAATTTTAATTTGGCTGACCACCAAATTTATTTTCAAACGAATTTTGTTTGAAAGTTCAACAAATATTTCACTTAATTACGATTAGTAGCACTAACAGTATATTAAGATAAGATAAGATAAAAAACTTTATTTTACGATGGTAACACCTTACAATAAATTGACAAACTTGTGGCTCTTAATATTATTTATTATTAGCATGACAAAATTACTGGATGCTGATTGGTTGAGAGGAGTACAATTATTTCATTAATTGTACTGCAGTACAATTAATGATTTTCCCAAAAGAAACAAAATGGCGGAAATTTTGTCATGCTAATAATAATCCCTAATTGTACTCGCCATCGCATGATAACCTATACGTAAAAAATAAAGCTATAACTTAATGTTCAGCTGCGTCAAAGATATAATCATATTGTATATGTTTAATGTTTTATAGAGTATGTCATATAAAAAATAAAGTTCATTTAATAGCCTTAGATAACAGGAATCATTCTTAAAGATTAAAACAAGTACAGTAAAATGTTCTGCTATTTACTGATCAACATCTTGAATCAGATGTGTAAGAACAAAACTCGATCTTAATTCCAGTAATAAAGTTTCTTGCACCATCAGGATATTTTCCAATACGACTGTCGTGATTGTTGGTGTCTTGGGTATCCCACTGCAAGAATCCACGATGAGGACCACGATAGCCGTTTACCGATGAAGGACAATCTCCTTTGTATCTCATTAATGTTATTTCGGAACATTGGGGAAGATCGGTGAGATGATTGATCCAAAAACGCCCAAATATGAATATTACCCAGCCGCCTCCATCATTACGGCAGCATGTGTTTATCTTGGTGTTGGAACCATATATTCCATCTGGAAGAATTCCGCTACGCCCGTTCGAATTATCACTATCTTCATCGTCCCAGTAAATATACCCTGTATGAAGGGAAAGAAGTTATTTCCAATGATCTCAAACCTAGGGCTCGATAGAAAATTTCTTAATATGGAACTCCAGTCCCAAGACAATTGCAAGTAAGGTTCAAATTGAAGTTTCTACGTTTATTAGTTAACCTGCACCAAAGCACGAGAACAAACAAATAGCCTCAACCCTTCACATTCGTACAATTGAACGTTTTTATTGGCTAAAACAAACTTAATTACAATATTCGTTTCTTTAGTCCCCATGCCTATATCTGCCAATATTTTGATATCTTGTGTTTCCGATATAAATACGTGTATATAGCCCGGTAAACAGGTGCCACTCAACATGTAATCTCGCAAATTTAGCACAACTATATAGGTTTGATAACTCCTTGACTGGCGTTTATATACTTGTCAAAAGACAAAGGGCAAGTGCCAACGATAACAATAAGCAAGGATAACTTGACGCTTTTCAAAAATATTTGTGCTTTAAACTCATGCGTATGAAAAGTTTTTTGTTCCCTGTGTGCATTTCAATATGCAAATATTGAAAATATAAATTGCAATTTGATTACACGATTGATATTATAATATTAGGCATGTCGTCATAACGGCATGTCATCAACGGCACAGGTTAGGGTTGGGTTAAGATAAAGATTAGGATGAAGGTTAGGGTTGGAGCAATGTATATTTTACGTGTTCAATTGAGCTGGTAAAATAAAAAAATACCTGTGTCAAAACCTGTAGGACATGAGCCACCATATCTGAAAATGCAATAGTGTCCTTTAGGCCAAGTCTTTCCAGTTGGAGGAGAATTTGCGCAAGTTTTACAGCAGAATCCCCAACCAAGGTCCTTGCATAAATGCGTATTGTACGGAACCCAGCCATATTTTTTTATACTGCAATACCTTGAGCCTCCGGTATCTTCCGTGTCGTGTTTCCTGAGACCTTTTTCCCAACCTGATGGGCATTGCCCATTTGAAGGCATTGGTAGGCAATACCTGCCATCTGGCCAAGATGCTTCACTAAGACCAAGAAGAGACAAAGCTACCAAAAGAGAGATGATAATCATTTTGATATTTCAGCCAACTGTTTGATGTGTTCTACCTGAAGGTTAAAAGCCGTCTGGAGTTGACTGTCGCTTTGCGCAAACCATATCAGGTCGATCACACGTGCAATATAAAAAAATAGGTACGCTAAGCGTACATGTATCTGCTCATGGTGCCCATGAAGGAGTAATATTCAACAATAGGCAATTTCGTAATTACGGGCGCCATTTTGCAAAGGGGGCAAACACAATAAAGCAACAATAGCATGACTCTAGGGACAAGTATTTTGACTATTCCCATTGGGACACGGTGTATATAGTTACTACGGCTGGCAGAGCCATAGGTTTAATACGCCCCTGTCTGTTTTTTTTCGGCATCGTCGTCCTCGTGGGGTTTTTGGGAGTGTCACAAACTTGCACTCCCATGGTCACCCAAGTCACCCGCACAAAACGCATGCAATTTTCTTGTCAATCTTGTGTGCATCTTTATAGAATACTTGCGCATTTTGAGTTACGTACTTGTGTTTTAACCAGATCAATAACGCATCAAGGGAACGATACGATAAATGCAATACGAACGAGAAACGTACAAATCATGCTGATATTCGTCATGCACTTTGTAAAATATTCGACATACTTTAGTCTATATGAGGGTTTAGTTTAGTTTATTATGTTTACCACTCTGAGGTGGACGGAAAGCCTTAACAGGTTTTGCAACCCAATTGACAAAGGTTCCGAGGGTTAGTTAATCAAGGTTAGTGCCTAAGGGTTAGTTTTTTTTAGCGAGGGAGGAAAACCGGAGTACCCGGAGAAAAACCCTCGAAGTACAGGAGAGAACTAACCAATCTCAACTTACATGAGTTTATCAAGCACACTGACGTTACCCAACCTGAGTAAATCCATGCCCTCGACCTGCTGTATAGCCGGCTTAACTCAGAGGTAAGAGACAGCGCGCTAACCGCATCCGCCAACAAACATTGCGCCTTCAAGACTTGACGATCGTAAAGGGCATCGCTCTAAAACATCTATACTCTACAATAGTTTGAGCGAACCATACGTGGGTATTTATTTGTATTTGTGGGAAACTAACGAGAAATAAACGCGCAATAACGAGCTCTATTTATTAGAGTTCAAGGCTCAGCTGTCACATATTCTTGATAATTATTACACTGTAAACGGGTCAAGTCTTTACAAGAAAACCGATCGAAGAGCTTAGTTCTCCCTACATATTACAATATTTTAAGATGATCCTATAGCTCCTCATTATTATACTTCGATTTGACCCAAACGCTTGAACAGACTCGATATCAGTATTCAGCGAGACGCATTCCTCACGACAAAAATATGAGGGATATTATATTTCCAACAACAAACATTGCGCCTTCAACACTTGATTCGGCGCATCGCCCTAAAACATGTTTAAACATCTATACTCTACAATAGTTTGAGCGAACGTACCGCACGTGGGTATTTATTTGTATTTGTGGGAAACTAAAGAGAAACTAGACATCAGTGTTGAATATAATTGAGACATAAACGCGCAATAACGCGGAGCTCTATTTATTAGACTAATTAGAGTTCAAGAGTCAGCTATCACATGTTCTTGATGATTATTACACTGTATAAACAGGTCAAGTTTTTATAAGAAAACCGAAGACGTTAGTTCTCTCTACATCTTGCAATATTTTAAGATGATCCTATAGCTCCTCATTATTATACTTCGATTTGACCCAAACGCTTGAACAGACTCGATATCAGTATTCAGCGAGACGCATTCTCACGACAAAAATATGAGGGATATTATATTTCCAACAACAAACATTGCGCCTTCAACACTTGATTCGGCGCATCGCCCTAAAACATGTTTAAACATCTATACTCTACAATAGTTTGAGCGAACGTACCGCACGTGGGTATTTATTTGTATTTGTGGGAAACTAAAGAGAAACTAGACATCAGTGTTGAATATAATTGAGACATAAACGCGCAATAACGCGGAGCTCTATTTATTAGACTAATTAGAGTTCAAGAGTCAGCTATCACATGTTCTTGATGATTATTACACTGTATAAACAGGTCAAGTTTTTATAAGAAAACCGAAGACGTTAGTTCTCTCTACATCTTGCAATATTTTAAGATGATCCTATAGCTCCTCATTATTATACTTCGATTTGACCCAAACGCTTGAACAGACTCGATATCAGTATTCAGCGAGACGCATTCCTCACGACAAAAATATGAGGGATATTATATTTCCAACAACAAACATTGCGCCTTCAACACTTGATTCGGCGCATCGCCCTAAAACATGTTTAAACATCTATACTCTACAATAGTTTGAGCGAACGTACCGCACGTGGGTATTTATTTGTATTTGTGGGAAACTAAAGAGAAACTAGACATCAGTGTTGAATATAATTGAGACATAAACGCGCAATAACGCGGAGCTCTATTTATTAGACTAATTAGAGTTCAAGAGTCAGCTATCACATGTTCTTGATGATTATTACACTGTATAAACAGGTCAAGTTTTTATAAGAAAACCGAAGACGTTAGTTCTCTCTACATCTTGCAATATTTTAAGATGATCCTATAGCTCCTCATTATTATACTTCGATTGGACCCAAACGCTTGAACAGACTCGATAAAATTAAAGTATTCGGCGAGATGCATTCCTCACGACAATAGTGGAATACGCAAGACATTTAATCGCGTGCACGGCGCACGTATTGGTCAAACGTTGGCAGACCAATTCAAATGAGTAACAAATGTATATACATAAGTATGTATTTCTTATATACCTTAATGGCTATTGATCTTCGACAGTTTGACTGTTTAACTGTTCAGTTTGATAGTTTCTCCTTCAGAAATAGAACAACTATATTTGAAATTGGCCACATATTTTAAAGCATTCGTTCTGGTCCATAATTTCGTATTGAAAACCTTCGTATTTGCGCGTTTTTATATGGTCTAACGACGTTTTGTCAATTTATTTTGACATTTCCGAAAACATAAGCGCCATGTTGAGTTTAAGATCTAGCCTGCGAACAGGAAGAATTTAATGATGTAATAGCCTTGGGGAACATTACGTCATTGCATTGTAAGCCACTTGCTGATTGGTTATCAATTTAAATAAGCTCGTCGCTGAATGGCTACAAGCTAACAGCTAACAGCTAACAGCAAACAGCCAACAGCACGATGGCAATATATCTGCATTCGCAGATACAAAAATAGGTACGCTAAGCGTACATGTATCTGCTCATGGTTATGCCACAGTTGCCCATGAAGGAGTACTATTCAACATTAGGCAATTTTGTAATTATGGGCGCCATTTTGCAAAGGGGGAAAACACAATAAAGCAACAATAGCATGATTCTAGTGACAAGTATTCCCATTGGAACGAGGTGTATATAGTTACTACGGCTGGCAGAGCGAAGCTGTAGGTTTAATATGCCCCTGTCTGTTTTCTTCGTCGTCGTCGTCGTCGTCGTCGTCGTCGTCGTCGTCGTGGCTTTTGGAGGGTGCCACAAACTTGCACTCCCACGGTCACCCAAGTCACCCGCACAAAACGAAGCAATTTTCTCGTGTGCATCTTAGAATACTTGCACATTTTGAGTTACGTACTTGTGTTTTAACCAGATCAATAACGCATCAAGGGAACGATACGATAAATGCAAGTGTCATACGAACGAGAAACGTACAAATCATGCTGATATTCGTCACGCACTATGTTAAATATTCGACATACTTCAGTCTATAATTATGAGGGTATTATATTCCCAACAACAAACATTGCGCCTTCAAGACTTGACGATCGTAAAGCGCATCGCTCTAAAACATCTATACTCTACAATAGTTTGAGTGAACCATACGTGGATATTTATTTGTATTTGTGGGAAACTAAAGAGAAACTAGAAATCAGTGTTGAATATAATTCAGACATAAACGCGCAATAACGAGCTCTATTTTTTAGAGTTCAAGGGTCAGCTGTCACATATCCTTGATAATTATTACACTGTAAACAGGTCAAGTTTTTATAAGAAAACCGAAGACCTTAGTTCTCCCTACATCTTGCAATATTTTAAGATGATCCTATAGCTCCTAATTATTATACTTCGATTTGACCCAAACGCTTGAACAGACTCGCTATAAGTATTCAGCGAGACGCATTCCTCACGACAACAGTGGAATACGCAAGGCATTTAATCGCGCGCACGGCGCACGTATTGGTCAAACGTTGGCAGACCAATTCAAATGAGTAACAAATATATCTTCAAACTTCCTCATGTTTACAAACAATGCTCGCCTTTCAGTAATCAAAATAAGTAAACAAATATAACCACTAAATGTGGAATTGATGCTCGCCCTTCACTCCTTCAGTAATAAAAATAAGTAAACAAATATAACCACTAAATGTGGAATTGGTGACAAAGTTTAAAATATTAGCTAGTATTCATGGTACGTAATCAAGTTAACTTTCGTATTGAAAACCCTATGTATATAAACAAGATGCTATTTACAATTACACAATGTTTTATTTTTAATATGTTGTAGTATTTCTTATATACTGTACATTGTCCTTAATGAATAATGGCTTTATAATATTCGACAGTTTGACACTTAACTGTTTAGTTTCTCCTTCAGAAATAGAATTAACTGCATTCGAAATTGGCCACATGTTTTAAAGCATTCGTTTTAGTCGATACTTTCGTATTGAAAACCTTCGTATTTCCACGTTTTTATATGAATTAACAACGTGTTGTCAATATATTTTGACATTTCAGAACATAATAATGCGAATGTTGAATTTAAGATCTAGCCTGCGAACAGGCAAATTGAATGGTTTTAAGATCCTCGTGAAACATTACGTCATTGTTGGTTGCAAGACAATTGCTGATTGGCTAAATAGTGCCTCCTTGATATAAGCTCGTCGCTGAATGGCTACAAGCTAACAGCTAACAGCTAACAGCCAACAGCACGATGGCAATAGTATCTGCTTCGCAGATACAAAAACCAGACACTATAGCGACTGCGGTGTCAACATAAGTGTTGGGTTGGATTTTTCCCATGTTTATATAATATATCATGTTCCCTGATGATTGCCCTTGGCTTTGTTTTAACCATAGCCAAACACCGCGTTGACATTGTGGCTTGGCAGAAAACGCAGCGTCTCATGATATCTCTACTCACTTATATCACCGCTGAATTGTGTTTCCTGATGATTGCCCTTGGCTTGATTTAACCAAACACCGCGTTGTGGCTTGGCAGAAAACGCAGCGTCTGTCAACAAGGTATCAGTTTATAGACAATCGATTTTAATTTTAAATCCAAATGATTTTTTGAACTCGAACCAAAATTTGCCCATCGTTAGAGGCAATACTGATTGCATGCATGTAATATATTACGATATTTTTTTATATTTGCGAACTGCTGAAATAATACCGGCCACATACAGATGAAAAGTACATTGGTATGAATTAAAAGTCGTAGATATTGATAATGCTACTATTATTATTAATATTATTGTTATTATTGTTATTATTGTTATTATTGTTATTATTGTTATTATTGTTATTATTGTTATTATTGTTATTATTGTTATTATTGTTATTATTGTTATTATTGTTATTATTATTGTTATTATTGTTATTATTGTTATTATTGTTATTATTGTTATTATTATTATTATTGTTATTATTGTTATTATTGTTATTGTTATTATTGTTATTATTGTTATTATTATTATTGTTATTATTGTTATTATTGTTATTATTGTTATTATTGTTATTATTGTTATTATTGTTATTATTGTTATTATTGTTATTATTGTTATTATTGTTATTATTGTTATTATTGTTATTATTGTTATTATTGTTATTATTGTTATTATTGTTATTATTGTTATTATTGTTATTATTGTTATTATTGTTATTATTGTTATTATTGTTATTATTGTTATTATTGTTATTATTGTTATTATTGTTATTATTGTTATTATTGTTATTATTGTTATTATTGTTATTATTGTTATTATTGTTATTATTGTTATTATTGTTATTATTGTTATTATTGTTATTGTTATTATTGTTATTATTGTTATTATTGTTATTATTGTTATTATTGTTATTATTGTTATTATTGTTATTATTGTTATTATTGTTATTATTGTTATTATTGTTATTATTGTTATTATTGTTATTATTGTTATTATTGTTATTATTGTTATTATTGTTATTATTGTTATTATTGTTATTATTGTTATTATTGTTATTGTCACAAGGAAGTTACATAGACTTCATGAAAAAATCCTTCATAATAATTATTTTTGTGTAACAGATTATAGGTGGTTTGCAATTGCTGCCATCTTGGTTGATTTTTCAAAACATGTGCACAAATCATATTTTTCATCGTTGCTGTATTTTAATAGCTACCCAATAATACGATAGATATGGTAAGCAGTTACAAAATAAACAAGGAAAAAGTAAATCAACTCAGTTTGTTCTCTTGAAAAGCAGAAGTAAACTTTGTAGAATCAACCAAGATGGTGCCTAATGACAGATTATGATGTCATATGCAAACGAAGAATTGGGGTAGAGAAATCTGCACAATGTGAATACAATCATTGTACGACATACGAATCATATCGCACTGTTATTTTCAGCTAGGGAATTATTTTAACTCTCCTATAGCTACTACGGGGCTGCGGGTTGGAGAATTTGCTCGTGTTTTGCAGCGGAATCCCCAACCAATGTCCCTGCCCAAATGCGTATTGTGCGCAACCCAAGCATGCTTTTCTATAGCAATACTTTGATTCAGAATAGTAACGATTGACACGCCAGGCGGAAAGTGCACTGTAGTAAAAGCGCACAGTACTAAAACGGTTACAAAATTCAAATACACGAATAAGAGAAAAGAAAACAACATGTCAGTATAGAATAGTTAGTAACAAGTTAATTAGTAGTTAGACCTATGCATGTGCGTGCCAGGCAATTAGAATCAGGGGCGCCGGAAGGAAGCCGAAGCGGCGGGGGCAGCCCCATGAAAAGGGCGCGAGAAATTTGTAGGGGTGTCCGGGATATCCTCCCCCGGAAAATTTTTTGAATCTACACTCTCTGAAATGCCATTTCCTGCATTTTGAGTGGAGATTTTACATAATTCTGAAATTATAAAACGCAATATAAAATACACAAAAGGATGAAAGTCTACACATTTTTAAGATGATACACATATAAATCATACATTCAGATTTCCAGTTCATATAAACCTATATAGGAACTGTATATTTCCAATTTATATAAACCTACGAGGGCTAGCCCGGTCACAATAATAATAATTTATTCATTTCAATGCACTTTATTGTTAAGAAAAAGGGCAACCGGTTGCCCCCGCGTGCCCCCGTACTATAAGGGCAGCGGGGGCAGCTGCCCCCGCTGCCCCCGTGGCTCCGGCGCCCCTGATTAGAATAGGTCAAGAGGAGTTGACGTAATGTTAGCATTTAAGTAGTATATTGTAAATCGATGCAGGGCCTTATCGAAAAAATCCCAACAGTCCTGCGTTAAAAATAATATAATAAACACATGAGAAAAAACAGACATCGCGAATGCGTTGTCAACATAAGTGTTGGGTTGGATTTTTCCCATGTTTATATTATATATCATGTTTCCTGATGATTGCCCTTGGCTTGATTTAACCAAACACCGCGCTGTGGCTTGGCAGGAAATGCAGCGTCTGTCAAAAAGGTATTTAGACAATCGATTTTAATTTTAAATCCAAATGATTTTTTGAACTCGTACCAAAATTTGCCCATCGCAAGAGGCAATAATGGTTGCATGCATGTAATATATTACAAAATTTTTTTATATTTGCGAACTGCTGAAATAATGCCGGCCCCATACCGATGAAGAGTACATTGGTATTTAATAAAAGTCGTAGATATTGATAATGCTACTGTTATTGATATTATTGTTATTATTGTTATTGTCACAAGGAAGTTACATAGAGAACATGAAAAAATCCTTCATAATAATTATTTTTTAATATGAACTGGCAGTGTTGGCACTAGTAGTTTAAAGCAAAAGGCCGACACTTAAGTGGTATAAAATTATAGGATTAGTTAATCAGGAATACTATCTACTTCCACATCACTATTTCAGAGCCATCATCAGAGAACATGATATATATATATATATATAAAACTATAATTTGCTCTAACTATATGTTGTCGAGCACTCTTTGCGTTTCGTAGACCTAAACCTACACGTATATATATATATATAATATACACATGAGAAAGCCAACATGACAGCCGTGCAATTCAGCCCGGCTGATTTCGGTCCATATATATGCCGGTTGCATCGAAAATTGTCACTATGAATGTCCAAATTAACATGGACGCTATAAAATCTAATATCAGCGCCTAACTAATTTAAACAACATTGCATTTCCGAACATGTATACTGCGCCGATTCCCTGCGGTGAATCCCCGATTCCCGTCGTGATTCTCCGATTCCCCCGCGGTGATTCCCGTTCCTCCTTTTAAAGATAGCCGCCAAAAAATGACTAACAGACAGAAGCCTTTCGAGCAAAAAAGCGAGTGTTTCCCCAGAGTTATGTTTCACCATTTTATCATATAAACGTGCAGACACTGTAATAATATAATAATATATAAAGATTTATACAGCGCTTAAATTATATAAAATATTCCAAAGCGCTTTACAACAATGAAGTTCTACTATATACAAGCAGCTAAAATATTAAGAATTAAGGTATAAGTGTCTATAAATCTAAAAGTTAGAATCGAAAGCTTTCTTAAAAAGGAAAGTCTTTAATTGAGATTTAAAACAGTCAATTGTTTTACTATTTCTAATACCATAAGGTAGCATGTTCCAAATTGACGGAGCTGCATGCACAAATGCTCGATCACCAAGAGTCTTGGCTCTAGTTTTTGGGATAAAAAGTAGTCCCTGATCATCAGATCTCAGTTGGTAACAGCAGTTCGGTTTTTCTAACAACAGTTCCATAATGTAGCCTGGCGCCATCCCATGGAGAGCTTTATATACCAGGAGTGCAATTTTAAAATCAACACGAAACTTAACAGGCAGCCAGTGAAGGTGCATCAGGACAGGGGTAATATGAGCGCATCTTGGTATAAGACACGTCACTCTAGCAGCGGCATTGAGAACTCGTTGAAGACGCTGAAGTTGGTATTGGGGAATGCCGACCAAGAGAGAATTGCAGTAGTCCAAGTGTGACGTCACAAAGGCATGTACGAGCGTTTTAGTTGATTCGATGGAGAGGAACTTCCTTATTTGTCGAATGTTGTACAAGCCCCTAAATGCTTTGCTGCAAACCTTGCCCACATGGACATTCATAGACATATGTTCGTCAAACCACGAACCTAAATTTCGGACTTCTTGTACAGGTTTTATATCAGCATCACCAACTTCAATCGAGTCGATTGTAACCTTAGACAGCTGCTGGCGAGTTCCAATTATCAAGAATTCCGTTTTAGTGTCATTAAACATTAATTTATGTGAAACTAACCAAGCACGAACTTCAACGATGCAATTATTAATAGTTTGAATAGCTTGATCTTGGACAACGGGTGACTCAGGACGGAAAGATAAATAAAGTTGAGTGTCATCTGCATACCCATGGGAAGAAGGTAGATGCCTGTTAATAATCTGGAACAGTTGAGACACGTATAATAGGAAAAGGACCGGTCCAAGACAGCTTCCTTGTGGAACTCCACAGTTCAGCGGAAAATTGGCGGAAAACTTTGCTTAATATTAATACGCTGCTTTCTACAGGAGAGAAACGACTTAATCCACTTTAAGGCATTTCCGATCACACCAAATTCTAACTTCAATATATCCGTCAGAATTTCATGATCAATGGTGTCAAAGGCGGCACTCAAATCCAAGAGCACTAAAAGAGTTACTTTCTGTTGGTCCATGTTCATAGGATATCATTGTGGACTCTAGGAGAGCCGTTTCGGTAGAGTGGAATTGACGATATGACGATTGGTTGTTAGGAAGGGGAGCATTATCAGCACAATGCTCAAATAACTGGCTAACAACTGCTTTTTCCGTAGCTTTAGAAACGAATGACAGGTTACTGACGGGCCTGAAGTTCTCAAAGACTAGATCAAGACCGTATTTTTTTAGAATTGGAATAAGAATGGCAACTTTCCATGCTTCTGGGACGTGACCTTCACTTAACGACAAGTTGATCATTTTCATAATGACAGGTGTTAACTCACTGGCACATAATTTCAGCAACCATGTTGGAATAGGATCAAGGTTACATGTTGCATTCGACGACTTCATGATTATGTTATGGACTTCTTCTTCTGACAGGAGCTTAAATGAATCTAATTTGATATCAGGTAAACGATAATCTACTAATGGTGGGTCTACTACAATGTTTTCAATGTCATTTCTAATTAGCTCAATCTTTCGACAGAAATATTTTCCGAACTCATCAGCCAGTTTACGTGAATCATCATGTGGAGGCAAGGAGTTTTCTTGAGGTGTGTTGCAAAGTGAAGACACAACCTTAAAAAGTTTTCTTGAGTCTCCCGAACATTGATCGATAAGATCAGAATAGTATTTGTGTCTAGCATTTTTCAAACTGGCAGCATACTTGTTACGCGCTTGGCGATAAGCGTCTTTATCATTTTGGCAATTTGATCGTAGCATTACTTTCTCCAGTTTTCTGCGTTTGGCCTTAATACGTTTAAGTTCTTCACTGAACCATGGCACTCTTGGTCTGACAACCACTACCTTTCTTTGTAAAGGGGCATGTTTCTCCAAAATATGTGATAGCGTATTATCATAATGTTTCACCAGATCATCTAGATTGGAGCATGGGTCATTACACAGTTTGGAATCAGTGATGTCAGCTTTGAAGGCCTGAAGATTCAAATGATTTGTCTTACGAAACTGAATTTCCTTTGTCACAAAATTCGGGCGAGGAAAAGAGAGGTTGCATTCAACAAAACAATGATCTGACAAAAAGAAAGTAGTCTTGACTAGGTGGATATTAATGTCATTGGACGATCTCGAAATTAGAAGATCCAGGGTATGCCCAGACGAGTGAGTTGGTACAGTAACATGTTGTAATAAGCCAAAAGTTTCCAATAAATCAGTAAATGTTTTCGCGTCAGTATCAGACGGATCATCGAGATGAAAATTAAAGTCACCGGAGATTACTAATACTTCTGTACACATAACAATGCTCTCAAGTAAGTTGGAGAATTCTTCGAAGAAAACGCCTGAAGAAACAGGGTGAGTTTGTGAATAAGGTGGACGATAGACTGCTAATGTTTTAATCGTACGGTTGAGTAAAGTCAAGTTCCATTCAGAGTATTCAAAAGATCGTTTTTCACCTCCGTCAATTAAAGTAACTTTAAAATTGGTATTAAACATAATACCAGTGCCTCCACCCATTCTGTTAGATTGTCTAGGAAGGTTTTTAAAAGAGTAACCAGGGGGAGAAAGCGCGGCTATGCTAACAGTGTCAACGTCTTTTAACCAGGTCTCTGTCACAATACACACATCAATATTGTTACTCAGAACATGATCAACGATTTCGGCTGTTTTGTTTTAAGAGATCTCGCATTTACATTGGCGAGACGTAGGAATTTTGTATGAGAATCTGAATTTAAGTTAGTTCTATGTACAGACACGCAGACACAGTTTGAGGGGTTATGAGTACGAGCACGGCGACAACGACCATTACGTGGATGTCTATCAGTACTCAGTATCCTGTTGTTTGTACTGACATCAATGGAGGGGGGTATGGAAAAGGTTGGGATGTGGGATGGTATCTTGGGGACCGAAATGGAGGGAAATAATAGGGATTCACAGGAAAAGGGGAGTAATGAAAACTGGGTGAAGAGACAGCTTTGTCCATTATCTTATAGGAGGGTCGTTGGATGTTATTATAGAATTGAGGTTTCTGATGTAGGAAGTCACAATTGTTGCCTTTTTTACAGAATTTTCTTTTCCTCAGGAATGGACACGGGGTTAAATGTTTTGGGCGTTTAGGTGTCGCTCGGTTAAAACGTCCAGTACCTAATCGAGATGTGCTGGTATTAAATTCACCCGTTGTTGACTTAGTTTTACTGGCTTTATTTAGATTAGTAGCTTCAGTTAGTGTGCAGCTTTTTACGAGATCGGTATTCGAGACGCTAGGTTGATCCTTAACAATAAGAACTGACTCATTATGTATATCAGTTTCATTATGGAATATATTTATAATGTCTTTAGGTGTCGCTCGGTTAAAACGTCCAGTACCTAATCGAGATGTGCTGGTATTAAATTCACCCGTTGTTGACTTAGTTTTACTGGCTTTATTTAGATTAGTAGCTTCAGTTAGTGTGCAGCTTTTTACGAGATCGGTATTCTGTACGTTTGATTCAATACTGATCAGATTAAATAAGCCACCAAAAAGAACTCCGTTGAATCTTTTCAACCCGAATAGCAGTCGTCCCCTTGCTAGATACCGGTTTAAAATACACTGGCTTGTAGATTATCTGAGGGTTCGTAACGTAGCTCAAACGTTCTCCGGAATCAACTAATGATGCGTAATAATTCATAACATTGATCAGTCCCCCGTTCCACTCTCTGCTGAGAATCATCATCAGACAAGGCTCCACAACTTGCACGTGAAAAAACAACAACGATACAGACCAAGAGGAATCGAGTTTTCGTCATCTTTAGATTTCAATAACACGAGTGAATCAGGCCTGCTCTGGGATCTTAACTCGCCTTTACTCGCCGCGAGATAATGCGAGTTAAGGCGAGTTTAGGCGATTTAAGAAAAAAACACAACTTTTAGGTAATGCGTTTTAAGGCGAGTTAGGGCGATTTAAGGTGATTTAAGGCGAGTTAAGATCCCAGAGCAGGCCTTGAATCACAACCCTGCTCGCAAAGGTTTCCGATCGGAATACGGTAACTACGGTTTAGTGAATCCACCAGTCAACGACTATATTGCGCTTGTTGCTGAACACACAGTGGTGATATTATCTGGACTAGTACAGCTTCTTCATTAGCAACAGTTCCATGTTGTATTTCGAGAAAATCTTCTGCAGTTGGGCTGAATGTTCAGTCTTCTAAAATGTCTGTGTTATAAATATTATAGAAAATATAGGCAGAGAGGATAGATAGCACATGGAAAATACTTTGATTGCAAGATTTACGTGACCATTTCTGGAACTATAGAACTGATAATCCATTTAAACCGCAACTGAAGAGTCGATGTACTATCAGATTTTACGAGAGAATGAGATAAGTAAAGACATGATTAATCTGTGGTAAAGGGGAGTGGTGTCTGAGACTGTCATGCGCATGAGGGCATCATACGTCATTCAACAACTTGCGCATACATGCCCAACCTACCCCGGCGATCCATGAGATGCCTGCGGAGGAGGCTAGCGCATGCATTTAATATACAATCTGTCGGATCTATATTCTATAACGGAAGGGCAAAAAAGGTCCCGGACCTATAACCACGGCGTAGAAATATACACACGTTATATACAATTTAAGGGGGGAGTACACCTGAAAAATAGGGTGATATAAAATGTTTTATATTTGGACAAGGAAACATCCAAACCCCCACAAACTATATATTAGTAGAAAGCTTAGAACCTGGAGATTCAGAAAAAAAATATGTCAAACAGTGAAAAGCTATATTAAGGTGGCTCTACACCGTTCATCAAATTTCCGGCTTAGCTTTATTCAAGAAAGGATTGCACTTGCTGTATATTATGGAATTTGATTATTTATACATTTTTTAAATATTTACATAGGGATTATTGTTTTAAGCATAGAGAATTTTGATTGACAAAAAAGAAAAAAAGTTATGGGTTTGCAAAGTTAGGCATCAAATTTTTAAAAGGTACAATTGTAATAACTTTTGATATATTTACTCAATCAAAAATATCTATGCTTAAAACACAAAGCTAAGTGAGAGGGACATTCTCTGAAAATTTCAGTGCAATCCAATAAATTGTTCTCGAGATATCTTTTCTCAAAGCCTAAAATATCCGGAAATGAGAAAAATGAGTTTAAAGTTTCTTGTATCGAAAACACTTGATTTTTCATACATTTTGAAAATCTTAAGTCTGGATAATTTAGTTTTTGAAAGGACATGGTAATCCAATACCTCTCCTGTGTCAATTGAAATTACAAACACTACATCAGTTAGAGAGGTAAAGCCTCGTTTCGCCCATGTTCCATCAAAGCTCACAGCAACATCCAGTAAGTCATCAACGCCTTCCGGATTTTCACCTGATATCTTCTGCCAGAGTCTTTGGCCAGCTTGCTTCATTTCTTCCTTTGCTTCCTCTTCGAGAACTCCCATGATATTCTCTAGTTGCTGCTGGTATGCAGTCTTTGTCATACAAGGCATGTTCATGATGCTGCAGAATGAGGCCAGACCTTCGTAACCACTGCCAGTCTCAACTCTCAATTGAATGATAAACAGCACGGCGGTTTACATCCTGCGATTTCCCTTGAACGGTAGCACTCGTAGAAGTTGGAAGAGAACTGCATTCATTGCATGAACTGCATGTGACAGACAATTTGGACATGAGACCAGCACGTCCACTTTCATCTTCCAAAGTTAAATTTCCTAAACAAATGTTCATTAACATTTTTGAAACTATTGACACATGTATGTATATTGTGACTGTTTACATGATGTTACACAATTTCTGTTGTATATATACAACTTTTGTTGCAGATATAAAAGGGGGTTGCAGGGGTATTTTAAACCATATGTCATATTAAACCAGTTTTGAAGGATAAGGTATAAAACACAAAGGGCAAATTCTTACCTCCCCCACACACGTGTTGAATATTTGAGACAGCATTGGATAGGCAGCCTAAACTGATCAGCCTGTGGATATTTTATCTGGTGTCATTATCATTATTGTCATTTCTGCTTTCACATCGCATCTTTTTTCTTGAAGTTCCAATAACATTATTTGGGTTTGAGCCATCAACATTGTCAGTGTTTGGAGATTCAAATGTGGGATCGTCATTACTCATATTTTTATCTCGTTTTGAGTCACGATCTTCTCCTTCGTGTCTTTGCATACCAGAAAACCTCTTTCCCTTCCTTTTTCGCTTGTAAGAAGATCTACCCTTCGTGCCGACCATTGTTATAATTTGAAGAAAAGAGATATATTTCTAGGCCCTCAATTCGCACTGTTTTTTTGCTTCAATCTTCAACCTATGCATCAACAATCAGACTCAAATTCAAACAGGAGCCCGCGATGTAATAGCAATGCAGGGACGTCATGTACCACAATATATAGTGTACTTGCTATATACATGCTAATTTGGACAGTTTCAGTCGAACAATGGGCAAAAAAACCGTCAAAAAACAAAAAATGCTATAACCGTTGCCATAGTAACAGAATCAGCATATTCAAACAATAATAATAAAAGCCTTTAAAATACATGAAGATGTTGGAATTTCAAAAAACTATTTTTCCACATGTTAGTTAGGTACCTGAAGTACCTGAAAGTGCGAAAAAAACCATTTTCATTTTTTCACAAAATTTCAGGTGTACTCCCCCTAACCGAACTTTTTGCGGAAAAATTTCCCAAACCATTGACTGATAAATTTTCAATTTAATTGTTTCATACGGGAAGTTCGACGGCGTGTATTATATTAGTTTCATGTCGGGAGTATCCTAGCCTCCTCCGCAGGCAACTCTTCGTAAACGCCAGAATTGTGCAATACTTGGCAAAAATTGCGCAATAGCTAGACCAGCTCCAATTATCCCTCACTATCCACTGTTACTCCCTCATGTCTATGAAATTATTGCGTAATTCTGCCGTTTTCCACCAAGTTGCCTGCGGAGGAGGCTAGGGAGTATCCGATCTCAACGGATTTCGTAATTAGACTAATTACTGATCGGTAAATTTTCATTTGTGACATATTTTTAAGTTTTAAGTCTTCGAAACTCAACGAAATATACAATAAAGACGGAAAATAACTTCAAAAGAAAATAATTGTCAGAAAATTGTTTTTAAAAAAAAATTCTCAATCGTTTTGAGGCGCTTTTAATAAGGAAAAGAAAATTTACGCATTCAGCTAATTTATAGAGATCAGTGAAAAGAAAATTTACGCATTCAGCTAATTTATAGAGATCAGTGGCTAAGCTGAGCGAGCGCGCGGGGGTGCTTGGGGAGGTCGCAGACCTCCCCAAGATGCCCCGCGTTTCGCGACCTCCCCAAGCACCCCCGCGCGCTCGCTCAGCCACTGATCTCTAAAATTAGCTGAATGCGTAAATTTTCTTTTCCTTAAGAGGCTGGTTTTGAGTGACGTCGTGCTTACTTCGGAACTTGCCGTACGGCTTTCGGGCTAACAAGATAATTAGAGAAGAACCATAGAAATAAACACACGTTGTCTACAATTAAAAGCAATTTTTTTGCAATTCTTTTGAAAAGAACTGACTGACTCTTCACCAAGAAATATGAAACGAAAAAAGAGCAGCAAGTCTGAACAAGAAAGCAATAATAACAACAACGAATCGTCAAGATGGAAATATTTAGTCTTTGTTGCCTTGTTCAGCTTTCCTGGTATCATGTATGCGCTCGAAAGCCTACCTAGTATTTCAAAAAACTTCCATATGTCATATGTGTATATGATATGTTCAGCTGTACTAGCCGTCGCTATTTTGTTCTATTTTCATGCTTCTATCAAAGGATCTTACAAATATATTGCGATCATACTTTTACCATTTTTGCTTTTCCCAAGTCTTAAGGTGTATTTATGCTCTCCAGTTGTACTTGTAAACAAAGACATAGGAACAAGGTATAAGCTTGGAACAACTGCAGAAGAAATCCTACAAGATTTGGGCGAAACATGTTTAAAACAATTCAGCAAATCGTTATACAGCCTTTCCTTGGTGACGCCTCGGATAACCCTAAAAGTCACTCCAAGTGAAATTGTGGACTTAAATGCAACCACGAACTCAGCTTATGGAGACAACCAAGCAAAAACCTCAAGATTATTCCTAATTTTCTCGCTTCGGAGCGTTCGTGGGAAGGTGCACTCGTTATCGATGATAACGAAGGTGCCGTTTCGGTCGACAAAAATCCTCGAGGCACTCGAGAAGAAACAGAGTATGGAGTTGACGGGTCGGATAGTGAATATTGGGAAAGATATGTTTGAAATGAAAGCGGGTTATGAAAGAAAGAAATTGTTTGTAAGGCCAGTTGTTTTTCAACCTTATCATTTTGGATTGAACAATGATGACGAATTGTAGAGGAATATTGTTTTGGCGTAGGGCTTGCAAATTTGGCGGCCATGGCTTGTGTCTGAACTACATGAAAATGTGTTAAAATACTTTAGGATTTCAAGCAAATTTGTGCCTAATTTGTCAGCAGGTTGGTACTTACTACTAACTAACCTCGAGATGAATAGCCATTTTGCTTCAAATCTCGAAGTTTTTCTGATCTTTACCAGTAGTTCAAACACAGTTCGCCTCTGCATCTTATTGTAGAATACTACGATGTTGGAGATACGTTTCAAACGGTAGAGCAATGTATCACTGGAGAAAATTTGGAACAATGGCACAACAAAACACTGACTAGAAGTTGGTGTTCTAATGTTTTAGGGGGTCCCGCATTGGTTGTGGACATAGAATATATAGCTTTGTGGGTTAATTATCCAACCAAAGCTTTATATCATGCCATCTGTTTGATCTTTATAAAAAAATTGTTACTATTTTAATACAAGATAGACTAAATAATATAAATATAAATTGTAAAAGGAAAATTTGCTGTGCAGGTGGTTCTTTAGTACGCTACGGCACACGGCCCAGGTGTTCTTTTGAATATGGCTGTAGTGCACAGGTTGTTGAATTCATTTGACTTTGTACTCCATAAAAATGTCAACTCAGCCATTCCACCTACAGTAGCTAATAAAGCCTCTTGGTGGGTCATTACTGAATATTGACAGGCACAATTTGAATTCAGCAATTCTTATTCCCTACCTTTTAACTATTCTCAATCTCAACCCTAATCTTAACTTAACCCTTGTTCTATTCCTAACTCCTAATCCGTACCATGATCCTAATCCTAGAATTGGGGTTTGGGTTAGGATATGAGGCTAAATTGGTCAGGGTAAATAAAACTGTGTACCAAAATTATACATGTCGGACAAACAGGCAAGCAAACACACAAAAGTGCACACCTCTCTTCCGCCCAATTTCCCCCTTTTTGGCATAAGGTGGAAAGTATAATTTCCCCTGAACTGGCAATATCCTTCCACTGACAAGTAAAATCGTCTGGTGTTAGACAGAGTAAAATATTAAAGTAGGGTGCATTGCAAGCTATTAAAATGGGTTAAGAGACACTGGCAGATAGTTTTGTTAATCACCCATTAACAGGCAATACCCTACCACTGATGAGTAAAATCGTCTAGCATTAGACAGAGTAAAATACTATTAATACAGTGCATCTGGGTGCAATGCAAGCTAATGGGTTAAACAGACAGGGTTAGGGCCAGGATTCACTATAGCCCTGTAAGACGAAGTAACTAACCCAAAATATCAACCACAGTATAGGGATTGAGACATCAACATTCAACCAACAATTTACAGACAGACAAACAGACTGACGAACAAACAGACAATTTCCTGGACACTAGCTCGGTTGTGTATTGCGAAATCCTAAGATGGCGAAAGATTTGACACGAATGCCAACATTATCGGAAGTTGACTTGTCTGGCTTGAACGAGTGGGAAAAATCCAGCATTACATCTGTCATGGAGAAAGCACAGGTTGATATTGATTTTAAACGTTGCTTTTTAAACCGTAGCCGTAAAATTTAGGTCGAAATTGAATGGTTTTGCATGTTAAATATGTGTGTCTATCATGGTAATTTGTCATTTTATATATGAAAATATATTTGATATGATGAAATGATAATTAAATATTTCTGCACTATTAAAATGACATAATATTTTTGTTTGATATTTTGACGTTTTTGAATATGATTGAAATTGTTATAGGAAATTCAAAAGAAAGAGGAAAACAATATATTAAGGTATTATGATTGTTTTGTGGTGTTGCTGATAAAAAATTGTAAACTGGTTACATGATTACATCAATCTTTATTTATTCTTGCTTCTTGATTGTTTATATTTCTTGGCAGGCAATAGCTCCCAAGAGAGATTTGTTATTATGGCATGCATTGTAGAATCACAGTAGAAAACATAAATACATAATCTTGTATAATTGGAATTTACTTGCAAGCAAAATATAAGGAAAGAAGTCTGTTCTGTCAGTCAATTCAAGAAGCCCTTCAAACATTGGAAAAAGGCAAATGTAAAGCTAAACATATATGATTATGAAGCCTAGCTACCTTGAGGGAAACATCATTAACTAAAAATATTTGTTACGGTAACATTCAGCAAAACCTGACATCAGCTCGACACATCGCAATGTCTAAACCTTCTTTTAAACATTTTTGCATATAGACAGAAGATAGAAGGACAACTAAGCAAGTGGACAAATCTCATGAAAGGTTGGCAATATCGATGGTTTGTCCTGAATTCAGACACTGGACATCTGGAATATTATGTGGTACTTCAATTTCTATTGTCAATTGAGAAGTATTTGTGGTACAGTGGCTAACTAGTGCATGTGATTTCTCATCTGATTCTCCGTGGCCCAGGGTGCATTCGGTGTAAATGCTACGCCGAAGATAAGCCAAAGCAGTCGCAACGCTACGCCAACATCCCGCCCTGGCCCATTCTTCCGACTCTCACCCACGCCAGGGCGTATGACTGTATGAGTCAGTTCTGCAAAAATTCCACACGTTTTAGGCCCTGTTACCGTGTTACGCCGTTTGAATCGTTTGATGTATTTATTATTTCATTGGTATTTATGCGCCGCCAAGTTAAAAACAGCGTTCGCCACTACTCCAGGAAAGATGATTGTGCACCAGTACGCCAAGGCTTACTGTAAGTCTACGCCGAAGATCTTCCAATTAGACTACACCGAATGCACCCTGGTCTGTGGCCAGAGTTCGATTCCTGCAATATGCAGTTGTCTGATACTCTGATGATTATTTTGCCTCGTCATGTGTGAGTAGAGTGCTTTCAATTTGATTCTATCAAATGCTGCAGATCTTCTTTGCCTTTTGGTACACACTTAAAAATTGTGCATCTTGTCAACAAGGTGTGTTTGCAGCAGACTTGTAGCAAGCTTGTCAACAAGTTGTAACAATATTGTCGCTGCTACGAGCTTGTCATTTACAAGTTGTTGAATTGCACCATGATAACAAGTTGTTGGAACAACTTGTAACCAGTTTGTTGAGTCAACAACGTTGCAGCAAGTTGTTAACAACTTCTTTGTTGTCAACAAGCTGGGAACATCCAGTGAGAACACATCCTGATAACAAGTTGTTGAGACAGCATTCGTACAAGTCTGCTGCAGGTTTGTTACAACTTGTGCATTTTTACATGTATACATGTAGAAGGTTTAGATGGATGGATATTTTGAGTGAAATAATATATACAATATTTTAGACCTGAATGGGAACGGCTGTGAAAAATGCACAACAGGAATTGAACCTGCGGCCCTGCGATTCCGGTGCAGCGCTCTGAACACTGAGCTACAGAGTCCAGTTGCCAAGCATTAACCACAAGTTCATGTATATATATATATATATATATATATATAGTCAAATCTGCAGACATGCATGTTTCGCCGTTCAACGGCTCGTCAGTGCAGCTTGTAACGCAGTCTAGATGCGAGTGACTTCGTATTTATACACCTACTCTTGCCCTCACCAAGCGCATGTGGTACAATACTCAGACACGTGCGCATCCAGACATGCGTGAAGTGTCTTGGGGCCAGAGTGCTCAAACGACCACAAGGGAAGTGAGCTTTTGCATTATAGCTTATAGCCACCAATTAACCTCACAGAGTGCTCAACAACACAAAGTGAAGGAGCATATATAGTCAAATCTGCAGACATGCATGTTATATATATATATATATAGATGCGGGTTGTGATCAGGTAAACTACAAGGATTTTTTTCTGCATTGCAGAAAAAAACATTATGTATGCATGTATGTAGTTGGGTTTCCTCTTGTGGTAACACTGCACCAATTTATAAGGGATAACCCTTATTATTAGACCTTTGTGGGATATCCACTATATTTATTTGATTTACGTGTTTATTTGATTTACACGCTTCTAAATTTAAAACCGCCGTTTTTAGGACAAAAGCAAACGGACGCAAGGATCTGAGCCAAGGGGTTCAGTATATTTGATGGTAAGTCAATGTTCGCCTTGCGGTCCAGTACAACTCTGTTGATATATCTCGAACGTGCAGTGCCAGTGTGGGTAGAGTATAGCAAATACGGCGGTTGACTGTTGTGTAAAACTACCTGAAAAATACAATGAGAACTTCGACGTTTCAAGCGAAGGCCCTTCGTCTGGAAGTTAGTGATTGAAGGGCCTTCAAAGGAAAAGTCGAATTCTCATTGTATTTTTCAGGTAGTTTTACACAACAGTCAACAATTATGTGTTTTTGTTTTAGGGTGCGGTGATAGCCCCAAGTGATGAAGATTCAGTGACGTTCAGTGTAAATGCTGCGAATGGTGATCTGTTTAAATTGAGAGGTACTGTATATTGTATAATTGTGTAAGCATTAATCATTATACAGCTATTTCAATTAAGGTTGTCACAAGCAATTATAATATATATAGTTAAATGTACAATCCATTATTTTATGGATATTTTATAGGCTAAATGTATTATAAATCGCCTCGTGGGATAAGCAAGTGGTGAGCATTTATCATATATTTGTATATATTTACAAGTAATACAGCTCTATAAATTAATCGTTTGATATAGCAAAGATTTGTACCTTATGCGTAGGCTTGCAGACAAGACTTACGATGGAGAACTATTTTCTTGACAGAAATAATAGAATTGGAAGTGAGAGAAGCAGCTTTTTACTCACAAACTTCAACCGTTTGTCGCTAATTTGTAAATTTCGGTACGCGCTGTCGCTGACAAATTAAATGCAAACCCAAAAAGCATGTTTATATAACCTTTGGGAATTGCCAAAACAGAAAAGAGCTATAGTGATAGGCTCTATACTTCATTGAACAGCTAAAATATATACCCATCTTGCCTTGCTGTTTATGCTTGAATTGTACATTTGACTATTGTCTGTGACAATTACCTTAATTGAAATAGCTGTAACATTATAACCGTTAATAGGTTAAGGAAATTATTTCTCACCTTAGCTTGTGATGCTCGGGAACGTCAACAATGGATCAATAAAATACGAATGATTTCTGAAATGCATTCTTCACAGCTTGTTAATGTAAGTTATCGGTGATTACTTTGATTGATTCACTTATTCAATACCTATAGATTGACGTATTTAAGTTTCAGAACCAAAAAACTAGCAAGTACAGACTATGTCATTTTAGCAACCTTAAGGCTCTTTTCCACTCATCGCAAAACAAACTCGCTGCGAGTTCTTGCATGTAATTAAAATAAACTGTCGAGCATTGTCATTGGATGAAAGTACTCGCAGCGAGCTTGCGAGTTGGTTTTTGCGACGAGTGGAAAAGAGCCTTAAGTTTAATTCTTTTATTGTAGAATATTCCACTACACCGCTGAAATGACCTCACACCTTCTATCAGTGACCAAATTAGGCACTTTATTCTCTTCTTCAGAAGATAATAAAATATTCATTATTTTATTGGCAGTAAATACTGATTCGTTGCATAGATATACGATCGGTATAGATCGACCAAATATTTGGACAGCATTCTTGTGACATCGCTCTTAAATCTTCCCCCAAAATGCATGAAATGGCATTTCAGAGACTGTAGATTTCAAAGTGTTATAGTGTCACTGTGCCTTCGGAGGTCTTTAGCCCCCCAATCCAAAAAATGCTCTGCGGTCCCTGCCTATTTGACATTCAAATCTTACTGCACTTGAACATTTTGAAAATATTTTTCCCAAAACAAAAGATGGCTTTTTTTGTATTTTTCTTGAATAATGTAACTATCTTCAAATATGGTGAGTTCTATTATATACCCATTGGGCCCCTTAACCTGGTCTATTTATTTTTTGCCCAAAATTTCCCTCACATAAAATCCTGTTTACCCAACGATTTTCTCTTCGGTACCCCCGTGCCGTAAATAATGACCAGTCCCTCATTAACAGTTTTGTTTCCACGATTGCAGCTCCACTTTAAGGCAATTTTTGCCGCATCTTGCTACGCATGCAATTTCGGACGCAGAGCAATGTTAGGTAAAAGTACAGTATATTAGGTAAATAGACATTGTGATTTAATGATTTAATGATTATAAAATTTTACAAAGAAAATCAATTATTTACATTACCTGCTATAATAGTTAAACTAATAGTGGCAGGCAATGAATTTGAACATATAAATTTGGGCAATATTTTTATAAATAAAGGGGGGAAATGTATAAAATTAAGTGATATGAAGTATATTGTGAATCGATATAAGTTAGCATAGACAAACTAAGATCATCTCAGATCTCAGAGGTAATACACAATATAGTATACTACGTTGCTAAAGTAATTAAACCGACATAGTTACAATTGGCAATCTTGCTATTATCATGGGTACATCAACATAGTCATTCTCAGTTGTAAGAATTCTAAAGAGAGCCTGGCACATTCTAGATTTGAATATCTTCTTATTATACTTTTTGAGCGAAGGCTCTGATCAATACTATTCCAAATCTTCGCACCGAGTCGAGAAAACGAATTTTTCTGGAGCTCTAGGCGGGAGTGTTTGATATGAACATTATCTTTCATATAGTCGCTCTTGTATTATAGTTATGAATCGTATAGATGTTTTGTTGAATAATTCTTGTAGCGCTGCTGGCGAGTCTCCGTTTGATATATCGTATAATACGTTAGCGGATTCTTTGATATACATCATATTAATAGGAAGAGAATTTGAAGAAATAAATATTGTGAACATGAATCTCGTTTTACTTTGCTAAACATGCCATAGAAGGTAACAAAGAAATGAGAGAGACTGATATTGGTAAAGTGAAACCCGGACCATGTTCATCTATACATACAGGGTTTGCAAAATTTTAGAAAAAGTGATTGCCCTTGGGCAGGTCACACCAAAAATTTGGTTGCCTAAAGTTATTTCTGGCTTGCCCACCTCAAATACAGTTATTGAAAAATGAACCGCAACAATTAATGTAGGTCGATCTGGAAGCCGTGGCTATGTTTTATCTCGTGAGTTGCGTGGTGAATTAAATTTACCCCTCGCGATTAACACTCGTTCGTGTGAACGGGCAATAGTCTGGGTACGAGATTCACACGCTCACTGAAATAGGATATGGCATACGGGGAATCCTCTGACGGGGAATTAAACCTTTTGATATCGACAGATTTTTTGTTCAATTTCAATACATTTGACAAATCAACTTTTCACACGGCTTTATATTAAATGCATAGACGAAATAACAAGACTTGTAAAAGTACGTTTTTAATCGTTGTCTTAACCTAATTTCTGGTTGCTCGTCGGGACATAAGTGAAGAGATTTTGCCCCGGGACGTCGGGTAGGCGATTTTGTGAGCCCTGTATAATTAAAATGGCTCTGTGTAGAAATTGCGTTGCAAGTTGCAGCAAAAATTTCCCCGTGTAAATTCCCCCGTGTAAATTTTCCCGTGTGAATTTCTCCGTGTAAATTTCCCCGTGTAAATTTCCCCGGGTGTAAATTTCCCCGTGTAAATTTCCCCGTGTAAATTTTCCCGTGTAAATTTCCCCGGGTGTACATTTTCCCGTGTAAATTTCCCCATGTAAATTTCCCCGTGTGAATTTCCCCGTGTAAATTTCCCCGTGTATAATATGTATAGTATAGAGTATAGAGTATAGAGAATTTATTGACAACTCCCCATTTAGGGCTTTTCAGTGACAATATACAATACAACATATAAACTATATGAACTAAGGCTAAAATATTATTAAAATTATACTGTTATACTGTTATTACTCTAAGATAGTTCAAGCTGATTTCTGAGCTGATTTCTTAGATTGTACTTGAAGCTGGGAATCGAGGTGCATAACTTCAACTGCGCGTCAATGTTGTTCCACAAGCTAACAATTCTATAGTAGAAAGTCTTTTGTCCTGAGGCACTCTTAAATAATGGTATATTTAATTTCTGAGAGCTACGTGTTTCACGGCCTGTAATTTCGCCTCTAGATATAAATTGAGAACGTAAGTATGAAGGTGCACAACCCGTCATACATTTAAAGGCCAACGTGGCATCACGATAATATAAGTGTGATTTAACTGGCAACCAACGCAACTCTTTCAACACCGGAGTAATATGTTCAAATTTGCGTGTGCCACTGACGATGCGAGCTGCAAAATTTTGAACACATTGTAATTTGCGTATGTTGCTATTTGAAGTGTTTGACCACACTGACGAACAATAAAATAACTTGCTAAAAACTAAAGCATTAACAATCTTAATTAATAGGTCTTTGCTAAATGCATGCTTTGCCCGACTAATCTGAGCTAAACTTGACATGCATGATGACACAGTCGCAACAGTATGTTTGTCAAAAGACAAGTTTGAATCAAATTTGACTCCTAGGTCTTTGGCAAAATCAGATGGAGCAATTTCTTTTCCAAGCAAGGATAGTTTAAAATCCGTTAATTTCGACAACATTTTCCGGCTGCCGTAAACCATTAATTTTGTTTTGTCAGGATTTAGCAGGAGGCAGTTGTCAAAACTCCAATTGCGTATTCTTAGAAGATCACCATTTATTTTGGTAATGGCAGTGTTGGAATCCTTTACACAAAACGACTTCAGAAGTTTAGTGTCGTCTACATAACATTCCGATAAGCAATCTTGACTCACGGAAGGTAGATCGTTTACATACACACTGAAGAGCAGGGGTCCGAGAATACTCCCCTGTGGGACCCCACTGACGACTGGCAACTTTTCAGACAACACCGAGTTTATTCGAACAGCCTGGTATCTCTGAAATAAATAACTTCTAAACCACGACAGACCTTCGAATGAGACACCAACATCCTGCAATTTGCATAATAATAGCCCTTTAAATTCCACATACAAACATAACCAATATACTGCTTCTATTTAGAAAGTGCAGTTCAGCAATCAGACAGTGGGAGCTATGAATGCAACACCATCAAGTGGTAAACAACCCCATAACCAAAGTACTGTCAATGCTTCAACATCAGGGGATATCGATATATCATCAAGCAAAGAACGTATTACCACGATATCTCCTGAAGTACTCGAGTATATGGATATCATTTATGAACTGCTTAACACTACTGGGGCTCAACAGATGGCATTTATCAGCAAAATAGAGGTAGGTTTAATCTTTGGGATGAGCCGATAATCGTTTTTTTATCGGTAGAAGCCGATAATCGGTAACTTTTAGGCTTATCAGTTATCGGCCGATAATACCTATGAATATCGGCATATATCGGCTCTTCCAATATTTAAAATGCTTGCCTTTTCAGTTGTTCTTTCTTATTATATTTATAGCACTTCCTTCGTTTATCAAGAAAAACGAGTGACATTACTAGACGCATTTGGTTCTAACAATAAGACTATCAAGTTTATTTCATAATCAATTCCATTTAACAGATAGCCCCTGCTAGATATAATGTTTAAACATTCGATGCAATACATTAGCAGGCAAAATTTGTCACGGAAAACCTGTCCAGAAAAACGTGTTGAGCATACTTATGGGGAAGTTAACTTGGTATGGAAACTTGTCAAGAAATTCTTTCTCGTTTGTAGGGAACTTAATCCCTAAACTCTTGACCAATATCGGCAGGGCTCGAAATAGCGGCCTGCCAATGGCCAAAAGCAGGCCATATTTAAGAGATGGCAGGAAAAAAAATCAAAATAAAATGGCAGGCAAAATTCTATAGATATGTTTCATTTCATTTGCGACCTCACCATTTTGACAGTTCAAGAATAAAAATTCAAAACAATTAGACTGTCAAGCCATATTTTTTCTCTATTTCGAGCCCTGAATATCGGTAAATCTTCCGATAAGCCCACATATCGCATCGGAACTTTTCGTATCGCGGTGAATTGGATTTTTCGTTATCGGCTCATCCCTATTTATTAGTTTATCAGTCATCGTATAGAAGCTCTTATACATCTGTCCCTCGCCCTCAACCAGCAGGGTCTGCTACTGTGTGTCATATATTTACATGTTATATTATTTTTTTAAGGAGATTCCTAATAACGGTGAAACAGTGAATCCTTTAAGCAAGGTACGTTTGTGTTTATAACACATTGAACAATTGCGTTAACGCTCTTATGTTTCTAACACTGAGTGACACACTCAGAGACGTAGCAAGCGGTGAGTGTGAGGGTGTAACCCTCTCCCCAACTCTGAAAGATCATAAAAGTCAGGCAAAATTCAAGGAAATATTTTGACATTTTCAGGTAAAATTCGGGTGGTAAATTGTAGTGTTTGTAAAGAGTTAACTAAAATAGAATGCTAAATTGCTTGAAAGAACCTGATCTCTTTACAAATCTCGACATAACTGAAAGTTTGTGTGAAATACGGACAATTTGGATACAATTCATTTACAAACTCGCTTCAGAAAACACTAGAAATGCAGTCCTGGAGCTCCAAATATATTTCCAGAATCCTTTGCCAACTAATAGTTTCAGACGATATAAAATAGGAGTTATTCAGAAATAATTAATAATGGATTCTAAATTTGATAATTTGTTTTCCTTTTGTTGATTTTAGGATGTGTTAATAACGAAAGCAACGGCACAGGTAATGATTGTTCCATGTAGGAGCGCATCGGATAGAGCGTTTTGCTATCCGGCCGGATATGGAAATAATCGGATATTGTTCATAGAAGATTTTGAAGGCTTGCGCAGCATTTAGATTGCATTCTGATCGTGAGTGATGTCTTTCTTATATATTATTTTCTTTGCAGGCAACGCTTCACTGTCTTTATCAATGTCTGGCTATATTACAAAAACAGGTGAAGTATTTAGAATATGTTGTTAAGAAAACATACGTAGATAAATGGAGGAATTCATGGGGTCGGGAAGAAAGATACACGAAGCAAATGAGAGAAATACACAAATTTGGGTAACGCTTGTATTATACTCAATTCACAACTTTGGATAATTCACATGCCTAGTTACTATTGTTTTATTTTGGGAAAACATTGAATAGAACAAAGGTAACTAAGCATTAGAATGATATACTTGAGTGAATAGCTTTTATACATAATTCTAATGCTTAGTTACCGTTGTTCTATTCTATGTTTTCGCGAACTAGAACAATAGTAACTAGGCATGTCAACAGCGTTAGCCAAATTTGTCTATTGGTTTCGTGTGTAGACAAAAAGAGAAGAAATGAACGTATGAAATGAACGTAAAATTCTCGATAAAACAAAATAATTGTATTAAAAGAAAGAAAAAAAAGACAATAAGAAGGATGAAAGGAAGAAAGATTACTAATATAGTAAACATCTCGAACGTTCGGTGCCAGTGTGGGTAGAGTGTAGCAAAGATTCGACGGTTGACTGTTGTGTAAAACTACTTGAAAAATACAATAAGAACTTCGACGTTTCGAGCGAAGGCCCTTCGTCTGGAAGTTAGTAGAATGGGTCGGGGGAAAACGTGTGCTTTTATAGTGAATACAAAAGCGATCACGTGATAAAAATAAGCCAATCAGATGGATTTAATCAAAACAAACTACAAACAAAATATGGAAACCACATCACAAAATGTATTAGCATATAAGGAGAAGCGAACAAAGCAAGAAAGACAGAAATTCAGGAACTATATATGAGAGGAGGTGAGATGTAGAGTATCTGCTGATGGCAGGCATGCTAATATATTTTGTGATGTGATTTCCATATTTTGTTTGTAGTTTGTTTTGATTAAATCCATCTGATTGGTTTATTTTTTATCACGTGATCGCTTTTGTATTCACTATAAAAGCACATGTCCCCCCCCCCCACCCATTCTACTGACTTCCAGACGAAGGGCCTTCGCTCGAAACGTCGAAGTTCTTATTGTATTTTTCAGGTAGTTTTACGCAACAGTCAACCGCCGAATATAGTAAACGTTGATTCATACAGTACAAGTACAGTAACAGCTTAGTTTAATCTCTCTAGATTGACGATGCACGTGATATTGCAAGGAATTCTGGGATACCTGAAGAAGCTACAATACAATGGTTTGGTCCGCCTGAATCTAAGTAAGACACGAACATCCATGTTCCATATGCACTTGGGAGAGGGAGTTATTTTGGATTAGCAAATTTGATTGACGTCTAATAAAACTACTGTAGTCTGACCTTTGCTTTGCGACCAGAAATGACATCATTCTCTTTTACTAAACTACCACTGATATGCTTTGTATATACCGCGTTTAGTTTCATTGTAAAGGATCTCATAATTGTGTATCGAAAGCCTTGACAAATATAAGGGAAATATTTACAATAATATTTTTTATAATTTTCATTTTCCAAACTTTACTATAGAACAGTTCCACATTCAGAGCATCCTCATCTGTTGCACTCACACAGCATTCCATCAATACCATCATCCTCTGGGAGCATCAGCAGTACTAAAAAGACCTCCCTGTCATGTTGTAACGATAATTATGTCGACGGGGTGGAATTTGGTGAGTTTTATATGATATTATTGTTCTTTGATGGTGGAAATATCGGATGATAGTACTAGTACACTACACACGCAAGAACGCACAAGTTGTAACAAACCTGCAGTAGACTTTAGGTTTTTCCAGCTCCGGCTCCAGCTGTTTACAGCTCAAATATCCGGCTCCGGCTTTGTTGGTTCACAACTCAGAGGATAGAGTCTAACCGGATAATAGCGGATATTATTCGGCTCGACTTTGTACCAAGAGCTTTTCCTAGTGATCGAAAGCTGACAAGCGACTCAAGCAAACACAGTGAAACAAATTATATATACAGTTCATTTTCACGATTTGTTCATGCGCAATATATGCAAGTAATGCGAGCTAAGCTGAGGCAGATATAAAGACGTGAGTATGCGGTAATTATGCTGATGCAGTTATTGCACGGTATTGTTAATATATGCAGTATTACGATATTGTTAACATATATGTTTGCAGTTATAGATACGATTATCTATTCTTGTCGTATGTCATTTTGACTTTCCAGCCGGAGCTGGAAGAAAGCATCCCAACTCCGGCTGACTAAAAAGCGCCGGAGCTCCGGCCCTCCGGCGCACAGCTGTAGTAGACTTGTATACCAATGCTGTTTCAACAACCTGTTATCAGGATGTGTTCGCACTGCTTGTTCCCAGCTTGTTGGCAAGGTGTCATCGGCTTGCTGACAACTTGCTATCAGATTGTTGTCTCAACGGACTTGTTACATCCTGCAATTCAACAACTTGTTAACAAGTTGTGAGTGACAACCTTGTAGCAACTTGATAAAATGACAACATTGTTACAACTTGTTGACAAGCTTGCTACAAGTCTGTTGCGAACACATCTTGTTGACAAGATGTGGGATTTTTACGTGTGTAGATCAGATCTGCATCTTTGAGATTAGCCTGTGCCATTAGCATCATTAACAAATTGCTTAACAAATCTTCTCCATTTGACTCTATCGCCAGCCATCTCCTTTATGTTATCTACTGTCAGATATATAATATAATGTCACATATTGTATGATTGTGCTTGCTCCCAAAATAAGGTAGACTGCCTCTTTAAAAAGCTTGCCACAATAAATCCGATTACCTTAACATGGAAATAGTTGTATCTCGCGGTTACTTTTACCACTGGCCGTCGGATGTGACAGCCATGTTCTTATATCCTTTTCCTGTGGATACACACGTAAAAATCTCACATCTTGTCAGTAAGATGTGTTCGCAACAGGCTTGTAGCAAGATTGTCAAGCAGTTGTAACAATGTTGTCATTTTATCAAGTTGCTACAAGGTTGACACTCACAACTTGTTGACAAGTTGTTGAATTGCTAGCACGGCTGTTGAGTGAAGAACCTTGCAAGTAGCAAGTTGTCAAGAAGCCGTTGACCAGGGCAACTTGTCAAGAGCTGGGAACAAGCGCTGCTAGCACATTCCGATAACAAGGTGTTGAAACAACATTACTCTGTGTAGGTAATATGTACTCTTGATTATACACGTAACAGCAGTTGTGTCCCGTGTTTGTGTGTTTTGCAGAATCACGGTTACAAGATGAGGTAGACGACGATGCAGTAGACGATCAGGATTTTTCCTTGGAGAGTGAAAATATGGAGGAGCATAAAAGTCTAATTCTTCATTTACTATCAAAACTAAAGCTAGGCATGGATTTAACTAAGGTACATTATACAATTTTTGGTATAAAGTTAGTTTGGTTTAGTTTAGTTTGTTGTGCTTACCGCGCTATAAAGGTGGACGTAAACCTAAGACACCGGCTCCTTGTGCAAGTCAAATTGATGTAAATTGTGAGACTATTTGAGGTTTATTCCAACGATGGATATTTAACCAAAAACTCCTACCGTACAGCCCCATACTAAAAATCCCTAAAAATCTCTAAATCCCTAAAAATCTCTAAATCCCATGCACTGAAAAGGTTTGAAGGGTTTTGTAGATGGAAAATTATTGAGTGTAAATTATATACATTTATTAGACCTAACCAGGAACAGCTGCGAAAAATGCAACTATAGGTCCCTGGCAGGAATCGAATCTGCGGCGCTGCGATTCCGGTGCAGCGCTCTAACCAACTGAGCTACAGAGTCCAGTTGTCGAGCTCTAACCACAAGTTCATGTATATATACTAGGGTACTGCCATGTTAAGTTGTGGGTAAATATCTAGATTTTGTTGGCATCTCACTCGATTGAATAATAATTGAAGGGTTTTGAAAAAGGTTACATGTCTTTGAAAATAAAAGGAATTTATGAATATATTTTGAAATCTCCACAGATCTGTGTGATTATTTAGAGGATGATTAAACGAGGGTGAGAGTTGATGAGAGTTGGCAAGCGAGAGTTTGAATGCATGAGAGTTTTATAAGAGTTGCACGAGAGTTGACTGGATATTACCACGCGTACCGGTCAAAGTTGATGAGAGTCGATGAGAGTTGGCGGTCAAACGCGAGCGAGAGTTGCAACACTTTCATTCATTCTCATCCTCGTTTGACCGGAGCATAAATCTCGCTCCGCGATATGAAACACGCCGACACAAGCTCACAAACAATTCCTAAAAATCCCTGTTAAATTGTAAAAAATCCTGAAATTTTGAATGCTTTTTATGATGTAATACACCACTCGGCTGTAAATACTGATAATGACAAGTATGTAAAGACGTGTCGTGTTCGTATATTCTTTTCTTCAGGTTCCTCTTCCAACTTTCATCCTAGAACCGCGAAGTTCATTGGAAATGTTCGCTGATTTTTACGGCTATCCGGATCTATTTCTAAAGTGAGTGAAATCTTTTATATCTCTAAGGGGCTGTTTATATGGAAGCCGGGCTTGCTCGGTTAGCGGGACAGCCCGGTAATCGAGATCTCGCCGTGCAGTAATTTTTATAGTAGAGATTAATTTGCGTTTATGTGCACAACCGGGCTGGTCCGGTTGCCGAGATCTCACTTGAACAAGGCCAGTTATCGGTTGCCGGAATGAAAATTGCCCCTTATAAACCTCTCCCTAACCGGGCTGGCCCGGTTGCCACTATGCAAGTACAAACAGATGCCACCGCGAGGTATTTTAAGAGCTGTCAAAACAGTGTCAAAACAACAAAATCGTCCCGCCAAACAGACTGAAATTTTCTCATATAAACACAAGGCAAATTCATCCCGCTTACCGGGCCAGGCCTACTTCCATATAAACAGCCCGTTTGGATTGTACTGAAACAAAAAATCCTTGAAGTTTTATACACTAAATTGAAAATCTTTTGATTTCATTTGACAGAATATCAGAACAACAGTCGGCTGAAGAGCGCATGTTGGCGGCAGTTGAATACTATCTGACCTCATTTTATGCTGCTAGAAAGGTATGGCGTGTACTCGCACAGGATTAGACATAGGGATATAAAGTAACTAATAACTATACAAATGTTTTCCGCCTCTGTGATCAATGTTCGACGCCTGCAGTCTACAGTTCTGTGGTTATAATTTCGCCTCAAGTCACATGCGAGACGACTGATGTCAGTTACAAACTTACAATATACCCACGACCAGAAATCGCACAGAAAGATCGCCATATCACTGAGCATTCACTGCATGGCACCGTGGACTCTGGCAAAAACTTTCGCGCGCTATTTGTTTCAGTTTAGACATTAGAAATATTGCTATCCTTTATAAATAAAGCTAGTTTAGTTTAAGTTTTCTCCTGTAGTAACACTACAGCAATAAGGAATGGCTGCTACTGGACCTCTAGGAAGAACGGTTTAGACAGAACTAATATAGCTATCCAGTATAAATATATGAGTTAGTTTAGGTTCCTCCTGAAGCCACACGGCAGCAATAAGAAATTGCTCTTACTGGACCGGAGAGTTGAGGACCAGAGTTCTCAGCTATCCTGTAGTATAAATAAAGTTAGTTTAGTTTAGGTTAGTTTAGATGGGACTTCGGTGGCGCAGTCATCAGCACAAGCGCCTTTCACCTCTGAGCCTTGAGTTCGATTCTCGCTGAGGACTATACTCATCACCACTCATGTGAAAAGAGTAAGTCAACGCTCTGCCGAAAGTCGTGGGTTTTCTCCGGGCACTCCGGTTTCCTCCCACAGGGAAAGTTGACTGGGTGGGTTAGGATATACAGATTAGGAAAGTAATATCACAATTGTTGTAAAAATAGATAATGTAGGCTACGTACATAATATAGGTATGTAAGGTTGCCTTCTGTAGTAATACTGGATCAATAAGGCTCCCTTTTACTGGACCTCTAGGGCGAATAGTTTAGAACTATCAGAGCTATCCAGTGCATGTATAGAAAGTTTAGTTTAGTTTGGTTTGGTTTGGTTTGGTTTGGTTTAGTTTAGTTTAGTGTAGTTTGGTTTGGTTTGGTTTGGTTTGGTTTGGTTTGGTTTGGTTTGGTTTGGTTTGGTTTGGTTTGGTTTGGTTTGGTTTGGTTTGGTTTGGTTTGGTTTGGTTTGGTTTGGTTTGGTTTAGTTTAGTTTAGTTTCCTCCTGTATAGCAACACTGGACCAGTAAGAAATTACCTTTACTGGACCTCTAGAGAGAACATGTTAAGAACTGATAGAGCTATCCAGTATAAATAAAGTTAGTTTAGTTTAGGCTTCCTCCTGTAGTAACACTGGATCAATAAGGGATGATTCTTACTGGACGTCTAGGAAGAACAGTTTAGAACTGATAGAGTTATCCAGTATAAATAAAGTTAGTTTAGTTTAGGCTTCCTCCTCTAGTAACACTGGATCAATAAGGGATGACTCGTACTGGACCTCTAGGGAGAACAGTTTAGAACTGACACAGCTATCCAGTATAAATAAAGTTAGTTAAGTTTAGTGAAAATCTACGCCATAGTTGAACATAAAGAGCCTCGCTCAAACCATAGTTAATAGAGATGACATGGTTAGGAAACTCGCTTTTGTTCTATGTTTTTGTTTGCATTTGTGCACGGTCACGGTTAGTGAATATATTGTATTTTTATGAATCGACCAATGGAAATGCTTGGGCTTAATCTCCAAACCGTGTTTGTGAAATATTAATGAAGGTAAAACAAACGATTTGTGCACGGTCAGGTACCGTTCAACATAAATCCCATTCAAATGTTAGCTGCTTTGTAATGTGTCGAGTTTCCTAACCATGTTATCTTTATTAACTATGCTCAAACACAAACTGTATTCCTCTTCATCTTGCTATCTCCCAGGGTCATTATTCAAAGAAACCGTATAATCCTGTTCTTGGTGAGATATTTCAATGTTCTTGGGATGCCTGTGCCAGACAAACGCACGGTGACGTATCAAAAACCGAGACTACTGAAGAGTCACGTGACTGTACATTGCGGTACGTGGCTGAACAAGTATCCCATCATCCTCCTGGTGAGTAGTTAGGGTGAATTAGCTTTGGTGTCATTGTTTGAAGAAGTGCTACCTCAGCGTAGAATTGCTAAGGCTATCACGGTGTATAAATCCTTGAATGGTCTTGCACCAGATTACCTTTCCGAAATGTTTGTTGATCGCAGTAGCATCACAGATTATGCGTTGAGAGACACCAGTGGCAAATTAGCTTTGCCACAACCGCATACAAACTACTTGAAAAATAGTTTCGGTTATAGTGGTGCGGTACTGTGGAACTCCCTTCCTGCCGAGTTACGACAGGCTAGTTCTTTACATAAATTCAACATTGACTGCAGCAACCTCGTTCGATAATTTTAAGTATTTTATCCAATATTATTAATTACACGGCACTCATGGAAAACAGGTAGCTATGTAAATATGTATCATTCGTAATATATGTAACTTTCCTTTGTTTATTTTATTAATTTTATCATAAGCGTTTAAATCCTGATGAGTCTACCGTGGCTAAATAAAGTTCACTTACTTACTTAAAACATACAAGCTGTTTGCAAGCCTGTAGCTGACTTGCTACAGTGATTTCCTACGCGTTGATATAGGTTCTCTTCGCACGGCTTGTTTCCAGCTTGTTCACAACTTTGAAGTACTTAAAGGGCTTATGCAGCGAAAATTCGGTTCGAGTGAATCTCTCTTATTAAAGAGAACGTTTGAAGTTATGAAGATTGACGTTTGGAGCTTTTCCATATCCCACTTCGTTCTTGAGATATTAAGATGTGTTTGATATGTAAATAACATCACTGTGACATCACACTGCATAATGAATTGTTGGAAAATCACGAATACCTCTGAGATTATTTAACCAATCGCCTTTAAACTGTCATTTGTTTCTGCCTATCGCAGGACACCACACAAGTCATGCAGAGTTTCAAGTGATTTAATTCAATTAATTCAAAGATATTCGTGATTTTCCAACAATTCATTATGCAGTGTGATGTCACAGTGATGTTATTTACATATCAAACACATCTTAATATCTCAAGAACGAAGTGGGATATGGAAAAGCTCCAAACGTCAATGAGTTTCACTCGAACCGAATTTTCGCTGCATAAGACCTTTAAACTTTGAGCATTAACCATAATAATCTATATTTGGGGCATTTTGCTCGATAGAACTAGTAATGTTAATGGTGTTTGTAGATCGTGTTTCGAGCGAAATTTTATACGTATTTTTAGACCTAGCCAGGAGCAGTTGCGAAAAATGCAAGTATAGGCCATCTGGCAGGAATTGAATCTGAATCAGTCTATGTCTATTTTTCTGTAGTTTCGGCATTTTATGTTGAATGTCCTCAGAAGAATGCCTGCATGAACTGTCATGTTTGGACGAAATCAAAGTTTTACGGAATGTCCATTGGAGTGGAACTAATTGGAGATGGTGAGCATATACATACATTACATAGATTATTCAGCTCACTCCCTGTTGGGGCTTTTCAGTGACCGATTACATCAAGTATTTCGCTTACCTATATTATGTACTTAGCCTACACTATCTATTTTTACAATAATTGTGATATTACTTTCCTTCTCTGTCTATCCTAACCCACCCCCAGTCAACTTTCCCTATGGGAGGAAACCGGAGTGCCCGGAGAAAACCCACGACTTTCGACAGAGCGTTGACTTACTCTTTTCACATGAGTGTGATGAGTAAAGTCCTCAGCGAGAATCCAACTGAAAGGCGCTTGCTCTGACAACTGCGCCATTGAAGCCCCATGTACCTATATTATATAGTTATACTGTAGATCGACTTCCTGAATCTGTAATGAGTGCGCACGAAACAACAGTCCACACAGCAGCCGGTTTTTTGGGGACAATAACTGGAGGCTGATTCTGTTTAGATTACCATATTTACTCGTTTAATTAAGCGCCGCATATTACAGCAAAAATATTAAAAAGCGTCGCCCTCGAATAAGCGCCGTACTTATTTACAACAACGCGGAGCTTAATCGTAGGACCGTTGACGGAATTGTTCGAGCTGAAAACAACTATAGTACATCTCAATCTTGAATCAGCCTCTGACATTTATCATCCTGTACTACATTGTTTTTAAGTTTAAGGTGAGTATATTTCAATGCTCTGTCGTTTAACATACTCTCTCTCCAGAACTTTGGAAACGCGCAATTCCGTTGTGAAGACAAATGGTTTTTAAAGAGCCCTCGAATAACCGCCGCCCTCAAATAAGCGCCGCCCTCAAATAAGCGCTGCATCAAAAACACTATTAATGAACTTTTGAACTCTGAACGCTATGAATTTTTCCTTACTTTTTACTGACAATTTCGCATTGTTCTATTATACTCAGGTGTGCTGACGTTATTAAACCATGATGAAGAATACGTGTTTACGTTTCCGAATGCATATTGCAGGTATTGTAAAGTAGATTATATTATTCATATTATATTAGCTAGCCTGAAATGTCAGTCGTTTCCCCGCCACCGTAGCATTAAGCCAACATTTCGAAGTTGGCCGTCAAATGGGCAGTGGATATGTCATGTAATTAGCCTCCGTAGCTACCAGTTGTACGGGGTTGTCGAGTCAAGGCGCGGGCAGGAAAAACTAAGGAGTTGAATTGGGCGTAGAAAACGCATGCGACTCGCCTTTTGCTGCTGGTGTCTCACCTTCCCAACCCCATTAAAACCGCCAGCTACGCAGGCCACGTATAGTGAAGTAACAGTATTGTCGTACAACTTGTCTATCGCGAACACATCTCTTGAAAGAAATAATACCATTAACATCCGAATATGAGAAACTGTGATCTCATGATCATAATTCACTCTGTCGTCGATGTTGCATTTATTCTTCCTCTCGTGCCCGCTAAGACCGCCGGCTGGGCAGGCTAGCGTTTATATGTACTTTTAAAACATTGTGAAGAAACACCATTTAGCATTAGGGCTTTGCATTCATTCACTTAAACCAGATTAGCGTACAAACTTTAAATGAAATAATAATATATATATATGAAAAATTTACTCAATTCTGATTGGCTAAGAGCAGTGGAATTATTTTTGAAATTGCACACTGTGCAATTACAGCAGTGCAAATTAACAAAACAAGATCAGAGTCTGGAAACGAAGCAAGAAAAATCAACATGGCGGCGGATATTAGCAATGTAAATTTTCACTTTTTGACGACTTTTTCTACACTTTCAATGGAAAATCGTACTTGAATACAACAATTAAGTTCAAGGAGCACATAGACTGAAAACGTTTGCTAACAAGCAACGAAAACAATGCTTAAACGGCGTAGGTGAGTGCACAAGTGTTCTCAAAGCGTGTAATTTTTTCATGTATATTATTAATAAGTAATAGTATGGTTTCTCGTGAAATTTGGAAAAACAAATACTCGTGAGTTTTCAAAGACGTCAAATTGCACTCGTCCTTCGGACTCGTGCAATTTTGATCGTCTTTGAAAAACTCACTCGTGCATGTTTTTTCCAAATTGCACTCGAAACCATACTATTACCTATACGAATAACATGATATACATGGTATATAAAAAAAAATGCCCCCTCCCCACTATATTTTGTAGAATTACTACGCTGGCTTTAATGGAAGTTTCAGATTTATGTATTGGATGGAATAACTATCATATCATGCCAATACATTGATATTTGACTGATCAAAATAACCAACCGTTTGCCTTCTAGTATCACTTAAGGTGGCGACACCATTTTTGTATCTCGTCGGAAATTATGGAAATTATGCTAAAAGTATTCAAATTATGGATTTACAAGATACTACTCACCCATCATTTCTAAAAGTAATTATTTGTTGTCCCTATCATCAAGATTTTGTTTCATGTAAAAATAACTAAAAAGGTGGCAAAAGCTCTGGCAAGGTGGGGGGGAAATGCCCAGAATTTGCTGTTTTCCACCCAATTTGTCCCAAAATAGCAAACATGTGCATTTTCCTTCTCCTATTCGGGCTTCTGCCTCATTCTTCACTAATTTTTAGAGTAAATGAATTCTCGATGATGGCTACAACGAATCATGAGTTTTAGATTTGCTTTAAAAATCCTTTCTTAAATTCCGAAAAATGTTTAACCTAATTTCCATAATTTGGACAAGTCGCAATATTGGTGTCGCCACCTTAAGTGATTCTACAAGGCAAATGGTTAGATATTCTGATCAGTCAAATACCAATTGATATGTTTGTTATTCAAGCCAGTGCAAAAATTTGAATCTTTGATTAAAGGTAACGAAGTAATACCACAAAATATGATGGGGGCATTTTTGGGACACCCTGTATTCATTAGTCAAGTGTATTGTGATTCTTTTCCGTGTAAACGCACTGATGAGCTTTCCGTGGGGTGGGGGCTTATGCAGGGTTCGAAATAACGAACGGACATGCGGCGGTCACGTTGTCCGGTCAAATGTGTTTTTGCTCGGACATGACCCATTTTTGGACGGACAAATATTTTGCCTAAACTAACCCTTTTGATAATGACGTTCAGATCCTGCGTTACAATACATGATGCTTAATTATTAGACAAGTTACATACACACTCAAATCCTTTGACAAAAAAAACCGAACTCAATCTATAAGTCTCCTCCGCAATGACAGTTACTTTTTTGTTCAATGGCAATTACTTTCCTTTTTAGCGCGAGTATTGATTTGTTGAAACAATGGACTTGCGAGCTCGCGTAAAGTTTACTAAAGATACTCCGGTTGTTCGAAGCCCGAATTGTTATTTGACCGGACAAAAAGACCGGCATTCAAGAGTTTTGTCCGGTCAATACTCAATTCTGACCGGACAATGTCCTTTGACCGGCCGTTATTTCGAGCCCTGTTATAGTGGAATGGACAAACTGTTGGTGAAGCTCATTGAACTATAATAGACTGGAACGCTAACGCCGGGGGGAAATTGAAGCCAACTTAATTCAGCTAATTGAGTTTTGAGTTTAAATACTTAACGCCGAACATTGGTCTGTATATGAAATTGAAGCTATTAAAAAGTTATATTTGATATAAAAACTTCAAGACTTTAGGTGAAAGGGAAATACTTAAAACTTTGAGGGAAAATTTGCCGTATTTTACAGAATTGCGGTTGTTTTTGTATTTTTTAAGTATTTCCATTTTGCCTAATATTATATAAAATAGAACTTTTTAATAGCTTCAATTTCATATACAGCCCAATGTTCGGCGTTAAGTATTTCAACTCAAAACTCAGAAAAACTAGCTTGGCTTCAACGAATCATATAGGACTTGATCATAGGAGTTAGCGTTCCAGTTTACTTAGAGTTCACTGATGAAGCTCCGATCAAACGAGGATGAGAGTTGATGAGAATTAAATGAGAGTTGCAATTCTCGCTCGCGTTTGATCGCCAACTTTCATCAACTCTCATCAACGTTGAGCTGGTTCAGATTTTGATGAGAGTTGATGCGACTTTTTGCTCGTTTGGTATACGCGCGTCGTATCATCCACGCAACTCTCACGCAACTCTTGTTCTCGTTGATAAAACTCTCATGCAAACTCTCGCTTGCTAACTCTCATCAACTCTCATCCTCGTTTGGGCGGGCTTAAGTTGGCTGGATTATACGCGGTTGTTAAAAGTATTGGTAAATGCACTAAGTTAAAAGTAAACATTACATTGTGATTTCTTGATTCCCTTAGATCAATTCTCACACACCCGTGGACAGAACTTGGTGGTAAAGTGAATATATCGTGTTCTAAGACAGGCTTTAGTTCTTCAATAACGTTTCATACTAAACCAATGTATGGTGGATTGCGAGATCATATCACAGGCGAGGTCAAGCATCTCCCAAGTGGTCGGGTGGTGTGTAGGATTAATGGACAATGGACGGAGAAGATAGAAATGGCATTTCCTGATAAAGGGGTTAGTTATCTTCTTTGTGTTGTGTTATGTTGTATTTCTTTTCACGTTACTTCCAGTTTGACCCTACCAACATCGCAGGTATGGGTTTCTCCGGGTACTCCCGTGTCATCATGTAGAGCTATTCAGTGTAATTGAGTATTTAAGTTAGTTTAGTTTAGGTTTCCTCCTGTAGTAATACTGGATCAATAAGAGATGACTCTTACTGGATCTCTAGGGAGAACAGTTTAGAACTGACAGAGCTATCCAGTATAAATAAAGTTAGTTTGGTTTAGGTTTCCTCCTCTAGCAACACAGGACCAATAAGAGAGTACTCTTACTGGATCTCTAGGGAGAGCAGTTTATAACTGATAGAGCTATCCAGTATAAATAAAGTTGGTTTAGTTTAGGTTTCCTCCTGTAGTAACACTGGATCAATAAGAGATGACTCTTACTGGACCTCTAGGGAAAACAGTTTAGAACTGATAGAACTATCTAGTATAAATAAAGTTAGTTTAGTTTAGGTTTCCTCCTGTAGTAACACTGGATCAATAAGAGACGATTCTTACACGACCTCTAGGGAGAACAGTTTAGAACTGACAGAGCTATCCAATATAAACTAGAAGGCATTCAAAGACTGTATACCTCCGCCAGCTAATTAAATTATTCATGCATAAATTATACATGCACTAATTACGCATTCAGCTCTCTTCTGCCCAAGAAAGCAAAGCAAACTTTTGTTCATTTCTCATCCACTTTTCATCCAAATAGAAACCAAGAGTTAATCGATTTATTCTTGGCCTATGCGTGTCCATTACTGTAGCTCCATCATTTTCGTATAAAAATGTTTTGGTGTTTTTTGAACTACGACCTGCTTACAGACACACCAACACACAAACAGGGTTCTCCACAGTTGTAAGCGGGGAAGGTAAAAAAGGTGTCTGAACAGGTAAGCGCCACGTAGCGTCGGAGGCTTGACAAACCTCTAGGGGGGGGGGACCGAGGGCATGATCCCCCAGAAAAGGCTCTGAAATGCCATTTCCTGCATTTGAGTAAAACGTCCTGTCAATTATAGAACACACCACTGTTTTACACAAAACTGTGTTTACAACAAAATGCATATACACAAACTCTAGGATTCTCCAGGCGATAATCAGTAGTCGTGGAAACGGTCAATTTTACCGGTTACTGCCTGATAACGAGAACCCTGACAAACCCTTGTGAAAGCATAACCCCTGGTGGAGGTAATATAGTTAGTGAATTTAGTACGTTCTACCACCCACTTATTCTCGTAACTTATTCACGAAAGGTGCAACAACTTAAAGTAATCGAACCGAAGGTGATGAGAAAGATTTGTAAGAAATTGCGACCTGTATCGTCACAACAAGACAACGAATCACGAAAGTAAGAAATATTCCTGTCTATTGCAGGCATTAGAAATGGCCTGAAATTTCTATATTTGAACTGCCAAAATGGTCCACTCGGCTGTAAAAGAAATTGATGTTAATTTTCCTCATGCGTTTCAGTCGTTTATGCATTGGCCCTATTAAACCTTCATATTAAACCAGGCTTTAAGGCTAGTTCTCATATGTCGCAAGAATCGGCGATGTCCATTGTCGGTGGTCATTGGTGTGTAAAATGCTTTGTCTGTCGGCAAAGAATACAATAGATCGCCGACCATCGGCGACATATGAGAACTAGCCTTAAGTGATCATTGAAAGGGAAAATGATTTCAGGTAGACAAAAGATTTTACTCATCAAAGATCAAAGACAATGGCACTGCGAAAGGCTTTAGGCCTGGTTATCATATGTCGCCGATGGTCGGCGATCTATTGTATTCTCTGCCGACAGACAAAGCATTTTACACACCAATGACCACCGACAATGGACATCGCCGATTCTTGCGACATATGAGAACTAGCCTTTAGTGATCATTGAGGCAGGAAATGATTTCAGATAGACAAATGATTTTACTACTGATCCATGACAATGGCACTGAGAAAGCATTTTTTTTGCAAGAATGCTATATCATTTTTCCATAGTTTTCTTTCTCCAAGCATCACTTTCAGGCATGAATATAGTAAAGAAATGTAATCATGGGATTGGGCAGTTATTTATGACGTCACCCATACCAGAATGTTTTCACCCTTGGTAACATGCTCGTCTAGAGAGCCCCCCTAGTTATGAATTTAGTTCTACAGCGCTGTTTTCGCCTGCCATTTCTCAACTATGGTCTGTTTTTGGCCATCAGCCGGCCGCTATTTCGAACGCTGCTGAAACCGTTTACTTTATATAATCCTATATTTTTGCAACGTTTCCCAGATTGTGGAGTGACGTAACGGAGGCAGTAAGGAATGATGACATAAATAAGGCCGCGGAGGAAAAACAAAAGGTACATATTAGAGAGAGGACACCTTTAGATAAAGGTACGTTCACACACAGCGATTTGTTGGGCCGATTTTAGGTTTTGCTGAATGTTAATGACGAATATTTTCAGTTGATGATGTCACCAAATGACGTTTGCCACGTATTTTTCAAATATCATTAACGTGCATCTGAAATCGGCCTGACAAATCGCAACGTGTGAACGTACCTTAAGGCACCGTTTATTGAAAACGATTCTGAAAGCCCTGTACTAACTGAAATGAACACTTGACTTATGGGATGACTACTACTTCCCAGTCCTTTTTGTCTAAAATATTAGGAAAAGAGGGAAGAATGACTTGGTTCACAGGAGTGTTATAATGTTTCCATGACAAAACCTTGCTTTTCTACTAAAGGTTCAGTCCATCTAGATAGCATATATATATAAAAAATCAAGCCCCCAGGATATCAAGCCGCCAGTAGCTCAGAAATGCAAAACTTTTTTGGGGAGATTCCTAGACCTCCCTGCAGGTTTTCACACCTCCAGTTCACCATTTCCTCGTTAGGCCTATTTTCCTTGATGCCACCCCTCGCCCCCCCCCACCTCCGCTGACGAATTCTTAAAGGACCCTGAACCTAGATTATTACTTCAAAATATACATGACCACCCAGAGTCTTAGCCAGGATAGGGAATTTGGGCGTCCAAATTTGGTATATTTGACATACAACTTAACATTTGCGCGAGGAAGGTATAAAGACTCTCTGGCAGCATATTATTACTGTATATTTTTGATGGCTTATTAAGAGGACGAAATCACAGATAAGATTCAGTTACAAACTTGCATGATCAATTCACATTCCAATGTTAGCCAAATAAGCTATTTGACTGGAATTGCCTCGATTTGACTGTCAATGATTAGTGGAGACAACGAGAGTTCTTAGACAATGATAGGAATCAATGACAAGACATTAGACTGTAGAAAACCTATTGCACATGAGCGCTACAGGTCTGCACTATTTTGCGAATTGGAGTTATCAACTACAGTGTACAATGTACAGATTTTTAGAAGAGGGTCAATATGATAATCAGCCGTCCAAAAGCCGTCATTTTCAAGTGACCGTCCAAATTCTAAGATGGCCGTCCATAAGACGGCTGGACGGCAGGCTGGCTAAGACCGTGTGACCACCACTAATGTAGCACCGCTTTATTGCTGTACTCAACTAATCAATGTTTGCTTTAACAGCTTGAAGAACACCAAAGGGAGGAAGCCAAAGAACGAGAAGAATCAGGAACGCCTTGGAAAACAAAAGTTTGTTTACTTTTATATTACACTGTGTCTTGTTCCACTGTCGTAGTTGGTTTTCAACAACTTCGGAACGTTTTAGCTAGACTGCGATTTCTAGTTGAACTTGGAGCGCCAAGAATTTTAGAATTGAATTCTGAGTTTTGCATAAAAAGTTTAGGTTACAACTTCAAAATTTAAATAGTGTTCTAATTTCAATTCTAGCCCTAATCCTTACCCTAATCCTAAACCTTATTTAACCTTAACCCTAATCCTAACCCTAATCCTTACTCTTAATCCTTACTCTTAATCCTAACACTTAATCCTAACCATAATCCTTACTCTTAATTTTAACCCTACTCCATACCCTAATCCTTACCCTAATCCTTACTCTTATTCCTAACCCTAATCCATACTTTTAATTCTAACTTTAATCCTTTCCCTAATCCTTACTCTTAATCCTTACCTTAATCCTAATCCTAACTCTTATTTCTAACCCTAATCTTTACTCTTAATTCTAACTTTAATCCTTATTCTAATCCTAACCCTAATCCTTACCCTAATCCTTACCCTAATCCTTACCCTAATCATTACCCTAATCCTTACCCTAATCCTTACCCTAATCCTTACCCTAATCCTTACCCTATTCCTTACCCTAATCCTTACCCTAATCCTTACCCTAATCCTTACCCTAATCCTTACCCTAATCCTTACCCTATTCCTTACCCTAATCCTTACCCTAATCCTTACCCTAATCCTTACCCTAATCCTTACCCTAATCCTTACCCTAATCCTTACCCTAATCCTTACCCTAATCCTTACCCTAATCCTTACCCTAATCATTACCCTAATCTTTACCCTAATCCTTGCCCTAATCCTTACCCTAATCCTTACCTTAATCCTTACCTTAATCCTAATCCTAACTCTTATTCCTAACCCTAATCTTACTCTTAATTCTAACTTTAATCCTTACCCTAATCCTTACTCTTAATCCTTACTCTTAATCCTTACCTTAATCCTTACCCTAATCATTACCCTAATCCTTACCCTAATCCTTACCCTAATCCTTACCCTAATCCTTACCCTAATCCTTACCCTATTCCTTACCCTAATCCTTACCTAATCCTTACCCTAATCCTTACCTAATCCTTACCTATTCCTTACCCTAATCCTTACCCTAATCCTTACCCTAATCCTTACCCTAATCCTTACCCTAATCCTTACCCTATTCCTTACCCTAATCCTTACCCTAATCCTTACCCTAATCCTTACCCTAATCCTTACCTTAATCCTTACCTAATCCTTACCCTAATCCTTACCTTAATCCTTACCCTAATCCTTACCTAATCCTTACCCTAATCCTTACTCTTAATCCTTACCCTATTCCTTACCCTATTCCTTACCCTAATCCTTACCCTATTCCTTACCCTAATCCTTACCCTAATCCTTACCCTAATCCTTACCATAATCCTTACCTAATCCTTACCTATTCCTTACCCTAATCCTTACCTAATCCTTACCCTAATCCTTACCCTAATCCTTACCCTAATCCTTACCCTAATCCTTACCCTAATCCTTACTCTTAATCCTTACCCTAATCCTTACCCTATTCCTTACCCTAATCCTTACCCTATTCCTTACCCTAATCCTTACCCTAATCCTTACCCTAATCCTTACCCTAATCCTTACCCTAATCATTACCCTAATCCTTACCCTAATCCTTACCCTAATCCTTACCCTAATCCTTACCCTAATCCTTACCCTAATCATTACCCTAATCATTACCCTAATCCTTACCCTAATCCTTACCCTAATCCTTACCCTAATCCTTACCCTAATCCTTACCCTAATCCTTACCCTAATCCTTACCCTAATCCTTACCCTAATCCTTACCCTAATCCTTACCCTAATCCTTACCCTAATCCTTACCCTAATCCTTACCCTAATCCTTACCCTAATCGTTACCTTAATCCTTACCCTAATCCTTACCCTAATCCTTACTTTAAACCTTACCCTAATCCGTACCAGCTAATCTTAATCCTTACCTTAATCCTTACCCTAATCCTTACCTTAATCCTTACCCTAATCCTTACCCTAATCCTTACCCTAATCCTTACCCTAATCCTTACCCTAATCCTTACCCTAATCCTTACTCTTAATCCTTGAAAAAGGCATTTGACACTGATGATCATCAAATTCTGTTAAAAAAGTTGGAGCTTCATGGAATAAAAGGACAAGTTTTGACCTTTCTTAAATATTACCTCACAAATCGAAAACAAAAATGCCAAATAAAAGGATCCATTTCATCAGAGAAATTGATCAAATGTGGTGTACCACAAGGCCCTATTCTTGGGCCATTATTCTTTCTATTATATTTTAACGATTTGCCTCAATGTCTAAATAATACAAAACCTCAGTTGTTTGCTGACGACACAAATCTAACCGCTACTGGAGATTCTATACCTCACCTTAGAAAATGGTTAATCGCCAATAAACTTAGCCTAAATGTAGCTAAGACCGAATTTATGTTAGTTGGTTCGAAGCCAATGATTAAAAGTATTTCAAATTCACAACCAAATATTGAAATTGAAAACAAACCAATTAAACAAGTTTATGAATGCAAAACTCTTGGAGTGACAGTTGACCATAATTTATCTTGGAAAAGTATACTGACAATATTTGCAAGAAAATAACAGCAGGAATATCGGCTCTTCGGCGTTTAAAAGAATTTGCTGATAAGCAAACTCTTCTTTCTGTATATAATGCTATTGTTCGCCCATACTTCGATTACTGTTGTGAAGTATGGGATGTGCTTGGTGAAACACAATCAAAACGACTCCAAAAACTCCAAAATAGAGCTGCTCGAATTATCATGAATATGAGCAATGATATAGATCATTCTGTTGCTCTGCAGGCACTAGGCTGGGTGCCACTTAAAACAGAAAGGAAAAAAGCTATAGCAAAAATGATGTACAAAATACTGAATAAAATGGGTCCTGAATCACTCACTAATCTTTTCACATATAAAGGTGAGATGACAAATTACAATCTTCGGGATATTTCAAGTAGTCTTTGTTTACCAAAACCGCGTACTAATAGCATGAAAAAGAGTTTCATGTATGACGGAGCATACCTTTGGAATTCTATTCCGAAGGAAATTAGAGAGAGCAAATCGCTTTCTTCTTTTAGGAATAAAATCGCTACTCACATTAATAGTAATTGTAAATAGATGTTCCTGTAAATAGATTTATACCAGTTCAGTACGTTAGTCACTATCAATTTCCTTAATACTATATTATCATGTCTTATTTTGTAAATAATTTTAAATACTATACTTATTATGTACACGCCCCCCGTGGAAATCAGCTTCGGTTGACGGGGCCAGCGTGGTTAAATAAAGTTTCTATCTTAATCCTAACATTGTGACGTCATTTCGGGACAGTAATATGGAACGTCAGCCCCAAAACTATTTGTACAAACGGTAACATTTTATGATAAAGCTCATAGAGTTCCAAACGAAACTTCAGATCTCAGTAATTAGTTCAATGTCATATTTACAGTGCTCCTGCATTAACGTGTTATACACGTTCTAACTACACTTCTAATTTCTTCTGTCTGTCAGTTATTCCATCAACATGGCGAAAAATGGCTGTACAATTATCATCTGAGCCTGCGAAGAAAACGATTACACAGCGGATCAAAGAAAAGGCAAGATAAACCGAAACCCACGTGACCACGGGTAATCAATTTTTAATCTATTCACCAATGTACCATCATCGTTGCACATGCGCACTGAGCTAGAACGACAACTGCGATATTTCCACTCTTGGCGCATGGGAATAAGTTATCTTAATACAACTGTATTGGATTACTGATACAAAGCTATATATACTTACATAGGTTCATTCGTCTTGTACTTAATCCCATGTGTCAGGAAGAGAAAAATCGCAGCTCAGAGGACAGATTGCTGGGCTTTAACCAACGTACTCTGACATGAGAAGATTTATGAAAAATTCCTAATATCTGTCCATAGTTAATTGAATACATGAATTGGTGACTCGATGTAACTCATTATTTATGTATAGGTTTATGCAAAAATGTGGTCCTTGCTCGTCGCGTGCGTATAGACCCATTGCACATGACGTCACATCGCCAGTGACGTATGCAACTGGAGGACAAATTAGCAATTATCTATGCATATTAAATATAAATTTTGTAAACAGAGCAAATTTGGTAAAACTTTAATACTTTTTAGTATTATTTTTTATTTTATTTAATACAATAATACTTTTTAGTATTATTATTTTTTTATTTAGGGGGCATCTGGAGGACACTTTGAGGGTTTGTGACGTCAGTGCAATGGGTCTATTGCATTTTCGCCCGATCAACCAATACTGAGCAATCTTTACTAATCAATTGTTCAAGTCCAGGATTGATGATAACTATGCCAAAACATCGCTATTAGTCAGTTGGACGAAAATACATTACACACGTCAGGAACAAGGACCACATTTCGCATAAACCTATACATTCTAGAAAAACATAGAAAATGGGTTATATTAATCGTACTTCAATCGAATCTTCAAACCATGTATTCTATTAACTATTTTCGGTCAGATGTCTTATTGAAATTCGTTGAAACATCGACACTAGTCATCATCAAATCATGCTACTGTGATTGTGACAGTCAAATGAATTCCACAGAATAAGCGAACTAATTGTTGAAATTTTTAGATGAATATCATAGAAGAGAGGTGGAACATCTCGTTCTTTTGTGTAAAATCCACTGTTACCTACCACAGACTCGCGTTCATAAATTATAATATATTGAATATTCATAATTTCTAAAGTTTATTCATTCACGGCAACCAGGTCAAATATATCAGACATGTTGTCTAGTGTCTTCATCTAGAGTTGTTCTAAAGTCACACCGTGGATCCTTATGTACTTGAGGGATGTCGCCATGCCTGGAGTATATAAGAAGCTACGGTGCGACTTAAAATCACCCCTGATGAAGACGATGAAGACACTAGATCGCGGAGTGTCAATTTGCAAAGGGGGCAATTTGCCCCGGGCCCCCAACTAAAGGGGGCCCCCAAATAGAAATGAAGTAAAATATGGATATATATTACTGTAAATAGTCTCTCAGAATGCAGGAATTTGCCATTCTGAGACCCTAGATTTCAAAAATTTTCCGGGGGAGAATGCCATTCAAAGGTATGGAAATCAGTTTTCTAAACAAGCACATGCCGCCAAATATCTTTGAGGATTGAGAATAGCGAGGGCCCCAAAGCTATTTTGCCCCGGGCCCCCAAATACCTGGCTTCAATTATTTCCCGCCATATGTAGATATTTTTACTAAACTTCTTAAATATTGGATCAACCTCGTTTCCAGGGCGTTTTCCAATTTTAGTATCAACCTCTTACCCAGGGACTCTAAGTGGGAAAAGGAGCGCAGATAGAGGCCCTCAGGACGAGGATGTATTTTGGACAAAAATAGCAAGCAGATATCTTAATTTAACCATGCATTAACACACACGCTTCCTGCTTGATGGTAATAATATCGTCCTAATGTGCGGTGCAGGATGTTGAAATGAACTTGGTTGGCCTGTTCAAAGAGTTTTGTTTCGTATAAGTGCATAACTTGAAGGATATTGAACACAAAAAGATCTTTTGTGCAACTTTGTTGGACGTGCGTATAAAAGAATGCTTCCTTTTGTGGGCGTTAGGTTGGTCTTTCTTACGCAAGCTTATACCACGTATCCGTGACTTGCAATCAAGGCCATATTGTTTGAATTTTCAGTACAAACGTAAAATTAATGATATATTCTTCGTTGCTGTTGGTATCAAGCCAAAAACCTTATAACCAAGGGCTCGAAATAGGAGCCTGCCAATGGCCAAAAGCAGCCCATATTTGAGAAATGGCAGGCGAAAGTAATTTTGAACTGCCAAGTCAAAAATAGAATGACAGAAAAAATTCTACAGATTGTTTCATTTGTGTACCACATTCTAGTATCCTTAATTTTCCGCGTTCCGACTAGCGTAATGGAGATAAAGTGTTAGTACCAGAGTTAATAGTTAGACAGGACAGTCAAATAGGGCAAATATACTTAAATGATTGAAATTTGTGAAGTAAAGTAACATTCGTTTCTTTCATTGCCGAGTGCGACCATTTTCAAGTATTCTGGCAGTTCAAAAATAGAAATTAAAAGCTATTATGTATTTGACCTACCAAAAGAAGATAGGTTGTCAGGCGATATCTTTTCCATTTCGAGCCCTGCTTATAACAGGGTTCGTATACAAAACGTGAAAGTCCTTGAATTTGAAAACAAAAATTCAAGCCCCAAGACCTTGAAAGTCCTTGAATTTATAGAGGTGTGCTTGAAGTCTCTAAATTCTTCTTGCTTTAGTTTTTGGATACTGTATTTTCTGAAATTTGTCGGTATTGTAGTACGATTGTACAGTTCAACAGGACTTTTTACTAAATTCTAATGCCTTCTTTTTAGCCCTAACATGGCCTGGAAAGTACTTAAATTCTATTCTACATAACCTGTACGAACCCCGTCATAACTATCTATAATACGATGACCTGTTTCTAAACAAACCAGGAAAATATTACATCAACTTAACTGTCTATATTCACTTTAACGGAAAAAGTAAAGCTATGGAACCTACCAAGCATAGCGATGACACAATGACGTGACAACATAATTGTTTCAACAGGTTACTTCAAGTGCCTCGTGTGAAAATTTCTATGCTTGGTATGTTCTGGGCTCGCCTTTTTTAGAACGGCTTCAATTTACTTCCTATAACGTCCCAACCCTGCACGTCCATTTTGGGGGATAGCTACAATCTTGGACATAACTGGTTGAGACTACCTTTCCCTCTATGCAAAATTCGATAAATCCCTTAGGATAAATTCCCTTTAAAATCATGTTGCCCTTCTTAGGCCCCCACTCCCCCAACTCAACGTTGAGCTTGCGTCTTGATAAATTGTCAAAAGTTGTTTCGGGGTTGTAATTCACAACATTGAACTGGCGGAGAGGGGGTCACGAAATTTGTTTTGTCAGTGTACATTAACTTTGCAATATTGCAAGTAATGGTCTCAATCAAGTGTTATGTCCAAGATTGTAGCAGCAATTGAAGGAGGAGTCTTTGTAATTGATCATAGACAACATAGACCATGTCAATCACGTGATACTTCCCAATGATATGTTTTGACATCCAAAGACAAAGTTACACTGAATTGGGAGTGAACCAAGATTACCTAGTTTAGTGAAATGTACCCAAAAGCTGGCATAGGAGCCTAAGGGATTGCACAATCGCGCCGTATTTAAGAAACTTCGATATTCTTACGTCCCTTACAATGCACGTTTGTTTTGATGAATGACCACCAACAATTGAGGAAACCTTTCGGAGGTTCACAAGGGCAGGTCATAATGTCATTCAGATTTTTGCAACTTCCCCATATGCTTCCCCAATCAATGTTTTGACATATCCAAACATCTACGTGACTGTCCCTATTTTAACATGTGACTTGGAGATATTTCGTGTGAAACGATATCTATAATCGCAACCATGGTAAAAAATCGTTAAACTTAAAGATGTTTTCAAATTATTGCAACTTCATCATGCAATGTTTTGAATCTCAAACCACTTAATTGGGTAGCCTAGTAACACGATGACGTAACAACATAATTGTTTCAACATGTGACTTCGAGTGCCTCGTGTGAAAATTTCTATGCTTGCAATTGCCTATTCTGGGCTCGGCTAGTTAGTCCCTGTTTTAATGAGCCCCACACGAAGGGCTGGTCCTCCTAGGCGAGATTCCGCGTGCTAATTAAAATCCCTATGAGAGTTGGGTCAGCCCTCCTAGGCAAGATCTCACTATTGTTTTATTCGAGATCTCGCCTAATAGGGTTGGAAATTTCCCATATATAGACGTAACAGGGAGGGCAACAGGGAGGGCTGAGTAAAAACCTTGACGTGTCTTTGTCGAATTCCGCTTTTCGAAGTCATTTTCTATTTAAATATTTAGCTCTAGAATTTAATTGTCTAATTTGTCCTCTGGCTTTTACTCGAAAATTTGCTCGGCAAAAGATGATTTTGAATTTCGTAAGAAAATAAATGAGTTGTGAGAAGCCATTTAATGCTGTAAACACGAAGTGTAGGGGCTCACGTAAACACGAGGTGAAACCAGCCCTATATGGCTATACTTGAACGGCGTCAATTTATTTCTTAACGTCCCCACCCTGCATGCAAGTTCGTTAATTCGTTTTGGAAGATAACTAGCAGCAATTGAGGAAGGAATCTTTCTCAGAGGGTCGTAAAAGGGTGTTTCGATCCCATTACCAGCAGTGCCGTGCTTAATTGATTCACACGCCGTGCTTCACGCCTTTACGTGTACCTAAAATTCATCGAGACGAATTAAGTAGTGATCGAATCATGAAAAGTACACACGCAAAAATCTCACATCTTGTCAACAAGACGTGTTCGCAACAGACTTGTAGCAAGGTTATGTCAACAAGTTGTTGATTTGCGCGCAGGACGATAATAAGTTGTTGGAACAACTTGTAAAAAGTCTGTTGAGTCAACAACCTTGTAGCAAGTTGTCAACAAGCCGTTGAAAACTTTTCAACAAGCTGGAAACAAGCAGTGCGAACACATCCTGATAACAAGTAATTGTTGAAACAGCATTGATACAAGTCTGCTGCAAGTTTAACTTGTTTCAACTTGTACCTTCGTGCTCATGTTGAATATTATGTCGCACACCTCCTCGCTTCTCCGTGTAATGTTTATAAAATAAACAGAATAGTACATGGTTGCTTGGAAATATGAAATTTATTTCTCGTGTTGAACAAGATAGCTCACTCCCTCGCGAAGTGATTCTCTGTTTATTATATAAACATTAATGTGATACAGTTTTTGGCCACTGAGAAAAATCGTATCTGAACACACGTAAAAATACGATATCTTTACGTGTGTCGATACGATATCTTTACGTAAAAATACGATATAAATACGATATCTTTACGTGTAGTTTAGTGAAAATTCATTTTCTGTTTAGATCGTTCCGTGTAATGTTTATAAAATAAACAGAAAAGTACAAGCTTACACACCCGTTAAGTTGCAGTGCAAAATGTTCGTCTCAATAAACTTCGAACGCGTTATACCCGCAAAATATTATGGTGCAGTTCGAAAAGTCACACATTTCAAGATTGGTACCTGTAAAATCAGCGCGTCTAAAGTCATTTCCACGACGGTCCACCCTGTTCAAAGCTGGAACGCGCTTTAACACAGTCCACCAACGAGCGGTCTTTACCAAGATTGCACGAAAACCTTTCCAAAACGTTTAGACACAATGAAGTTCACTGCTCTAGCTAACCCCTGAGGACAGATTTTCTAAGAAATCTACTTACTCACGGCAGGTGGTGGTCTAATGTGATTACCATGCGTATGCGTCTGGAAATCATCATTCGGAGCAAATGAATGGCTTAATCAAAACTGAAAAAACTCAACTTACAAAAGTTCAAAGTTACATAAGCTATAAACGTTAAAAATGAAGTTCAAGTCCTATCTAAACAATACGAAAATTAAAAAATACAAGCTTACAGTAAACTCCCAAAAAAGTGTTCATGGTGAGAACGATTCATTTGCGGCAACCCCCTTTGGGAGCGCGTCCTCCCCCCGGCGTAAACTGACCTCCTTTGTAAAATGTGCCCCCACCCGACGAACGACTACCAGATGATGATGAGGTGGACCTACTTGGAGGGGTGACAGGGGTCATGTAGCAACCTCCACGTGGAGCACGACCTCCCCCAGGTGTAAACTGACCTCCTTTATACAACTTCATTCCAGATGATGGCGGTGTGGCTGGTGACTGCCTGTAGACGGGGGAGGTAGGTGAGTATGATGGTGTGGCTGGTGACTGCCTGTAGACGGGGGAGGTAGGTGAGTATGATGGTGTGGCTGGTGACTGCCTGTAGACGGGGGAGGTAGGTGAGTATGATGGTGTGGCTGGTGACTGGCTGTAGACGGGGGAGGTAGGTGAGTATGATGGTGTGGCTGAGTAGCTTGCTTGACTAGGCGATGAGTTTTGATTGAAAAACTGAGACTGAAGTAGCGACTGAAGTTGCGACTGCTGCTGAAGCTGTGCTTCTAATAAGGCTTGCTGCTGCTGTCTTTGATCTTAAAAGAAAAACAGATAAACTTAAACCCCAGGTTAAGACTACGAATTTGAAACTACTATACTACCACTATTCGCCCGGTACGTGTAAACGTGTATAAAGTAAACAAAGTTAAGACTGACATTATTGGGGCTATATTTTTCATGTTAGTAACACAATGAGCCAATATTCTCAGTACTGATACCCAATATTCTACTCATACCCAATCCTCTATCGGTTTTGGGGTTTATCGGTACCAGACGAATTTGGAACCGCATCGGTTAGAAACTATTTTGAAAATTCAACTATCAATGATGCAATAATATTGACGCCATATTTACAACAATAAATGTTAAACTACCTCAACTTCAAACCTCATTTTCTTTTTGGCGTACCATCCAAAATCTCTTTATTTTAGTTTTATTTTATTTTATAGAGTACTCACTCAACATACTTCTTAAGTGTTTTTGCTGATTGAGAAACGTATCGAAAGATGAAAAAATGGAAATTTTGAATACAGTCCGCAATACCGAGTAACGTCAGTTTTTAGCGCGTGCTCATACGTGACATACAAAAAACTCTCCTCTTAATATAAAGCAGCGGTAGACAGATTAGGTGTCAGTGTATGGATAGCTTATGTGAGAAGAACATAGCCATTGCATTACGCCAAATAGAAATAAAGCATTTTAGAAAACTAACAGAACATACCTCTTTCACGCAGCAGTTCAGCTTCGTGCTGTGCTTTTAACAAGGCTTGCTTCTGTTTTTGTTCTTGAAAGAAAAACACATAAACTCAAACCCCAGACCCTGGCTGTCCGCTTTAAGCTTGTTTTTAATTTGGTCGTTAGTCGGTCGCTAGCATGCAGAACAAATCGTATCTCTTTTCATTTTTAAAGGAACACTATCAAGATTGTGGTGCAGTGACATACCTCTTTCACGGGCTTGCTGTGCTGCTTTCTCTTCTATTTCCTTCGCTTTGACCTGTTCATCTAATCTTGTGGAAGACCAGTTTTTCAACTTTTCAAACTCTTGTTTTTTTGTGTGCTTAGGAATCCAATCGAGTTCGTCTGCTCCTTTCCAAAACTCAACTGCCACCTTTCGCTTGCGTGTTTCGAAATCTTGCGGCATTTCTATGCTCCGCATTCTGCTGCATTTTCTTAACTCGACCTCAACCCCCGATCGGAATTCTCCCGCGAGTTTTGCCAAAGCCTCTCTCTGTTCACCTGCTTTGGACTGCATGGCTAACTGGTTTTCCCTTCGCTTAATTTCGAGCTCCCTGTCTGAAAATGCATCCAGTTGTTCGAATACTTCGTCCTTGTAGACAGTCTCCAAGTCAACTTTTTTCGTACTTTCTTCGAATACTTCGAGAAGGATGTCTCTTTCGAGCATTAGCGGCTTCTCGATTCCGTCTTTCATAGGGACGTTGATTTTCTTGTAAGCTTCGACCAGGCCTTTTTTGAATCTCTTCCCTGCATCGTCGATTACACCGCGCTGAAGTTGACCAACCACAGATCTCACATGAATGATGTCTCCCTTTTGTATCTTTTCCACAAACTTCTCTACAAGAACATTGGTATTCTTGGAATCAACGACAATGGTTCCAAAACAGCGTGGCTCGCTCGTTTGGTCCAATATTGCATCTTTGAGCAGTCGCACGCTCTCCTGGAATTCCTCAGAAGTAGTATGGAGGTGAAGCTTACGAACGTCTTCGCTTGGAGCTGGGAAGATGAAAACATTGATGCTCTTGAATGATGATTTAAGTTTCTCGCGCATCTTGTTTCGCTCTCTTACTTTTTCACCCCGTTTATTCTCTTCGTCAAAAATCATAGCAAAGGCTTCGTCGGTGGTGCCTTGAGGAAAAACAAAACAAATTTGTTATCTAATTTGGTCTAATCTAAAGGTCTTTTTCATCCCTTGATAAAGCGGCCAATACAGACGAGCAAGTTTTCCTTGACAAGTTTTCCTTAACAAATTTTATTTGCTCGTGTGTACGCCCCAAACTGACAAGTTTTTCCTTGATAAGGAGCCTTGTCAATACATACCGACTTCAGTCGTTGTACAGCAGAACAGGGCAGGGATTAAACTTCGGAAAATAAAACGTCGGGAAATAAAGACCGGTACAGACGACCAAGTTTTCCTTGACATGTTGTATTTGCTCGTATGTACGCCACAAATTTACAAGTCTTTCCTTGACAAATAACTTTGTTTAAAAGTTGGCATACCAGTTTTTGAACAAGAAAACTTGCTCGTGTGTACGGCCGTCAAGCAAAACTTGACAAGTAATTGCTGTGTAGATAATTACTTTCCATTTGGCGGCAGAGGGAGACTTCAAAGAACAACTATCAAATGAATTTATGCCACTTTATAACAGCACAGACAGATAAAGCAGTGTTATAATTTTACAGACACACCGAATTCTGTAGTTTTAAATACAACCCAGCCCATCTGCCCGTAGACATGAGCAAATATAGCTTGTCAAGGGAACTTTTGAAAAAAAATTGTTTTGTCGTACACACGAGCAAGTCAACTTGGGAAGATGCTTCCCAAGGAAATCTTGGTCATCTGTGCAGAGCTTAAATTTTCCATTATTTGTGATGGGACACGCAACATACCTTGAAAGTGGAAATCCCGTAGTACAATGAGTAAATGTCCAAATTTCGGCACATCATTTTCAAAACTATTGGAAGAAACACAGTTGGCGACTTCGACAAGTATATCAAGTTCATTGAGAATTAGATTTTTCTGCAAGCCACCTTTCCAATTGAACAGGATGACTTTGGACAAGAGCAGAACTGGTGTTAGTAGTCTAGTGTCGCTGTCAACACTTTCATCACCTTGTCCTTCGGTATCGACAAAGACAACACAACCTTGGTAATAATAAAAATAATAATGGAATTGGAAACTTTATTAATTATTACATAATTACACAATAAATATAAAATAATATTAAATACCTTTTTTGCCAACTGGGTGGTGCACAATGTTGGCAACTTGTACACCTTTGGTGCAGACACCTATTGAGTCAGCCATGCCAAATACATCTTTACCAATCAAGCAATTCATCAGAAATGATTTGCCTTGCCTAGCTGGCCCAATGATGGTAACAAAGTTGACAAACTCTTGGGCAGTGACGTTTGATTGTTGGAGAAGACTGAGTGTGGACACTTTGATTTTTTCATCTTCATCACTTCGGCTGATCCATGGTAAGCATTTGTTGGTAGTTACACTACCATTTGTTCTGTAGTCAGAGAAATAATGTACAATATAATTTAGGGCCCTGTTTTTTCATAGAACCAGGTGGAAAAAATCACTTGGACATTTGAAATTTAATTTTATCCGTTTTTACTGGATACAAAAGTAATTAATAAATTAATACAAGATAAAAAACATAAATGAATACAATAAACTAAACGCAGTAAGGAAAGAATAGAAGGGAACAATGATAAACCATACTAAGCCCAGGGAATAACTGTTGGGAGGGGCAGGGGCGCACATTAGGGGGGGTGTGACACCCCCCCCATTATTTGTGAATTTTCCAAAAAAGTCGGTCCCAAATTGTGAAATTACACTACTTAATTCGGTCCGAGTTGGTCCGAAACATCCTGTCTAAAAACGTATAATAAACGATACAAAAATTGTCAATAAAAGAAATCAACATTGCAAAACCCAGAGATATATTTTCCTCTTAAAGCAATATGCTCAAATGTAAGATGACATAGCCATACACGACGGTGCAAAACCTCCTAGTCGGCCCCCTATTTGTTAACAATCTTTCTACACTTCTGGCACTATACATATTTTTACATTAACTCGTAATACATGTATTGATGCCGTCAAACAAATATTAAAAGTCGGTCCCTGAACAATGGACACCCCCAAACTTTTTTGGAATGTGCGCCCCTGGGGAGGGGGGCGGGGGGTGACACCCCCAAAGTTTCAAAATAGTGTTTTAGCCAGGCCAATTTTGTCCAATACTTGGCTATGCGTCAGGCAAATTAGATCAAATCATACAATTTCTCTCCGGCCATTAATTAAACTAAAGATAATAAGTACTTTTCAGGCAAAAATAATTGCAATTTAAAGTACTGCAGGCTGGGACGTCAATCCTGGGGTGAACACATTACCCCCACTTTTTGGACAGGGATATACATATATAATTATCCTCCCCACACTTTTTGCTAAAATTGTGATTGAAGACCTTTATATTTTGTTCAAAAGTGCCCTCAAAATGCAGGAGACCCAAAAATTTTCCGAGGATTTGAACCGTCCTAGATTGCTAGGCTTTGCCCTCATTCACCTAACAAGATCCACCTCGCGATTGTTGACCTTGACTGTGGGCTTAGTTGATCGGAAGATTGCAGCACAACAAATGTGGGTGTGGTATTATTTGACCACACCCTTTTTGTCAGGCAAAAATACCACACACCCCTAATGCATAGAGTCGAGTTATGCCCCTGACTGAGCCATCCAAGAATGTAATTATGTTCTACATGTGCAGTACATTTTTCTATTTTAGAAATATAAAACACTTTCCGTGTTTACATACAGTTATATCAACACGAGTGGAAATTGGGAAAACTTGAGAGTGTTTTCACACAATTTCTGTTTTCCCAATTTCCATGAGTGTTGATATAACTGTATGTAAACACGGAAAGTGTTTTATATTTTTTTTATAATATAGCACTAAGAAATATAAAGTACAACTATGTTATGAAATTTTCCATGTTTACATCAAGTTATGTAAACACGGCTCTCAGCCAATCAGCGTTGAGAGTTTGCAAATGCTATATTATAAATTATATGTAAAATATGGCTAATTTAACAGTTGATTACTAAAACAGAGCCAAAATATATTTTGTTGTAAGTATTATTTACAACATGAGTGGCCATGTTGTATTGAATATAAGCTTGTTAAATAGCTTGTGAAATTCTCAAGAATAAGGCTAATTAGTATTCTGTATATGTTGATACAGCCACTTGTGCTTGTATATCACATTTACAATGCAAGCACTGTTTAATTCACGAGAATTGTTAATGAGTTTTACAATGGCAATTGCCAATTTTTTCATCATAACTGATAAGTCTTACCCAGAGTGTCTAAATCGATTCATCTCCCTGTGCAAAAAACTGACATATTAGGCCTGTTTCAATTAACGTCGAATTTTGCATGTGTCGAATTCAATCCACATTTGATTCGAGTGAAATTTGACGTCCGTTTCAAACCTTGAATTTTGCACATACAGTACTTAATTGAATATGTCAGAAAGACAGAAACGATAGCCAATTAATATATAAGATCACATTCAGTCGCCTTGTATATTTATATGGCAACAGCCAACAGGCATCCAGTGAGCGCCAAAAACTTTTCATATTTTATTCATTTTAGGAACTTGTTGTAGAAATGTAGTACAACTATCCTAGATTCATGCAAGTACTGCTATAGTGTTATAAGTATTGCTATAGTACTATACTGTACGAGTATTTTTCGATTGTTTAAAACCAGGGATGGATTTATTGGGGGGGTGCAGGAGGGGTGCAAATTCCATATCAAATCTGAATTTTGGATTTGACAGGACATTTATCAAACTAAAATCAAGTATCTGGCCATTGAAAGGCCTTTTTGACCATCTAGGCAATCATATTTTTCAAAAAATTTCTGACAACATGACCCCCTTGACCCTGCAGTGGGTGATTAGTGATGATTCACCCTGCTTCGGATGCCGGCCACACCCTGATTCACGACCAGTACCCGCTTAGCACCCCCCATATCAGATCATGCTGGATCCATCCCTGTTTAAAACATTTGCCATGCAGACATAATATAATTTATTTGCCAACCTTTAATATTATTACAACTAAGTTTTCCCGAGAGCCTAATTTAATTCGACACATGCAAAATGCGACGTCTGAAACCACGTCGCACTTAGCTCACAGTATGCCTAACCAGGGACGTAGCCAGAGCTTTCAAAGGGGGGGAGCCCTGTGGGGTTTAAAGGTAGTTGTGGCTATATGTGGGGCATAATTCCTGGTTTTGCAGTAAGTATTAGCACTAAATATTACCAAAGCGGGGGAGCCGCGGGTCCCTCGGCTCCCCCCCTGGCTACGTCCCTGTGCCTAACCGGTTTTCCATATTTCTGAGAAAACGAAACTAGCTCATAGTGTTTTACTTTCACTTTTGGCCATATAACATTTTCAGCTTTGACATATTTTGTTGTCATGTACTCTTCAACAAAGATATAAAGACAAAATGGCTTTACATGCAACAAGAGACCTTGTTAATGATTAATGATATTAGATATACACATGATTTTCCTTGTTTTTTTTGTGACAACGCACGACAATTGCAATTTCTAGCGGTTAGCCACCAAGCACGACGCCATTACATACCCCGCTCTTCCCAAAATATTCTTCACTCCCTTGGGAGTTCAAGATAGCGGGGTTTAACTGTATACAACAACGCCAGTTAAAATCAAATCATTAGTCATTTATATCTTAGGCCCGATTCCAGCAAAGAAGTTCGCGCTTTCAGTAAAAATCGTTTAGTTTATAAGTAATGAGTAAAATCACCTACCTTGTCCTTGTTGAGGAAGACGATGTTGCCATTTTTCTTGATGAGTTGCTGTCGCTGATCAGGACGACTTTTGAAATGATGCCAAAAATGGCAAGGCTTACAAACCAGGGCGCTTATATGTTACCATAGACAGTGTAAACAAACTGTTTGTATGCGTTCTCTACGTTCCCTGTGGTATTAACAATTGTGATAACATTTACTGATTTACATTATACTCGGAAGCGAAACGAGGCCACAGAAGAAAGATATATACTCTATGACGAGGCGTCCGTATTTCGCGTCGACAGATTTGATTGGCTGTTACGAAAGTTCGGACAAGTAAACTTCGGACATTCTTTGAAAACTAACCAATCACCTCGTTTCCCACTTCCACAAGTTCCTTTATATAATAATAATAATAATAATAATAATAATATTTAAGATAATAATAATAAAGATATTTCGGGAGAGCAACTTAATGATGGTTCCAACAGAGCACTTGATGCTAGACTCGACATTCGTGCGCGTGGTTTCTGGGAACGTCAACGATCAGCCTTTTTTGGTTTGTCACCCCAATGCTGATTCGTATAAGAACCTGGAGCTACGCCAAGTCTACCAGATGCATGAAAACGAGAAGCGCCTCTATGCAAGGAGAGTCCTCGAAGTAGAGCAAGGAACATTTACGCCACTCGTATTCACCACCACAGGCGGTATGGGCAAAGAGTGTGTGAGATACCATAGTCGATTGGCAGAGCTGGTAGCCATAAAGAAAGGCGAAGAGTATGCGACAACTATGAGTTGGATAAGAGCTAGAACTTCTTTCGCTTTATTGAGATCGCCACTTACCTGCCTGAGGGGTTCAAGGGCAAGGAAAATCAAGTACGACATCAGGAACATTGATTTTAGTATTGAGAACGCCGAGAGCGCTACCTCTCAAACATTTTAAACTGTATAAATGATTTTAGTTATTTTAGGTATATTGTACACAGTTTGCTTACAAAGTTTTAAAAATACTGTACAGATCAACAAACACTAAGATACTTACCTTTAGGATATATTATTTATTAGTTATTAAATTATTATTATTGTATATGTTGAAATATTATTATTATTATAATAATAATAATAATAATAATAATAATTATTGGTTTAATGAGCCGTATTGCAGTTACAAACTGAATTACACGGAGAAAAATATACAGTAAAAGAATAAAATTACAATATGCATGACTTACAAAGTAATTAAATTAATCTATAAGCTAATTAATAAAACGTCAATAATATTTAATACTGAGTAATAAATTTGCTAAATCGTTCGGTGTTTGTATTTACTCTACTTAGTCGTTCAACTCTTAAATCGTAATTATATGTTCACAGATATATTGGTTCTTTCGTAGAATGTCGGCTAGAGGATTACTACCAGCTTGATAATCGGATCTCATTTTTGCAACGAATTTTAGGCAAGCGTTATGACGACGGGTTGCTAGTGTTTCCAATCCCGTACATGTCAACGTAGACTTGCTCCAAGTCTGTCTCTTATGGGGGGAGTATATTAGGGCGCGCGAAAATGCATGCGGCGAGAAAATTGGGAGAGGAGAAACTGTCTCTCCTCTTCCAATTTTATCGCGCCCGCCGTCCGCCTTAATTTCCTTCCGCCCGCATCTTCGCACTCCCCAATAAAAACCCCTATAAGAGACAGACTTGGAGCAAGTCTAATGTCAACGCAGCTTCATAAGAAAACAAGGGATGAATAATCTGTAAAGCACGTTTTTGGACTGACTCAATTAATTTGGCCAAATTGTCAGTTAAATCAGCACATTCCGGTGATGCATATTCAACACAGGATCTCACAAACGAGCTATAAATTTGGACAAGATCTTGATGGTTTAAACCAGCTTTCTTTAGTTGACCAGTGGCGTGGTGACTGGGGGGCCGGGGGGTCATGCCCCCCCCAGCGATGGTTTCAAGGGGGGGGGGGCGAAATGTAGGTGGGGCGCCAAAATCCGGTTCTAAGTCCATGTTACGCACACAATAAGGTTAGGGTTAGGGATTGGGTCGGGATTAGGGTCAAGATCAAAGAGAAATATTCCTGACTCGTAACATGGCGTTATAACCCAAAATCCCCAAGAAGGGATTAGTATTTAATTAGTATTAATAATGATTAGTATTTAGTAATAAAACACGATACTATTGCGGCACAACAATATATTTTTTATGTAGTTCATGTTAGTGTTACGTAGTTCAAGGTTAATGATGGCAAAACAGAATTCCTAATTATTGGAACAAGACAACAGCTAGCGAAAGTCAACTTTAGTTCTCTGCGAATTGGCGATACTTCCATTAACTCGACTGACAAGGCAACTTAATTGGGATTCTGGTACATTTGACTCTCAAATGAAATTGGAAACCAATATAAGCAAGTGTTCGAAAGCAGCATTTTTCCACCTTTTTAACATTAGACGGATTAGGAAGTTCCTTACCTATGAAACTGTGAAAACATTGGTCAATTCGTTGGTGATAAGTCGATTGGACTACTGCAACAGCCTTCTTTACGGTAAAATTTGCCAACAATTCATCTCAGCAAGCTTCAGCGTGTTCAAAATGCTGCAGCTAGGCTAGACTGATATGCAATATTTCACGGTTTGATTACATCACTCCGACTTTATATAATCTACGCTGGCTGCCAGTAAAGTTTAGAATAGACTTTAAACTGTTATTAATAGTTTTTAAAGCATTGCATGGGCTCGCACCGGACTACATAATTGAACTTATCACTATTAAGCCTTCATCATGTTATAATATCAGATCGAACAAGGAACTTCTACTTCAACCACCTTCTGTGAAGACCCTGGCCACGTTAAGGTGATCGCTCATTTTTGCTTTTGCAGCACCCATCCTTTGGAATTCCTTACCTCTACATATCCGGGAAGCGAGCTCGGTTGATAGTTTTAAAAGACTTTTAAAGACATACTTATTTAAGAAAGCCTACATGTAAAAATGAAGTGTAAATAAATAAAATGAAACTTGAACTTGAATAAATTTATTGATTCCTAATTTAGGATAATTTGTCGAAGACTTTTAGCATTGTATATAAAACAGGGCATTTTTTAAAGAAATCGTTAGTGGGGGGGGGGGGGGGGGGTGGCATAATCGAAAGGAGACGTGTGGGAAGCTGAAGGAGGGTCTGGGGGTCCTCCCCCATAAACATTTTGTATTCTTGAGTCTCTGTGGCTTGATTTCCTGCATTTTCAGAGACAATTTTTGATATTTCCAATCTAAACGGAGCCAGGTTTTGTTGTGAGAATACCATAGCCCTGATGCCTTAGTTTTCATATTTCTCTTGTAATAATCTACTTATATGAATTGTTATGCGCATGTGAACATATACAGATGGAACCCGCGCACTATAAACGTAAAAATTATTATTATTATTATTACAACAATCTACCTGAAATATGTTGGCGAACTTGTAAGCAATGCGGCTTAATCTAGTACGGAGTCGCGACGAAGAAAGAGCCTCTTAACTTAACAGTTTTAGCTGCGACTGCAAAAACTATTGTTGTAAACAATGACAGAGACGGGATGAAAACACCGCATTAAAAATGTTTTCGAGATGTTAGCGACAATTTTATCGTCACGTCCACGTAGTAGATTATAAGCATTGCTTAATTAAAGGCTGCATTCTAGTCGTGCGTTTTCGTACGCACGTACACGCACGGAAATTACGTTTAAACCATTTAAATGTTACTTATGAAATAACCAAATGAATAAATGTACCGAATTTAGTGTTTCGTAAGTTTTAGTATGCATTTGTTAACTTATTTGTAAAATATTAAAAACTTAGAAGGATTTAACTGAAAAGTAGCCTTGATTTAGAAACTTCAAATTCGGGCAATACCGAATAGGGAACTTTGGGGATGGGGGGAGGGGGCAGCATCGAAATAACTCCTAGGCGCCAAATTTAACACTGGCCCCCCTTGAATTTTGGAGCCACCACGCCACTGAGTTGACGCAGTGCATGGAGACGACTCAGACGAGAATTGGCTTTCTTAAGAACATGATCCACATGACGATTCCATGTAAGGTCCATAATACCCACAGCTTAAAGGAGGAAACTCTTTCCACAGCCGGCAATCCCGAGATGAATATTGAATCGATAAATTCATAAATCATATTTATTAAGGAAGGATACTACCATTTCCTTACATTTTTTTGAAATTAGTTGCATTCCACGATCAACAGCAAAATGAAAAATTTCGTTGACGCCAATAGGAAGCAGACTCGGGAGCATCGAGGGATCATTTCGAGCGTCGAAGTATCATCAAATGCTCGACTATGTTAAAAAGATTTGTAAATTTAAAGATGTTTTCTGATTATTGGGACTTCATCATGCAATGTTTTGACATCCAAACCCGTAGACTTGACCCCCTAGTGACACAATGACGTAATAACATAATTGTTTCAACAGGTTACTTCAAGTGCCTCGTGTGAAAATTGCTATGCTTGGTATGTTCTGGGCTCGCCTCTTTTAGAACGACTTCAATTTACTTCCTATAATGTCCCAACCCTGCACGTCCATTTTGGGGCTCTTTCTCAATATATGAGCAACCGAAATAGGATTTAGGGTTTATTAGGTTAAGGCTTAGGGTTAGTTGCTCATATACCGAGGAAGCGCCCATTTTGGAGGATGACTGTGGCAGCATTTGAGGAAGGAAGCTTTCTTGAACATTTACAACATAGACCATGTCAATCATGTGATAATATGTTTTGACATGCAAAAACAAAGTTGCATTGAATTGGAAGTGAACAAAGATTAATGATACTTAGTTTAGTGAAATGTACCCAAAAGCTGGCATAGGAACCTAAGGGATTGCACAATCGCGCCGTATTTAACAATTTCAGGTCCCCTCTTAAAAGAAGCTTCAATATTCTTACGTCCCTTACAATGCACGTTTGTTTTGATGAATGACTACCAACAATTGAGGAAACTTTTTGGAGGTTTACAAACATCTACGTGACTGTCCCTATTTTAACATGTGACTTGGAGATATTTCGTGTGAAAAGCTACGATATCTATAATCGACCATGGTAAAAAATTGTAGACTTAAAGATGTTTTCAAATTATTGCAACTTCATCATGCAATGTTTTGAATCTTCAACCACTTAATTGGGTAGCCAAGTAACACGATATGACGTAACAACATAATTGTTTCAACATGTGACTTCGAGTGCCTCGTGTGAAATTACATTTCTATGCTTGACCGCTTCGATTTCCTTCTCAACGTCCCCACCATGCACGTTCGTTAAATCGTTTTGGAGGATAACTAGCAGCAATTGAGGAAGGGAACTTTCTCAGACACTGACAACATAGACCGTGTCAATCAGGTGATACTTCTCATTTATTTTCCTATGATATGAGGGTCGTGCTCATGAAAGGGGGTTTCGATCCATTACCTGCAGCGCCGTGCTTCATTGATTTAGACGCGGTGCTTTAAGGCCGGCCTCCACTTGCACGTACGTACGCACAATTGCACGCACGTATGTGTTTATATACTTTCGTGAAATTTGATTGGTTAAAAACTTGACGGCCGCACAGAAAGTAGAATACAGTTCTACTGTCATACGTACAAAAAGTTAGCCGCGGCCGTCAAGATTAGCGATCATTTTCGAGTCACAGAGCACTTGCACGTACGGCCAGCGCGGCCGATTTTGCGCATGCTCTGTGACTCGAAAATGATCACTAATCTTGACCGTCGCGGCTAACTTTTTGTACGTATGACAGTAGAACTGTATTCTACTTTCTGTGCGGCCGTCAAGTTTTTAACCAATCAAATTTCACGAAAGTATAAACACATACGTGCGTGCAATTGCGCGTACGTACGTGCAAGTGGAGCCCGGCCTTTACGCCTTCACGCGTGTACCTATAATTCATCGAATTAAGTGATCGAATCATGAAAAGTACACACGCAGAAACCTCACATCTTGTCAACAAGACGTGTTCGCAACAGGCTTGTAGTTTGGCGTTTAGCAAGGTTATGTCAACATGTTGTAACAATGTTTTCATTTTATTAAGCTAGAAGGCTATCACTCACAACTTATTAACAAGTTGTTGATTTGCGCGCAGGACGATAACAAGTTGTTGGAACAACTTGTGACAAGTCTGTTGAGTCAACAACCTTGTTGTAGTAAGTTGCCAACAAGTTAATGACAACTTGTCAACAAGCTGGAAACAAGCAGTGCGAACACATCCTGATAACAAGTTGTTGAAACAGCTTTGGTACAAGTCTGCTGCAGGTTTAACTTGTTTCAAATTGTGTGTTAAAACAAGACCTTCGTTCTCATGTTGCATACTGTTATGTCGCACACCTCATCGCTTCTCTTTGTTTTGTCTTTTGTCTCAGTTTCTTTGAATCGGGCTTAACAGTTAACCATAAACTTACCATGTTGAAACACAGTACGAATCGAGTAGTACGAATTCTTGACTTGCAACTACTTGCAGGTCGGCCATGTTGGTGGTATTTCAACAAAAGAATCTCGTTATCTTTCATTGAATTTGGCACCAACATGGCCGCCATTTGATTGTCTTTTAATTCTCAAGGGATTGGTTGCAAGTCAAGAAGAATGGGAAATTTGGTAGTGCTATCATTCACATGTACATGCTGTATAAGACCTCAGAGATTGCATGACTACCTTCACCAGCAAATTTAGTCAAGTACTCATGCATAAATTATACATGCCCATGTTGTAATTACGCATTCAGTTCAGTTCAGCCGGGTAAAGCAAGACAAATGTTTTTGTAAATTTCTCATCCAATTTTCATCCAAATTGAAGTAAAATTTGATGGATTTCTCCTAGGGCCATAAGGTGCATGAATTTCCGTATTAAAATGTTCGATATTTTATGAGTTGTCTTGCTCAAAGCAAACACACACACACGTACAGAAATAACCCCCCAAGTAAAAACATAACCTCCTGACGCATGTGATTATATACATTTCGTGCAGGTCACAGATCGCGATCAGAGGATCGCGATATGACAAGTGTATTGCGCAACTATTTTGCGTTGAGGAAGACATGCTCGGGAAGACTAACTGTGATGAAAAGTCTCTCTATTATTTGTGCCAAAACATTGGAGTGATGACTCAATATTATGAGGACATTGCTGGTGCCCTTGTCACGGTTACTTGGGCGGTTTGGCCAACGGAGTTCTTTTCCCGTATCAGTTTCCTGTCTTTTGAAATGGATACTGTAAACCTCCAACTTTAAAACTGATGACCTTTGCTGTAGAACTGGGAGAACAATCTAGAACTGATAGAGCTATCCAGTATAAATAAAGTTGGTTTAGTTTAGGTTTCCTTCCTGTAGTAACACTAGACCAATAAGGAATGACCCTTACAGTCCTTACTGTATTGGTATATTTATATCGTATACGAGAACAGCTTTGAACTGATAGCTAGAGCTCTCCAGTATAAATAGATATTAGGTGGCCTTACGTAGTAACACTAGCTGGACCAACACTAGGGATGACCCTTACTGGTCCTCTAGAGAGAACAGTTTCGAACAGATAGAGCTACTAGTATACTTAGTATAAGTTAGTTTAGTTCAGGTTTTCTCCTGTAGTAACACTGGACCAATAAGGGCTTACTGGAGTTCTAAGGAGATCAGTTGCGAACTGATAGAGCTATCGGCCAATATGTATAAAGTTAGTCTAGGTTTCCTTCTGTAGTATTAATGACCTTGCTTGTCCTTTATACTAGAGGGAAGAGGTTACGGAACTGATGATAGACCAACGCTAGTATAAATAAAGTTAGTTTTAAATAATTAAATTATATGGATATATGTTTTTAGCTGGCGCCACTATTGCTACGGCCAATACGTGGGCGATAAAGATAGTCAAAAGATGTTACGCGCATGCATATAGCTGGTGGGACGATGCACAAAGTCACAAAGAAAGTCTTAGAGCAAATATAGGACAACTTTAAACAATGGTGTTATGTTCCTGTCTGTAATTGTTTTCTTCGTAATGTAGAAGAGTCATTTTTTGTGGTGCATGTCCAAATTGAAATCAGCCAGTTTAAGTTTCCTCCTGTAGTAACACTGTACCGATAATTACTAAGGAGATCGTTCGTACTGGATCTCGAATTCTCTATGGAGAACACTTTAGAACTGGTAGAGCAACTTCGATCCCAGGGATTTCTGGTATAGTTATCCAGTCTAAATAATGATATAAAGTTAAGTGTTTTAGTTTTAGGGATAGCAACTTTTGTCATAAGAACGAATTAAGGTAACTGACATGACCAAATATGTCTTAACTCACTCGTGATTAGACATTAAATTAGTTAATACTTCTAGAAATGACACACGTACGTTCGGTGTTGCTTGCACTGTTATTTTGTAACCAATAGCAACCATTGCGTGTACGTGCACAAGGACAGTTTTACTAGACACTTGTCTAATGAGCTATAAACTTCCCTGGCCTCGTGTAGGAAACGTGGGCTTACAGCCGGCCCGATGTTTTTTGATCACTTCCCTATGCTAAATCGGGACAAAATACCCTTTCTTCAACTGGTTATATGCGGCCCACATGTCCTTGGGCTTGGAACAAATATAAAGTCTCTTTCATAATTTGGCAAACACATTAAATGACGTCAGACTGAACCAATGGCGCCAAAAGGTCATGGAAATATTAAGACAGGATGATATAACCCCAGCGTATATTAATTATGGACCACTTGCAGAATTAGTTGTTTTGTTTTGAGGAATACATTACAGTGGCAGTAGCAAAAATATGATAAATTATGACTTAATACATATCATATGTTTATTTGCCAAATACTGAATTTAGACATGGCGTTTCCACAAAAAAAACTATATTGCCATGCAAACAGAATATTCAGGCCTACATATTATATAAACTATAAGGTCAAGGGCAACGGGAGTTATTAAAATCATGTGACATATATTGGCATATATATATACTTGAGACTCTTGGGGTGCTAGTATATACACGCGTCACGCGTATAATTATATAGCCTTAACTTATATTCGTTAATTCCTTTTGGATTTTACCAATTTTTACTCAAGTTATGTTAGACTTTTTGGCTTCAAAACAATGAAATCATGACGAGGCTATGTGTGTATGTACGCTCCATTTTTTGCAATTAAAGTATTAAACAATAGGTGAATAGTGTGGTCTATACTGTAGTCCATGCAGATTAATGCAGAACCAATTCATTACTGCATATTTTGCAATAGTGTTCTCAGTATATATAGTCCAGAACTATATTATGAGGAATCTTGGGTTGGCCAATAAGAAACCACTGTGTAAGAAACAAACTAGCGGTCATGATGTCTGAACTAGCTAAACACGTTGACGTTTCGAATGACCAGACGTTTCGAACGCCCTTCGTCATTCGTCAAGCCGGATCGTAGCCAGGTTAACATTAGTTTTTCAGTACGTTAACAATCACGGAAGCTTATTGCAGAATTGAATATTACCTTCACTCTACAGTGTACCCTCAAGTGTGAGGCGTTTGAGATAACTGTCCAAGCAAAAGCGTGTAAAAAGACTACTAGCATCAAACGGATTTTCAAAAACACGTTTCGTACTGGTACTCGAGCACGTTGTTCTGTTTATTCCAATTTGCCACCCCCGACCAGAATATCTATTAAAATAATCCGAACGTGACTTTGGGAACAGGAAAAACAACTAATTAAACTTGTCAGAACATCAATTATAGAGCTTACACGCTGCTCCAAAACTGATAAGTTGCATGAAATTGCAACACTCATGATTATCAAGTTGCAACTTGTACGGCACGTAATACATGCAATTTTATATATACAAATATATATATATACTTAACCTTTTGCACATATTTTTGCCACCAACAAAAATTGCCATGGAATGCCATAAATTGATTTCAATGATACTACTTGCATCCAAATTTTCACTAAATTCTATACTCCAGCAAGGAAGTTTGAGCACGATTTTATGGTGTTTCTTTCTTCAAAATCGGCTCATGCAATCCAAATTTTGAAGTTTGGTTTGTTGGCCAGTTTTTTCGGCAAGGGCAAAGTATTGTTTGTAGTAGATCAGTATCGTTGACTACAAGTACAAGCTGTTGTTTTGGCTATACTGACATGAATAACTATCAGCTTTTAAGCCGGGCTATATATCTTAACCACGGTTTTACTTTGAGATATAATTTGCAAAATATCTTTGACCCTTTTCACCTGAAAAGCATCATGAACTTGAAATTGAAAATGTTCATTCACTTGCCTGTTAACCGCTCAGCCCCGGAATTCGCCAGCAAAGATATTTTTATTTTTTCAATTACGATATTGCTTTATATAGTAACACTCAAACTGCCCAGCCTACTTTCATTATTATAATTCTTTCGCTTCTCTTTTGCGTCTTGCAATTTCATATACAAAAATATCTTTAAAGGAAGCGTTATATATAATTGGCAGATAATATCTTTATTCTTAAATAATAAAAAGCTTTTTTATTGTCTGTTGAACTGAATACGTTCTTATGCAGTATTCTTCAGAACAGTTTGAGGCTATTACGCCACAACAGGAGGCATAAAAAGCCCACTTTATTTGCTAAGTCATGCATTTAGCGTTGGCAAAAAGCGAGGGAAAAATCCCGCTAAATCGCAAATTTTATGAAGAAACTAATGGAATAGGTCTTAAAGGAGTCCTCAGCTACTTTTCTATTAAAAATATACTCTAAAAGTGTAGTTTTTGATTTGTATTTGTCGAAAAACTAAAAATTATCGCACCGCTCACACGTGTGAGAGAATGAAAGCAAAACAATGGCATACCATATATGGGCCTGCGGTTGGTCACATGACCTAAGAGCTTTGAGAATGGTATTTATAGAACACAAACATGGCGAGAGGGCGAAAATACAAAATGAGTTGACGAAAGTTTGGCGTTGAATTTCGCTGTAGAAACACTCCGTGCGGGCAACATGTCGAAGAAGGCGGACAGTGGGAGAGCATTTAATATCTCTGTCATAGGTTTATCGGGTTTAGACTACGAAAAAAGCTTATATGGCGTCGGGAAATCATGTCTGTGTAACAGATTTGTACGGCCTCTCGCAGACGAGTACATATACGAACACTCATCTATATACAGCAATACCGACTTTGCGAGCCGTGTTATAAACAACGACCATTATCTATATTGGGGAAGTGTTATTAAGCAGTCAGACGATGGCACAGACCTTACATTTCAACTTATCGAACAGACCGAATTCATCGAAGACTCTAGCCTAACAACACTAACCCGAGGAGGCCAACTGACTTCGTACGCCAAACGATGTACGGCCATAAAACTTCAATCCCAGGAGAAATTAATGTACATAAGTCGAGATCAAGTCGGCTTACAAAACGACTACGAACAAGTCCAACTACCTGGGGGAAAATTCAATGTTGACGGGTTTGTTTGTGTTTACGACGTCTCGTCTCGTGGCAAAGCAGAAGATCAAGAAATGCTATATGCATCGCTCCTAACCGTTCTACAAAAGACCAAAAAGCCTATCGTAGTTGCGGCTACAAAATGCGACGACTTGCGAAAGAATTCCCTAGACGATTGCCACAAACTGTTTACAAGTAAAAAACTAACGAACGTGCCAATTATTGAGGTTTCTGCCGAGGAAAATGTGAATGTTGATTTAGCGTTTTTACTGCTAGCCCAACTAATCGAGAAAGGTCGAATTCGGTCTCGAATAACCCCGTATAGCGAAGCGATACAATCGCACAAGGAAAGAATTAACAATGCTTTGGAGAATTACCAAAAACTAGTCGAAAAGCAAGTCTGTAATTTCCAATCTATCTGGAAAAATACTAAGAAAATTTTCGAGACAGAGCCGCAGTACTTAACAGTTCGGGATTTATGCGGCATCGATACTTGTAAGAAGATTTTTAACAAACATATACGGCGTTTAAAAAAAGAAGCAGAAGATATAAAATTAGCCGAGTATTTGATAAAAATCCCTGCCGCTTTAAAAGATCTTTTCCCTACAATTCAGAGTGTGGATGCATTTCACCAAGACTGGTCGAAATGCCAGGCAGCGATCAAAGAGCATTGCCACTTTGATAAGTGGTTTTCCCAACTTTCAAATGGTTCGTCTTGGCAAGACAGTGAGAATTTGATCGGCAAAAATTTCCTTGTCCCTTTCGATGTATTGGCAAGCGACGAAGCTGAGTTGTGCTTCACTAAGCATGTTGAGAAATTAAAAGAGGCTGAGCTATGTTCTCGAATGAAAAAGGAGTTCAAACGATTGTTGCAATTGACCCCACAGATTCAACCTGGCACTCCGTGGGAAGACGCAGTTCTTCTGTTAAAAAACGAGGAAAGTTACAAATACCTAAGCGACAATGACAAATTGGGTATCTTTGAGAACTACCAGGTTGAAATCAGAGGACAGGGCAGAGTGGATTTGCAGGAATTGCTGTTCGAATCAGCGAAATTGTTTGCAAACTTTGGACCATCCTGTCGACCCACCGTTGAAAAATTGCATCAAATTTGCAACGAACTACAGAAAGATGAACGCTACCGTCGATTTGATAAATTACCCAACGAAAGGGATACGTTATTGTGGAATCACATTGCTTTAATACACAGTCCGACTCGGTGCTTGGCAGGCGAGGGGAAATGTATGGACACACTTATTCAAGATATCGTGGCTACTACGGACCAAAGGTATGGGGGATTTTGATTTTTTATGTCTATATTTGGTAGGTTCAGTAAGCATTGTCGTGCAGCAGTGTTCAGAATAAGAAAATAATTATATTTATTATATGTTGTAGACTTGGGTTAAGTGGGCCAATTTTAATACAGCTATTGTGTAATTTTCAAGCTCCTGTCTGTGTCAATATTTCTGAAGTTGACCAACATCTGCTGTCTTGTATCAATGCTTACTAAAGCCCACCAATATTTTGATCATTAAATGCTTTTACAATACCACCCTTACATCTTGATTGAATTATAAATAACCTAGCGGTTTTGCGGCAGGAATATTAAAAAGAAATAGTTATATCTTTGCATAAATAGGATTGGAATTCTATAGTTCAGAGCCGACAATGAAATCGACATATCTTAGATTTTTTGTTCGTGTTTGCAATAGCGGCCCTTTACTGTCTGGGTTTGTTAATGAATATAACAATATTTGGGCTATTCCTTAGTTTATCGAAATTTCGCGTAGTGCGGGAAATATTAGCTAATCAAATAAATGAAATATTATCATTGAGTGATGAAATTATGTTTTGAAATCGACATGTTTTGGAATGTTCGAATTTTCGCACCTAATCCAAAAACAAAATTGTACATTTTTTAATCCTCGCCAGCGTCCATGTTCAAAAATACAAACGTTCTTTAAAGAAAATTGTAATCCGTTTAAGTATAAATAGTAGCATAGTAGCCGCGTATTTAAAAAGAAAATAAGTTTCAAGAGGCATATTTTTGTCGGCACTTTTGAACTGAAATTGACTAGTTTAGAATATTGAGTCGCGTGTCATTCGCCGTCTCTTGTCGATTTCAATACATTTTTGTTTACACTTGCGCCGAATATGGCGTTAATTTTTCGTGATAAAGACATCGCTCGCGTTCTATGGCTTTGTTTTGATTTGGTTCAAAGATAACTTGTAGTGTCGGAAAAACGCATGAGTCACTAAGTGATCACATCCTGTATAGAATTGTTGCTACACTAAGTTTAAATAAATATATGAAGCGTGATTTTGTTTTCGCTGTTCGATATCCGATCACGAAGTTGCAATTTTGAAGTGGATGCCCACACATTTTGTAAAATTTCCCTGGCTATAAAATATATTAATCCCCATTCGTAATCTAGTTCTTGACGGCATGATTTGCGTGTGAAATTCCACAATGATATTTTGCCAATTTAGAATTGAAGCTAGAAATTTCTGATAGATTATTAAGTAATGCATACAAATAGTTTGAAGCACGTTTATATCTTTTTTTGCGCTGTTACATTTTAATCCCCTAATTAAACGGAGCCTAATTCTATGCATTATTTATTTTGTGAAATTTCGTGTGAGAAATTTTGGCCACTCTACATTTCAACTCATTTCAATGATTAATTTTATTAAATGCATGTCGAAGCATCTCAGAGTCGTGCAGCTTTATATTAGCATTCCGAAGTTATATTGGCCATATGGTTTAATTACTGTACCTTTGTCAAAAGATGCCTCCTTTATGGTCTAAATAGAGAATATATGCATGGTTTTATATCATATTTTTTATGTTCAAACTCTGTAGCTGTAGAAAGAAGTGTTGTGTATTGGGTTTATATTTAATTTGTTGATCTAAGTCAAAAGTTAACACTCATTGTATATAGACAGTTTAAACCTCGATATATTGAAACTATCTATGCAGTTTTTCAATTGCCACATTTCTAATTCCTTTGTTTAGGCATTGTATTTGTGTGAAATGGCTATGCAATATTGATTTTGTACACTATATTTTGGCTTTTTGAAACCTTGAACTATAGCCAGAAGCCCAGAACAGCTGTAACGTTTGATCTAAAGTACAGCTTTAAAAATTACTAGTCTAAAATATCGGTCTCAAATGTATTAAGCTCTATAAAACTATAGGTCTAAAATGGTCTATATAGCGATATAAACTGTAGTCTAGTATAGATCTAAACTAGATATATCTCTATAAACTATAGGCCTTAAACTGTCTATATGAACTGTCTAAACTAAACTAAACTAAAGGAATTTACCTAAACTGCTATTCTCCAGAATTTGATTTGTTAAAACAGCCAAAGCTATAAAACATTCAAAAAATGTCCAAACTAAAGATTTATTGAGGGGAATTGATAATATTAATTAAAAATCTCTTTAAATATTTCTGTCTGCACTGACTGTTTCCTTTACGCATGACGAATAATGTCGGCAGACGTGATATATTTTACAAAATAAATTATGATTAGCTGCCCTCAATAATTCACTCTGTTAGAAAAATATTATGTGTTATTTAGGACAGTTGTTAATTTCCTGTTTCCAGGAGCTGCTAATTGATAAACAGCTATAGTATATACTGTCTAGACATTAATTTTGTTGAGTAAACCTAATCTGAAAATGAGTTGTTTACTTGTTTACTGTATTTTATTGGACCAGTGTATAAAATCACAATGTATTTTAGACTATGAATTACATATCCTAAGTTCTGCATAAATATTATATATACAGTATTATAATTTGTAAGGTTATTCTATTTCTATAAAGCTACAAGATATAACTTAGGCAAATGAATGCAGAGCTGTACTGGCTTGAAAATGTAAAAAAAATGAAAATGTATAAAACAGCACCTTTCATGAGTTTCATCCACAAATTTGTAGGTCTCATTCTTGCGTGGCGGTAGGGATTCAATCAACACTCTGCCGAATTTCTAGGGTTTTTCTGAGAATCTGGATTAGCCGATTAGGATATCCGTATATGTGTGTAGGATGGTTATATATGCTGCTGTAAAGCCCTGTGTGGAATGAGATGATTGATTACCATAAAATAATGTTTATTGAAAAAGTACAAGGTCTATTATTATATAAGTCTAAATTAGAAGAATCTTGTACTCTGTATTTACAAGGGATATATGCAAATTGTGAGGTTCACCTTTCAAACCAGTGGTCGCTGATCCTTTGACAAGTAGAATCATCCAGCATTTATAGATAGTGTGCATGATCAAGGGGTCTAGTAAGATGCATTGCCTGTTAATAGTTTAAAAATAGACATATGCAGATAGGCTTATTTAGCCATTCTGGACAAATAGATGAGTAAAATTGTCTTGCATTAGGGAGAATAAAGTGTGAAAAGGGGCACAGTTGGGCCCGTTGCCTGTTAGTGGGTAAATATGCAAGACTCCCCCCCCCCCCCTTGAGTAGTAAAATCATCTGACATTAGACAGGGTATGATAACAAACGAGAACACATTACTGCCTAACGAGTAAAGAAAATGACATTATTAAGAGTTCAATCCCCCCCTGAAGTAAAAGGGAGAGTTGGTCACCTACTATATCTTAACCTCACATAAAAACACTTACAGCTGTGCTCCTGACATATGATATATAATCAACATGTTTACAAATTTAGTCTGTAGTGTTTATTATTTTTCTCAGTGTTTATCATTTTCTCAATGTTTGGACATAATCAACCCTAGGGGGGCTTACATTACCAGCTGTTTGATATAACATTACAGGTCACCAAAGGTTCAGCCTTGGAAGTTGGAATGTTGTAAATAATGCTGATTTTGTAAAAACTTGGCAGATTTAAAACATAGACAACAAGTCTGTCAAATATAGTGACAGAGGGGTGGGGTGGGAGGGGGTTGGGGTGATGGTGGTGGGGCAACAGTCTCTGATAATTTCATAAACTCTAGACAATGCATTTAATTATGTTACTTTTTCCAATGCCAAATTTTTTACTCATTAAGAATAAGGGAAAACTGTTCCACATTAATGGTTATCTAACTGAAGTACCTGTGTTTCTATTCTTTATGTTGTCAAATAGAAATGTGCCTTGATGCACTTCCTTCTATTTTTTTTGCTCTGCCTAATGACAGATTATTTACTCTGTCTAAAACCAGATAATTTTATTCTATCCTAACCCATTAAGCTGCAATGTGCCTTAATGTGCTTACTTTGTTATTTTACTTGTCAAAAGGAAAGTGTTGGGCATTAATGGGTTAAGCCAGACTATTCTACTTGTCAATGGAGATTCTTATACACTTATGCATTAATGGTATCTGCCAATAGATCTATACTGTAACCCATTAATAGCAATGTGCACTAATGTGCTCACTTCTATTTACTATCTTCAATAACAGATTATTTTATTCAGTCTAACGGCGGCCAATTTTACTTCCATACGCATACCTGGCGGGCATAGAAAAATGGAAAGGTAAAAAAATTGGGCAAATTTTCAACCCATGTCGGTCAACAAATAGGGGGGGGGGATATAATCAAAGCAATCAGGAGGGGGGGATGGCGGGGGCTGTAACAACTTGTCAACAAGCTGGGAACAAGCAGTTGAAAAATAACCTGATATCAGCTCACCCCCCTACCCCCCCCCCCCAGTAAATCCATCCCTGAACTAGTGTGATTTTACACGTGTGGTCGCTGAAGTGTAAGCCAGCTTTTATAAAAGCACGTGTCATAATCATACGTTTGACATATGTATGCAATACTAAACATCCTAAGCATGTGAATTATGCAGCATTACTCAAATACCTTTAATTATTAAAGCCGAATTTAATTAAATCTTGGAACAAAACTCGGAGCTTATCCCTATTCAGGATAAAACATTCACAAAAACATTCAAAAACAAAGATCCACCCAGCTGTGATCTCTGCGAGTAAAGAAAATTTCACAAGGAAATGGGGAAACATTTTGACGCAATGGCTCAGTTGGAACTTTAACCACTACATTGTTACGCCGCCCCCTAGTCCTTTTGAAAGTTAAAGCAAAATAATCAGCTTAATTGTGAATAGTACGTCTCGTTCCAGGTTTTTTTACGCGGTTTTGCTAAGTACATTGTCCGAATTGTGTTGAAATATGGTTCAAAGTTCTTATATACGTATGTTATTAACCTTATTATAGACTTCATTTTGCTATGGTGTGTAGATTGTTTTAATGTCCGAAATATGTGCTCGGAACGGCTTTGTTTTACTCAGATATCGACGAAAATTGAGGTGTTTTGCAGAAAATATATTTAAATTACAAATAATACACGAAAAGAAAGCTTATTGCCGGGAAGGTTAACAATATAGGTACTAAATTTATTGAAAAATATCGCGAAATTATAGTCAAATAACATTATAACAACACAATTCGGAAAATATACTTGGCAAAACCGCGCGAAAAGTGGCCTGAGACGAGATTTCAAGCTATCTTGGAAAACGCCCTAAGTCAAGGATGGCCGCGATATTGGGCGCCAATTTGAGTTCCTTACCTGGGCTCACTGTAAGAATGATTCGTTTTGCCTATGATTCGTCCATGGTGTGTTTATGTTTAATTATTTGGCGAGTGGTTAGGATTACACATTATGCCACAGGTATCATGCTGATATTTAATTAATAGTTAGCAGTTTATAATGGCCTCCAACAGCTGGGAGAATATCATCTCTTTGAAGCATACTGGGTAGAAAAAGCTAGAAGTTAACATAGACACATGCGCCATGTCATGGCAAAAACAACAGACACAATGGAGCCGGCATTGTAGCTTTTTGCCTAAACCAACATGGCCGACATTGAATGTCAAAACAATCACCTCAATATACAGTATTTTTTGGAGTAAAATGGTACTGAAGCCAAAACCAGTGAACTCTAAGTAAACTGGAACGCTAACTCCTATGATCAAGTTCTATGATTCGTTGAAGCCAAGCTAGTTTTTCTGAGGTTTGAGTTGAAATACTTAACGCCCAACATTGGGCTGCATATGAAATTGAAGCTATTAAAAAGTTCTATTTGATATAAAAACTTCAAGACTTTAGGCAAAATGGAAATACTTAAAAAATACAAAAACAACCGCAATTTTGTAAAATACGGCAATTTTTCCCTCAAAGTTTTAAGTATTTTCTTTTTACCTAAAGTCTTGAAGTTTTTATATCAAATAGAACTTTTTAATAGCTTCAATTTCATATACAGCCCAATGTTCGGCGTTAAGTATTTCAACTCAAACCTCAGAAAAACTTAAGCTGGCTTCAATTTCCCCCTCTGAGTTATCGTTCCAGCTTATTTATAGTTCAATGGCCAAAACAGAGTGTCTCGGACTTCGGTTTCAGTAATTTGTTTTTAATCGTTTCTGTAAACGTTGCGTATATTAACTTCCAGTGTCGTCTGCGCATCCAAATGACGCGTTCTGCGTCGGGATAAAATTGCAGTTGAGTCATAACATGTAACTGAGACTGGAAGATTTAAAAGATGCATGTCAAAGTATTCAACTGTTCAAATCATCATTTGAATATGCAAAAAGTTGCTCGAAAAACGATTAGTTTCCGCAAGGCGGACTCGCTTTAAATGAATAAATATGTTCTCGTATGTGTACCTTTCAATATTTTGCTTTACACCAAAGACAAAATACGCCAGTACAAAACATATTCAATGTGAATTGGAAATACTATGGAAATCCAGTTTCCATATTAATTGCCTTTTCCATACTATCAATATATGTATTTCCATGCTGTATATAATATGGAATTAGTGGGGATATACTATGGATTTAGTGACACAAATATGATTTTCATAGTATGAATTTTCACTGTTTTTTCCAGTGGTTAACCCCATTGTGCCACATACACCCCCTCAAATACATCAAAGTCCCCCTGCCTCCTACGGCATCCCTTCCCGGCAAAGCGGAACAATGTCAATGTAATCTGGTCCTTAATAAGGGGTGGCGCAGTCGTCAGAGCAAGCGCGTTCCACCTCTGAGATCGTGGGTTCGATTCTCGCTGGGGACTCATGACACTCAAGAGTCCGTCAACGCTCTACCGAAAGTCGTGGGTTTTCTCCGGGTACTCCGGTTTCCTCCCACAGGGAATGTTGACAGGGTGGGTTTGGATAATCCCCAAACTAACCCTTCCATCGTAGCTGTGTTCCCTGATCAGACATGAGTCATACGGTGGCAGCCAGAGGCGCCTTCCATAAACCTTCGACTCGATCAAGTCGAACTTCGTAATTCACTCAGCTCTCAGCTACAAGTAAGGATAATTAGCACCCCCCCACACTTACTTACTAATGGGCAATAAACACTTAAATGAAATAGTCAAATGGGACTTGCAGACAGTAACTCCATTTTAATTTTGTTGTTTTGTTTGTTTCTCTGTCTGGCAGGGATTATGTTTAAGCTTTTCTAATCTCTAGGAAATAATCAATATTGCCGGTATTCGGCTTGTCCAGTCACGCGAGAATATTACGTCATCCTATATAACCGGTAGCATATCGTGGATTTCATCGAAGTGCCGTTTTCGTTTATATCTTTGGAAATACTGAGAGTTATAAGATAATCTATACCTCTCTAGAATCCTTGAACAACGATGAGTATATAGTTTGTTGCTTCAGCAGGAAAGTTCCTATTCAGGAAAGTTTGCGTACATATTGATGTCGGAAATTGTCAGCCATGTTGAATTTGATTTTAATTAGTTTGAATCAGTGAACTATAAGTAAACTGGAACGCTAACTCCTGTGATCAAGTCCTATGATTCGTTGAAGCCAAGCTAGTTTTTCTGAGTTTTGAGTTGAAATACTTAACGCCGAACATTGGGCTGTACATGAAATTGAAGCTATTAAAAAGTTCTATTTGATATAAAAACTTCAAGACTTTAGGCAAAATGGAAATACTTAAAAAATACAAAAACAACCGCAATTTTGTAAAATACGGCAAATTTTCCCTCAAAGTTTTAAGTATTTCCCTTTTACCTAAAGTCTTGAAGTTTTTATATCAAATAGAACTTTTTAATAGCTTCAATTTCATATACAGCCCAATGTTCGGCGTTAAGTATTTCAACTCAAAACTCAGAAAAACTGAATGAAGCTGGCTTCAATTTCCCCCCCTGCGTTAGCGTTCCAGTTTACTTATAGTTCAATGGTTTGAATTTATCCAATTAAAATGTTGAAATTTGCCACCCAAAAAACCGGATGCCGCACAATTTCGAGTTGTGACGTCACTCGCACAAGCCGAATAGGAAAGCAGCTATTATTTTATTGTTACGTCACGTCTTTTATTAGAACTGACGCATTTCTTGAAGATTAGGAAATGAACGATCAGGATTAGTAATTTGGTGACCATTCGTAAAATGGTAAATAATATAAAGTATTTGGTAAACAATTTGTTCCGGGACATTCTGTGATCTTAATCTCGCGATGTAATCTTACGATGAATACTTTGTTTAAGACGTCTCAACAATCTTTAATGAGCAAATTCTACAGCTCCATTTACCGGGTCCTATTATTGGTTGAAGCCATACCTGAAGCTGCGCGCGAGAGGTAGTTTGATCAGATAGTTCGATCATGTAATCTCTCAAGTATATCGACTAGCCGGTCTTGCCTCGAATATGACTAGGCAATATCCTACCTCGCGCTAGGCGGGATCTCAGCGAAGTGGGATATATGGATTACTTCATGGTTGGTGAGTGCGTACGATTTTATTTACGAGTTGTGAAGGATCGAGTGAGTGCAGCGAACGAGTGTGTTTAGCGATCCTTCACAACAAGTAAATAATAAAAATCGCGCAAGCGAACCAACCATGAAGTAATTTGTTTATTATATAAGTGTAGAGATAATTATGTGACACTGACAGACTCACAGCGAAGTATAGCTAGCCTCAAAACAGATTTCTTACCGCTGAAATTCCAATTAAAGAGGTTTATCTTAAGTATTTTTAGCCTTTAGTGTTTTCTTTGGTGGTAATATATATTAGCTTTATCAGCGAAAAACACAATAAAACTCTCACTTTCGCTCAGTAAAACCCGGCGCCATGTTTACAATTATGGGCGCGAAAACACTAGCCAATCAAAACGCTGATACGATAGTTCACCACATGTGAGAGAAATCGTCCCACCAATCAAAACGCTGAGACGATAAATTTCACATGTACGAAAATCTCTATATACTTAATCTCTACTCTTTACTTAATCTCGAAAAATAGAATGTTCCATATCACATATTTTTTGCCGATTTTGAACCTATATTGGTGTTGTACGATAAGAGTTAAACGTTATGGAGCTAAACTGGGACACAACTACAACAAAAATATTTCGAGATCCGCGCTTCGTTCTCTAAAAATCATTATATTGGGATAGTCGTAGTGGAATTGAAGAATTGTCCTAGATTACTGAAACGAAATTTATTAAAGAGCGAGGCTCTTCAATACAGCACTAAATAATTTGCTGAGAGTTGTGCTTCAGTTGATCCGATGAACTGACCCTTTGACTTTTGTTGATTTTCTGACCTGTATTTATTGTTGCAGACCGCTGTCATCATTTCTTACGGGTAGTTGTGATACCTTTGAATCAGAAGATAGTCTGGTCACGTTGATAGTGGTTGGTATCAATGGCCTGGCTAGAGAATTTGCTCAAGGCGCTGAGGTAAGTCCTAGCCAGTGATCTCTCTACATACACCGGAACACACGCTACATTTATTAAGCCCTATGATTGGTGCATAATTTGCATAAACAATAGACCACATTTACCAGCAACAAGTAGCTTTTTTCTTAAAAACCTAAATAGCATAATTTCACAGTAAACACCATTTATATGCCTGAACAAACAAACAAACAAACAAACAAACACAAACAAACACAAACAAACAAACAAACAAACAAACAAACAAACAAAATTACGATGAACTTAATGTCACATATAACAACACTCTCACCACATATCACAGACCAAAAACTGGAATTATGCCAACAGAACAGTTATGTGATGAGCGTTTCAAGAACATTTCAGACCATAATTTCAAGAAACTCTTGTTGCAATATTGCTTTACGATCTTCGACATAGAACACCCAATGTCGTGGAAGACATTATGTCCAAAATGCAATCAAGCAAGACCATTGAACACTCTCAAGAACTGTTGCTTCTATGCCCTTGTATATTTGATTTTCGAACTGACTCTATGTAAATTATTAGTGTGTGTTGTGTATGTCTTAAGTGTATGTATTCATATGTAAGGTCTGCATTCTGTATACGGTATTTGTAAATCCAGGTCATCAACGTAATTGGCTCATGCTGTGTTGAAGTTCCTGTGCCGTTTTGTTCTTGTAATTTTTGTACACGGCAAAGTTGATAAATAAATAAGATAGATAGATAAATATATAAGAATCTTTTTAGACTAACTTGGAAAGATCTAGGTTCTTATACGCCAGGCATCATTAAAATGTGCGAGCGCACGAGCGCCGCTCGCAGGTACCTTTCGCATTTGTAAAGGCACGTTCTAAAATCTTGACATTTTTTAATACACCTCATACTTTCACCACACTAAAACGATGTTTTTGCACATTTTGAAGTTTTGCATTTTGCTTGCAGGCACTAAATAATATTAATGAGCCCTGTTATACGCTGGCTTTTACTATAGAGGTTCAAATGTATCTGCATTGTGATTTCAGAAACGATGCTATGGTGAGCATATGGAATATCCGTTTGAGAACAAATTGTATGAACTGGATATCAAGGTCGTAGACGATGACGGGAACGAGTCGGACGTCTTCAGTGAACTTGATGACATCAGCACTACAGGTACAATGACGTCATTGTTAATAATCTATGTTTAATACAACATTCGTAAGAAATAGAGAATCTCTCATCTTTTCAACATGTTGTGCTCGCAACAGACTTGTAGCAAACTTGTAAACAAGTTGTGACGAAGCTGCCACAGATTTTTCGCTCACAAGTTGTCAAATTGATGATTGCAAATTGTTGTACTACCAATTTGCAAGAATTCTGTTAGTTATCGATCTTATATCAAGTCTGCTGTTGGCCTGTGACAATATGTCACAACAAGCTGGGAACAAGCAGTGTGAACACATCCAAGGATATTAGCCCGTTGGAAAAACCTTGTAACAAGTCTGTTGCAGGTTTATAACAACTTGTCAACAACCTAAGAACAAGCAGTGCGAGCAGAACCTGATACGCTTGTTTGAACAACTTTGTATTAACATTAACAAGTGTACTGTAAGCCTGTAACAACTTATCAACAGCTGGAAACGAGCAGACCGAACTCAACTTGATATCAGCTTGTTAAAACAACCTTGTAACAAGTCTGCTGTAAGTCTGTAACATCTTGTCAAGAAGCTCGGAACTAGCAGTGTGAACACAGCCTGGCATCAGCTTGCTCCAACAACTTGTACATTTAAACGTGTGTACTTATAACGTGCACACGCAAAAACGCACAATTTGCAACAAACCTGCAGCAGACTTGTACCAATGCTGTTTCAACAACTTGTTATCAGGATGTGTTCGCACTGCTTGTTCCCAGCTTGTTGACAAGTTGTCAACGGCTTGTTGACAACTTGCTACAAGGTTGTTGACTTAACAGACTTGTTACAAGTTGTTCCAACAACTTGTTATCGTCCTGCAATTTAGCAACTTGGTAAAACGTTGTGAGTGACAACCTTGTAGCAGCTTGATAAAATGACAGCATTGTTAAGTGACAATTGGAAACATGTCTTGTTGACAAGATCTGAGATTTTCTCGTGTGTAGTCAGGCTCTTGGCTTTATAGAAGGGAGCGTCAGATTCAAGGGCGAACAGATACCGCGATATTGCGCTATCGATGGCCTGGAAAGTTTTGAAAAGATTTGCCATCAATCTGTATTTGTTCACACTAGGTCTGTGTTGCGTGTTTTCCTCGCGGGATTCTTACAACTACGTGGAGACATATCTAGAGAGAACAGTTGGCCAATCAGATGACATCTTGAGAGAGGACGTACCTATAGTGTTAGTTCTAGCTCAAGATCTGCAGGAGAAAGATACACAGAAAGAGTTGAGATCTAAAGCACAGGAGCTTGTTAACAGGTAAACACGAGTGGCAGATGCGGTTAGCGCGCTGCCCCTTACCTCTGAATTAAGGCAATTTTCCATTACGGTCGCTTTGTCCGCGCGGGCTGAGCGACCATGTTTCAACTTCCGTTGTAGGTGTCTAGCATGAGATTTTTTTGGCCGCTTTACACCTCGCGGACACGCCTGAAAGTTGAACTACATTCAACTTTCTTGGCGTGCCCGCGCGACTAGTTATTCACGTGATTCGAATCGGTCGCTTCGCCCGCGCGGGCACAACGACCATAATGGAAAATGGCCTTTACGTTGGTTATACAGCAGCTCGAGGGCAGCGATTTACTTGGGTTGGGTAACGTCCTTTGCTTGATAAACTCATGTAAGTTGAGATTGGTTGTTTCGGGGTTGACTACCTCGCGGGCGTTTGTTGTGGATCGTAACCTAATCCTAACCCTAAGTGTATCGACGTCACCCACGACGAATGCCCGTGAGTTAGTCAAATCGGGCTAGCTGCGGCCCCCCAATATTTTATAAAGGGGGGCCGAGATATCTTTCGGTCCCCCCAAAAAATAATTGAATTTTTAAAAAATTGCAGCAAATAGCATGGACTCACAAATCATAATGAAAGAATTAATGAAAGGGCTTAACGAAAGAGGTAGAGACGACTCTGAAAACGCCATTTCCGACGATCTAGAGACTCCAAATTTTCAAAAAAATTTACTCGGCGCCAACCATGGTGGCGCCTCGACAGGGCGGCCCCCCGAAGTTTAACAAGGTTCCTACGCCCCTGAACTAAACTGAACTAAGCTAAACTTACTGTGAAACATTATTGAGGGTCTGATTACAAGGCGAGTTTCTAGCCCCGTTAGCCGAGCCTATATTTCATCTCGGCCTGGGCCCCCCGGTGATAACATCCTATTCAGCCCTTGCAAGTGACGTCACAACTCCTATTTGTTTGACTCCCGCAATTTTGGGTGCCAAATTCCACTGAGCAAATACAAACTAATTTAATGAAATCCAACATGGCTGACATCAATACATACGCCAACTTTTCTTAATATCTTCGAGTTCTAGTCACGCTAAAACGACAAACTATACACAAAAATACTCCTAGCGAGATATAGCTTGTTTTATAAGTAATGTTTACAACACGAGCGGCCGTGTTGTATCGGATATACAAACTCGAGTCGAAGACGAGATTTTGTATATCCGATACAACACGGATGCGAGTGTTGTAAACAACTTGTGAAACGTCTTGATGAGAACATTCGTATTCTTCAACAATTTAAAAGAAATGAATGATATTTGGTGAGAAAATTGAACTTAAAGTTTATGTAAATCAGCATGATTCTGTATCAGATATACAAACTCATTCACGCTCATGATTTCTTTTGTGTTTTCATCATGAATTATTAATGAGTTTCACAAAGTATTTTAACACCAAATTGTGTGTATAACATAGTTTTAAAAGCCTTCCTGTCGTCAGCAATATTATTTTTCAAGGGGTGGGAAACGGAACATATATAACAGCCAGCTTTGTAGTTTTAATTTTTGAATTTTGTGACGTCACGTGAAAACGATCTATATATCAGGCCAATATTCTACGTTGTGTGTTTAGGTATGGCTGCGTGTTTATTGATATCCACATCAGTCATTTCTATCGAGATCTGCTGATCACTGACACCCAGGTAGATGAAGCTATCAAGAATATCTTGGAGGGAATTAAGAATCAGACGAGATCACGATGTACTTCTGAGGATATGAAGGAACCCGACCCTGATTTGAGGTACATATACTGGGGGAATTTGATAGTTAATTAGGGATAGATAATGCGCACTCGAAACTACTTCCATTAAATATGTTCAGCTAAGTCAGGTGATTGGAAATGACAGCCAAAATAATGCTTTCTCTAAGGTACTGTTTCCTACTATTGCAGTTTGAAGTTTACGCAAGATGGTAATTAGCTCAAATACTCCAGGCAAACATCCCCCCCCGTAAAGCCCGCCTATGATTGATTTCATAGCATTTTCAGTATGTAACGGTCGGTGTGGGGCAGACTTTTCTGGGGGCGCTATTCTCAAAAATACGGCAACGACTTCAATTCGTATTTTGTTTCCCTTCAGGATCTTACTGTGTGCAAACTGTGGCGATCCTTTCCCGGTCGAGCTAATTCTGGGTCCTCTGTTCACGAACCAATCATGTTCTAAATGTCCAGGCAGAAACGACAGTGTTATGCTGGAGACTTTTGTTGGCTCTGAGAAGAAGACTGTTATGATCACTTTCACATCCTATCATCGTAAGTCCTTGAAATTATCTACCAAGTTTAAGAAATTGGCTTCAGTAAAGGCCACTGATCTGAAATCTACAAGTGGATAGAGCATCCTATTGAATTCAACGAGCCAATTTTGAAGCCTGAATGTTTTTAATGAGATCAGATTTATAAATTTGTCAAATTCGTGACTAGACAAATCACTAGCTGTTTAAATTTGTTATACTATGAAGCAAATATCTTTTCCTATGTAACTTGAGAAATATAGCTTCCAACATCTCTTCTAATGAGTTTTAGAACGTTTTAAACATCACATAATGAGGCTTATGGCGGCCATATTGGTGTGACCTCATTAGTTATTCACCGGCAAATTTAGGAAGAAAGAGAGGCCACTGATGATCAATTCTTATTTGGACAATATTTTTCCTTTTCCACCAATAAGTGGAAACATATAGAAGCTCTTTAAACATGTCCCCAACACCACAGTAGATTTGTGATGGTCACACCAATATGGCCGCCATTGGCTTCATTTATGCATAGCAGATGCACTATCCAATTTTTGGATTGTACCCGAAGATGTACACGAGGCAATTTTTGCTCAACCTGCAACGCAATTTAAACACAGCGACGTTAGGTAAACAAGGTATTCGCAGAAAAAAATGCGTGCATAAATCTCGTGTTACTTTGCCGATATTATTCTTGCTAAATCTGCCCAGAAGGCAACAAAGAATGATAATATCGGTGGAGTGAAATGCGGGCCATATTTACTGTTTTTCTGTGCGTACATTTCTACATAACATGGCTGTACAATGCAGACCGTACATGCGCATACATACATTTAAGACATACACAACGCAAACTAATAATTTACACAGAGTCAGTTCGAAAGTCGAATAAACAAGGGCAAAGAATGTTCAATGGTCGCGCTCGATTGCACATTTCAACGTGGGACTGGTTGTATAAAAAGGTAGTTAAAGTTAACTATAGTTAGTGCGAAAGTAAACCAATCAGAATCGCGAATTTTAGAGCTAACTACTATTTAACTACAAAACGACTAGTTAAAATGTAGTTAAGACTTTTATACAACCGGCCCCAGGTCATTTGTACTTTGAAACAAAGGAAGACAAATTGCTGGAATTAAAACTTATAGCATTTTATTCCCTTCCTGTTCTAGGTGCATACAGTTTAAACTATCAAAAATTCCATGGCTATATTCTTGTCTACTCCGCTGTAAGATCTGCGTCGCTCTCAACATTAAGGTTTGTGAAATAATTCACTAACCCAATCCTCACCCGAATCCTAGCTTAATCTTAATCCGGACCTAACCCTAACCCATACATACATACATTATTCAGCTCACTCCCCAATGGGGCTTTTCAGTGACCGATTACATCAAGTATCTAGCTGACCTATATTATGTACTTAGCCTACATTATTTATTTTTACAATTGTGATATTACTTTCCTAATCTGTATATCCTAACCCACCCAGTCAACTTTCCCTGTGGGAGGAAACCGGAGTGCCCGGAGAAAACCCACGACTTTCGGCAGAGCGCTGACTTACTCTTTTCACATGAGTGTGATGAGTGTCCTCAACGAGAATCGAACTCCAGACTCAGAGGTGAAAGGCTGTTGCTCTGACGACTGCGCCACCGAAGCCCATAATCTAATCGTAACCCTGTTACCCTAACCACAATCTCATATATAATTCATATTCTTATTTTATATCTCTCATGACTTGTTGCTAGTGCATATGCATCTTCTATACCTACAATTCCTGTACAAGTTATAATAAGAACCCTAATCTTAATGTTAATCGAAACCTAACCCTTAATCTAATCGTAACTCTACCCCCTAACCATAATCTCGTCTAACTAATATTCTTATTTCCTATCTCTCATGACTAGTGTATTTGCATCGTCTATACCTACAATTCCTATACAAGTTCTAATACGAACCCTAATCGTAACCCTAATCTTAATCTAAACCTAACCCTTAATCTAATCGTAAACCTACCCCTAACCATAATCTCGTATAACTAATATTCTTATTTCCTATCTCTCATTACTAGTGTATTTGCATCGTCTATACCTACAATTCCTATACAAGTTCTAATACGAACCCTAATCGTAACCCCAATCCTAATCTTAATCCAAACCTAACCCTGGCCCTTAATCTGATCGTAAACCTACCCCTAACCATAATCTCGTATAGCTAATATTCTTATTTCATATCTCTCATTACTAGTGTATTTGCATCGTCTATACCTACCATTCCTATACAAGTTCTGGCCACGACGGGCAGTTACTCCGGTGCGAGTGTTGTATTTCATAGTAATGTCGCCAAGACACTGCTTGCTGATGGGACTAACTTGGCAAGTAAACTATGTGCCAAGTTTCAAACTACCTCGCCACAATTTCAATACCAAGGTATGTGTGTTGCTACTGATCTGCTAGCCTACGTGCATAGACGACTAGCATCAAAGACACAGTGTCAACTGCTGAGCGATGTGATTTGGTGAACTTTTTCCAGTTTGTCGCAATAGAGGTGTTGCACCATCACGTGACCAAATTCTAAAATCTTTAACGTGCAACCTATAAAGCTGGCTGTTAAACATGTTTTGTATGTCATTATAACAAAGTATTCATAACAAATTTCAAGTCGATACAATTATTCCCTCGCGAGTTAAAAAGGTTTGAATAATTAATTCGTCAGCATTATTTTCAAATTCCGTTCAAAGCTACGTTTTTTCTAAACCGAACGCGAAAAACTCAATTTTACTTTTAAAAGCAATATCATAGTAAACAGAATATAAACATGTCTAATAAAACACGTCTTTCCTTAACTGCCATCCAAAAACACGTCTTTCCTTAACTGCCATCCAACATGGCGACCAAAACACAAATGCTCAAGAAATGATGTGTTTTATAACAAAATTCTATATTATATTTACTATGATACTATAGATTTCTTTTAAAAGCTAACCTAAGTTTTTCGCGTTATGTTTGGAAGGAAAACGTAGTTTTTAACGGCATTTGAACATAATTCAGTCCTTGAAACTCAGGTCGGCATTCGGCAATGCCGACCTAAATGCCGACCTGCAAAGCGATATGTGTAGATTTAGGTCGGCAAAATTTTGCCGACCTACTTTCAAATACGTCTCGGCATTTTTTTCCGCGAACGCATCTTTCACATATATTTCAGGTCGGCAATTTCTTGCCGACCTGAAATTTCGGGAGTTTCAAGGACTGATAATGCTAACGTCAGCAATACGAATTATTCAAACCTTTTAAACTCGCGAGGGAATACTTGTATCGACTTGAAATTTGTTATGAATACTTGTTATAATGACATACAAAACATGTTTAACAGCCAGCTTTATAGGTTGCACGTTGAAGATTTTAGAATTTTGTCACGTGATGGTGCAACACCTCCATTGTGCAGAAGGAATGGCGAATGACTAAATGGCTCATTATGTAATAAAAATCGGCCTAATTTACACCAAATCTTCAATTTAGATCAATCTTACATGCCCAATGGTATACTTTCTATCTGTTAAACTTTATAGTTAATTATTTTGGCTGTTTAAATTTCTATATTTTCTATTTTTTTTCTGATAACCTAAAAAATTTCGTAGGACCAATGGTCCGCTTTTTTGCACCCATGCTTAGCTTTGTCCTTTCGGCGTCCGTATTATTGGAGAGGTTCGAGTGTTTTCGCTATTTTACCAATGTTCTTTTCATTTCTACAGCTGGTGCATTTGCGGTGTTCTTTAACCGTGTTTGGGAAAAGAAGAGAGAGTCCGAAGCGGCATATGCAGAGCACTTGATGACATTTAGCGATACATTACCGCGCAAGAAACACGATCCATTACCCGAGGTGCCTCCGTCACCTCGCGACCGTAAGCCGAACCGTAACCGAAGCTTTAGCGCACGTCATTACGACTCACCGATACTGGTCACTCGGGATATTCACAGTAGTTCGGGGAGCCTTACCGCGAGACCTCCTCCGTTCGAGGTTAGCCAATATTTATGTTATGTTGTGTATGCTAATTATGTGACGAGGTTAGCAGTTATGTTCTGTTGTTTGCTTGTTTGTTTTTCAAGAAAGATCACTAAACAAATATCAAACATTTTAATACTGAAATTTGTGGATCTAATGGCCATAGGCCGAGGAGAACTGGATGAGAAATTTCGAAAAGTTCGCCTTGCTTTTCCGGGCTAAACAGAACTGAATACGTAATTAGTACATATACTAGTACGTATTAGTACATATAATTTGCTGAATACTTGACTTAATTGTGCAATTGGCCATCTAAAATGCAAAGACAGGACCCAAAATAACGGCCGGTCAACGGTCAATGACCGGCCAAAAATGCCTGTTGACCGGTCACTTTTAAACCTCGCCTTTGACCGGTCACTTTTAAATTTTCATGCCTTCCGCTAGAATTTTAAATCCTTATGATAAAGATTTCCCTGAAAGCACTACAGTAACACTGATAACGTTGCCTATTCACCTGAATACACGGTGATTGCTAACGTCTTGAGCGTTTAGAACGTCACTGTGAAACAATAAAAGCGATGTCTCTGAACAAATTCTTATGATTTGTTTCACTGTTAGTATATGCGTATTAGTGACCGGACGAAAACAGATTTTGACCGAGCTAAAATCAAGCTGACCGATCATTTTGACCGGAGACCTATCGGCCGTTATTTTGAGCCCTGAAAGACCAGTCCAGGATCTTAAAAAACCTTCACAATTTACTTTTCACTGAAGTGGAAAGCAAGTTCCAAAGGCATATACAAGTTTCTGCTGAATGCTACACAACTCATTTAATACTAGTTAATACTACTTTTCGCTTCGGCAGATAACATTGACCTCGGTCTGAATAATTATTGATATCATGCACAGCCCCATCCAATAATTGTTTATAATTATTCTAGGTGTCGTTGGTAGAAGAAGATGACGGTCTTAGTCCTTATGCTGTGGTAAAGAGAACGTCATACCCTCAAGTTCTAAACGAGAACAGACCGCCATTTACCAGTACGCCGAATGCAAGTTCTACAGAGGAAATTAATCCGTACGCGTCGTCCACGCCTCTGGGAGCTGAGGTTTGTTATCTTTATAAGTTAAAGGGGCCACTCTATGTGATCCCAACTTTACGGGAAGAAAAGTTGCTATTTTTTAATATCCCGCTCGTTGTATAAAATCTCACCACAGGGCTAAAAATAACGGCCGGGCAACGGACAGTGACCGGCCAAAAATACCTCTTCACCTGTCACTTTTTTGCCCTTTGTTATTATTTTTTCACTGTAATTATTTTAGTGTGTGCGTATTAAGTAATAAAATCTCGCTCATTAATAGTGATATTTTTGAGCATTTGCTGTATTTTACGCATTTTATAAATGACCGGTCAGAATCAGAAAATCAGACCTAATGCAGCACTTTTTGATGGGTAGATTGCCAATCCTGTGTTGTCCCTGTCTAGCATGATGAAAAAGTAGCGTTCCGAACACGTAATCTAAGCCTCTGTTTATATGAGCCTAGGCGAGATCCCGCGTGCTAATTAAAATGCCTATTAAGAATTGTTTTCATTTATATGAGAGGAGGGGCCAGCCTTCCTAGGCAAGATCTCGCTTTTGATTACCCGAGATCTCGCCTAGTAGGGCAGGAAGGGGTAGCCCTTCTAGTAGGGCTGAGAAAACTCCGCTTTTCGAAGTCATCTCGATTTAAATATTTAGTTCTAGAACAATATTCAATTGTCTTCTGGTTTTTAATCGAAAATTTGCTCGGCAAAGTATGATTTTGGACTTCGTAAGAAAATAGACGAGTTGTAGGGAAGCCATTTAATGCTGTAAACAAAAGGTGAAAACCAGCCCTGCTAGTAGGGCTAGCCTTTCATGTAGGACTCATGTAAACAAGGGCTGAAAAGCAGCCCTAGCACTTCATGAAGAGCTCATGTGAACAAGGGCTGAAAACTGTTAAAACTAATTCACTCAAGAACATTTCTCTTTACTTGATTATGTATTTACCACCGCCAGGTTATGTTTTCACCTGAGGATAAATAAAAAACTACAGTATTAAACATTTTAATACGAAAATTGGTGAAGCAGTGGCTCAATTTGAATAAGATGATTTGATATTATAAATATGTATGAAAATTTGATTCTATGAATGCTTTGTTCATGTATTCATTGCAATTTCAGGTTTTCTCCCAGAAACAGGACAGAGTCGATGACGAACATCTTTACTCCAAAGTTGATCGAGCAGCGATACTTCGAGAAGCCGAAGCCGAAGACCGAGTCGCTTCAAACAAACCTTTATACCTTGATAACACTTCATACGATGATAGACAGGGATATCGAGGGTCAGGCACCTTCGAGGTTCCCGATACACCCCCTCCAGTACCTACACGTACCATACACGAAGATGATGATGAGCAGGGGCCTGGAAATGAAGATCCGAGATATGCCACTATACGAAGTACAATGAGCAATAATCATGATGAAGGATATTCTACCGTGGAGGAGACATTACAGAGGGGGAATAGGGCGGGGAATAAGGTGAGTACACTGTAAGATTATACCAGTGAACTCAATTTGTTAACCTGGAACGATAACTGGCGGGTGAAAAGTGAAGCCAAAATAACAGTGCCTACGCCATCAAACGTGATTGATTTCACAACGGCCAAAGTTCAAAATAAGTTCACGAAAATAGAAAAAAAACTTGAATATCTGTTAAAACCTGCACGATAGCTTATCTTATCCCATATTTTTATGGCTTTCATAAACTTTTTGCACAAACTAGCTTATACGCCTTATACGACTGACAAAAAACAAAATATTTTCGCTGTTTGAACAAAAACACTGAGAAAACTTGCTTTAATTAACTTACTTCAGTGACAAAGATATGTTTTCCTCCTAGTTTTCCTTCTGTAATCTTTTTTAGCCAGCTACAATGGAGAAACTACTTCGATTTGCAAAAAAAACTGTGTTTTTTTTTCCAAAAAATAATACAAAAATAGAGTTTACGTACGGACCGCGCAGTAAATAAGTTGTGGGGGACTGAAACTGACGTACGAACCGCGTGAAGGACTGGGATTTAGGCTTCACTTTTTCCCCCCTGAATGATTGAATGTTATCGTTCCAGATATGAAAAAATTATGGAGTTCACTGGATTATACACACGCACAAGTCGTTAATAGAGGCCAGTCAGTTAACATATGGGAAATTGTTTTTTGCATAATTCCAATCTTACAATCCTAATCCTAAGCCACAATCATCATAATCACAAGTAGGTTTTGGGTTTTCCGAACCCTCCTTAGAAGAACTGGAAATTTTCCGACTTACAGGCTTTAGCTTGGGTAAATATCAAGATTTTGTTGGCATCTCACTCGATTGAATAATAATTGAAAGGTTTTGTAGATGGAAAATTATTGAGTGTAAATTATATACATTTATTAGACCTAACCAGGAACAGCTGCGAAAAATGCAACTATAGGTCCCTGGCAGGAATCGAATCTGCGGCCCTGCGATTCCGGTGCAGCGCTCTAACCAACTGAGCTACAGAGTCCAGTTGTCGAGCTCTAACCACAAGTTCATGTATATATACTAGGGTACTGCCATGTTAAGTTGTGGGTAAATATCTAGATTTTGTTGGCATCTCACTCGATTGAATAATAATTGAAGGGTTTTGTAGATGGTTTTGCCAGTTGGCCATTGCAGTACTGCTAGTCTGACCGAGTACTGCCTGTTGCTATACTAATACTAGCCTGACTAGTCTAGTACTTACTGCTTTGCAATGTTTCAACCTTCCTCAATGCCAGTAAACCTTCCTCGCGGGTGGTTCCCGCATACCCGCAGGCGCAGTAACATTGTAAAAAATATTTGTCTTTTATGTCTTTTGCTCGAATTGCATTCACGACGCAACGTTTCGACACACCGGTAAGGTACGTTCACACAGCGATTTGTCGGGCCGATTTTAGGTTTCTCTGAATGTTAATGACGAATATTTTCAGTTGGGATGTTGTCAGATGACGTTTGCCACGTATTTTTCAAATATCATTAACGTGCATCTGAAATCGGCCCGACAAATCGCAACGTGTGAACGTACCTTAAAGTGTCTTCATCAGGGCTGATCTGAAGTCGCATCTTAGCTCCTTATTTACTCGACGGATGACGTCATCGGCCAACAAGGTAGCTACTTAGCAGTTATTCTACGAACTCGAGGCGTACATGAGCTGATAGCCGGCTATTAGTCATATACGACGAGAGTGAGTAGAATAACTGTTTTATTATATACACAAGCTCTGGATATGAACAGAACATTTTGGCGTACTTTTTTCAAGTAAAACTTGAATTTCCTCTTCATTTAATTGTCCAAATCTGCCAGCCATTTTTCTACTTTTCTCTACTAGCAGGATATGAGCTAATATCCTGCTAGTGGAGAACCAATCAGATTGCAGAATACCTCGTATCCAGAGCTTGTATATATAAAAACATCAGATAGCTACCTGCCTGCCTTCATCTCTATTCAAAGCCGGATGAGTGTAGCATGGTGAAGCGGGGTGTCGAAATATTGGGTCGTGATTGCAATTCGACTGGGCTTTGCATTCATTTACTTAAACCATTTACATGTAGCGAGCGAACAAACTTTAAATATTTGTTTTTCCCCCCAGATACGTCCCCTCAGTGCAGATCCATTTGAAATGAGAATGAAAGATAAGATTCAGTTCTTTCGTGAGAGAACAATTCCTCTGCACCCCTCCGTCATGCGCTCGTTCCCCAGCGACAGTTTACGAAGATTACACGACAAGAAAGTGGTACCAGGCCTCATCAGCAAGTTCTCAAACAGCGCGCCTTTGGCACAGATGGAGGTATGAAAAACTAGTCATTACATTTACATTACATTCGTAATATAAGGTATCACTTGCCTCGACAACAAAAACATGACAACAATCGTAGTGAATAATGCCTAGTGATTCCAACAACGTCTTGATTTAAAAAGTAATCAAAAAGCAAGTTCAATGCGTTAGAAATGAGTACTTAAACATTTTGCAGCCGTTTTGATAGTAATACAGCGGTATTATCTGTAACAATGACAATACGTTGTGTTGTCTGCAGAAATTACGTCATAGCTACAGACGCCACGAATTACATGTAGCCAATCAAAACAGAGAATTGATGAGAAATACATAATAATTTAATATATTTATCAATTCCTGTTCCAGGAATCGGAAGTGCCAGACTACGCCTCGATCAAAGACCTGGAAGAAGTACGCAAAAAAGCCAACAGACATTCTACGATACCTGAAATCACGAGTTACTCCGATAGTGTCGTGATGCGCTCGACAAGCAAGGAGATTCCACGAACAGCAAGGTGGGCTAATAAGAACTAAACTAAGCAGGCCTTACCAGGAAGGAAATCGCAGGGGTGCAATGAATTGCACTCCTTGGGATTGTTAGGCGTGCAGTGGCGTACAACCATTTTTTTTATTCCCAATGGACATCACAAGGCGTTTAATTCTTACTCTTGCAAGGCCTTAGCTAGTACAACGGCGAACGCTGGAACTGAATTTTGTGAAACTTTGAAAACATGGTTGAAACTAAACATTAATTTTACTCAGCCCCACGCGCGATTAACTATGCTAACTGCACTACAAGTATCAAGGGCAGGCGTGCGATTTATTGCACGCCTTTCCTGCTAAGGCCTGGCTAAGCATGCAACGACTAACAATAAAAGTACAATTAATATAGTGTTTAAGTTGTGTACTTTGGTTTACACTTGTACTCCAATGTAAAGTTAATATGCCCCAAGACACTTCATAATAATAACATGAAACTATCCTAGCAAACCGCTAACAATCCCTATAGACTTTGTTGTCGAGTACGTGTACCGTGAGCCTCTGGCTTCGCCGAATTGGACAATCACACCCTGAGTAAACAACATTAAAAATATTATTATTATTATTATTAAGGTCAGCGGATGAGTTTACGATAGCGGAGTTGATGGATAATGCCGCACACGCTGCTACAAAGAAACGACTTCGTAGCCCGGCGAAACGTCAAACATTGCCTGATCGAAGTGAAGGTAAGCTTATTTTAATTCATGGAGTGCGGGTGACGGTAGCAAGAAGGCTGATTACCTCTGTCAGGTGGTTTTGTTTTCATCTGGGTTTGCGTGTGCGTGTGTGTGTGCGTGTGCGTGTGCGTGTGCGTGTGCGTGTGCGTGCGCGTGCGCGTGCGCGTGCGCGTGCGTGTGTGTGTTTGTCTGTGAGCATGATAACTAAAACAAATATCAAACATTTTAATACGAAAATTTGTGAAGCTAATGGCCATAGGCCAAGGACAAATCGATTAAGTTTTAGTTCAATTTGGATGAAAATTGGATGAAAAATGTACAAAAGTTTGTCTTGCTTAAAAGACGTCATGTATGTTCAGGGGGAATTCGCCCGCGTCTTCACTCTGCCATAGCTCTGCTAGCCGACAACAACTGCTAGTTACCACCTCGCCATTTTCCAATGCCAGTTTTGCCATTGCTGTTTGCCAGTTTTGCCATTGCTGTTTGCCAGTTTTGCCATTGCTGTTCGCCAGTTTTGCCATTGCTATTTGCCAGTTTGCCATTGCTGTTCGCCAGTTTTGCCATTGCTGTTCGCCAGTTTTGCCATTGCTGTTTGCCAGTTTTGCCATTGCTGTTTGCCAGTTTTGCCATTGCTGTTTGCCAGTTTTGCCATTGCTGTTCACCAGTTTTGCCATTGCTGTTTGCCAGTTTTGCCATTGCTGTTCGCCAGTTTTGCCATTGCTGTTCGCCAGTTTTGCCATTGCTGTTTGCCAGTTTTGTCATTGCTGTCTGCCAGTTTTACAATTGTTGTTTGCCAGTTTTGCCATTGCTGATTGCAATTTTGCCATTGCTGTTCGCCAGTTTTGGCATGCTTGCCACTTTCTGCCATTGCTGTTTACCAATTTTGGCTGATGTTTCGCCAACTCGCCATTTTGTTTTTTTGCCTACAAAGCTACATTGCTGACTAGCCTTGATCACCAACGGCACCTGGCTACTGTACCTCCAAACTCAGATACTCTGCCGTTGACTCTTGGTAGTTTAGTAAATCCTGAGTTCAATCTTTTCTAGATATCAATTCACCGAAGTCAGAACAGTCGTCTCCCATGACAGATATCCCTCCGCCTCACGTCAGTTATTCCGTATGTTCAGACGACGGTCAAACTGCAGATGACGAGGCCACTATTGATCGCTCGAAGAAGCTTCGTATTCCAAGCATACGAAAATCTCGCAAGGGTTCCCCGATGCCCACAAGGCGAACTCACGACATGGACAAGAGGTCGCGGGATAGAAAGAGAAAAGGTGAGTGATCAAAAGGAGCGATCAAAGGGTGGCGGGGAGTGCAGTGCGAACCCAACTGTATTCTTCAGCACCCAGTGGCAGATCCATTTTCATGTTCAGCACGGCCCAGAGACGTTTGAGATCCAAGGGCGAATTATAACTTTGGGGCCCTAGTGATTTTCCATCGTCACAGATCTTTGGGGTCATGTGCATATTTAGAAAACTGATTTATGTACCCTTGCACTTCTAGGACAACCAGCTGGATTAGGTCCGGTAGTGATTGGTCAGCCCTTGCCAGACCTCTAGCGGAAACAGTTTCGAACTGACTGTGCTATTCAATTTAACTATAGTCCGTATATATTAGTGGCTTTGGTAACCTATTACCCTTATTGTGTATTTCTAAAACAACTACAGTATACTACGGTATACTACAGTGCACGTCTTTTAGTATAGAATGACAGGGTTCGAAATAGGGCTTGCCAATGGCCGAAAGCAAGCTATACTTCAGAAATGGCAGGGAAAATAATGTTGATCTTACAATTCAAAAATATTATGGCATGCGAAATTCTACAGATTTTTTCACTTCATTTGCTTACCACGTTGTCTCATTGAAAAATAAAGTTGGTTTCTTCAAAGTATGAATACCAAAGTTATGAGTCAAACTGAACTGTTTGGTTCAGGTAGGGCAGATCATATATCCATGAAGAAAAGTTAACCTACAGCTCTTTGATAGTAGAAGGTGTTCGTAGATGGAATACTCGAACGAAAATTTATATACATAAATGTATAATGTATATAAATTTTCGTTCGAGTATTCCATCTACAAACACCTACTATTAGTCCTATATTTGGTAGCTATATTTAGTAAACACGATATCGAAAGTTGTGGGATTTAAAACTTTAAATATTGTTTTACATTAAGATGGCAAACCTGGAGAGAAGAACATAAGCCGTAGTAGAAGTGTCCCCCGGAACTTTAACCCTCTCACGAAGCGTTATGACACCAGGGAATGGATTGCGGTTACTAATAAAGCGAAATGCAATAGCTTGTCCATGGACACCAGGGTAAGTATCAAGTGATTCTTTAATTCGTGCCTGGAAAAAATAATCTCTTTTTGTGACCACTGTGACATAACAAATTGAAAAGATGCAGCCAATATTTCGGCCGTGGTTAACCAGGAAGAGCGGAAAACGAAGCGTAAATGCCATAAGCTATGGAGTAAGCCAAAATGGCCAAATATATTTATTATACATTGTTTAAGTTGACCATCCTTGCCTTCTCTAAGCCCTTGTTGCCTTCTCTAAGCCTCACATCTGCGCCGAAATTGAATCCATCTATTTCTCCCTTCCTTCACTTATTTATTTTGTTTGCTTGTTTCATTTTTCGTCGTGTCATTTCATTCATTCATTCATTCATTCATTTTGTCTTTCTCTCTTTCTCACTATATCCAAAAAAAATCTGGGAACTTAGGAGTTTTCTGAGAACTTAGAAACTCTGTTAGATATTTTGCTATAAAGTTTTAATGTCATGCTATTTAATATCTTTAATCTAGGCAATCTCTCCTCGTACAGATGACGGCGAATCATTCACAGAAGAGGTAAAAAAACTGCGTATTTGCCAGGCCTGGTTTCCGTTTGGTCGTAACTGTCGTGAACAAGTCATGTTCGACGATGTGAAATAGTCTGCATCTATCTCTAATAGAACCACGTTCTCTGACCAGAATGTGATGTAGTTATTACGGGCTTTCGGCCACCTTTCTGTGGCCTTGAACGGGTTCACGAAAGCTCGTATATTGTGGTCAGAGAACGCGTTTCAAAAAGTACACCTTCACTTTTATATAATTTTCATTTCTAATCGCCCTTTATCTTTTGTTTGTAAAAATTAGGATACTGAAGACGACACAATGAGCAGAAAGGTAAGTGCTTTCAACAAAATCACTCCTGTATACTTAAAGTGCCACAACCACAAAAACGTTTATTGCCTTAAAAGAACTTTCAAAATGACAGAGTATTAAAACTTCTTTTAAAGATTTTCGTTTCTTCGCCTTCTTTCCAGATATTTAATTTTATTTGATATGCAAATGTTCGCAATTTACCTCCTACCATACTATGGAAATGATATAGAAATGATATTTCCTATACCCATAGTATATCCATAGTATATCCATAGTATATCCATAGTATATCCATAGTATATCCATAGTATATCCATAGTATATCCATAGTATATCCATAGTATATCCATAGTATATCCATAGTATATCCATAGTATATCCATAGTATATCCATAGTATATCCATAGTATATCCATAGTATACCCGTATATCCATAGTATATCCATAGTATATCCATAGTATATCCATGGTATATCCATGGTATATCCATGGTATATCCATGGTATATCCATGGTATATCCATAGTATATCCATAGTATATCCATAGTATATCCATAGTATATCCATAGTATATCCATAGTATATCCATAGTATATCCATAGTATATCCATAGTATATCCATAGTATATCCATAGTATATCCATAGTATATCCATAGTATATCCATAGTATATCCATAGTATATCCATAGTATATCCATAGTATATCCATAGTATATCCATAGTATATCCATAATATATCCATAGTATACCCATAGTATACCCGTATATCCATAGTATATCCATAGTACTTCCATATTATGGACATGGCAATTAGTATGGGATTAGTTTAAGTTCCATCTAGGATCCATGCTGTTTCCATAGTAAGGATTTTGAATTGAGGGATAATTATCTTTTCTTCCAGCGTAAGAAGGACGAGAAGGAGGCAGAGAAAAACAGAAAACGCGAAGAAAAGCAACTTAAGAAACAGGAAAAACTTCGGAGGAAAAAAGAAGAACAAATTAGGAAAAAAGAAGAAGAATTTCTGAAGGTCGAAAGAAGAAGAAAAAGCAAATTTTTTCAACAACTGTTACCTGATATCTGTCCTGAGAACTCTCTTGTTCCGCTATTTGTTACAAAGTGTATTAACTTCGTCGAAGATAGTGGTAAGTCTATTTGTATACGACTGTATTAGTTCTAAACTGTTCTTCCTCCAGTGTTAGCAAACCTAAACTTATAGTGAATATTTTTGTCAACCTTTGTCCGATTTTCTGTTCTGAGAACTCTCTCTCAGTTGTACCTTTTTTTTGACAGTGTATTAACTTTATCGAAAAAAAATAATGGTAGGTATTTATACTGCTCAGTTCCAAACTGTTCTTCCTAAAGGTCCAGTGAAGGCCATCCCAGAACGATCCAGTGTTACTACAGGAGGAGACCTAAGCTAAACTAACTTTATTTATACTGGATAGCTCCATCAGTTTTAAACTGTTATCCGAGGCAGGGTCATCCCTTATTGCTCCACTGTTGCTACAAGAAGAGTAGCAAATATTATAGTCAACCTTTGGCCGAACATTTTCAGTTCTAAAGTGTTCTCCATAGAGGTCCAGTCAGACAACTTCATACTGGAAGGAACCAAACCCTGATTGCATAGTGAAAGGCATGAAATAGGCCAACTCATAGCAGGGCCTCTTTTAAGAAATCGTTAGTGGGGGGGCCATCATTGAAAGGGGCCATCATTGAAAGGGGCCATCATTGAAAATTTTTGTATTCTTGAGTCTCTGTGGCTTGATTTACTGCAATTTCAGAGACGATTTTTGATATATCCCATCTAAACGGACCCAGGTTTTGTTGTGAGAATACCATAACTTTCCTCTAAACTCAGTTTTTTCCCTCTTTTGCTTATACTTTGGACAAAAGGGACCTTCACTGGGGGGGCCAAAATAGCTTACTGGGGGGGGGCAACATGGGGGCTGGGGGGCATTGGCCCCTCCAGTACATTAGTTAAAAAAGGCCCTGACTCATAGAGTCGACTGCGCATTCAAATGACGCGGTTCTGTGTCGGGCTAAAATTACAGTTGGATCATAACATGTAGCTAAGACTGGAAGATTTAAAATATGCATATCAAAGGTATTCAACTGTTCAATCATTTATTTGTGTTTTACATATAGCCACAATAGAACTGTTATTAAATAATTTTTATACTGGCATATTTTGTCTTCTGTGTAAAGGAAAATAAAGAAAGTTGCACTTAAGGGAATATAATTTGAAGGGAGTCAACCGTGAGGAAACTATTTTTTTCTTCAAGCAACTTTGCATATTCAAATGATGACTGAACAGTTGAATACTTTGATATGCACATTTTAAATCTTCCAGTCTCAGTTGCATGTTATGACTCAACTACAATGTTATCCCAACGCAGAACGTGTCATTTGGATACGCAGTCGACACTACAGGGTGTATCAAAAAACTGCAACCCTTTGAAATCAGATATTTTTAAAATTTGCATGATTCAGCACTAATTGATCCCAAGGGTGCGTAAACACAATATACAGTATAACTATACTGTACATCCCCAAGCATGCAATTCCTTTCTATAGCTATATATTGTGTTTACGCACCCTTGGGATCAATTGGTGCTGAATCATGCAAATTCTAAAAATATCTGATTTCAAAGGGTTGCAGTTTTTTTGATACACCCGGTATAGCTCGGTTCACACGAATGAGATAAGCATAAGCAGAAATGCAAAAGAAAACTTTCCCTCTAGGGCTTAAAAAGACAAAGCGGGAATAATTTTCTTTTGAAATGTCTTTTGTTCCGGCTTAGCTTATGCTTTGAGGTTTGTGCTTATGCTTGTGCTTATGTCGGCGTTTATGTTGCACACTTCACTGCATCCCTTTGTTATACCTTTTGTCTTTCCTTATGCTTGTGCTTATCTCACTCGTGTGAACCAGGCTGATGAATTGGCTTACAACCACAGTACCACCACCACCAATTCGCCTTCTCGCTGTTTGGAAATTTTTCTTTTCCTTCCATTAACAAGAATATTTTTTTTCATTGTCACCCAGGAATGCAAGTGAAAGGAATTTATCGAGTTAGTGGAAACAAAGCCGATGTTGAATCGTTGCAACAGAAGTTTGAAGATGACCCAAATAAGGATTTCTCAGAATTAGGACTAACGATACATGCTGTAACTGGTGCTCTGAAATCCTTCTTTACCAAGCTTCCAGGAGCTTTAATCCCCAGCAGCAACTACGAGGGCATTATTGCTGCCACTAGTAAGTCCGCTATTATTGTGGTTTAAATTCTGTGAAATATTTTGGTTTGTATAATAATGGTTTGCAATTGTTGAAAAATAACTTTAAATTACTATCATCTCCGTTCGAATTTTGGGACTTTAATACCGTCGACTGCAGCTGGCACAAAACAATCGCCGCCCCACAGTCGAATTAACTGAGAATTCGACTTAAAGATCGCAGTGTTTATCATCTAGCATTGTCTAACGAGTGTAATATTCTTCTTCAATCTAGCGATAATGGATGCCAACGAACGATTTGCAGAACTGCGTAAAATAGTGAAATTGATGCCAGCTCACAACTACACCGTGTTTAAACGACTGATGTTCCATCTTAACAAGTATGTTTGACTTTGATTTACTAATAGATAATTTGGCGAACACGTCTTTAAACTCAATTCAAAACTTTGTCTAACTTACTAGGATGTGTATACAGACTACAGACCTAACTGTCCAATAGATCACGGGGGGGAGGGCGGGTCAAGGAAAAGGGACCTAACTTGGAGGCGTTGAATTGGGGAAATATGTTCTGGGGGTCCACCCACAGAAATTCTGTCTTCTACAAGCTACTTCTACGAGCGAAGGCATTTGCATATGAGGAGGTTAGCAGCCACTGTAAAAGTCGTTTGCTTGAAATGTCAAAGATTTTTCTTTTTTTTTTCTTTTTGAAGTAGTTCAGACACAAACTACGGCAGCTTATTCAATGTTTGTATATGTTTCCTGTGTAGGGTGACAGAGCACAGGGATGTCAATATGATGGAGTCTCGTAACTTGGCAATCGTCTTCTGGCCAACACTAGCACCGCCAGTAATCGCCACGATTGATAATTTCTCTAGAACTATGAACATGTGTCTGTTTGTTCAGACCTACATTGAACATTGTGCTGAGTTATTTAAAGATGATTAACCACGGGATACTATAGGATAATAATGGATCGTTGTGTACATTCGTGGATATATTGAACATATTGGTACAACTTAGAATATTAGGGGATGGTTATGGATATAGTCATCGTTGATGTTTAGGAGCAATAATGGATAGATTACTTCATTGGATCCGTTGGATACATTCAATGATATAATTCAACTTATTGGTAGAACTTAAACCATTAGTGGAATTTTATGGATATTATCACTGTGGATGTTTAGGAGCAGTAATGGATAGATGAGTACATTGGATGGATATGTACATTTATGGATATTATTGAACATATTGGTACATTATTGGATGGTTATGGATATTGTAGTCAGTGAGAATGTTTTAGGAGCAACAATTGATAGATGACTGGTTGGTAAAGAGTATATGACAAAATGAGTTATATAGGTATGAGTAAGGATCAGTAAGGATTAAGGTGGATTATGCTGTTATTGTGGATTCAAGTTTTCATAGAAGGATTACTTTTGGTCACTCTGGTACGATATAAGTATAACTAAGGACAAGAGTGGATAGAAGCTATCGAAGAATGACAAATGCCTTTTAGGGCTGCACTAACAATTTAGATATTGTATAGACATCACTAATTTATTATGTATGTGTGTAACATGTATTCACGCAAGAACACGCGTCGCGCACGAAACCGTCACGCGTGTAATCCGTCCCTCGCGAATCACGCGTGGGGTAACTTCATTCTAGTATACATCAAAGCAAAGCAAGTTTTAAATAGTTTGCACAATAATTAAACATTACCTTAACAATAATATTAGCTATTTTTAAATTAGTTTTGTGTATTTTTATTGTATATATTTTCTTGTGGAAAGTGTTTGATTTGTAACGAACAGTAGCGAAATTTTAGGGATTTTTGAGTCGTCCAGATTAATTGCTAAGATTTAGAATTTAGTCTCTTGCTCTTTTTTGAGCGCAGAGGAAATAAATGTATGCATTTTTATACTCAAGTGTCTTCTGTTTATTCATATAAGCCATCATCATATAAGCCATCATCATATAAGCCTATTCATGAAGCCATCATAGGGGCTTCGGTGGCGCAATCGTCAGAGCACGCGCCTTTCACCTCTGATATCGTGGATTCAAGTCCCGTTGGGGACGACTTATGATAGCTATGTGAAAAGAGTTAGTCAACGCTCTGCCGAAAGTCGTGGGTTTTCTCCGGGTACTCCGGTTTCCTCCCACAGGGAATGTTGACAGGGTGGGTTGGGTACCTCTAACTGGCCCTTCCATCATAGCTGTGCTCCGTGATGGCGAGCGAAAGGTGGCTGCCATATGCGCCCTGGAAAGCCTTCGACTTGGTCACGTTGAGCTGTGTCCTTCGCAATTCAGCTTAGCTCTCAGCTGCAAGTAAGGATTATAAGCACCCCTGCTTGCTTACTTACTTACTTACTTACTTACTTACTTACTTACTTACTTACTTACTTACTTACTTACTTACTTACTTACTTACTTACTTACTCACTTACTTACTCACTTACTTACTTACTTACTTACTTACTTACTTACTTACTTACTTACTTACTTACTAGTTAAGCCAAATGAATGTCTTAAGCCAAATGAATGTCTTTGTTCTATTTTTTGTTCATGTTGATCGAAACTTATGCTCGGTGACGACAATGAATTTTTTGCATAATGAAGCAATCGTCGATCTCGTCGAGTCACTCAACTGTACGGTTGAAATAGTTGCAAGCAAAACTTGAAAATATTTTGTCTCAAAATCGCGATTTAATTTCGCACACCCTAAATGCGATATTTTCGCGCAATTCTAATTTTGCGCACCTTGAAACGATACAAGACTAGAAAATATCACACTGCATGGTGGTTTTCCTGTTAAAATAACATTCGGATACTTATAATTTTAACGAAAGTGCTTGTTTAAAATTTCTTAGATTTGCCACCGCGCGAAGTAAAATGACGTCATTTAAAAAAGGACTGCGAAAGTTTAAACACCGTTTTCCACTTCAACCGTATCGTGCCGTAGCGTATTTGTGCGTTTCCTGAGCACTAGTGCGTAACTAATCACTTCGTCACATGCTACTGTAGGGGTTTTGAAGCGAAAAATGCACTGATGGAAAAATGGCGTTAAAATGTCCAAGCCAGCGAAATGCAGGTTACACCATAGAGATTATAAAAGAATGTGGGCAAAATTGTCTTTAATTTGATGTTTAAAGATGTGGAGTTGGTGTGAAGCAATGAAACTGCTTAGAGGAACTGGCATTTAACTTAAAAGGCGGGTGTTTTCACTCTGCAGTCTGGGTGTTTCTCACTTGGTTGGTCAACTTTAAATAGACAAAAAAGGGAAACAAATCAATTATATCAGTTTTTAGCAGGTTTATTTTCAATGTATATTAAATATTAACACATATTTAAAATTTTAAGACACAGAAGTGTTTTTTACTGAATTTTTGGGAGTTTTTCGTGTATTTTCCCCAGATTTTTCCAGTCTAAAAAACAAATTTTTTGTTGCTAAGGCAGTGTTGCTAAGGAGATTTCAAATGTAGCCAATGGGCGCTCGATTTCACATACGGGACTTACATCCGGGACTCTTAATCTATAGGTTACACCATAGAGATTATAAAAGAATTCTTTTATAATCTTCTTTTATAATCTCTATTTTATCATCTTCTTTTATAATCTCTACTAATCTCTATAAGATTCTTTTATAATCTCTATGGGTTACACAGCCTGATTTGTAGATTACACCTGTTTGCAGGCAATGAAGCTTGTGGCGGGAAACTCGATTCTGAAATTACTGAAAACAGTGAAAAGACTTAAATATAAAATTGTTTTATTCTTGCTCATTTGTCTTTGAATTTTGGCGTTTGTTGTTTGTACTTTTACCAGACGATTATAAATAGCTACTGTAGTTATGTTTGATGAAATTTTGAAGCGGTTGAACTCTTTCAGAAATCTTTAAAGTCTCATTTATAGATAAAACATGAACACAATAGTTCGAACATTTGTGAACGAATATTAAAACTGCGGGACGTTTATTGTCAGATTATACTCCGAAATGGATTGTTTTGGTAAAGAATTTGACGACATCAGTAATCGGTAAGTTATTTTAACTTATCGTTTATTATTTTATCTCGTATATTTATCGATAATAAGCAGCTTTAATAATAGATCTTGGAGTTAATTTTAACAAGGAATTAAAAATGATACCGAAAGTATATCTAAAGCAATCAGCAGTATTTTAAAGGCCTGTTCATATATATGATCCCGCTTACCGAGACGGTCTCGCCTACCTATTATCTCGCCTGCTAGTACTTTTACTATAAAAATTTACATCGCGTTCATATGCACCTCTCTGTGAGCCGAGACCATAACGTAGGCGCGATGAAAAATAGTCCATATGAACACGCCAGCCCGCTTGCCGGGATGAAATTGAGAATCCAAATTTTGGACTTTGCCGCTTAATATGAATAATACGTAGTTTTATGTTTGTTTTACAAACAAGCATCAAATATGTTGCTAAACCAATGCTTTTTATTGAAAAAACCCCAACAAAATCGTTAAAATATTTGTGTTGCGTGCATGAAATTACATGTTTTGCAGCGCTAATTATAGAACAACATTGTAATTTCATTCCTGCAAGCGGGATGAAAAACTCCATATGAACACACGGAAATATTCGTCCCGCTAGGCGAGACGTCTCGGCAAGCGCGATCATATGAACAGGCCCTCTCAGGCCCTTAGCTTCATTTCTATCATCTCTTTAATCAACCTCGTTCGCAGGGCTTTCTAGGCAGGTTAGACGTGGGAACGAGGTTGCTCTTTAACAGTGGTGTAGTCCTGGAACGCTAACAAGGGGAGCTCTTAAATGGGAGAGGGAGGGGCTGAAAAGCCATGTGGGAGGGGGGGGCGGGAGTGACAAAGCATGGGGGTGAAAACATGATTTTGATACACATAGCGAACCTACTTCATGCTCGAGCCACGTAAATGATCTAATGGTAGGATCTCAAAGTGATCAAGTAGGGATTACTAATATCATTTAACACTACAGTTTCAAAGAACGTCCCAGGTTAAGATCATGGAATCTGCAAAAATACAGGGGGGGAGCCCCCCAAATCGACATGGGGGGGGGTGATCATCTGCATAGAAAGTCAGCACTCGCTTAGCAAAAATATAAGCATCGTTTTTAATGAAATGTTTATGATTTATGTCATTTTGACATAATTTATGGTGGTTGTGGAAAACTGAAGTGCTGGAATTGTTAAGGGCTAACAACAACAACAACAGAAACTACACCAACAACAATATCAACATCAACAATAACAACATCAACAACAACTCGGGGACGAAACAGAATGGACAACTTTCCTTATAGCGATGCCCGCTATGCATGACGACGATAGGAGTCGTCACCTTGCATTCGAACGAAATGGCGACTGGGGAGCGAGCGATTTTGTTTTGAAGATGAAATGGCGAATGGGAAGCAACAAGGTGACTTTTATCTACGAGTAGATGTAATTTCATGACGTTCTGTGTAATAATGGCGAAGAAAATGTGTTGCAAACGAGCGACATGTAAACATGTTTCGCAAAAAAGTTCTTGCAAAAAACTAACCTGGTAAAATTACCATGACGGCATATGTGTCAACATGGCATATCTGCCAAAACTGCCGACATAGCTCTATCGCCTAACCCGTCAAAGCTACAGACTTTCTGAAGTGCTTATAGTGTTTAGAATGGTTACTTTTAGGGGTGGTTATAGAAAGTTAAATGTGTCTAGGTCTAATATTTTACAAGAATTGACTATATACCATCCCAGGTCAACTGCTAGTTATACATCACATAACTTCATATACCTTAGAAAGGCTCAAAGGCTATATTTTCTTATTTCCTAAATATTTTGGTCCTATAGAGGATGAAAAACTATACTTATTTCAATATAATACTAATAGATTTCATGAGGGTTGATTGTTTTGTTGAGATATAATACAGTTCATTTCACTTAACCCCAGACCCCAGCCACAACACGATTTCAGCCATGTTTTGCCCTTTTATTTGCTTTTTATCACCGAGGTCCGCACATACAGGGCCGTCGCGAAGAGGTATAAACAGGGGGGTGTGAGTATTTCATTTGCTGGAAAAAGGGCGTGGTCTCTGGGTGTTGTAATTCCTAGTTGACTACTCAATTACACGTAATCTTTGGAATCTGGCATATCTTTATGTTAACGAGGATTTTGTTGGGCAACACCTTAATTCAATGGGAATAACAGGCCAGGGGGAACATCTGACCGTGGGAAAAGGACCTCGCATAACTAGTGGGGTTGGGGGGCATGCCCCCAGAAAATGTTGAATATTGAAGTCTGGAATATTTTTTGAATGAATGAATGAATCAACTTTATTTAATGAGGGTAACACGTAACAATTTAACACTGATAAACCCGTGGCCCATCTTTTGCATTCTGAGCTGCGGATTTACTATAAAACATTTCCCCCTAAACATTCCTATTTTAGAGAAAAAGGAACATGAAAAAGACGCAGAAATAACAAAATTGTTTTGTCAATACTTATAACACCGAGGTTTAATTATCTTAAAACACAAAAATTGTTAGAAAGAATTCATTTTGGTTCATTTTGGTTCATTTTGGATGGCAATTTCTGCCATCTTGACTTCACTTTTCTCATAAGCCGAATGCCTTAAGTTCTTACTCCAGGGAGGTTCAGTATCAAAGTACCTGAAAATATAACAAGAAATTCGAAGTTTTATATTTTTCAGGTAGTTTGATCTTGTAACCCTCTAAGTAAACTAAATTTTATATGTACACTGGATATTGAAAATATGTAATCTGGGTTGAAAAGTACTACGTTACATTTTGTCCACAATATACTTAATATTATAATTATGAAAAATTAATATTGACTGCATGGTGTTCATCTGAAAATGATTTAAAATGTTAATGTTATTATGATCAAACAATTAATCAGTACGTCTGATTTTGGAAAGATTATACAAAATCGTGAAAGGGCAGCAGTTTAACAGTCCTTAACTTCATCCATGTATGCTATGATCTTGAAGATCGTTTCAACAATACCATGTTAGACAATCTCTGCAATGAATTCCCTCCTTGCTTCTCTCATTGAAGGAATATTTCTCCATTCGGAAGTTGTAAAATCAAAAGCTTCCACTAAGTTTGAAGGATGTCCATTCTGGCGTCTTCCTCCCATGACCACTAAGGTGTTTCCATCAACAACTGCACGACATTGAGAACGATTTTCCTTCATTGGTGGTAACGTGGTGCTCTTTTGTGTCTTGATATTGTAACTGACGACAGTGTTCTTTATTTCACCAGGATTATATTTATCAGAACCACCAACAAGAAGAACATTTTCTCCAAACTTGACGGTTGCCATGTTGCACACTGGGTATGGCAATGGTGCGAGTTCCTGGAACTCGTTCTTAATTATGTCATACATGGTAACTTTGGCAGCAGCTAAAACATCACTACGTTCGCCACCTCCAAAAATTATAATTTTGTCATCCACCAGAGCAACACCGCAGCCTTGGATGGGCCTTGAAGAAGTCAATTTAGCCAAAACCTTTGTAGTGAAAGGAAAATGTAGTTGGATTTCGTAAATCATATCAGAATTATCGCCATCGTAACCGCCAAGAACAATTAGTCGGTCATTATACAACACACTGCAATGTCCCGTCAACGGCCTGGGCAAGTTGACTGGAAGATTGGACCAGCAAGGTGGGACAAATGGATTGGCATTACGACTAAACTGTTCAATGGTGCCCACAACACGATCACCCTCAGAGATACCACCTGTGACCAGGATTTGGCCATGGTAAACAACTGAACTTGCATTGACACGACGCTTTTTCATTGATTGCAGCTGTATCCAAGAATTCGAGGTTTTATCAAAAATTTCTACAGAACTTAGCCCACGTCCACCAGCAACAAAATATGCATATTCATTAGGATTTTTTGCATCTTTGAAATCACTGCTTTGATCTGTTTGAGTGGTTTGATCACTTCGACCAATTTTCATTTCTTCAAACCTGTTTTCCATTTCTGTCAAACCGGTTTTCATTTCCTTAACACTGGTATTCAATTTCTCAACATGCTCGCACAGGCCACCCAAACTCGATCCAAATTTATGAACCATGGAGTCCATCTCTTTACAATTTCGACATTTCACTTCACGAAATCTGCATTCCTCGCCCTCGTGTTGATATTGATCCTCTCTGTTTATCTCGCTTGAACATTCTCCATTCGTGCACACAACTGGAGCTTTACCACACACAGCGACATGACTCGCCAAGTTTCCCAGCTGAACGATCTCCTGACACCCACGCTCATGATGATCACACCGAATTCTTTGCTCCGATAATAAATTTCTTAGAATACGCGGTACGTCTGCTAGCGATTCCACGGTTAGATCTTGCTTACAAGAAGGGCAAGTGTGGTGATTTTCAAGATGCTTGGTGATACAGCCTCGACAAAAACAGTGCTCATTTTTGCACATAACCGGGTCTTTAAACACGCATGAACAAATGGCACAGTGTAGGTTCTCGCTTAAAACTGTTTCGAACCGTTCGTCGGGGTAGCCAAACTCAGCCATTCTAGCTAGTATGGTGTTTATCAGATACTGAAATTCAGCCCTCACAGTTGGCTTGCAGCCTTGACTATTTGAGGGTTTTCCAAAGTGGTACGCTGCCGTACATGGTGGTCAACTCTAAAAGGAAAGGCAATTGTCGGAGTGACTAAATTGTTCACTCTATTATGTATTGAGCCATTGTTTGGTAGCAAATATGTATAATGGAAACATTGAGATGGTTTGCTTGCCCTATATTCCTACATAGTGTCAACACATTTAATATTGATCATCATTTGTTGCACTAAATAAAGACTAACTAAGACCTACAGTACCTATACAGACAATAGGGTCATTTATACAAGCGAAAATAAGTCGCGGCTTAAATATGTCGCAAACAACTCATATATAAACAGGCAATTTGCATATTAACGACTTATTTTGAGCTAGCTTTCAACCCTGGGCTTATATTCTAGTCGTAGATTGTAAACAAATTGACCGTTTATACAAGTCATTCGCGACGTCTTGAAGCTATGGCCGAGGGGTTCGTCTCGTACACTCGACTCAGAAATGAGGTTCAGAAATCAGGAAATCAACCGGAAATCAGATGATTTCGAAATCAGAAATCGCAAAAATACTAGTGAAAGGCTTGAATATTGGGACTGTAGGACTGAGATTGTGTCCTTGCGTTTTTCTGACGATATTCCGATTTCAAATTGCTCCAGAGTTTGAGTAAATGCAATTACAAATATTAAAATATACTAACACTGCTGTAACTGATATCCTTAGGATTGAATTAGTCATGAAATCAGTATAAATCAAGAAATTAGCTCAGAAATCAAGTGAGATCAAGTGATTTCGATATCTCGCACGCTTTGGACGGTCGTGGCGGACCCCTTGGCTATGGCCCTAATATCAATACACTTACCGAGTCGTTATTGAGCAATCGTTCTCGAAACTTCCGAACCCAAAATCCGTGAAATGATCGTTCTTCTTGCTTTTGAAAGCAGTAATATCTTCTAGCCTTAATACTGTATTAAATCACAGCAGTTTTTGAGGTATGTGCTTGATTAAGAGAATTCGTCATTTATATATTTTGAACAAATGTTGTCTCTATAGTCGTCTTGACTTCCGCGATTCGTATTTGTATACTGCAGTAATCCTATACTGCACTAATGCTCCGTTCATATTACATATAATTAATTTTTTGGGGATATTGACCAATGGCCAATCAAGCTATTATCACATGACACTTGAAAGTTGAGACGTGCTACACTTATGTCATACAAGGTCACAACAGGCTAGACATTTTTTACCACAATTTAATCACCAACAGCATTAAATAGAGGAATTTTAGGTTTTAATTCGGTGTTCATGCAGAACAAACATCATTGATAATTCATAATTTGTTTGGCAGATCATGTCATTGTCGACCATAACATGTCACGTGATGTGGCTTTATACCTGATAAAACTCATCTTCATTAGTATTCTTTATATAAAGCTCATCCTAATAAGTATTCTTTATATAATGAATACTCATGAGACTGTTTAATTTATTTGATATATTAACGATAAAAAGACTTTAGCGTTAGATGTTAGATGCGCTTCAGTTGGTGAATTTAGCTAATCTTGCCACTGCCTGAGCAATGTCTGGACGAGTAGCTATTGGTGCGTATATTAGGCTCCCTACCATTGACTGGTACTGTACAGCATCCACTGGTTTGCTGTAACCATCGTCCTTCACTAGTTTGACACTAAGATCGATTGGCGTTGACACGGTCTTGCAATCTTGTAATTTGTACTTCCGCAAAATCTTGTTGATATATTGCTCTTGACTGATTTGTAGTGCACCGTCCTTCATAGTCATATTAACTCCTAGACAGTAATGAAGCTTACCCATATCTTTCATCTTGAAATGGCTTGCCGTGCTAGTAATCATCTCTTCTTCGGTTTCGGTTAGAAGTATAAGGTCATCGACATGAACAGTGACAATCGTCAGTTGAACGTTGAGGATACGAATGAAGACACACGGGTCTGCAGTACTCTGATCAAATCCCAGTGATAACATGAATTCTTTAAAGGCATTGTTCCAACAACGCGAGCTATGCTTTAGTCCATATAGCGATTTCTTAAGACGACACATTAGTCCTTCCATTCCTGGTTTTACGTAACCTTCGGGTTGTTCCATGTATATTTCCTCGTCCAATGTTCCATTTAGAAAAGCCATCACTACATCCATTTGATGGATTAACATTTGTCGAGAAACACCAAAAGCCAGAAGAGCACGTATTGATGAAAAACGAACCACTGGAGAGAAGGTTTCATCATAGTCAATTCCGTATTTCTGTAGAAAACCCTTAGCTACAAGACGTCCTTTGAATCTTTCTATCTTTCCTGTTTCATCGTGTTTGACTTTAAAGAACAAGCTTTACAGTGAAAGATCCTACCAAGAAAACACAATATAAAAACATTAGGCAAAACAGCTTCCGGTTATTCTCAGTATGCGAACTTGTCTGTTTTGAATTTCATTTCCAAGTATATAAGGGTCAATTTGCATATTACACTTGATTTCACGAAGATTTGTCCACAAATTTCTGATGTTCGAATTTCGGTGCAAAGTTGGGAAAGTTGATTGAGAAATTGGTTGGCCAAGTTCACATGTATTATGATTTATGATATTAACATTGAAGCTAAAAAAGCAGGCTGGTAAACAAAGCATATGTCATATATGATTTGCTAATCTACCCCTAACATAATCCTAATCCTAATCCTGACCTCTATCCTATCCTTATCCCCAATCCAAACGTACCTGATACCAACGTGTTATTGTTGAACTTGATCTTAAAATTCGTCTTGGTTTTGGTTTACAAGTAAGCTGCATTACTGCATTGGTCTGTTTGTCTAGTTTCTATGTGTTGGCCACAGTACGGTTATAAAATATATTTATAAAACGAACTGTCTAAAACGAGTATACATCGACGGAGTAATCATTATTTCGATAATAGATGAGCGACTTTAAAAAGAAATATACAGGTAATAGGCCTGCTGTCAAGTGCTGACCTAATCACTTCGTTACTCTAGTACGTTTATGAACTGGTATACAACATGGATGCAGAAATTGATGTTTCAGTTACGGTAGAGCAACTAAGAGCAGCAGGAACCGATCCGTCAAAGCAAGTCCCGGCTCTAGGCAAGCTTGGCGAATGGTACTTGAAGAAGGCTAAGACAACCGCAAATGGCGCGGATTTCACAAAAGCTGACGCACTTTACAACGCAGCTCTTGTAAGATCGAGACTTGTGAATCATGAAATAGATGAAGACCAAATACTCCAAAGAATCGTTGAGACATATCGCGAATTTTTGTACGCTTTTGCAAGCGAGAAGGAAGTCGGCGTAGACGAGATTCGCAATGAAATTCATTCTCATAAGGAGTTCCTTGCCAACGAAAGAAGGATCTTGAAAGAGCGTCTTAATGAAATCGATTCTCGCTTTAATAGGAATGATAAAACCGAAGATCAATATGAGGTATTTAAAAATTATATGTAAAGGGATATAGGAACACAAACGTAGTCAATTCTCGTATTTCTTAATTCTTTATTCAATGAGCTGGTCGCCATCTTGAATTTTTGGCCTTTTTAATTAAATGGCGGTTTTGGTGACGTCCGAAGCAGGGTTGATCAAATAACACATTAGTATAGTTCTGTGAACTCAATGTTTAACTTGGAACGATAACATGCCAGGAAAAGTTGAAGCCAAAATAGATAAAAACTGCATGATAGCTTATCATCTCCCATATTTTTGACTTCCATAAACTCTTTCACAAATTAGCTTTTACGACTCTCATATTTTCACTGTTTGAACAAATAAATTGAGAAAACTTGCTTTTAATGGACTTAGTTCAGTGACAAAGATATATTTTCCTCCTACTTTTCCTTCTGTAATCTTTCTTAGCCAGTTACAAAGGGCAGAGTACTTGAGTACGTTGCAAAAAAGTGTTGGATTTTTTCTTGAGTTTTTTTTAAATAATACAAAACTAAAGTTGACGTACGGACATAAATGGTGGGAGACTGAGGCCCCGTTTACACTATACCGGATTACATCGGAGCGTAGCGATTTTCATACCGGATTCGGCTGCTGTTTACACTACGCCACAGTAATCCGGTACGCGACGCGGAGCAAAAATCGATATCACTCCGCTTTGGAGGTGATATGAAAAGTAATCCGGTATGTGCCGGAGCAGTGTAAACAGGCGAATCCGGTACACAACTAATTTTGGCGCGAAATTTGTAATATATTACAAGACGAATTAAAAATGGTCGCCTTCAAACAATTGATTATACTTACTTTTACGGCAGCAAGCGTCCTTCAAATAATGGCTAGTTTATTTTGTCTGTCGACTAGCTATTATTCATCAAGGCGACGACTCCGGCAAACACTGGTAACTTCAACTTTTCGTGCAAAACGAAAGGGCAAAAGAGAACGTAAACAACGAAGATTTTGGGTAAGTCCATGTAAAATTTGGCTCTTTTTGTTTTGTGTTGGACATTCTTGCGTTCATTTGTCTAGCAAAGCCAGCTCGTGATTTTATTTAGCGGGAAACTGGTTCTGTTTCCATGGCAACATCAAAAAGTGTTGAGCTGGCAACAAAGCGAAGCGGTGCAATGCGGCGTAGTGTAAACACCCTTGTTTTTTACTTCGGAGTGAAAAGTAATCCGGTATGAAAAGTAATCCGGTATAGTGTAAACGGGGTATCATGAAACTGGCGTAAGGATGGATTGGATGTCTGACGTGGTCCAAACCAGTAAACTATATTTACATGGAAGGCCGACTTCTAACTATTACGTAATCAAAAAGTGAAGCCAAACATGGCGGAAGTGAAGGCATTCTTGTGCGTCAGTTTCAGTCCTCTTGTATGCGCGGTCAACGTTTTGAATGGCGTGGGAGTGACGGGTCCTGTTTCTGTTCATATTATAAAAGACAAAGGAAAAAGTCTTAACTTTATATATTTCATGTAGGCCTGATTTCTTTTACTGCATTTTCCCACTGTATGTGTGAGTAAATCTGTATTTTTCATTGCGAATCTAACATTTAATAATAACAAATTTCAAGCTTTTGCTTTTTGTTTTTCAGTAAAACAGTATTTTTTATTATGAATAAATTTTTGTTGTCTTTTTCTCATTTTTGAAGTTCTATTCACATTATGATATATTGCTTAGTTGTAGTTTTTCGTCAATACTATTGCTTTTCAACTACAATTTTAGGCTAACGCATAGCATATTAAGAAAGTTTTTCGTGTATACAATGAAAAATTGTTATGCAATTTCATATTGTTTTGTATTATATTATTTAATAAAGTGACTTCGTTTACTTCAATTGTGGTTTCTTGCAAGAAATATAGGTCAAATATTGCTGGCTTTTTAGATTAATTTAAACCCAACCAAAACAAAACACAAATTCAAACTTTGCATTGAACTTTGTTTTATTTTTTACACATCACTCCCTGCCATTATTTAAAGCTTGACCGCGCGCGTAGGGGACCGAAACTGACGCACAAGAATGGCTTCAATTTCCGCCATGTTTGGCTTCACTTTTTGAGCTGCATGGAGTTGGCCCTCCATGTATATATAGTTCACTAATCCATACATGATCTGACACATGAATGAGCGCTATCGTTTTAGGTCAAACATTGAGTTCACTGGTAATTAGCTTAAACATCATATTACATATAATAGGAACATTAGCTCAAAATATTGTTTTATTTTCTATTTACTTTACAAATAGAAATGAATTCATTGTCTGCTATTTTACAGTATTGAAAACTAGAAGAAAAATGTAATGTTTTGGTTTGTGGAAAACCCGACGTGTATGGTATTAATGCAAGGCTTTCGATCCGTTTATAGGCCGGATGTTGATTGGCGCTAAAAATATACGTGGTTTTTTCCACAAACCAAAACTTGTATTGTATTATCACCATGCAAACTTACAAAATGCACTTACATATTAAGGAAAAATGTAATTTAATTCATTTACGTGTTATTTTTAATATTGAAAATTACATTCTGTTTAAGATTTATGCAGATAAGATGCATGACGTTTTTCGCGACATTCAAGATATGTACATCAGACTTGTATCAATGTTAGTCAAAGAATGTGAGAGTAGACTTGGTCACCCACCGTGTGACTACGCCATTATCGCCCTTGGCTCTGTAGCACGTATGGAAGCAACACCCTTTTCAGATCTGGAGTTTGCTATTCTATACTCAGACCCTGCTATAAAGGACAAGATAAGCTACTTTCGAGTATTAAGCCATTTTTTTCATTTGAAAGTTATTAATCTTGGGGAAACTATCCTACCAGCTTTGGCAATTGAACAGCTTAACGATTTTGAGTCCTCAGACCCCAATGGGAATTGGTTCTATGACTCGGAAACGCCTCGTGGTGTTTCGTTCGATGGAGCAATGCCGTGGGCTTCCAAAACCCCGCTAGGAAGAAAGGCAACGAAGAATAAACGTGCATTAGAGTTGATAAGAACACCAGAGCAAATGGCTGAATTACAAGATGAAGAAATTGCTGTGAAAGAAGGATATCATTTAGGTAAGGTTATCTATGATGCTGCAAAAGGGAAGTACGGGTGGTAGTTCCAATTAGCGCATTGTTCCTTACTGCTGAGCAACTTGTTGAGTGACTACCCTGCTCTGACTTAATGTGCTTGAGAACTCACGTAAATATACATTACTTAATGGTTGGTGAGTGCATAGGATTTCTATTTACGAGTTGTGAAGGATCGCTAAGCAAACGAGTGAGCGCAGCGAATGAGTGCGTTTAGCGATCCTTCACAACGAGCAAATAATAAAAATCGTACAAACGAACCAACCATGAAGTAATTTTTTATTATATAAGTATAGAGATCATTATGTGACACTGACAGACTCACAGCGAACAACACGCAAGCGAAGTATATCTAGCTTCAAAAACAGATTTCTTACTGCTTATTTCTTCATTTTATTGATGAAATTCTAATCAAACAGGTTTATCTTAAGTATTTTTAACCTTGAGTGCTTTTCTTGATGGTAATATAGTTTCTTTATTAGCGAAAAACGCAGTAAAACTCTCACTTCGGTGATTTCGCTAAGACCTGGCGCCATGTTTACAATTTTGATTGCGAAAACACTAGCCAATCAGAACGCTCAGACGATAAAATTCCTCCGTGAAAATACGATTTTTATTTCACCTTTCTACTTCACGGAAATCTCTATACTTGTTAATAAGTAGAGTTATAGATAGTTGTCCCTTGTGCTTCGAGAGTTTTTCTGGATACTCCTGTTATTTCCCTCACCAAATCTAACCCTTCCACCTTAGGTCGGCTCCTTGATTAGATGTGGGTTGTTTGGTAGCAGCCTGTTAAGCTTTGTACACAAAAACGTTTAAGCTGCGTCCCTTGCAATACAGCATGATCTGTACCCCCTGACTTTATCTTAACCAAAATATGTTTATGACTAAATTATACATTCTGGCCTGCGTAGTCTTGGTGATTACCTAGTAGAGTTTATTATAGTTTTTGCATCATTATTATCATTTAGCTGATATTATGTCCAGGGTTGAACTACTTTATGGCGATCAAGCTTTAGTGGACGAGTACAATGAACGTGTGGCTGATAAATTAAATACAAGATCATCTGCAGCAGAAGGGAGATCATCGTCAACAATAGGCTTGAACCGCGGAATTCAACAACTGTCGCACGACATTACCACCTATGATCCATACGATTCCTGCCTTGGATTACCCTCCACCACAGGTGCTGTTTTCGATGCTAAGAAAGAATTCTATCGTCTCATCTCGCTACTACTTTCGGATTTAGGACTGATATTCGATATCAGATCTCCCTCACCCTGGCAGGTGATTTCAGAGTTGCAGACTCGAGGAATTATTGGCGAGTCAGAAATGGCCAACATCAAAGTGTGTTTATCAATTGCTAACGAAATTCGTCTGAAAACGTACTTTGCTAATGATGGACAGAAGGAAGTACTTTCGCCTGTTCCTCGATATGCGAACACTGCAGAGCAATGTTCCGCCGATGCCCCCTTTTATCCCGATTTCGATGAAGATGTTGTGGTACGTCTCCTAAGTACTAGTTTTGATATGCATCAACGGTGTCAAGGGTTGTGCTTGAGGTACAATCAAATGGACGAAATCGATCTCAGCATACTTCGGAATCCACCTCTCCAATTCTCGAAGACAAGTTTAATAGGACATCTCTATTTTCGACTGCAAAATTTCCCTAAAGCCTTAGAGTCGATGGAATCTGTATCGAAAGATAGTACGGACTATCCGGGCAGTCTTTACGGTCAAGGTGTTATTTATCTTCATTATGGAGAATATAGAAAGAGCATTGAATATTTGAAAAAAGCACTGGAAGCGCATTACCAGAATGAAGAGATGTCAAATCTTAACGTACTTCAAGGCATGAGTAGTCTAGCAATGGCACTACTACTTTCTGGAGAATATAAAAAGGCCAAAATTATGTTGGAAGAAGCAATTGGTAAACACAATGAAATCTATGGCCAAGGCTCCCAGACAATTAAACTCTGTTCTTTAATGCGTCGTCTTGGTGCAGCTTATGCCGACCTTGGCGATACGAGATTAGCTATTGAAACTTTTCAAAACGTTGAACAAATGCAAAATAGTTTAAAGGGCGTTCCTGATAATGAAATAATTAATCTAAACTTTAGAATGGCTTTCTCGCTAACTACAACAGATCAACATTCGCAGTCACTGGAATATGTGAAAAGAGCGTTACATCTTAGTCACAAGTTATTTGGTAAACATAATCTCAGTATTGAATTGGCTTCAATCTATATGGGTGCAGGCGTGGTTTATGAACGATGTAATCTAAATGATGAGGCTCTGTCGTGGTACGAACGAAGTTTGGAATTGTTTCATCTTGTATTTGGTGACAATCCTTGCCAAGGTACAGTATATGATCATAACTTAAAGGCAGTGACCCTCATCTGACTCTCATAGTGTATATCTTGGCGGTTTGGTTAAGTGCATCATTGCATGTGCCTTTCACCTCTTTGACCGGGTATCGTTTCCTGCAGCACGCTGTTGTCTGATTATAATTTCGCCTTAGTAGCATCGGTAATACGATTATTTCCGGTTTTTCTTCGGGTCTTTCAGTTAGTTTTCTCCTGTGTACGTACATACGCACATACGTACATTATTCAGCCCACCCCTCGTCCGGGCCTTTTCAGTGACCGATTACATAAAGTATTTCGCTTACCTATATTACGTACTTAGCCTACACTATATATTTTTACAACAATTGTGATATTACTTTCCTAATCTATATATCCCAACCCACTCAGTCAACTTTTCCTGTGGGAGGAAACCAGAGTGCCCGGAGAAAACCCACGACTTTCGGCAGAGCGTTGGCTTACTCTTTTCACATGGTTATAACATTGACCAATCAACGATGACCATTACTGTACTTCTGGGAAGAACAGTTTAGAACTGGTGGAGTCAAGTTAGTTTAATAGAGTAGAGTTATGTTAGCGTATGCAGGGTTCTGCCCACGGTAAGCAGGGCCAGATGGGAGGGCCCAGTTCTTAGCAGTGCCGCTCGACACTCACGCCGAAGCAGACTTGTTCGCTCGGCACTTGAAAAAAACAAGTAATTTCGTACTTTCTATCTTTGACAAATTTTGCTCTTTAACCAAAACTATTACTGGTAATTCGGAGAAATACGTTATTACGTCATTTCTTGGTTTCTTGGCTTGGATAAATACCCCATATTTATCTGAGTCAAATTCTTTTTACTTCTAGGTAAAATAGTCTGTTTAAAGCAGTTGGGAGTATTGTACTCTCAAAGATTTCAAACAAATAAAGCTATGGAGAACTTACAAAATGCTCTAAAAGAGGCAAGAATTTTGTATCATGGAAAGCCTCATTCCCTGCTCGCTCTCGTATTAATTAGTCTTGGAGAGGCTCTGAAACAAGCTAAAAAGATCCAGGAATCCCTGCAGTATTTTCAAGAAGCGAAAGAAACGATGGATGAAATCTCTGGATCAATTCACGCTGACTCACTCACTTCAAAAATACTTTACAGCATGGGAACAATTTATGACGATCTTGGTGATTTAGGCAAAGCTCTTCAGTGCCATGAAGATGCTCTTAGCATCTACTCCGTAGTTTATGGAGAAAATAACGTCAATGAAAACGTGGCAATAGTCTGTTCAAAGATCGCCTGTCTTGCTCTCAGGATGGGAAATTTCATCCAAGCGAAGGAATACTTTACCAAAGCTGTTGAAATCTTCAGAAAAATTCCCTTAACCAAAAATACATGCTCTTGTGCTGTAGCCAATCTCTTTAGACTAAGCTCGATCTGTGAAGTCCTCGGAGAGCAAGATGAAGCGTTAAAGCATTTAGAAGAAGCGAGAGAAGTTGCAAAAGTTGTTGATTTTAAGCATGCGATGGTGCTAGATGTATTACACAGGTTAAGCAAGAAATATAATAATGAGATGGGGTCCTTCGCCAAATTCATGATTTGTTTTCAAGAAGCTACAGAAATGGCCAAGAGCATACCAGAAGATGATTCTATGCCACCTTCACTCATGGAAGTGATCGAGTTGCTAAAAAACTAAGTAACAGACGTTTTATCTTGAGAGAAAGAGGTTACAGTTCGTCGACATTGCCTCCCTGGACCGAGCACAAAATTGTCCAACAGCACAGCTCGTTTTGCCAAAAATCGAATTGGCCTGAATGCGTAGTTATTATTTTATTCTGTCTATATGTAAATATATTTGAGTAAAGGAGCACTCATTATTAACACAGGTGGAGGCGTGGCTGGGGGGTAGTTGTCAGAAGTGGAGAAAGCTATAATAGAATGTGCACTCTCTTTGCAGGTGAAAAGAAACTATACAGCCCACTTTAACTGTGTTATAAAAATTTACAATCCCCCTCCCACATCAGGTTTCAGTGTACTATAGCATGGTGTGTTTAACCATGTTACCACGGTGAGTGGCAAATATATACAGGCTTTTAAAAAAGAACTGAAAAATGCCTATGGTCAGTTGAGAATTGTAAACAACTATGCATTTAATAATAGGGCATATTGTACAATGTCAAAAATTTGTGTTTAACTAACATATCTATTAGTATTAATACGCCCTAGGATCAGTTAATTGAAACTGCTACGGCTAAGCTGTGGACACTCAGGGACTGACCAGCAGAATTGGTGATTGAGGCATTTGGACATGTATCTGTAGCCGTAGGGGGCCCACCTCATATGTGGACATCCTCCGTTCTGGGCAAAACGTTTATTCAAATAAATTTAATTATACATCGAAATGGAAAAAAATCTGGCAAATTTTCATAAAAATACATAAAAGATTCCGACTTATACTGTAAAATCACGATCTTTATATATGACTTCTACTTATGTAGATTTAATTTTTAAAGATTTAATTAAAGATCTAATTTTCTAGAAATTATATGCAACCCCTCTATAAATAGCACAACAAATTCTTGCATTACCCTAAAGATGTTCTTATCAATCAATCGATATCAATCAAATCGTTTATTAAAATATACATCTTGCAGTCAACATTACATGTATACGATAAAAATATGTTTGTATGTTAAAGTTAATATTAAAACCTAACTATATATCACATTTAAAACACTATATATCTATTAAGAATCATACTGTTCATATTCATATTATTCTTAAGCACAAAATTAAATATTTTATGAAAATGACAACAGGTATATTATTAATATCTCATATTGAGCGTTGTCCTCTGCAAGGCAAATTTCTGTAAAAATGAACTCCCGTCGCAACCAATCTCTGGCGTCAAACGTTTCTACTTTGTCTCATCAAACCACTGAGTGAACTGCACTATAAACTGGAGTGACTCGATTTTTCCGGGGTTGCCAGGTGGCCCCATATCGCCTTTCGTACCCTTGACCCCAGCCTTCCCATCGCTCACTCGGTCACAGGGACCTCGAGAAGGCATGAACATTGGGGGGTGTCCTGAAATTTTGACCAAGTTTTGGGGAACATTTTGACCAACTTTCAAGTTTTAAGTTTTGACAACGTCACTTCCGTGAAGGAGAAACTGAATGCTTGTTGGGGGGGGGGGGAGGTGCTAGGTAATTTAAGTTCCCGTAAAATTGTAAACAGCATTTTTAAGAAAATAATATTTCAATGACTTTAACATCTTTACTCCAAACTAAATTACTGCACAGTTGTTACAAATTATTTGAACTCAGCTTAGAAAAGCAACTTAGCTTATATTGACTGATAAGCACTTCATCTTGCAAGGATATAGTGGATCAAGAATAATCAAGGTGAGGTTTATTGGTTTAGCTAGATATTTTCGTATTTATGCGCAAAACAAAACAGAAAATGTTGATTGTTAAACCGGATGTCAATTCGCTGCTAATTCGCTCCCTGTTGGTCAATAAGTATTTTGGTTTTTGACTATATACTTTCGCACTTTCAGCTTATAAGTGACCAATTATTTTGACCAAATTTTTTCCAGTTTGACCAACTTTTCCCGCTTAAAATTATTGGGGGGTGTAACACCTCCCCCACACCCCCCCAGTAGCGACGTCCCTGGGTCACCAGGGGGTCCGTCGGACGAATTTGATGGGGAGTTGGTTGTACTTGGTTTGCTACATGTTTCTGAAGGTCCTGGTGGGCTTGGTTGGCCGTCTCGTCCCTAGAAAATTACAATAATAATGTCGTTTACACTATCATGGTGTGATTTCTCAATTCACCAATCACCTACATGCGTTTTCAAGCACCTGAAGTCACCCAAGGTAAGTAAATACCACAACCGGGGGGGGGGTTAGTAGTGACTATAGCCTCCCCCCATTGGTAGGGGTGAGGATAAGTCCCCCAAATATAGACCAGAATGGGAGAACTTAATACGAAGGTGTCAGATTCTTCGCTGCCTGAAATGCAAAATGAGTCAAATGACCTAGTTTCTGCATGTCAAATTTCCCCCAGAACTTCCAAGTTTAGTCAGAGAGTCATCGGGCTAATATTGTATTCATGTATGCGACAAGTATGGCCTATTAAAGGATCCTAGCTGTTTTTTAAATTCAATTTTGCTAGAAAATGCTTATAGTCGTTTATACTCGTCACAGAATGTATTTTTGGCATTTTGTACAAAAAATAAAAATAGATATGACTGTGTTACCATGGCTCTCAATAATGCGAGCCAGCGTTCGGTCAGCGGTTGGATAATTAGAAATACTTTATGTTGAAACAATTTTTGGGAGCTGTAGTTGGTTTAGAAAGGGCGAAGGGTTGCTGCATATTTCTAGTTAATAATGTACGTACTGCTTGTCCAGGTGGTCCTGGTGGTCCTGCGGGGCCATGTCTGCCTCGTGCTCCTTTTTTACCTAGACGTCCTCGAGTGCATGGGCATTGCTAGAGAGAAGAAGATATATTAATAGGTCCACTAGGCCGGTGTACGGGACAGGCCGGAGGCCGGTGTACAGGACAAATTGCAACCCCCCAAAATTTAGATAACCGAGGAAATTCGGGTAAATGAAAGGAAATATCAAGTGAAGCCATTACTAAACTTGTTACCCGCTTGGATCAACTGTTCGCTGAAACCAAGTTCGATGAGATTCTGACGTATTATACCGATGATTTCATCAGTCTTTATCCTGGTCATCCGATTATAAAGGATAAAGCAAGTTTGGTACACTCTAAAGTTAAAATTTCCTTGCCGGTTGGTGTAACCCAAGGTTCATTGTTAAATGTCCTGGTTAATTTAACCACAATCCTGGTTAATTTGATCACAGTCCTGGCTAATTTAACTAGAATTCCTTGTTGAATTAACTAGATCATCCTATAGATGGTCCGTATATATACACTATATGAACGATAACCGATATATCTCTTTTAGTTTTCAAAGCTTTCCTTCAGAAATGTTACGCTGCAGCTGGCAATTACGATCAAGAGTAATTCACAACTTTGGACAACTCGCACGCCTAGTTACTATTGCTCTATTTTGAGAAAACATAAAATAGAACGAAGGTAACTAAGCATTAGAGTGATCTACATGAGTAAATAGCTCTTATACATAAAGGCAAAGCTCGCTGTCATGCAATAGCGTTCTCCCACATAGTTCCGACATTTTCAAGGACCGGAATAACGCGGCATGTTACAATTCCGACAGTTTTGCAGTGCTTCCACTATTTAGTTTTGAAATTCCTTACTTTCGTGTCAAAATTTCCTTAGATTTCCTTGACCATGGAATAAAATTTCCTTGAAATTTCCTTGAGAAGACTTTTAGTTTATTTTACTGCTTACAGCACTACCAAAGCCCTACTAACTTATCTTTAGACTGTTTAGTGTTATAGTGCTAACCTCAAAGGCATTGAAACAGTGAAATATCGCTGTAATGAATTTTGACATTTGTCAATTCAATTTGTGACAATGTGACTGTTGCGGCCGTTGGTAAGGTTGGTTCATCTTGATTGGAAAGGTCAGATTCGAAGCCGTCTGACTCTGATGTCTGACCTTCATCAACAGCAAGATATCGCTTCATGACTTATTCATATTGCTAGACCATGCGACATGTTTGATTTCAAATATTTTGGCATTTTGCTAAGGTACCGGGGCCCCGGGCCGTGTGATACAGTATGAGCCAAGGAAACACTATAATACTTCATGTAATAATGTTCTTAAATTGTCTATAGATAAAAAATTGCTGCCAAATAATGCCAAAAAATATATCTTTACTGTTTACAACTCTGTTTACAGACTTTTGACAATATTTCCTTAGATTTCCTTGAATTTCCCTAGATTTCCTTAAATTTTTTCCATCCTTGAAAATTCCTTTTTGGGGTCAAAATTTCCTTGAAAAAGGAAATTTCCTTGAAAGTGGAAACCCTGCAGTTTTGTTTGTTCGCATGAAAATTACGAAATCTTAATGATGCGACGCGTTGTGACTTTTCATTCTCCCTCGCAGACGTGTTAGTATATTTGATATACGTATTATGTGCCAACCATATAGAGACATAACTTGGGTGTGTATACTGGTAATTTGCCAACTCAATATACTTCATAGTTGATCTGGCTGCTGTTGTATTCCGTTGGTGACTGGGTGTCTGTTTGTGGTATACAGCTATCTCAGTTTAGCATGCAGGTAATTAAAATGATGCATTTTCAGGAATGAATCTGACCTAGTTCTAGTCCTACGGCGGGCGCAAATTTCAACTCACTTAGACCCTGTTTACATGAGCGCTTCTAGGCTATAGTCCTACCAGTAGGGCTAATTGATGAGGGCTAGCCCTACCATGCAGAAGGGCTGGTTTTCACCTCGTGTTTACAGCATTAAATGACTTCGCTTCAACTCGTTTATTTTCTTACGAAGTCGGCCAAAATAATATTTTGCCAATCAAATTTTTGAATAAAAACCAGCAGACAATTGAATATTGTTCTAGAGCTAAATATTTAAATCGAAAATGACTTGGAAAAGCGGAGTTTGACAGAGATACGGTAAGTTTTTTACTCAGCCCTACTAGGAGGGCTAGCCTTCCCTGTTGCGTTTATATGGGAAATTTCCAGCCCTACTCGGCGAGATCTCGGGTAGTTAATATAGCGAGATCTCGCCTAGGAGAGCTGGCCCTTCATGTAGGACTCATATAAACAGAGGCTTATTTAACCGGATTTAAAACTTTCCATATAATCGGTACATTCAAACGATTTATTTCATTGACAAGTTGACTAGCTCGTGTGTACAGAAGACTGGTGTTTTAATGTTTACAGCGGGACACACACCATGTTATATTAGGTACTCTTAATACTTCTGTAGACTTAATTCAGGCTAATGAGTAAAGACCATGTTACACGAGACAATTTTTGCTGCAACTTGCAACTCGGAAACGGAGCAATATTTAACTCTTTCTAAACGGCACCGTCGAATATCAACCGCCAAAGGTTGATGACTTTGAGCGCTTGTATCTTTGGCGCCCCTCACTCAAAACGGACGAAAATACCACCAATCGATTCAGCAAACACATCTGTTCTTGGCTAATGCCAATCAAATCGCTAAACACATTGTTTTACAGATCTCCGTGAGTTTTAACACCTTTGTAATCTGATATTTATTATATCGTAAACTAATTATATATTCCGTACCTTTGGTCGATTATAACTTGTTTTAAAAACCGTGTGATTTTCGCTAATACACCGTTTTATAGAGCCTTACAAACAGTACATACTGACCAACGTTAAAAAAAACACAATAAAAATTGACAAAGTTACGGCGAAATTTGAAATGTAGCGTACGGGTCAAACCAGATTTTCAGACAAAAACAACCGGGAAAGGCCGAAAGACAAACAAAGACTGTTGCTATGGTTTTTTAAGTGGCCGGAATGAATTCCCCAGGTTACAATACCCTAAATAAGATCTTTTTGTCGGGACTGAAGCGCGTGGGCAACCATATATAGTCAAACTACGGCAAGCGCGTGCATGCTGGAAAATTCCCGATAAATAAAAAAAAATTCAAAATAAATATTTCTACACTTAGTATCGAAGCGAAACTTTACATAAGAAAGACACAGATAAAAAGTTAAATTTCGACAATTAGAAGTCTCTGATAATATGGTCTTATAAAGAAGATATTAAAGATTGTTTGAGTTGAACTGGAGTATACTGGAGGTATGTTTGGGATTAAACTTTTAGTATTTTTGATTCTGTAATGTTTAGTCGGCAAAATAGTCCACTGTTAAAAGGCTTATTTTGTAAGGATTCCAATGGTGTTAATTTCATTGCCAGGGGGTAAATATTTTGCAAAGGAAATCGTACTCAAAGTGCTCTTGCGACAACATAATTAAAATGCGACCGACCAGAAAGAGATTTAATAGGTAAAAAAGTATATTCGCAGAGAAATTGTGATCATGAATCTCGCGTTATACTTTGCCGATGTTTTTCTTGCTAAACTCAGAAGGCAACAACGAAGTGATTGTCATATGACCGCCAATATTCATGATTGTCATCTTTCAACAGGTTTCCAACATTGAAGTTATTTCGGAGATTGAAGTTGCAGGTTCTTTATTTTATTATTCCACATATTTTCGAGACATTGAACATGTTATTTCGGACGTTGAACATGTATATTATAATATTCAACGCATTTTCGACACTGAAGTCAAATCGGACATTGAGCATACCGATTATTCAGCACTCGTCAGAAGTTGCATGTTCGAAATATGTTGAAAATTATTCAACACATGAATATGAGAAGTGGAATGGTCTATCGCGCCAATATTCAGCTTCTCATATTCATGTGTTGATTAATTTTCAACATATTTCGAACATTCAACTTCTGGGGCCGGTTGTATAAAAGTCTTAACTAGATGTTAACTACCCGTTTTGTAGTTAAATAGTAGTTAACTGTAAAATTCGCGATTCTGATTGGTTAACTTTCGCACTAACTATAGTTAACTTTAACTACTTTTTTATACAACCGGCCCCTGATGAGTGCTGAATAATCGGTATGTTCAATGTCCGATTTACCTTCAATGTCGAAAATGTGTTGAATAATAAACAACTTTAATGTCCGAGACACGGAAAACTCGTGTTAGTCGACGTCCTTAGACTTAGACTACGTCGACACGCGACACGAATTCGTAGTTGTGCACGAATTGGTTTGGTTTCATGCACCGTGTGAACCAGAAAGACACAATATCATACAAATTAATTTGAGTGCAGTTACAAATTCGTCAGGTCCCTTGGGAACCGTGACTCAGACGAGAATCTTTCCCAATGAGTAACGGGGTATAAGTGTATTGCATTCGGTCAAGTTTTAAACATATTGTCATTGAATTTTCCACCTTTACTATAGACGAGAAAAAAGATTATCCGAATCAGCCATATTTTCCCCTGTCTACTTGGAATAGCCATTTCATTTGTCCAAGGTATGTTTACTACTATCTTAGTTTGCATCAAGGTATAAAATCGAAACAAAAATAATTTGATCACACTGCTTTTATCGCAATCTCGTGCCTCGAGCCCGCGATCCTCTGATGGAAACCATTGCACTATAAGTAAACTGGAACGCTAACGCAGGGGGGGAAATTGAAGCCAGCTTCATTCAGTTTTTCTGAGTTTTGAGTTGAAATACTTAACGCCGAACATTGGGCTGTATATGAAATTGAAGCTATTAAAAAGTTATATTTGTTGATAAAAACTTGATTGAAAATTTGCCGTATTTTACAAAATTGCGGTTGTTTTTGTATTTTTTAAGTATTTCCATTTTGCCTAAAGTCTTGAAGTTTTTATATCAAATAGAACTTTTTAATAGCTTCAATTTCATATACAGCCCAATGTTCGGCGTTAAGTATTTCAACTCAAAACTCAGAAAAACTAGCTTGGCTTCAACGAATCATAGGACTTGATCATAGGAGTTAGCGTTCCAGTTTACTTAGAGTTCACTGATGGAAACTAGCGAGGATCGCAGGCTTGCGGTATGAGATTGTGTTGGCCCATGTAAAATACAATATAGTGGTCCAAGGAGAGGGACTTGGAGTCTTGGAGCAAGTCTACGCGGCTGATTTTGCTTGGGCTGATTTTGGGCCAGTGTTTTGGACTCGATCACTTTTTTCGTCTTTGCCTTGTAACCAAGCGTGATTCAAGATGGCGGCCATCAGTTATAATCACTGGTTCGAATACTCTTCACGACAGAAATATGTAATAGCAGCATAATAGAATAGATTCTCTTTAATAATAGACCTGTAGACTCTCATAAGAGCAAGAATATATTTAAACTGCATCTGAGCATATCTTAATTCTGCTGATTATTGCCATCAAATCAATATTACTACAGGAAATGGGACATAACAATGATGTGGTGAACTGGGAAAATGCAAACTAGAATAGGTGTCTGGGGCATCCTATCTCAGAGTATTTTTGAGCTTCTGGGGCTTGATTTAGTTTTAACACTCTTCTGAACTAAGTCATTTTTCCCTCTTTTTAGTGCAAAGTTAAAAACTTTGCAGTATTGTGATGAGGGGCGAAAATTCACACGAGCTATCATACAGTCATACAGTCATACATACATCATAGTGTAAACTTTCCGGGGGGTGTTTCCGAAGATTCTCTATTAATACTGTATCTGTTAAACTTTGGGGTTGAAACTTTTTTAAGCACTTTCAAGTTATCTTATAGCTCAATTCGGTTGTATTCATGCAGTGTTTAATTAGATTTACGAACAACATTTGGGTTGTGGTATTAAACGTCTACATCATAACAATCGTTTAAAATATAATATTGGTTGCTAACTCCCCCGGTAGCTATGAACACGTGCGTTCAAGTCCACTGATCTAATAATATCACGGAACGAAAATACGAAATTTCGAAATATTTACCGCACAATGGTGGCAGCTGGGAGTGGGAATGTGACGGAAATACGATCAAATTTATAAATAAACGTTTTCATTTTGGCCTTTTGGATTAGTAGTGCGTTTTGTCGTTTATATATTCAATAGACAATACTGAATGGGTCGAATATTCATTATTGCAATATTTTTATAAATTCCGAAGCGTAAGTTTCGCCTCAAACATGTCACATATACAAGATTCAAGACCCGATGAGATGATTGAGATCCCTTTGGCCTTTAATACCGTAAATATCGAATATGTTAGTTATAGTATACAGCATTGGATTTTACCAGCGATCTAAAGTAAGTCGACTTGCGTACAATTTATACACATTAATACGGCTACTGTATTGTTTATGGCGAATTTTATAGATAGTAGAAGTTTCTATACTCTGTCCGTAGACTCGTAGAGTGTAATTTGTAGAGTCACCAGAGTGTAGTATGAACTGCATAATTTTGAAATTTGACATTTGTTATGCAATATTAATAGAACACATCTCTGTTGACGGGGCAGTTGTTTACAAATGCGAATGGCATTTTGGTGAGGATGCGTCTGTATATATAACTATGATGTATGATGCATTCTATATACCTTCTAGTTTTGCTTAGCCTTTCTTTTAGTAGTCTGTGTACAACCGTACTCTCGAAATTTTATATACACGATGAAATAATAAATAAATAAATAAAATTTGAAATAATCGAAGTTGAGTTGACATATTTGTAATTAGTTGAATAAAACTAATCAAATATTGCAACCATAAACAAATGACAATTTTATCTGCTTACTATAATATGGGAACGACTAAAAGGAGAGTTAAAATTGGAGAGTTAAATCGGAGAGTTAAGATTTCGGAGAGTTAAGTTCGAGCCACGCCCACTTTTGTGAACGACCACGCCCAATTTCTTAACTCTCCCGATGGTATATTTGAACTAACGTCAGAGAGTTAATTTTGATTTAACTCTATTACTTAAAAAAATAAAAAGGAAGAGAGAGTTAACTTTGTCGTAACTCTCAAAATGCCAAAAAATGCTAAGCGAGAGAGTTAAGTTAGTTTTTCGAATAAAATGGTGTCCCATACCGGATATCTTGTCAGGATGATCACAAACGATTCATAATTGCCATAACTTATCTAACGACGACACATAACTTATCTAACGACGAGGCATACCTTCTGGCTTATATTTTCGTAATTAAAATATTGCCTATTTTTGAATGTCCGTTAGGCAATATTATTATTATTATTATTATCACTTGGGTGCTAAATTATATAAGCATTTATAAGTCAGTAAATTGATTTTAAATACTATTCTCAGTTCAATAGGCAGCCAATGTAGTTCTCTTAAAACGGGCGTAATATGATCATATTTTCGTGCTCCAACTATGACACGGGCTGCGGCATTCTGGACATTTTGCAACTTTTGATATCAAAGAGAGAACAGTATATATAAACAATTTCGCTACCCATTAATCTTTGCAGACCGCCCGTAAAACACGTGCCACATTTCTCCACAGACATATAGTCATACTCATAGACTCATAGATATAGTACCATACTGTCACTGTCACACGGGCATTGCCGCAAATAAAACATGTAAAAGTAAATGATTTGCGTTGTCGCACTGGAAGGGCTTCTATAGTATATATAGTCGGTTATTATATACGGTTGTGATATACATCTGTTATATTCTATGACTATGAGTATGACTATGTACAAGTTATTGTCAAGTTTCATGTGCCTGTGGCAGTGCCGGCTCTCACATTCTTCCGCAAAATCAAACAAAGCTGTTAAACATGAGCAAGTTTTACTTTGACATGTTTTATTTGCGGCAATGCCCGTGTGACAGTGACAGTATGGTACTATATCTATGAGTCTATGAGTATGACTATATGTCTGTGGAGAAATGTGGCACGTGTTTTACGGGCGGTCTGCAAAGATTAATGGGTAGCGAAATTGTTTATATATACTATGCTCTCTTTGTTTGACTCGGATGTTGCCTATTAGTATTTTATCACTATTGTCACATCAATATCACCATTTTATTCGAAAAACTAACTTAACTCTCTCGCTTAGCATTTTTTGGCATTTTGAGAGTTACGACAAAGTTAACTCTCTCTTCCTTTTTATTTTTTTAAGCAATAGAGTTAAATCAAAATTAACTCTCTGACGTTAGTTCAAATATATCATCGGGAGAGTTAAGAAAGTGGGCGTGGTCGTTCACAAAAGTGGGCGTGGCTCGAACTTAACTCTCCGAAATCTTAACTCTCCGATATAACTCTCCAATTTTAACTCTCCTTGTAGTCACACCCCTATAATATATTGGCAAAAACATAAATCACTCATCGCGAATTTAGAATTATGAATGATGAAATATTACAAGCTTTTCATTGACAAGTGTACTTGTTGAGCAACTGGCATGCTAGCTTTTCAAAAGCTTGTCACATTTTATCAATTTTCAAATAATTGCCAAATAAAAATTGCTCGTGTAAATACGTAATATGCAAATATCAACACAACCAACATGGATGCACAACAATTACGTACGCACTATAAACCATGTAACATAGCATTTGTCTTTTAAAACTTTGCACTATCCTTGGATCACTAGTTTATGTTTTAGACAAAAGGACTTTAACTGGAGAGAGGCAAAATATTTTCCTGGGGGCCCAACGTGGAGGCTGGGCGGCCTTGGCCCTCCCAACTTATATGTTAAAAAACTAAAAATTGCCCTGATTCTTCCTTTTATTTGCGAAATTCGTTTTCAACATACCATGCCCTTGTTTGCAGGTGTTGAATGGCCAAGTGGTGGATATGGTCTTCCTAAGCCTAAGTCAGGATGTCCAAGTAGTAAGACGAGTGTATGGCGTGAGGGCTGGAGGTATCAGGATATGGAAGATGACGATAAGAGTGACAGTAGCCGGTCAAGGGTATCCAGTGGGTCACATATGGACGTCAAATTTAGTGGACCTACAAGGGATATAATCAGATATTTCTGCATGAAACAAAACAGTAGAATGCAACCAAGGTCTTGGCCTAATGGTAAGGTTTCTGCTCAATACGTATAAACTGATTACATCTGAGACAGTCATGCATATGTTACATCATAAAACCGAAGGGATCCTGCAATAGGCTGTTTGCATGAATGCTAATATAAGTCAAAGCAATATATAACTGGATGGCATGGAGAAAGTGTGATTTTCAAATCAATGAAAAAACAATGAGCATTTTCTACCACTGGATTGTGATTGGACGGAGTTAATAAGTGTGATGTGAAGGTCTATCATAACAAAGCCTCAACATATTCACTGCAGTGATTAAAAAATGAAGAAAAATCAAATTAAATTATCTTTTTATGTCGTATACGTTTTTGGAGTGATTTACCCATCGAAAATGTATTTTTGTTTCGGCAGGTTCCTACTGTATTTACAAGAGTAAAGACGCAGCGTGTCCGAAAGATATGAAATCAGGCTGGGTGAAATGGAACGATGAAGCTGAGAACATAAATAGAGCAGAAGGATCGCTACCCGATGGTGTATATAATTTTGATACCAAAATTTATTACTGTTGTCAAACTGATGGTAACTGGTATGATTCAATTGAACTACTACCAGTCAGTCAACCATTCTATTTATTAACATCCAGCTCTACTACTACTCCCAAATGTCAGATGGTCAAGTGGGCATTTAGTTACTTGGAAGATATTGTGTTTGATACAGAAGATCTAACTAATTTTGATAGCCATGTGTTCATTGAGAATGAAAGAACTGTATACTATTGTTACTATGAAGGTACGTTATAAACCAGTTCGTAATTTCGAATAACGCGTTCTGAGTCGGGAAAAATATTGCAGTTGAATCATAACATGTACCTGAGACTTTATATATTTAAAATATGCGTATCAAAGTATTCAACTGTTCAATCATTCATTTGCTTTTTACATATGCATGGGTTTAGTGGAGGGCTCAGGGGGCAGATCCCCACTTGTCCATGTCGTTCACACATTTTTGCAGATTGCGTAATCTTAATCTGAAAAGTTCTTAAGAACTCTAGTGTTACAATGATTTTAGTAATCTCTACTTGATCACTTTGATCCTATATCATTAGATAATTTATATGTGGCTTTAATATGAAGTAGCTTTGCTATGTGTATAAAATATATATTGGAATTTTCCAAGTTTATCATGTTGTCAACGCAGGCCTTGCCATCCCCCCCTCGAGAGCCCACTGCACATATGCCCATGCACAATATAAACACCTGGACTAATTCGTCCGTTGGCAAAAAAATCTTAAATTTTGGCATTTGTGGCCATTTCAATGTATTGTTCATGTTATTTAAGAAGGTTATTGCATAAATGCTAGAGCCAAAACAATAGGTGACTGGATGGCATGGAGAACAGTAGGATTCTCAAAACAATGAAAAGGCAATGGAACATTCCGATCACTGGATCGAAACTGGATGCCACTATTTTTATGTTTAGTGTTATCCAAAAGGCCATTGTTTAGTTTTCAGCTTTGAATTTTAAGATTCTTTAATTTTATTTCAGATTGCCGCCGTTCAATGACTGATCCTAGCGGTTCATTTAGATCACATCAAGCACCAGTTAGTGAAATGGACCCACACTCGCAATATTGCTCCTGGTTAATTACGATTGCTGAAACATTCGTCGTTTCATTGAGTTTTAAAGAACTGACTATACCAAGTTGTAATGATACATTTCTAAGAATATACGATGGTTCAAACGACAGAGCTACATTACTTGGTACATATTGTGGTTTAAATGCAACCAGACAAGTCGAAATTTTATCATCTACAAATAGTTTATACATCGTGTCAAATTCTGGAAGTTATGGAAGGAATCCTAAAAATATTTTTACTTTTCATGCCCAATATAATGCTGAGAGTTTGACAGGTTGGTATAGTTGTATATGTAATGAATAAGTTCTACTATATTATACCCAGGCCGGATATAATGATATTAGAGAGTTTAAGCTCAGACCTGGAGAAAGATCTCTGGATCCTAGATCATGAGGAACATTTGCCTTAGCAACACGATTGAGGAACAATTCGACTCTGCGTGAAGCTCAAGCTCCCTAATATCCCACTATTCCGCCCGGATATCTTGCTGGATAAGATATACGGTGCTTATCCCTTATACTCGAATAGCAAGGATAAATTCATTTTCTGAAATATATTAGGCACGTTTCAGTTTTCAGAAATTTATTACGCTGCTCCACTCATGACGAATTAGGTGCGACAGAAGAGCGACGTTTGAATCAATTAGTTACGGCAGAATTTGGAGCGACATAAGTTCGGCAGAAGTTCGACAGAGCTTGTCGCATTATGGAGCGACATTGATTCATACGCCGCTCCACTCATGTACCAAACCTAAGTCAAAATTTGCTGTAATTAATTTATTACGATTAGATTAGCCACTTTGTAATATTTACTTATTTTTTAAATTATATTTAGAATTCCCGCGCGAATATACGCTCCTCTCTCGTCTCGTAAAAAACATTATATTTTGTACGCCGTTTGAATCACTGCCGCTCTTGTGTCGTTCCAGCGTCACATCTAATACAATTAAGTTCGGCGCATGAGTGGGGCGGCATCTGTCCGGATCCGTCCCAATCAAGGGCTCATAATTCAAAAGAAAAAGAATCGCAAAAGGTCGATCGCGCGACATTTTGCACTGAATGGAAATCAGACTTAACTCTTCTGTTTTGCAAGCCTACATTCTGAATAGGCATGAAATGCTGAGATATTTCCCTCATGTATGTCCAATAGTGCCTATCTGCATCATGTCCAAAGGATAAAAAGTGTTCATCAGACCATTGCATTGTTACGTTTTCAATGGATAAACCGACTATATAACCACCGGCAAAAAATAAAGACCTCGCGCAGGAAATGCCACTTAACTTGGCCAAGCATGTATGGGTACTTCCACATCGGCACTCCGTGTGGATAGCAGGAAGTATACTGATGGTATGACCGACTGACAATGTCCATTCATCCATTGTTCCAATGGACCATTGTTCCTATTCCGTTGGCAAAGACTCTAGCCAGCTATCCACATGCGGTCGATAGGGATCTAATGACGTCATCTGCCATTGCTTTTCCACTGGACAAGTGAAATTCCATTCGACTTTTCCATTTATCGATTGGGCATTGTGATTAGGTATTGGAATTTTTGGAATGTTACATATTGATGTAACATTCTAATTCAATTCCCTGGGGAAGAAAGTGTTCATCAATTTTAAATGCTGTCAATTAATTTCAAAACATAGTCAGAATAATAATTGAAAATAGACACGTGCACTTTATCAAGAATATTTCATATTTTTTTTCTAAAACAACCAACCAAGACGACTTCGGTAGGTCACAATGAAATTTCTGTTTCCGAAAAAGTCGCAACAACCTCTACAATTTCTACTTTCAATTAACAATACCTCACTCTTGACCTTCAGTAGCAGGCCCCTAAATAGTGCTGTCTGGTATTTTGTGTCTGCATGCAGTGTCCCGTTAATTGTGTTGTATCGTTCAAATATATATACGGTTAAATTTCGTGTACTCGGGTTGTATTTTGTAGGATGTAAAATTTTAAATCGATCTTGTTTCAACTCCATAGATTAGTAACTGTCATACGTTACATTGGAGGCTTGATACAAATAATTATAAATTCTTCACATTTTTATTCATTCAAAGATAAAACGGACAATTCAAGCAAAATCATTATCATAGCTTCTTCAGTGAGTGCCGGCGTACTTCTTAGTATTATGCTGATTGTTGTATTGGTAAAATACAAACGACGAAACGGGGCTCCAAAGTTATCAACTACTCCTAATGTCCCACTAGAGACAGTCGGAAATTTACAAGAACCATGGACAATTTATGAGGTAAGTTTTTTATGGCCGTGGTGCATACTGGTTAGTGCATGTGTCTTTCATCTCTGTGGTCTATAGGTTCAGGGGTTTTGTGCTTCGAGGGTTTTTATCTGGGGTCCTCCGGTTTTCCACCCTCACCAAAAAATTAACCCTTATAAGGCCTTAGTTGTCAAGCACGTGTATCATGAGGCTCTGGATCGGGTGAATTGGGCAACAACACCCTGTATAATCAACAGTAAATGAATCATCATTTTTATCAAAACAGGACACAGTTAGTCCAGGTTATGGAACTAAAAGAGACTCTGAAACTGATAATCATTTTCACGAGAAAGTGCAGAATGCAAATGCAAGCATGTCTTTGGGTGACTCGACACTGAAGAAGCACGAACAAACAGGAGAACCTTCCATAAATTATGATAATTGTCAAGAAATACTTAAAGCTGATCCAGAGAGAGACACACCAGCTGAAGGTAATCCTTAAAATGCTGAATAATTTAACAAGCTGCAATTTTGGATAATGGATCCAGTATTATTTCCAGATCAGTGGGGACAGAGATCTAACCACATCTGCCCTTCTCTTCTTAAATAACACTTCTTGTTTCTCTCAAAGGCATGACATCAATTTACGAAGAAGTTGAAACACCTTCAAATACACACAAAGCGTCTGAGTACACCGCGCTTGATAAAGGTGAGGCAGGACCTTTGGGTCGAAACAGTTGTTGAGTGGAATAAAATAGATTTACAGTCCAAACATTATTAAACAGCTATCCTTGTGGAATAGCTTTGTAGCCGTTTAATAGAAGTGGCCGCTTAATCAAAGAACGCCTACAGCGGGGATTTTTACTGGTGATTAAGAATATCATAACAACAAGTAAAAGTAAAAAAGAACAAGTACTTAACAAAACAGTTTTCAGAAATCCAAAAAGAAATAGCACATAGCAACAGCAAAACGAATAGCGACTTAAATTGGGGAAATTTACATATAGCACGGCCCAGCCGTGGATATTTTTTAGTTGAACATTTATTTATTTTATAATTAACTCAATAGATCATTCAGTAACAACGATTTATTTTGGTGTTTTATAAAACGAGAAATGAATATTTTCATTCGTGCAATCAGTAAGAATATTTTTATTCGGCAAAAGATAAAATGTTTTATTCTTTGATCTTTCACCTCATTAGCTCCTCATTAATCTATTCTTTTTCTATATTCCTATTTCTGTTCTATTCTTTTCTATCTATCCCATTCCATTTTATCCCCATTCTATTCCCATTTTATCCCCATTCTATTCCCATTCTATTCCTATTCTATTCCCATTCTATTTCCATTCTATTTCCATTCTATTTCCATTTATTACTATTCTATTCCCATTCTATTCCCATTCTATTCCCATTCTATTCCCATTCTATTCCGATTCTATTTCCATTCTATTTCCATTCTATTTCCATTCTATTTCCATTCTATTTCCATTCTATTTCCATTCTATTTCCATTCTATTTCCATTCTATTTCCATTCTATTTCCATTCTATTTCCATTCTATTTCCATTCTATTTCCATTCTATTTCCATTCTATTTCCATTCTATTTCCATTCTATTTCCATTCTATTTCCATTCTATTTCCATTCTAGTTCCATTCCATTTCCATTCCATCTATTCCATTCATCCCATTCCATCCCTTTATTCTCCCATTCCCTACTCCCACCCCACTCCACTCCACCCACCTCCACTCCACCCCACTCCACCCCACCCCACTCCACCCCACCCTCCACCCCACTCCACCCACCCCACCTCCACCACCCACCCCACCCCACTCCCACTCCACCCCACCCCACCCCACCCTCACTCCACCCCACCCCACCCCACCCCACCCACCCCACCCCACCCCACCCCACCCCACCCCAACACCACCCACCCCACCCCACCCACCCACCCCACCCCACCCCACCCCACCCCACCCCACCCCACCCCACGCCACCCCACCCCACCCCACCCCACCCCACCCCACCCCACCCCACCCCACCCCACCCCACCCCACCCCACCCCACTCCACTCCACCCCACTCAACTCCACTCCACTCTACTCCACTCCACACCCCACCCCACCCCACCCACTCCACTCCACCCCACCCCACCCACCCCACTCCACCCCACTCCACCCCACCCCACCCCCACCCACCCCACCCACCCACCCCACCCCCCACCCCACCCCACCCCACTCCACTCCACTCCACTCCACTCCACTCCACTCCACTCCACTCCACTCCACTCCACTCCACTCCACTCCACTCCACTCCACTCCACTCCACTCCACTCCACTCCACTCCACTCTACTCTACTCTACTCTACTCTACTCTACTCTACTCTACTCTACTCTACTCTATTTCTAGCTGCCTTGAAAATGGGGGTGACGAGCGATGGTTATTATCAAACACTTTTAAAAGTGGAGCCAGAATACGCAATACCTGCTGTAGGCCAAACAGAAACCTACGAAGAACCAAAAATATCACCACAAAATCCTGGTTATACTGAGCTTGATAAAAACAGACTCAAAGGCAGAAATACAGCAGATGATGGCGCTTACCAGAAACTTGTACATCAAGATTCGAATTATGTTATACCTGATGAGAAACTTGTAAATCAAGATTTGGATTATGTTATACCGGCTGATGAGAAACTTGCAAATCAAGATTCCGATTATGTTATTCCGGCTGATGAGAAACTTGTACATCAAGATTCTGATTAAGTTATACCGGCTGATGAGAGTACAGGATCATACGAAGACGTCAAAGTGACAAGAAACTTACCAGGCTACAAGGAGTTGGATCAAAACAAACGAAAACTTGAAGATTATTCTGATTACCAAAAGTTGGTAAAGCCCTAAACCCGAGGGTCGCGCACATAGATTTACAAGAAAGGACCATTCATTATTTATGGATAGGATTTGTATACCGAAGAGAGACTGAAAACAATGACACATATAAAATGTCACTAACCCCAAATATAGTTTTTCGTATGTGTAATATTTTGGTCATTCTAAGAAGAAATGTAGTATATCTTTATGGTAGAAAACCTCATCTTGATCAACTTTTTCACTAGCAAGTTAGTTTTCCTTTCTTTTCTGCTGCTAAAATTCACCTAATGACATCATATCCGGAAACATTTACAGTGAAAAAGTTGTAGGCTTTCTATTGTATTGATCAGTATATTACACTGCTTCTTAGAATGACCAAATATTACTCACACCAAAAATCATATTTAAGGTTAATGACACTTAAATTTACCCAATCCGTGAAGATGACTGGAAATATTTTTTACCCAACCATCTAGTATTTATGCACCAACCGTAGTCAACGCATAAATAGTATAATGTCTATTATTGAATAAGGACAAAATATTCGTCTTGGATGCTTTGAGATCCAACTAATTCTATAATTCACGACCAGTATGAAAAAATGGTAGCATCATTTATACTTATATCATATTTTTTTTAAGAATAAAATAGATACTGCTTCATTTTATGACCGCGAACGTGTAATTCTCTTGTGTGACAAGGATTTGCTGATTGGCAAGTATCAGCTGCAAAAAGCAGTCAAATTAACATTTTGCTCAACCTTTGAAAATTTGGCCCAAAAAATTCTACCCAAACTGTTTCTTTTTGGTAGCCACCCAGGCATAATGAATGAACGGGTATTACAGGTATTTATATATTATAACGGGTATTTATATATTATAACATGTATTGTTAAACAGGTACGGTGAGCAACTTTTAACGTGTACAAGGTGACACTTGCGCGGATTAATAAGCCAGTTCGGAGTTTCGACTGCGCATCCAAATGACGCGTTCTGCGTCGGATAAAATTGCAGTTGAATTCTGCTGAACATGTAGCTGAGACTGGAAGAATTATAATTTGCATATCAAAGTATTCAACTGTTCAATTATTCATTTGTGTTTCACATATAGCCACAATAGAACAGTCCATTAAGTAACTTTTTTACTAGAACATATTTTGTCTTGGAAAGGTGGATTTAGGAAGGTGGATCTAGGGGAATAAATCTTTTAGGGGAAGGTGGATTTAGGGGAATAAAGAATTTTGAAAAGTGAATTTAGGGGAATAAATCTATAATTTAAAGCGAGTCAAAAGTGCGGAAACGAAGTGTTTTCCGGGCAACTTTTGCACATTCAAATAATGATTGAACTATTAAGATGCATATTTTAAATCTTCCAGTCTCAGCTACATGTTGTAATTCAACTGTATTTTATCCCGACGCAGAACGCGTCATTTGGATGCGCAGTCGAAACTCCAAGCTGGCTTATTTAAGTTTACGACCCCCAACAAATTAGCCGACGGTATTGAATTGGCTCATTCTTTAAAAAATCCGTTTAATTTTTTTCCTGTGATAGTTCAATTCATGAATTAAAGTTGTCATGAATAAATCAAATTGGATTTATTAAAGAAGATTTTATAAATCATTTGCAGAATTACTGGATTGTAGCATTGTACACTCATAGCCTCGACTTCATTCTTTTGAAAACAGACAGAAACTTCAAACATTACGTAAGACTGAATAAAATTCAAAAGAAAACAAAGAATGAAGTCGAGGCTATGCTTGAATAATGCTAAGCTCCAGTAATTCTGCAAATGGTCTACTGGGAGTCGTATACTTCATTTGATTCACTTTCGCTAGAAGGAATACTTATGAAACCAATTATCATCTCCACACTGAGATCTAACATGAGAAAAGGGACAATTAGACAATGCCCCTCCCCCCAGGAGGGTACATCAGGTTATATCAGGTACAATCCTTGATATGAAAGCTCGGGCAAACTTTAGAATGCTCACCCCCGCGCCGCCTGGGAAAGGACATGCCCGTACGCTTGCGCATTTCCAAAGACAAAAAACGGAACGTTTTTAATACAGTGGAATCTCCATATAATGGACCAATGGCGGAAATTTCCGACAAAACCCTCAAATTTCCGACGTAACCCCCAGTTACAACACTCAAAATAGGCCGTTTCTAGCCCTTCTTAAGTTAAGATTTCCGATAAATGGCCAATTTTCCGTAAAGGTGGGGGTCAGTTGCCCCCCACCCCACCGAAATTTCCGCCACTGTAACGGACATTGAAGCTTGCTATCCGTTGTTTTGAGACGTCCACTGTCCAGATGTTTAATTAGTTACAGTTACAAAACAAGAGAAGAGTAATTGGCAAGTCTGGCAAGTGTTTTTCTATCTTTTCGAGTATATGTTTTCCAATTTCCAGGGTCTCTGGGTCTGCATGTCTACATATGAATTAGGAGGCACTGCATGGCATCTTCTCATTTTTCGATTTATTCAAGATGTTCTCATTTTTCGGTTTCTGTTTTGTACTTTATGTCGTTAAGACTTCATGATCATATATATTATATATATATAGTTTGTAGCATTGAATAAGAGTTTGTTCTTTAATCTTTATACACGTAATATAGAGGTAGTTTTTGCTTCATATTTTAAGATTTTGTACTTATAATGTGTCTGTTGTTTAGTGGTTTCAATAATGAGGAGCATAAAATCGGGTTCTGAGCTTACTGTCCATTGCACGGCTATGCTTTAGAACCACTGATCTCAGATCAGTGTTTAGAACCAATTTTGAAAGCGAAGATTTTTAACGCGCAAGTTCTACACACAATGTATAGTTATAAGCAAATTTATGCAGCCATTAAAATATTAACGTTAGTAGTTTGTAGCTACGAATTTTTAAAATTGTTAATAAATCACTAAATGTAAAATACTTTTCACCATTTGCAATATATACAAAGTAGTTTCGTTTGACGAACAGTCACAGCCGATAGAAACATTGTTTATTCTCACGTCAAACTTTCATGTTTGTCAAGAGCATTTGACAGGTTATATGCCAATGTGAGCTTTTGATAATATTTAGTGTAAACAATAGTGCCATCCAGTCACGATCCAGTGATCGGAAAAAATCCCACTGTTCTCCGTGTCATCCAGTCACTCATTCATTTGCGACGTCATTGCATGTAAAGGGGGATTAGAGTGAGACTATATGGAAAACAGTGGGATTCCAAACAATGAAAAGACAATGGAACATTCTGATCACTGGATCGTGACTGGATGGTACTATTGTTATGTTAATAGAGCCCATTGTGGCTGTATGCAAAACCCGAATGATAATTAAAATCAGTTAAACTTCTCAGCTATACATACATGTGATGATCAACTGCAATGTTATCTCGACATCGAACGCGTTATTGGATCGAACCGCAGTCAAAACCAAAACTGCCCTGTTTTGGATGAGCTAGGATTAGACATAAGAAATCGTTGGCTAACTGCAGCAGAATACACTGCTCCGACGTTGCAAGCAATGGCCTCTTATCAGAGAAAGTTATAGACTGTATGAGCGAAAATAAGTACCATGCGAAATACAAATACCTTATACCATGAAAAATTATCTTCTGCTTGTACTTACCTCGCATGCCCCGGATCGCAGTGCATGGTCGACATGGTCAACCAAGCTTTGATGTGGCTATTCATTACAGTGCTAGCAAACTGTCTTTCGCCGTATACCCGGGTCACAGTGTTGATTTATCTAACGCGTGGTAGTGAAGATTGTGCTGTTGGATTGAGCTGTTGGTAATGGCATCACACACTTCCCTTACACATAAACACACAAACGCTTTTGACGCTCCAAACAAATTCCCAATGGTTCTGTACTTCGCAGTGGAAGCCCCACACTTTTTCAAGTTTGTCACGATAGACAAATTTGGCTCACGCTTGTTTAATTCACAACTTTGGACAACTCGCATGCCTAGTTACTATTGTTCTATTTTGAGAAAACATAAAATAGAACGAAGGTAACTAAGCATTAGAATGATCTACATGAGTAAATAGCTCTTATACATAAAGGAAAATTTTGCAAAAATGGCAAATATACATAATTGCCCAATAATCCAATAATAGCAGGGCCGTACCGAAGGAGGGTACTGGGGGGTTGCGGCACCCCTCCCCCCCCAAGTTTGTTCAAGCACGCGATATTCGGAAATTTAGGGCAGGTATTTGGAAATATAGCCTTGCGTATTCAAATACTGTGTCGATTAGTCTTAGTTGGCTGAACCATAAATAATATAAAGTATAAATAATAAAATAATTGCCAAGTGGAGTAATTCTAAACTTTGAGATTATATTATTATAATAAAGTGCGGATAATTTATTAGCAACACAGGTGATTCAGATTGAACTTTTCGTAGAAGTGTTTGTCCCACTACATTCTAGCCTAATTCTTAGACGTTGTTAAATGGCCAACAGGCCATGTTCGGTTCCTCGGTCAGTTCAGTTCTATTCAAAACAAACACATGTTGCTAATTGTATTGGAGTATGTTTTAGTTGTCTATAACAGTTTAATATTTCTATTATTCTACAAAGCCATGCATCCAAATATAAATTTTCCCTATAAGTAAAGAAACCACACTTAGCGAAATTCAACGAGTGATGCTATAGGTTGTTTAACCTTATTCTATTGAATTGCGAAAAAGATCTCGCGAATGAAATCGACTTTATAGACAATGTTGTAGAGAAGTGGGCTAAACAACATGTCCGACGTATATATAGCTTTATGACATTTTATCAACGATTGACATTGTATTCTGGACAATAATAATTTTATATATATAGTACTCAGTGTAGTATGTATGAAGTTCAAAATTGATATATCAATCAGTCAAATACACAAGTCCCAAAATGTTTTAATGAAGAATGCATAAGATAATGGCATTCATTTAATGAAAATTTATTGTAAAGGACATATTTTATATCCGCCATTTTGTTTGCATTTAAAAATTCCATCCACTTCATTGTGAAACTTGGATTAAAAAAGCTACGAACACGATACGATTAGGATTTTGACGTATAGAATTTATGAAAACACAACCGTGCAATGGAAATAATCGTTAGCCTGCAATAGTTCTTTCCATTATCACGATCGTGAAAATGGAAATTTATTTCAACGTCACGTGATCATAATCAACCAATTAAATGACTAGAATATACTAAGGTGTTTTATAAATACAAATATTTCATAGAATTTCATAAGGCAAGCACACCCCGTGCTCCCCGGCCGTTCAATGTTAATTTGGTGGCACAAATATATAACTTCTCGAAAAAAGGACGTCTATTGACAAGAGCGCAATATTGAAACAGGTGGCGGGTGGGAGGGGAAAATTGTTAGAACAATATATGTGAATGCATGTTAAAAGTGGATCGTCCCATAGTATATTGTTAACTGAAGATTGTAGATACCTTTATGGCAAATAGATGGTCCGCATATTCTACCTGTAAAATCTAGCGTTCCTCTTTGATCAAACATTTTGCTTGAGAGTTATTTTTCCAAGTTTACATTTTGTCGGAACAATAGCGCTCTTCTGCATAGTTCCGACATTTTCACGTTCGAAAAGGGGCGTGTTGCAATTCCGACAGTTTTGTTTGTGCGCATGAAAATTACGAAATCTTAATGATGCCATTCGACGCCTTGTGACTTTTTATTCTGCCTTACAGACGTTGTAGTATACTTGATATACGCATTGTGTTCTAACCATATAGAGACATAACTTATTAACTTGGGTTTATATATAGTGGTAATTTACCAACTCAATATATATAGTTGATCTGGCTGCTGTTGTATTCCGTTGGCGACTGGGTGTCTGTTTGTGGTACACTATCTCAGTTCAGCATGCAGGTAATTAAAGTGATGTATTTTCAGGAATTAAACTGTTCTAGTTCTATAAACTGTGATCTGATATTATCGTTACTCGTTAGGGCGGGCGCAAATTTCAACTCACTTAGCCCCTGTTTACATGAGCACTCCTAGGCTATAGCCTACCACTGGGGCTAGTTTTCAGCCATTGTTTACATAGGGCTGGCCCAACCATGCAGTAGAGCTTGTTTTCACCTCGTGTTTACAGCATTAAATGACTTCACTAGAACTCATTTATTTTCTTACGAAGCCCAAAATAATATTTTGTCGCTCAAATTTTTGAATAAAAACCAGCAGACAGTTGAATATTGTTCTTGAGCTAAATATTTAAATCGAAAATGACTTCGAGAAGCGGAGTTTGACACAGATATGGCAAGTTTTTTACTCAGCCCTACTAGGAGGGCTAGCCTCCCTGTTGCGTTTATATGGGAAGTTAATAATAATAATAATAAACTTTATTTCAGTGTCAAAGTTATTTAACTATTACAAGCTAATTGGTGACACTATTTAGAGACTATAATTTAAAATATATAATACAAGATATACTATTTAAGGCTATAATACTAATACTATATTTATATAAGTTGTAGAATGTTATTCATTGCAGAGATCACAACATCTGCAGTTGTTCTCTAAAAGTCTCTCGATATCAGTCTTACGAATAGTGTTCTTAAATATATCTAGGCTAGCCGACATCCGAACCTGGTCACTCAACTTTGACCATAACACTGGTCCAAAATATCTTACCGAATGTTTACCATACCTAATAGTTTTAAATCTGGGTATGTTGAAATCACTATTTCTTAGTGAATAATTTGTTTGTTTACAACTAAATAATTCGGCAACACTACTTGGTACAAGTCCGTTTTTAACTTTATACATATATATCGCTACATCCTGAAGCCTCCTATTGTATAATGATGGTAGTCCTGCTCTGTTGAGAAGTGTTTCATACGAGTCTGTCTTTGTTCTGTATACTGCTCTAAGCGCACGTTCTTGGACACGCTCAACCTTTCTTCTATCAGACGCTTTACAGAAATGCCAGGCTACGTGGCAGTAAGTCAAAAACGGAAGAATGGATGTCTTGTAGATAGTTAATTTCGCCGAGCACGGTATCAAATTGCGTAGTCGCATCATTACACCCACTTTCTTGCCAGCCTTTTTACACATTTCACTGATATGACTGCTAAAATTTATATTCTCGTCAAAATTTACTCCAAGTAGTTTGATATGGTCATTACTTTTAATGACCTGGCCATCTATATTTATTTCAAAATTCTGGTCATTTGTGTTTAGGTTTCTTGGGTTTATGATCATAGTCTGAAACTTTTCAGGGTTCGCTAAAAGATAATTTTCTCGGTACCACGATACAGTTTGTTTCCCTTCTTTCTTTAGACTGTCTTTTACCATAGTCAAGTCTGGTCATCAGCATACATTGTCAAATTAGTGTTATTTACAAACTGTGCCATGTCATTCTGAAAGAGGTTCCACAACAGCGGCCCAAAAGCAGACCCCTGAGGGCATCCTCTACTCATTTTCTTCCACTGACTTCTGGTTTCACCAAGTTTGACTCTGTTCATACGGTTTTGAAAGAATGACCTCATGAGACTCAATGAGGCTGGGGCGAAACCATATGCTTCAAGCTTTTTAAGAGTTAGCGAATGACTGAGTGAATCAAAAGCTTTGCTCATGTCGGTGGTAATTATACCTACTAGTTTTCCTTGGTCTACTGCCTCCTTCCAATCCTCTGTTAAACGTAGCAGTGTCGTCTCGCAGCTATGTCTCTTTCTATATGCTGTCATCCGGCTATATAGATTGTGGTCGAACATAGTAGTAACTTGTTTGCAGAGTAGTTGTTCGAATACCTTATCAACCGTTATGAGTGATGTTATAGGTCTGTAGTTCTTGTCTTCCTGCTTGTTGCCTTTTTTAAATACTGGTGTCCACTCTCCCATTTTCCACTGACTCGGCCATTTACACAATTGTATACACTCATTATAAAGACTTGTAAGTGATGGTGAAATCCCCTTTGCAACTTTCTTCAATAATTTAGGTGGTGCTCCAGGATTCCACCCACAAGACTTTCTGGGATTAAGCTGTTGCATTGCCATTGTAACTTCATTTTCGTTGAATTTTCTGTACTCGAAACTAGGGTTATCATAAGTCTCACGTATAACCTTCACACTACTATGATCTTCATGGTCTTTCTCTGAAAGGCTATTTACATGGTGCCCCCCAATGCTAACTGCGGCTGTATTAAAATAGTCAGCGAGTAATTCAGCAACTTCAGATTGATTTGTCGTTACCATACCTTCTCTGGTTTCTAAACATATCTCAGGAGAAACTTTAACTTTATCACTAAGAAATGGCTTGAAAGTATTATAAAATTCAGATGGCTTACTGTGCAGTTCCTCAGACTTCTCGTACCAATATGCTTTAACTGCCTTTCTCCTTTCTTTATTTGCTATGTTTCGATATTTCTTTTTCAACTCGAAGGTGCGATTTTTTGCGAACTTTACAGCATACTTTCTCTTATTTCGTATCGCTTTCTTCCACTCCATAGTCATATATGGGGAATCTTTCTCTCTAACTTTTTTATGCTTTACTGGGGCATATTCATTTACAATACTTTCGAAAAGGCCATTCCAATACCCATATTTATCGTCGATGTCGTGGAAAATGTCAGCTACATGCCAGGGAGCATGCAGGAGATCTTGATTCAATTTTTCAAAATTAGTGTTGTTAAAGCTCCTGAAAGTTATAATTTTTGATTTATACTTACATACATTTTCTTTCATTATTCCGTATACTAGGCAATGATCACTAATTACTGGATCGTATATACCGCATTTTCTGAAACACTCCGGGGAGTTGGTTAATATAACATCCAGCAGTGTTTGTGAATTCGGTGTTATTCTCGTAGGCTCGGAGATCATACATTGCATATTGTTTCATGCCCTACTAGGCGAGATTCGGGTTGTCAATATAGCGAGATCTCGCCTAGGAGAGCTGGCCCTTCATGTAGGACTCATATAAACAGAGGCTCATTTAACCGGATTTAAAACTTTTCATATAATCATGCAGTACATGCAGACGACTTGTTTCATTGACAAGTTGACTAGCTCGTGTGTACAGAAGAGTGTTTTAACGTTTATAGCGGGACATACACCGTGTTATATTAGTTACTCTTAATACTTCTGTAGACTGTATTCAGGCTAATGAGTAAATGCCATGTTATACGAGGCAATTTTTGCTGCAACTTGCAACGCGGACAGAGAGCGATGTTAGGTAAAAAGTATATTCCCAGAGAAATTGTCAGCATGAATCTCGCGAAATACTATGGCTATGCCGATATGTTTCTTGCTAAACATGCCCAGAACTCAGAAGGCAACGACGAAATTAAATGAATTAATGAGAATGACAATATTGGTGAAGTAAAAAGCGGGCCATATTCACTGTTTTTCTGTGCGTACATTTCCACATAACATTGGCAATTGGCATGTTGTAAAACTAAAACTCGGACTGGACTGGACTCGGAAAGTGTGGACTCGCTCGGTCCGTGATTTGTAAAACATTGAAAAATATCCCAAAGTTATGAAAGCCTATAGTACATTTTGAACTCAACAGTGTTCCACAAACATTTATACCGTGACGTTAATCAGTAAATAAATGTTTTAGACTACGTAGAGAGTGAATTTTGAGTTCGTGATACGTATAATATGCTTTAATGTGATGATGTAATGCTTTCATGAAATAATCCTAAAAACAATTTACACTATATACTAGAAGGAAATTTTAAAACTAAAGTACCTGCCTTGCAGTAAATTATTCATATAAATAAGATAATAAATAGTTGCTTAAAAATATTGTACATTATCAAATTATGCGGAGCTCCATACACCGAGCTTAATATATTTAGGGAGGAAACGCCTAAACCAAAATTAAGAAGACAATAGGAATAAATTGGCACCAATTTTCGTCGATGTAGCATTAATTGTGAAGAAGATTTTATTATGTTTAATTGATTTACCATATTGATATAAAATTATATTCCTATTAATATATCATTATATTGTAAATAATTGTTGATGTTTGCTAGTTTGGCGGGGATATTACAATAAATGTGCAGACTTTTACCAAGTAGTTAAATCTTAATCAACTAAATTTTGGATAAAACGCGGATATTATGCGATTGCCATCTTTCAACATATTTGCGACATTGAAGTTATTTCGGACATTGAAGTTGCAGGTTGTTTATTATATTATTCAACATATTTTCGACATTGAAGTTAAATCGAACATTGAACATGTATATTACTCAACACATTTTCGACACTGAAGAAGTCAAATCGGACATTGAACATACCGATTATTCAGCACTCATCAGAAGTTGAATGTTCGAAATATGAATATGAGAAGTGGAATATTGGGAGTCATGGTCTATCGCCGCCAATATTCAGCTTCTCATATTCATGTGTTGATTAATTTTCAACATATTTCGACCATTCTGACGAGTGCTGAATAATCGGTATGTTCAATGTCCGATTTAAATTCAATGTCGAAAATGTGTTGAATAATAAACAACTTTAATGTCCGAAATAACTTCAAAGACAAAGTCGGAAATATGTTGAACGATGACAATCATGAATATTGGCGGTAATATGACGCCATGTTGTACAACATGCCGCATAGCATGGCCCTGTGCAGAAATTGCGTTGCAAGTTGCGGCGAAAATTCTCTCGTGTTACATGGTCCTAAACTATGCACGGTGATTGGTGTTTCTAGAGATGTCAAAGAATACAAGAGACGGAAAACTCGTCTTAGTTGACGTCCTTAGATTTAGACTACGTCGACACGCGACACGAATTCGTAATGATACGAAAATTCATCCGTTTCCGATCGTCCTGATTATTAACATGACACTGAATTCGTACGATTAGTTGTCGGCACGAATTTGTTTGGTTTGATGCATTATGTGAACAAGAAGGACACAATATCATACAAATTTGAGTACAGTTACAGATTCGTCAGGTCCCTTGGGAACCGTGACTCAGACGAGAAACTCTACTAATGAGTAATGGCGTATAAGGTCTATAAGTGTATTGCATTCGGTCAAGTTTTAAACATATTGTCATTGAATTCTCTCCCTTTACTAGGTTACAAAAAAGATTTTCCGAATCAGCCATATTATTGCCTGTCTACTTGGAATAGCCATTTCATTCGCCCAAGGTATGTTAGTTTGCATCAAGGTATAAAATCGAAACAAAAATAATTTGACTGACACTGCTTTGAACGCAATCTTGTACCTCGAGCCCGCGATCCTCTGATGGAGGCTAGAGAGGATCGCGGTCTCGCGGTTCGAGACCATGTAAGGAAAGGTAAGGTAAAATTTTATTTAACCACGCTTCCCTCATCATCCGAAGGTGATTTTCATGAGGGGCGTCACACAATAATATGTACATTATTAATCTATAAATAATCAAATAAGATGATTAAAAACTAAATAACGTCTAAAAACACGCGTATATTTAAAAAGATAGATATCAAGAATGATCGATGTCTGACTCAGTTATTGCATTTAACAAATTTTTGAAGATGCTTACAGACTTTGCCTCCAATGGTAAGCTATTCCAAAATACAGCTCCACTGTACCCTAAACTTTTTTTTAAATATTCAGTATTAGGCTTAGGAACTGAAAGATTGATATTAGCATTTATAAGATTGGTATTAGCATTTAACGCAAGTCATTTCGCTGTTTAAGCCGGAATACGCGAAGTTTGTTCAGTATACATAAGACAACTGACGACGAGGTGATATCAAATCATTCAAGTCTTCAAGACTTTATATATTCTGAGTCAATAGACATGGTTTTCCTTACTGAGACATGGTTATCAGAGAAACATTTTAACGCAGAAATTCTACCTGTAGATTACAATAATTTTCGTGTCGATCGCACATGTAAAACCGGCGGAGGCGTGCTCGTAGCTACAAAGAAGTCGTCTTTTGACGAAACCAAACAAGTTTACTTCAACCAAACAGCCGAAGTCTGTGTTGAGTGCGCAACAACACCAAAGCAAGATGCAGACATGTTTAATGAATCAACTCTGTGTTCCTAAGAGAGGTCGACGAAAATCCAATTCTTGTTTCACCTATAGATCCAAGTGAAGTATTCAATATCCTATATCTCCTCGATCCCAACAAAACCTCTGGACCTGATAATATACCAATCCGACTATTAAAAGAATGTACATTTACCATTACACCATCATTGACTTATCTGTTCAATAAATCCTTAAAGCATGGTACTCTTCCATCAGAATGGAAACTGTCTAACATCATTCCTCTTCATAAAAAGGGAAACAAGTCTTACCGACCAATTTCACTAATGTGCATGGTTCCCAAAGTCCTGGAACGATGCATTTACAATCGTTTGATCGATCATATTTAGAACATGATATCCGCCGCGCAGCATGGTTTCCTGAGAGGGAAATCTTGCACAAGCCAGCTCCTTTCCGTTCCGGCTTCACCGAATTAGTAAAAATCTGGATTTAGGCAAACAAACTGATATCTTGTACGTTGATATTGCTAAAACGTTTGATACTGTGGAACATAATCGTCTTCTAAATAAACTATGTCGGCTTGGACTTACCGGAAATATTTTAAAATAGTTTAATTGCTATTTATCTGGATCAATAACCTCGCCTTCTGTTGACGTTTCCTTGTTCGCTGACGACAGAAAGTCAGGAACCGAAGCCAGGAACGTAGAGAAATGGCCTCACAGTGATAAGCAAGCAAGCAAGCAAGCAAGCAAGCAAGCAAGCAAGCAAGCAAGCAAGCAAGCAAGCAAGCAAGCAAGCAAGCAAGCAAGCAAGCAAACAAGCAAGCAAGCAAGCAAGCAAGCAAGCAAGCAAGCAAGCAAGCAAGCAAACAAGCAAGCAAGCAAGCAAGCAAGCAAGCAAGCAAGCAAGCAAGCAAGCAAGCAAGCAAGCAAGCAAGCAAACAAGCAAGCAAGCAAACAAGCAAGCAAGCAAGCAAGCAAACAAGCAAGCAAGCAAACAAGCAAACAAGCAAACAAGCAAACAAGCAAACAAGCAAGCAAGCAAGCAAACAAGCAAGCAAGCAAGCAAGCAAGCAAGCAAACAAACAAACAAGCAAGCAAGCAAGCAAGCAAGCAAGCAAGCAAGCAAGCAAGCAAGCAAGCAAGCAAGCAAGCAAGCAAACAAGCAAGCAAGCAAGCAAGCAAACAAGCAAGCAAGCAAGCAAGCAAGCAAGCAACAAGACAAACAAACAAGCAAGCAAGCAAAGCAAGCAAGCAAGCAAGCAAGCAAGCAAGCAAGCAAGCAAGCAAGCAAACAAGCAAGCAAGCAAGCAAGCAAGCAAGCAAGCAAGCAAGCAAACAAGCAAGCAAGCAAGCAAGCAAGCAAAGCAAGCAAGCAAACAAGCAAGCAAGCAAACAAGCAAGCAAGCAAGCAAACAAGCAAGCAAGCAAGCAAGCAAACAAGCAAGCAAGCAAGCAAGCAAGCAAACAAGCAAGCAAGCAAACAAGCAAGCAAGCAAGCAAGCAAACAAGCAAGCAAGCAAGCAAGCAAGCAAACAAGCAAGCAAGCAAGCAAACAAGCAAACAAGCAAACAAGCAAGCAAGCAAGCAAGCAAGCAAACAAGCAAGCAAGCAAACAAGCAAGCAAGCAAGCAAGCAAGCAAGCAAACAAGCAAGCAAGCAAACAAGCAAGCAAGTAAGCAAGTAAGCAAGTAAGCAAGTAAGCAAGCAAGCAAGACAGCAAACAAGCAAGCAAGTAAGCAAGCAAGCAAACAAGCAAGCAAGCAAACAAGCAAGCAAGCAAGCAAGCAAGCAAGCAAACAAGCAAGCAAGCAAGCAAGCAAGCAAACAAGCAAGCAAGCAAGCAAGCAAGCAAGCAAGCAAGCAAGCAAGCAAGCAAGCAAGCAAGCAAGCAAGCAAGCAAGCAAGCAAGCAAGCAAGCAAGCAAGCAAGCAAGCAAGCAAGCAAGCAAGCAAGCAAGCAAGCAAGCAAAGCAAGCAAAGCAAGCATGCAAGTAAGCAAAGCAAGCAAGCAGGCAAGCAAGCAGGCAAGCAAGAAAGCAAGCAAGCAAGCAAACTGAAGCAAGTAAGTAAGTAAGTAAGTAAGAGGGTGCGGTGTGCTTCCAAGTAAGAGGAGGGTGTAAACTGAAAACAAGGTTGCGCGCTGCATGAAACAACGTGACCAAGTCGAAGGCTTTCTATGGGCGCATATGGCAGCCACCTTTTGCTCGCCATCACGGAGCACAGCTACGATGGAAGGGCCAGTTAGGGGTTAAACCCAACCCATCATGTCAAACTTCCCTGTGGGAGGAAACCGGAGTACCCGGAGAAAACCCACGACTTTCGGCAGAGCGTTGACTAACTCTTTTCACATAGCTATCATAAGTCGTCCCCAACGGGACTTGAACCCACGATATTAGAGGTGAAAGGCGCGCGCTCAGACGATTGCGCCACCGAAGCCCCACAAGAAAACGTCATCCACTTGCAGCTGAATATACCATGAACGACGAAACTTTGTTGCATGTCTCCTCCCAGAAAGATCTCGGCGTGACGGTTTCATCTTATTTCAGATGGAATACACACATTCACGAACAGGTGACTAAAGCCAACCGTATGCTCGGTATGCTTAAACGTTCAACTTGTAAGATTAAGAATGTGAACACTAGGCGCTGTCTATACCTTACTCTGGTGAGGTCTCATCTTGCATAATATTATGCCTCACAAGTTTGGAGTCCACAGACTTATCACCATGTGTATGGAGCTCGAACGAATACAACGCAGAGCAACGAAGTTCATACTGGCTTTTCCCTTTGATACAGACACTCCATACAGAACTAGACTCGCCTCCATAAGAATACTACCCCTCTGCTACTGGCACGAATACCTTGACATTCTGTTCCTGTTTAAATGCACACGCGGCTTCACTAAAATCGATATCCTGCCTGTGCAAATTGACAGTCTGTCTCCAACAAGAAATTTAAGATCAACTAACAACTCCCTTATTACATACAACATCCCTAAAGTTAGAACGTTATGTCACCAGAACAGCTATATGGTACCAGTATCGCGAGTATGGAATTCTCTCTCAGATGAACTACGTAAGCCAGACATATCATTTTATAGTTTCAAATCACGTCTATTTGATTACTATTTCTCAGCAACATTAACAGTGTTCGACCATGAAAATCCGCAAACGTGGAAATCTGTTTGCCTAAAGTGCCATAAAGCGAGTCAGCTTACTGACACTAAGAAATGTTGTTTTTAGGATAACCAGTAAAATAGTTCATGCAATATAGTTCATTCTAGCTGATGAAGAACGCAGTTTTTCAACATTGTCAATCATCTTGACAATGATGACAATCATCTCACAAAAAACCGACCTTCATCGTTAATTCTTTAGTTATTGTTCTACCTACTGTAATCTATTATCTGATCGTTTCTACTATTCGTTCTGCAATGCGCTCTCCATTCGGTATGGGATGTACTATTTTGCAATCTTGCTTCATGTTTGTACTGTATCAATTTAAATATTTCATATTTGTTTTGTAACAGGTCACTAACGTCATTGCCTCACGCATGTGTTAGTGTTCCTGAGTCGTTTCCTGTTTATCTTGGCGTGAATGTTTTACATTTGTGTTAACGGCTAAAGTTAAAAAATATATAAGCTAATAAATAAATAAATAAATAAATAAATAAATAAATAAATAAATAAATAAATACATACATACATACATACATACATACATACATACATACATACATACATACATACATACATACATACATACATACATACATACATACATACATACATACATACATACATACATACATACATACATACATACATACATACATACATACATACATACATACATACATACATACATACATACATACATACATACATACATACATACATACATACATACATACATACATACATACATACATACATACATACATACATACATACATACATACATATACATACATACATACATACATATACATACATACATACATACATACATACATACATACATACATACATACATACATACATACATACATACATACATACATACATACATACATACATACATACACATACATACATACATACATACATACATACATACATACATACATACATACATACATACATACATACATACATACATACATACATACATACATACATACATACATACATACATACATACATACATACATACATACATACATACATACATACATACATACATACATACATACATACATACATACATACATACATACATACATACATACATACATACATACATACATACATACATACATACATACATACATACATACATACATACATACATACATACATACATACATACATACATACATACATACATACATACATAAGATTGTAATTAACACTTGTTATACGGTAGTAAATTTATCTTTTAAGTTTGTTTAATATTTTATAAATAAAAACTGATTTATTGATTTTGAGTGTATCGTTCGGATTCTTCCATGATAGAGCATGGAGAAATTCCGATGCCTTGACATCATAATTAGCACCAGTTATAACTCTTGCCGCCCTGTTTTGTAGTTTTTGTATTTTCTCTTTCAGCATTTTTCCACAGCTGTCCCATAAAAGTACATACAATGAAAATAAAGTACTACCACATACAATGAAAATAATTTTGATTATTTTACTCTTAACTCTTAATTCACCAAAAATTAATTAAGCCAAGAGGACTTGCCTCCCAATTGTTTTCTTGTGAAATAAAGTTCTTCAATCTCAATAACTTGGTGCACGTGAAATAACAGCCATTGTTGCCGTTGAACGGTAAACATGTTTATCGGGTTGTCATGAATATCCCTACTGAACAAAAAAACCCCAAATTAATGAATTCAGACAAAAACCCCACATTTCTTTTTATCAATATTTTTAATCATCAGAAGAAACTTTTCAACACAACATAATTTGTGTAGATAAAGTGGAAATAAGAGCAACGGAAAATATAGTTGCTTTTTACGAAATACGAAATGCTTTTGGAAGTCGTCCAAGCATTATGCTTTAGTCATAGATGCTTTTGACAGTTTCCACATGTATGGTTCTTCCCAGGGCTTTTTTTAAGAGTTCGTCAGTTGGGGGCATCAAGGAAAAAATACCTAACAATGATGTGGCTAACTGCAAAGTGCGAAGTAGTAGAGGGGTTTTGGGGGTCCTCTCTCAGAACATTTTAGTATTTTTGAGCCTCTTGGACTTGATTTGGTGCATTTTCAGATACAGTATTTTTATATTATTTCATCTTGACTAAGCTTGCAGTATTTTAAAAGCAAGGTTTGGTTTAAACACTCTTCTGAACTAAATCATACTTTAGACAAAAGGAGGCAAAATAGTTTACTGGGGTTCCAACATGGAGGTTGGGGGGCCTTGGCCCTCCCAACTTACGTATTAAAATACTAAAAATTGCCCTGGCCTTGTTTGCAGGTGTTGAATGGCCAAGTGGTGGATATGGTCTTCCTAAGTCTAAGTCAGGATGTCCAATTAGTAAGACGACTGTATGGCGTGAGGGCTGGAGATTTCAGGATATGGAAGATGACGATAAGAGTGACAGTTATCGGTCAAGGGTATCCAGTGGGTCACATATGGACGTCGAATTTTTCGGAGCTACAAAAAATATAAAAAGGTCTTTCTGCATGAAACAAAACACTGGAATACAAACAAAGTCTTGGCCTAAAGGTAAGGTTTCTTCTCTATGCACATAAACTGATTACATCTGAGACAGTCATGCATATGTTGCATCATAAAACCCAAAGGATCCTGCAATAGGCTGTTTGCATATATGCTAATGAGCCTTTTCGACCACTGGATTGTGATTGGACGGAGCAAAATAATCTCTACAGTGGTTAATAAATGAAGAAAAATCGAATTAAATTATCCTTTTACGTCGTATAGGTTTTGGAGTGATTTACCCCTCGAAAATGTATTTTTGTTTCTGCAGGTTCATATTGTATTTACAAGAGCTTTGACGCAGCGTGTCCGAAAAATATGACGATAGGCTGGGTGCTTTGGGATGATGAAGATGATTCGAACAAAAATAGAATAGGAAGAGGATCGCGGCCTATGGTTCATACAATAAAGATACCACAATTTACTACTGTTGTCAAACTGATGGTAACTGGAATGATTCAATTGAACTACCAGTCATTCGACCATTCTATTTATTAACATCCAGCTCTACTAAAACTCCCAAATGTCAGATGGTCAAGTGGGCATTTAGTTACTTGGAATATATTGTGTTTGATACAGAAGATCAAGATAATGTTGATAACCAGGAGGATCACGTGTTCATTGAGAATGGAAGAACTGTATACTATTGTTACTATAAAGGTACGTTATAAACAAATTCGTAATTTCGACTGCATATCAAAATATTCAACTATTCAATCACTCATTTGCCCACAGTATAAAAACCTGGATTAAGAAAGTAAACGATTTGTTGACAACAAAGTTAACCTGATTTGTTGGTTGGCAAAATCTTTAAATTAGGCATTTGTGACCATGCATTTCAAATCAATACGATTCATTTCAATGTGTTGTTCATACATAATTAAGAAGGTCTTTGCATAGAGTCAAAACAATAAATGACTGGATCAGTCACGATGGCATGGAGAACAGTAGGATTTTTAAAACAACGAAAAGTCAATGGAACATTCCGATCACTGGATCGAAACTGGATGCCACTATTTTTATGCTACTTAAGTGTTATCAAAAGGCCATTGTTTAGTTTTCAGCTTTGTTTTTTAGGATTCTATCATTCTATTTCAGGTTGCAGCCGTACATTCACCATTCCTAGCGGTTTATTTGGATCACCCCCATCACCAGTTAGTCCAATGGAAACACACTCGCAATATTGCTCATGGTTAATTACGATTGCTGAAACATTCGTCATCTCATTGAGTTTCATAGAACTGACTATACCAAGTTGCGATGATACATTTCTAAGAATATACGATGGTTCAAACAACGTAGCTCCGTTGCTTGGTACATATTGTGGTTTAAATGCAACCAGACAAGTCGAAATTTTATCGTCTACAAATAGTTTATATATCGTGTTAAATTCTGGAAGTAATGGAAGGAATCCTAAAACAATTTCTATTTTTCATGCCCAATATAATGCTCAGATTTTGACAGGTTGGTATAGTTGTACACAGGGCCGCCGAGAGAATTCGCGGAGCCCGGGGAAAAGTTTTCTCTGGGCCCCCTATGACGTCATTATTTTCAAACAGCAGAAAAAGACTAAAACTGTGCTAAGGCATATAAGGGGCCCCAACTAGAATGCAAGTGGAGCTAACTTTAAAAGGTGCCCCCAATTTCAAAAATGCTCTCAATCTGCAAGTAGGCCCTTACACCGACTCCTACATTTTGAGGGGACCTGCTCAATTTTAGGCTCTCTCTCAAGTTGGGGCCCCTATTAGGTTGGGGCCCGGGGTAAGTTGACCCCCCTCCCTGCCCCCCTCTCGGCGGCCTTGGTTGTACATGTAACGAATAAGTTACCCAGGCCGGATATAATGATGTTATCTCATAATCCAGCCCGGATATTTGGCTGGATATAATATGCGGTGCATATCCCTTATGCTCGAATAGCAAAGATATATTCATTTTTTGAAACATACAACTCTTCTGTTTGCAAGCCTATATATCTTGCCATTGTAATAGGCATGAAATACTGAGATATTTCCCTCATGCATGCCCAATAGTGCTTTAATCTACATCATGTCCAATGGATAAAAAATGCCCATCAGCCCATTGCATAATTACGTTTTCAATGGATAAACCAACTATATAACCACCGGAAAAAATAAAGACCTCATGCTGGAAATGCCACTTAACTTAGGCAAGCCTATATGAGTACTTCCTCAGTGGCACCCCAAGAAGTATAATAATGGTATGGCCGACGGACAATGTTCCGATTCGTCCATTGGTCCAATGGACCATTAGATTGGAGACTTGATGCAAAATACGTACGACCGAAGTATAAATACAAAAGTTCAAATTAAGAATTTTATAATATTAAATATAACTTCTTAAATAATAGACCTGTCGACTCCCATAAGAGCAAGAAAACCAGGAACGCCAGAGAGGGGGGATGCGGGGGGGGGGAAGCAAGCGCCTCTCGTGCTGAAGAGGTAAGGGGGGCAAAAGTGCCCTTTTAATACAAATGATAACAATGATAAAACTGCCAAAACGGAGAGAATACAACTGTAAATTAGACGATCAGTTAATATGAATCCCATCAATAGGGCGTGGCAGCGAAATTTTTTTCGACTACCCTTACGTTCGCATTGGCCCCCCTTGCCCGACCATCGCTCCGGCGTGCCCTTAGAAAATTAAAGTGCATCTCTTAATTCTGCTATTTATTGCCATCGAATACAAGACTACTACATATAATGAAAATATTTTACATTATTTTACCCCTTTCGTAACTGCTAATTTACCAAGAAATCAATTAACAAAGCCAGAGGACTTCCGTCCCCCTTGTTTTCTTATGAAAACATCTTCAATTGTAATAGCTTGGTGAAATAACAGCCATTGTTGCCGTTGAATGGTAAACATATCGCGTTGTTATCAAAATCCCTACCGATAAAGAAACTACAACGACAATATATATTCCCAGTAACAAAACTGACCCCAAATTAATAAATTCAGTCCAAAACCCCACATTTCTGTTTATCAATATTTTTAGACGCGTGCTAGCCTATATCTATGCCTTCTATGGTGCTAGCGTCTCTATAAGCATAATTAATAGAGAGGGCTGGTTTGGAAGCTTCATTAAAGTACAATATAACTCATTATCTATGTTATTGTCCAGGTTTATGCTGTGTGTTGTATTTTCACACAAACAACCAATAGCAATGTTTTGGTTTATTTGCCCATCCGTAACTTAAATAATTGGCCAGTTTTGACATGGTTATTGGTTGTTTAGGTGAAAATACAATACACACGTGACGACGAAGAACTACATTTTTGTATAAACCTAAACCAACACAGATAATGAGTTTCATTGTACTTTCGTGAAGCTTCCAAACCAGCTCTCTCTATTAACTATGCTATAAGAGGGTATGTTTGTCGGCCGGTCTGTCTCCACTAGTATTTTCAATTCCCTTATATATAAAGGAACATTTGGTTTTAATGCTTGTGGCACCAAACTTGTATAACTAGGCATGCGCGATTAGTTTGAGCAGTTGATCTCAATCAGTAAGCACGCGTCATTAGTATTAAGACTTTTTAATCATCAGAGGAAACTTCTACACAGGGACCACGGAGTCGTACATATTGTGATTTCTAGTAGAATAGACATAGTCGGTTAAACCTATTGTAATTTTTCACAACCATAAATAAGTTAAACTGAAAAAACATATACATACAAGATCTCTGCTATGTCTCAGTGGCGTAACTTTGTGCTGAATGGCCCCCGGCTTAATTTGAAGATGGTCCCCTTATCCTGCCCATTCAAACGGAGGGCTACGCCAAGAACATGTCACTTTGTCATCCTCGCCACTTTGTCATCCTTGCTCAGGGGTCTCTAATTGACCTGGGCCCCTGGCTGGAGCCAGGCGGCGCCCAAATGAGTTACGCCACTACTGTGTCTAAGGCTTATTGTTTTCAGATTACTTAAATCTAGCAGGGAATCATCGGACTTTTTATCGTCGCTTTTCAGACCTTTTTAAAAAGTATGAATGTTTTAGGTATCAAATTAGGCACTTTATTCTCTTCTTCAGTCTTGGCAGTAAATTGACTGATTCGCTGCGTAGGTACGATCGGTAGGTTTGGTGGTCAGCTGCTTTTCGTTCGACCAAATATTTAGAAAGAATTCTTGTGACATTGCTCTAAATCCTCTCCCAAAGTGCATGAAATGGCATTTCAGAAACTGTAGATTTCAAACTTTTCTGGAGGAGCATGCCCCCATACCCCATAAAGATTGCACGCTTTTAGCACTCGATACTAGTGTCGCTGCGCCCTCGGAGATCTTTACCCTTCTTCCTCAATCCAAAAATATTCCGCGGTCCCTGAACACAACAGAATTTGTGTAGATAAAGTGGAAATAAGAGGAAGCAAAATATAGTTGCTTTTTACGAAATATGAAATGTTTTTGGAAGTCATCCAAGCATTATGCTTTTGTGATGGATAGTTTCCTACATGTATATATGGTTCCTCCCAGGGATTTTTTAAGAGTTCGTCAGTAGAGGAGGGGAGCATCAAGGAAAAAGGACCTAACAATAATGTGGTGAACTGGAAAAATGCGACCTAGTAGATGGGTCTGGAGGGTCCTATCTGAGGACATTTTATTATTTTTCAGCATTTAGGGCCTGATTTAGTGCATTTCCAGACACCGTATTTTTATATAATTTCATCTTGACTGAGCTTGCAGAATTTTAAAAGTAAGTTTTAGTTATGAAAATAATAAAACACTCTTCTGAACTAAATCATTTCCCCCTTTTTTTCTATGCTTTAGACAAAAAGACGTTAACTGGGGGAAGGCAAAATAGTTTACTGTGGTCCTAACATGGAGGCTAGGGGGTCTTGGCCCTCCCAACTTATATGTTAAAATACTAAAATTAGTCCAGGTTCTTCCTTTTATATGCGAAATTCTATTTCAACATTCCATGACCCTGTTTGCAGGTATTGAATGGCCAAGTGGTGAATATGGTCTTCCTAGTCCTAGGTCAGGATGTCCAACTGGTAAGACGAGTGTATGGCATGAGGGTTGGATGTATCAGGATATGGAAAATGACCATAAGAGTGGGAGTAGCCGGTCAAGGGTATCCAATGGGTCACATATGGACGTCAAATTTATTGGAGAAGGAAGAGATATAAACAGGACTTTCTGTATGAAACAAAACACTGGAATACAAACAAGGTCTTGGCCTAAAGGTAAGGGTTCTTGATTGATGTCCAATACTGATCATTTGAATCAAATGGAAAAACACAAATTCAGGCCGTTCCAATCTCTCTATTCGTAAAATATTACTAAAATCAATGATCAGGAATTGATCAATCGTCGAATGGTCAAATGGTGTCCAACCATCTATAAGGCAGTAAGGCAAAGCCAGTCGAATGGATCGAATCGATCAAATGGACTCCATTTATTTCCATTTGACGAACCCTAATCGAATGGTCGAATGGTGTCAACCATGCATAAGGCAGTAAATCAAAGCGAGTAGAATGGATCAAATTGATCGAATTTACCAAATGGACTCCATTTGACAAACCCTAGTCGAATGGTCAAATGGCGTCCAATCATGTATAAGGCAGTAATGCAAAGCCAGTCGAATGAATCGAATTGATCAAATGGACCCCATTTTATTCCATTTGACAAATCATAGTTTAATGGTCAAATGGTGCCCAATCATGTATAATGCAGTAAGGCAAAGCCAGTCAGATGGATCGAATTGATCAAATGGACTCCATTTTATTCCATTTGACAAACCCTAGTCGAATGGCCAAATGGTGTCCAACAATGTATAAGGCAGTAAGGCAAAGCCAGTCAGATGGATCAAATTCATCAAATGGACTCCATTCTATTCTATTTGACAAACCATATATAGTCGAATGGTCGAATGGTGTCCAACCATGCATAAGGCAGTAAAGCAAAGCCAGTCGAATGGATCAAATGGATCGAATTGACCAAATCGACTCCATTTTATTCTATTTGACAAACCCTAGTCGAATGGTCGAATGGTGTCCAACAATGCATAAGGCAGTAAGGCAAAGCCAGTCGAATTGATCAAATGGATAGAATTGATTAAATGGACTCCATTTTATTCAATTTGACAAGTGGTGTCCGGCTGTGCTTATTCAGCCTGCCAGCCAGGAAAACAAGGCTAGTCAAATGAATCAAATTGATCAAATGGATCAAATCGACAATATTTTTGACAGTAAAATAATATAAGGTATTAATATGAAGATGTTTGTTATTTTTATGTGAAGTCGGTGAACATACCCAATACCATAGGCTATTATCCACTACCAGAACGAGCTTTTAAGAACATTTTTATTCAGGCGACAGGTTGACTTTATAGCCATTTGCTAATCTATTATTTTGTTGAAAATCTTCAAAGCCTTGTTTCTTGCTGATTAATAGGGGAATCTCAGTATTTCTTCCATATCGTGAGTGTAAAACTAGAAGCGATATATTTATGTAAATTTGTATACGCAAAATTGAAATTTAGAGCATTCGAATTTCGAAAATCGTTAGTGCCAAATGAGCATGTGAGCGCTCCTTATACGATGGTTAAATTAAAGACTGTTAAAGACTGATACTTCTACGGATAGTGCATGTGTCAGCCAGTCGTTCTTAGTGTTTGACAAGTAAATGATTTATGAGCGTCATGCCCAAACTGCGTCGGCTATCGGTAAAATTAGCGAATTATATATAATGCCTAATACAGTAATACTAGTACTGAATGTTACCAAAATAATGCTACTGGAGACTGTGTGTGGAAAGTGGTTTATGGGAACTGGGAAGTAATTTATGTAGACAAGGATATAAAAAATGCGGAGTAATATGTTAAACTTTCGGGTAGTTTGTGAAAATAGACAAGCGCTAGCAATCAAAAAGGCTTTAAAACAATGACGTCGACGGTAAAACTAAAAGTAAAGAGCGATAGACCCAAGTCATAAGTTAATGGATAACCTAAACATTTTAGTGTTAAAGCAACCTCAGACTGTGGTAATCAGGTTTGTCAGGCAGTCGTACATAGTGTTGACATGTAAATGATATATTAGCGTCTTTAAACCAATGACTGCTACTTTGGTAGCGAGTTAAACATATATTGCGTAGCCGTAGGTTATAATTAGGTAAATTTCGTAGCTTATTTGTTTAAAAAACTTTTAAAAATGTTGTTTGGGCATTTAAAAACTGGTTCAATATAAACTATTCAGTTATCCTAACTTTTCAACAGGAAAAAGTATATCTAAGCTTTGATATAATATTGCTAGTTAAGGCAAAGCAAAAAATGGAGTACGTTTTCAATTTCGCTTTCCGTTTATCAAAACAGCATATACTTATAATAATAATTTAATGATCCATCTTAAGTTTAAGAACAGAAGACAATGGATTTACAACACTAATTATGTTAAAAACTATTACATTAAAAACTAGGACTAATACTAGTAGATTACTAGTATTACTAAATAGACTAAGAAAGTACTACTTAATAAATTGTTTAATATTAAGATGAGTCCTGTCTGATTGCACGAGGAACAAAGCTATTCTGTGTCGTTCAGTGCCTCAAAAGGTAAATTTTTAAAAGGGCCATGCCTATGCCTAAGGTTGTATATATGATTATTATGTTCTTTTACTCTCTGATGAAAGATATGTCCTCCATTTTCCTTAATTTTTCGAGTTCTCTGGCTAGAGCTTTGTTTCTTTTCTTTTCAAGAGTCGTCAGATGATCATCAGGGAGACCTATTATTCGTAGACTCCTCTTTTCAATGCCGTAGGAAGCTTTGGGGGGGGGGGGCTGCATTCTCCAGGTCGTTGACATAGATGTTAAATAACGTTGGCGAGATGGCAGAACCCTGCGGGACTCCTGCAGGGTATGGTGCAATAAAGGACAGTGCTCGCTGAAGTTTTACCTGTTACGTTCTTCTTCCAAGAAACTCTTTGTCCATAACCAAAAGCTTTTTGGTAGCATTCATCTGGGAAAGCTTGTTCAGAAGCATCCTGTGGTCGACCAAATCGAAGGCCTTTTCAAAGTCGATAAACAGGATGTGAACACCTTGCCTGCCTACTGAAGTATTATCCGTTGAGTCAAACCAGCTCTGAGTTGTAGCGGTAAGAGCAGATACTGTTGAATGGCCATTCATAAACGTATGCTAATTGTTTTTAATTTGGAAGCTCGATTTGTGAAGTTGGAGTTGGAGCTTTTCGAGTACCTTTGCTAGTTGAGGAAGCACAGAAACAGGGCGGAAATCATGATCAAAATCTGTAGGTGAATGAAGTTTTGGAATAGGACATATTAGTGCATGTCTGTATGCTGTGGGATATTTACACTGCACTATGCTAGTATCGACAATATCATAAAACACAGGGGCAAATTCGTCAGCAAAACGATTGAGACACCATGCAGGGATATTGTCTGCACCAGTCGCCGTTTTAGATTTAAGTGTTTAAAGTAGATTTCACTTGGCTAATGGATAGTAGTGGTGGGTGGATATTTTCAGCAGGTTTTCCACTTGTTGAAAGCTCGGAGGTTCTGACTGAACATGACTTGACCACGGTTTAATGAAACTTCTCTGGAGTCTGTCAGCGATTGCGGATAAAATGCGTTTGAACTGTTGTTGATAAAGCATGGTGGTCCTTGCAGATGGTCGCTAGCTGGTAAATGTCTTTGTACCATTTCGCAGGGGTAGATTTACCGTTACGTTAAGCTTTAGATTTATGGTAATTTGCTTTAGCGTTCGTTTTTTTACGAACGTTTTCGAATTTCGTTAGCTCCCCTTTAGTAAACGCCCTCTGTCTTGCCTTCATTTTAGCCTTAATACTGGGGGTCATCCAAGGTTTATCTGTTGAGTGCACGCGAACAGTTTTCATCGGTAAACAGTCATCAAGAACAGGCACTGGTGATCCGAACGACCAATTGGCGAAGGTGGAGAACTTCTTCGAATAGATCAAGCATATTAGTAAGTATCTGCTCCAGAATATTGTTCCCCTCGTAGGCGACTTTACAAGCTTCCTCAAATTAAAGCGTCGACATAATGGAGTCAGATTCAGCTTATTGAAATCCCCAGCAACAATTATTCCTGCTGAAGAGCGTTCAGTTAGGACAACATCCATCTTTTCAGTTAAATAATCCAACATCTGACGTTCAGTCTCCTTAGTTTGACCTGGAGGGTAGTAGACGCCTACAGTACTACTACAATAACACTATAGGGTCTCGGTGTTCTATGGGGCTTCAAGAGCAGCCAAAGAACTTCCTTTCCCTCTCCTTCTAGGTCAGAAAGGCGTTGAACAGGAATATCAGAATTAAAGTACACCATTGTACAAATTATAGTTACTTCCTATATTAATTATAGAGTCTGGAATGTTGGAGGATAACCAGGATTTTGTATCTAGTATCAATATAGTAATTGACATTGTCGGTGTAATAAATATTTGTATGATGTGTGATGCAAGGAATTTTGTAGTAATGTCAACGAAAATAGAAATATTCGAGAGAAGACTAGCTTTATTGAAAATATATAGACGGTGATATGTTTTATCCATTGTCGGTGTGGCCAAACGATATGAGAAGATCGTTTGGAAAAAAAATATTGGCGATGAAGAAAAGTTTAAACTATAGGCAATGGTTGTCCTCCAACGCTAGTTATTGATTGGATTGTGTATTCGACATTTTGGAACAAAAATAAGACAGATACACGATACACTAGTAAAAGGGACTTGAAAATTACATTTTAAACGACTTAGCTAGTCAGTTGACGAACATATTTCGCACAGCTGGGACAACAGGCAGCATGGTTAATTATTGTATAATTATTAAGAAAAGAGATTATTTTGACAAGGTTACGCTTGCTCGACTACACAAAAATGGCATTTGTTTTAGTTCTAGTTTGTTGATTTCTAAACATTTTGATATTTGTCTACTTTGTCTTTGCCTTTATGTTCTGGTCCGCAGATTATTTCCTATGCATAGGCTTACCGAGACTCGCAGAACGACGTCTGGTTTATAAGATTAATATTGTTGATAATGTATTAGCGCGACGAAGTAAGTTTTCGCATTTTAGCATAATTTTTGTTCACTCTAGTCTCAAACATTTCACTTGATAGATGTAAGATGATAATTATAAGCCATAATAGTATAAATCTATTCTTGTTACACAGACGACAATATTCAGTATAACTACAACGCCTTTGCCTTTGCTTCTTTTTCATCCCGCTGACATTGTTTTCATATTTAAGATGTTGCCAGTATCGATTGTCCTATGCTTAGTATAACCTAGTAGTTTCTGACCTCATATGCAGACGCGAGCGTGAAATTTGCGGGCGAGCTGATGCGCACTAGAAGGCCTAGCACATTTCAAAACTATGGCCTATGCCATTATATGTGTTTTCGCGGCGTGCATAGGTTGAAAACTGTTTGTATCAACCAGGCAATGCCAAAAGTTATTAATGTCTAGCTAGGTTGAATGAGGTTTTTAAAGAACGAGGCAATATTATATCATAATAATGTATTACACTTTTGTTATTGCGTTGTGTGTCTAGCTATGTTGAATGAGGTTTTAAAAGAAAGAAGCAATACTATATATGGTATTAATGTATTACACTTTTGTTATTGCGTTGTGCGCATGTCTAGCTATGTTGAATGAGGTTTTAAAAGAACGAGGCAATACTGTATATAATACATTAATTTATTATTTATTTAAAAAAAATCAGGGTTTTGATTGGCTAATAGCCATCGGTGAATTCGTCATGTCAACTCAATAGCAGACCAAATATGGAGTTGTGTGACCTATTAACAAACGTTCTGATGTCATAACGTTGGTTTGCAAACATATTAATCAACGTTCTTACGTCACGCCAATGACGATTATGACGAGCGACTGTCGAAGGAGCGACGAATTATTAGCAACGTAATTTAACAACAGGCCGCTGTGATTTTTTTAAATAAATAATAAAACAATTATTGAATTCGGATTTCGCATGATATGAAGAATTAATATTCAATTTTCGTAAACTCGCGTTCTTATTGGTCAATTTGTACCACGTGTGTGCATTTTATATAAGGAACAACGCACGGCCGTGCCGTTATAGTTTATATCAGCACGGCAAGATGGCGCCGAATTCACGAATGGAAAAATTTATAAGATTTCGTTTATTTTAAACCGAAGACAATCCCAAAACGACGAAGTCGCCAAATTTCTAAAATAATTCCGTATTTAAAGGTAAACATGTGTTGTTTATTTAGTTTATTTTACGAATTTACGGAATATAAGTTGTGAATGAGTGCCGAAGCGGCGAAGCCGGTTGAAAATATATTCGTAATTCGGCAGACAGATTCAAAACAACAACAAGGTTGTTTCTTATATAAAAGCTATAATTTGTCGTCTTAAAATATTCTAAAAACACTTTTGAATATTATGAAAACTAAACAAGAAACTAGTAAACAGTTAGTTCAACAAAGTTTATAGAATTTTTTGCTCATAATTCATAAATAAAAAAATACCGCCAAAGCGTTTACTCAAATTGAATATTAAAACGTTTAAAGCACTCTTTGTTCGTGCATTATCGTGATTTACAAGCACTCGTTCACGAACAAGGAACTCGAAGTTTAATACTGCACTCGACTGCGTCTCATGCAGTATTAAACTCTCGTTCCTTATTCGTGAACTCGTGCTTGTAAATCCCGATAATGCACTCACAGAGTGCTTTAATCCTTAATTATCAAGCCTCAGTTTCGTGTTATCAATCTCAGCCTTCGGCTTCGGTTGATAACACAAAACTTCGGCTTGATAATTCTTCATATCATGCGAAAACCGAATTAAATAATTGTTAAATATTATACACAATCATTTGTTGTAGCGCGGCGCCGGTCTAGCTAGGTTCAACGTTCAATGAGAACGAGGTAATACTATAATATTTGTTTTTATCTATGAAAATAAAGCAATCTGATTGGCTAGCGAGCGTTTCAGAGCGGTCCGGATTTTTGCATCCGGCCCGCTCTGAAACTCATCCAGCCCGCTCTGAAACTCATCCGGCCCGCTCTGAAACTCATCCGGCCCGCTCTGGATTACGCGACAAAACACAGGAGTGAAACAATTTTTAGATTATAAAATCTACCCAAAAAGCTAGCCTAACGATAGTCAGCGTACAAAAATGAATTGCATCAACTCTAAAGGCTTCATACTAAGCACGATGCGCCGGGAAAACTAATACGTTTGTTTTAAATGCTCATGTACATTAAAGTTAAAAAATTAAACGGTTTAAACAGATATCATAGAAGAAAAAACTTTTCTCCATACATAAAACTTAAAAACATGGACCAACTGTAGTGAAAACATGCTTTTTCTGCCCATTTGTTAAAATGCTTTACGTATACATAATTATTGTAAACAAAAATATTAAAGCCTTGGCCCTTGTCAAACAAAGTTGAGGCTATATGTTTTTTATCGTGAAATGACCAGAAAAAAATTACAGCATACCTTGTTCATTGTCCAGTTTTAGTGGAAAGCGTTGATCGAAGTCAAAACACATGCATTCACTGCATGATTCACTTTATGAGTTTTTTTTATGGACAAAGCAAGTAAATACGAAGATATCCTTGTCGAAGCAACACTGAACACCAGAACGCCAGGCCAAAATTCCTATGCTTTTCTGCTGCCATATTTAAAAAATATCGTGTACATTTTTACAGAAACCATGTTTTATTGTGAGTTTCTTGCCAGTTTTCTTGAGTTTTCGTCTTCGTGTTTTCTTTCAACGTTCAAGTTTTGTCAGCCTCGCTTTGATTTCACAATTGCATTGATCTCAAATTATTTCGCTACTGGAATTTTCAATTTTAATAAATTCTTAAATTTTACATAATTATGATAAAAAATAAACACGTTATTTACCGGCAGCGTCGGTCCGGATGAGGAAAAACTGTACCCTCGGTCTTAAAAACGTCCTTCGCCCTCCGGGCTCGGGCCGTTTTCAAGACTCCTTGGGCACAGTTTTTCTCATGCATCCGGACCTCGCAACCGGTAAATAACACAATATCTGTGTTGTGATTGTAGTAGATAAGAGTGCTCAACACAAAATCATTTGTAGAGCAATATATATTATAATCTTAAAACAGTTTTTGTTGCTACTTTAAGTTTCATGCAGTTATGCAATCATCAGGCAATGGTTCTTAATAGTTCAATTTCGTGCTTGCACACGCTACTCATTTAACGGTTCGCTGATGCGCGTGCGGTTTTGAATTTTGCAGCGCTGAACTTTATTGCGTGCCGGCATTTCGCAAAAAGTTCCGATCTTCGGTTTAAAGTTTTGTTCTTTTCAGCTTTTAGTAGACAAAGTTTCTCTTCAGTGCAAAGGTTGCAATATTTTCCACCAGCGGAATACGATGGAGCGCGCGTCACGATAGTCCATTTAATTTTATAGTCTTTATCTACACGCTTCAATTTCCACACGTACTTGGAAAGTTCCGTTTCATTCTCATACCGCGGGTCGTTAAACGATTTCTTGTGGTTCCCATACCTCTCTTTGAACGTATTCGCCGTCATCCCGATATACTCTTTTGTATCGTTATTATCCTTAGTTTTTATCTCAGCCTTGTAAACAATACTCTTGGTCTGACATCTCCGATCGAGTGGGCATTCGCTGGGGACTCTACAATTACAGCTTTCACTTGAGCTTTCGGGAGACTGGGCTTTGGTCAGAACGCGCTTGTTGTGTTGAGAAATGGCACTTTTTACATTTTCCATGCAGCTGTACGAGACTTTGATAGTGTTGCGGTTAAAGATCTTATGTAGCGGGTCTGTTTTCGGGAAATGTTATCAACTAGTCGTAGAAAGTCCCGGGCAATATTTGAACGGACATTTTTACTAAATGGTGGGTTAAACCAGATTATGTTCCTTTGTCGTTTTCGTTTTTTGTTGCTCTGGGTCGGAGGGTTGTCAGGAGAATATTCAAGCTTGCTGTTGTAATTACTATGGTGGAGAGCAGTTTCATAGATACCTGCCACAGAGTCGAAAGCTACTTTACTAGATGATAAGGACGAAATTCTTCGGTTAATCGATGTCGGTAGTTGTTTAGCAATACACGGGGGGTGGTTTGAGCGGTTATCAATGTATAATGGGTCGTTGTTTGGTTTCCTATATGGTATGTAACTCTCGTCTCGCAGGTTTAAAGTGATATCGAGAAAGTTCACAATTTGATGATTAACTTCGGCCGAGATCTTTAAATCGAATTGAAGAAATAAGGCACAGAGATCTTTTCTTGCTTTATCTGCCAACCTACCGCTAGTGCCTTTTATTAGCGCCAAACCATCATCACGGTACAAACCAATATTTTCTTTGCCAAATTTCTTAGTGAGTGTATTTAATGCAAATAAACCAACAAGTTCACACACTTCTGCTCCGTCGTAGCTTCCCATGGTAACGTCAAACATTGAGTTGTTGTTTCTTTTCACCCATGGTTTACTTGCATTAAATAGTAAAGACTTTCGTGCATGCTTGATAACTGAAACGTGTTCGTCAGGTATATCAACAAGAGATTTTGCCCACAAAATTGCTTTGTCGAACAGATCTTCGGTAATGGAGGGATAAAATTCGACAACATCGAACGAAACAAACGTATGGCCAGGCTTGTTGGGGATGTTCTTAAACCACTCGATAACTGATTGGGAATTTTTCCACTGGTTAACTTTGATAACAGATCTAATTTTATCGTTTATAGAATCAAGGATGACTTTGCTCACCTTTCCCAGTTCACTCTTTGCGGAGTTGATCAAACGACACTTTGGGTTTGAATCAAAGTTCTCTTTATGATCTTTTAGGGTAATAAACGCCTCTTTTTTTGCCATCACGTCGACACGATTTCCAATTGCAAGATTGTCTGTTATTTCTTTCAACTCATGATTAATATGATCAGCGATATTCTCATTTCCAAACTTATATGTTTTTGTTATGTTATCAGTTAGTAACTTCGAATACGTAGTTGGCGGAACTTCGTAAATATTTTGCGTTTTATCAGCAAAAACAAAGATGTTATCAGATGAATTTACGTTCTTAATGTCTTCCATAACCGTGGTTAAGAAAGGATCGTTGACTTTGCGAAATGAAACTTTGTCAATCATCTGGACGAGATCATCTTCGAACGCTTTCATAGCGCCAATAGACGGTGCGCATTTCTTCGATGGTAATCCAAATTTGTTGTTCTCGCTATTACATTTTCCATTCAGAAAAAAATGCGCTTTCCATCGCATGCGATGAACCACACTTTCGACTTTTCCAATTAGACGTCTTCGGTACTGATCCTGCGATGGCAAACCAATGTTCTTCAATGAGTAGTTGAACCGAATTCTATGCATTTTAAGATCAAAGTATCTACACCAAGTAGAGTGCACAACTGAAATTCAGGTGGGAATTTCAGTTGAATCTGCTCTCCACCATAGTAATTACAACAGCAAGCTTGAATATTCTCCTGACAACCCTCCGACCCAGAGCAACAAAAAACGAAAACGACAAAGGAACATAATCTGGTTTAACCCACCATTTAGTAAAAATGTCCGTTCAAATATTGCCCGGGACTTTCTACGACTAGTTGATAAGCATTTCCCGAAAACAGACCCGCTACATAAGATCTTTAACCGCAACACTATCAAAGTCTCGTACAGCTGCATGGAAAATGTAAAAAGTGCCATTTCTCGACACAACAAGCGCGTTCTGACCAAAGCCCAGTCTCCCGAAAGCTCAAGTGAAAGCTGTAATTGTAGAGTCCCCAGCGAATGCCCACTCGATCGGAGATGTCAGACCAAGAGTATTGTTTACAAGGCTGAGATAAAAACTAAGGATAATAACGATACAAAAGAGTATATCGGGATGACGGCGAATACGTTCAAAGAGAGGTATGGGAACCACAAGAAATCGTTTAACGACCCGCGGTATGAGAATGAAACGGAACTTTCCAAGTACGTGTGGAAATTGAAGCGTGTAGATAAAGACTATAAAATTAAATGGACTATCGTGACGCGCGCTCCATCGTATTCCGCTGGTGGAAAATATTGCAACCTTTGCACTGAAGAGAAACTTTGTCTACTAAAAGCTGAAAAGAACAAAACTTTAAACCGAAGATCGGAACTTTTTGCGAAATGCCGGCACGCAATAAAGTTCAGCGCTGCAAAATTCAAAACCGCACGCGCATCAGCGAACCGTTAAATGAGTAGCGTGTGCAAGCACGGAATTGAACTATTAAGAACAGTTGCCTGATGATTGCATAACTGCATGAAACTTAAAGTAGCAACAAAAACTGTTTTAAGATTATAATAAATATATATATATATATATATATATATATATACGTGTTGGTTTAGGTCTACGAAACGCAAAGAGTGCTCGACAACATATAGTTAGAGCAAATTATAGATTTTCGCTTACCTCAAAACTTGTCTGCAACAGGCTGTTTCATCTGTAAAAGAATCATCTGTTACAGATGAAACAGCCTGTTGCAGACAAGTTTTGAGGTAAATATATATATATATATATATATAAATCTGCAGACATGCATGTTTCGCCGTTCAACGGCTCGTCAGTGCAGCTTGTAACGCAGTCTAGATGCGAGTGACTTCGTATTTATACACCATACTCTTGCCCTCACCAAGCGCATGTGGTACAATACTCAGACACATGCGCATCCAGACATGCGTGTATATCCAGACATATATCCAGACATATATATATATATATACAGCTAATTCAAAAAAGGTTGTCCTGCAAAAACTCATAAACCTTAAATAATGAGCATGCAAGGGATGATGGGTATTGCTTATTTAGAGCATTAGAATCAACAAATTAGCTTAGTAAACAAGTAGCTCTGCATCATAAGTGTTTGTCATATATATATATATATATATGAGCGTGTTTTGGTTCACGAAATGCCAAAGAGTGCTCGATATCATATATAGATAGAGCAAATCGACACCTTACTAACTTTTTTGCCTAACTCATTTCGTAGCAATTTAAGTAAGTATAACATTGCCTATGTCACATGATTGAGTTAGGCAAAAAACTGACTGAGATCTGAGAGCACATGCATAATTGGAAAATCGACATACACACATGTTTAGGAGTTGTATTACACTTTACAAGCCTGACTAAGTCAAACAACTAAAACTTTTCAAAACTAACTTAGGCAGATAAATTATTATTATTATTATTATTAAAAATAAAGTGAAGCATAGGTGGCAGACGCGGTTAGCACGCTGCCTCTTACCTCTGAGTTAAGCCTGTTATACAACAGGTCGAGGATATGCAGGTGGTACTCAGTTGAGTAACCTTAGTGTGCTTGACTAACTCATGTAAGTTGTGATTGGTTGGTTATCTCCTGTGCTTCGAGGGTTTTTCTCCGGGTATTCCGGTTTTCCTCCCTCACTGAAACTAACCCATAGGCACTAATCAGTACTAACCATGGTGTTATTACCTAGTAGGGGACTTTGAGTCCTATTGTAATATCACCAGCCTTTGGGCGAATAATATATAAATATAAATAAATAAAAAAAGGGATCGCACCAAAAGGTGAATTACTCCATTTTTTATAGCTAAGGTAAGAATTTAAAAATTTACATGATGTAAATGTAAAACTTGACTACACTAATCCTACATATTATTTATGTTTGTACTACTCTTAAACTAAAACTACGACAAGGATATATATATATAAAAGGATTAGCGGATTAAAATTGATTATTTATTTTAGTCATAGTCGGAAAAAAACTGTTCTTAAAGCGTTCTGTATTGTTCTGTATTGCATTTAAATAAAGTCAAGTCATCTTTATTTCGGAGACATGTGCCCGTATCATTAAAGCGTGATGGAGGAACAATATATGTCAATGAATTTAGGGTTAGGTTTTGCGTCATTAAAAAATTTCATGCACAGTTTCTGACGATTTTCATTTAGTTTTCCACATTTGGTTATTCGCAAAGCTTCATGGTAATGCAAATCGGGATAAATAATCATTATTATTATTATTTAAACTTATTTAATCACGGTAGCCTTTCAGAAGTACACCTGTTTTTCAAAGGGCCGTGAGTTCATTAAAATATTTACATAATTAGGAAAAAAAGAATTGAAGAAGTTCTACGTAATTGATGGCTGTCGTTTTCGTTCAAGTTAATTAATAACTCGACACTTTGAATTACGCTCAATGAGTTGCCCAAGATCATTTAGTTTACTTACTATTTCTTCGGGTCGATCCCTTGGGATGTTATTCGTTCCAGCGTGGACAATGATTGCTTTAGGACATCTCTTTAACGTAGGTTCAACATAATGTTTCATGTCCTCAATAGTTGCTCCTGAAAACGTGCGAATATTCACCCTTTTATTGCTGTCTATAGAGCGTCGTACTCGGTTTACGTCCAGCCGCTTTAACATTGAGTCTCCAAGGATTGTAACGGAATCAAGGTCGTGAGTTGTTGATACTTTGCTGGAACTGTAGTCTTTGTTTAGGGAATCGCCAGTTGGTTTCTTAGGCTTTTGGGTCTTTGAGTCGTGCTTTCGGCCATGGTTTGTTGGTCTTGCCCCGTCGGCACTTGTGATTTCTTGCTCTGGTTCGTCTATCGTGTTCTCAACTTCTAACGGAGAAAACGGTTTGAACCCAGAACGTCTACCAGATTTGGGCCTGCGGCGGTAGTTCTAAAAATATTTTTTTTCGATGATGAATTTCCATTGATATTTCTACTCTTTGGTCTTGAAACTTTGTTGTTATGTTGTTATTTAACTCGACATCGCTGTCGGACAGTATTAATCGGATAGCAGTTGAAAGGCTAGCCTTTTCCTCTTCGGCGATCTTTAGTTTTGTGTAGAGGTCGGCCAGGATGAATCCAAGGTTGTTCATTCTCTCAGTTAAATCTGTATTTTCATTTCTCAAACGCTTGTTTTCATCGCGAAGACTTTCTGTTCGTGATGCATCATTAGATATTTCAGTTTTGTAGTCTTCGAATTTGCATTGTAAAATATTTAGTTGCAGTCTAATGTCTTGGACAGCATTCTCAAGGGAATAGGGGTGCTTGTAATTTGAGTCTAATTCATTGAGCGAAGATTGGTTTTCGTCTTTGCTGTCGTCTTGTTCATCGTCCCTGCCGTCGTCCTGCCCTTCGCCTTGGACCACCTCCATATTTCCTTCGGCTTTTCTCTGTTGTTCGCCATCGTTCGCCATTTCAGGCTCTCCGATTTCCAAACTCGACAAAAGTCGATTGACCAAGACTTGTTTTATACCTTTCGTATCGAGGTATCTTTTTGTTAATTCTGATTGAAGCTCTGACACTTTCATTTTATTGATCATCGACACCGTTGGATTTATATCGCTCATATTTAACATGAAATATATAGGTTGCTAAGGAACGATTTTGCACACGTCTACACGTCCATTGAAACACCGTTTTTGCACTCTCTCAATTTTTTCAGACAGAAAGTTAGGTATCGAAAAATAGTTTTCGCTTACTTCAAGGCATCCACCACAGCCTGTTTCACGCAATAAGCGATCATCAAGTGGCGAGGGATTTCGAAAAGATTATTTTCCATTCTTAAATAGTATTGGTCGAAACGTGGGCGTGTGGGCGTTTAAAATTCCATGCATTCCTTTACTTCTGTAAGTTTTTTATTTTAAATCTGCTTTTGTGTCTGCATGTTGAAACTATTCACGTTGGCTGGTTGCTAAGAACTTTTCTCCCTTTCAACATTTCGGTCACGTGATCACATGGCTTTCCCTGTGTATAACGCGAAGGAGTGATCATTTGCTAAAGTTTGTAAAAGCGTTGTAACCCCCCTTTCTAGTAAATATATAATCTCATATACTCTTTTGAAACACCATCATGCCGTGCACAAAGTTTCAGTGTAAATCGTCGGCATATAGATCGACTTCAGGACTCTACCTGTTTGAAATGCGCATAATTACAGGCCACAAACTACCATCTAAGGGTACCCACAGTAGTAGAATCAATATTAAATAGAATTGACTTTTGTACATACCCACAGTTGCATGTAAATCTTGCGCAATTTACAAATATATGCAATTTTTACCAACTATTTCGTAAATTTTTATAAACAAGACGCTCTAATAAGCGTTAGTCGCTGAGACTTTAAAGTAGAGGATTGGAGAATAGAGATAATCCGCAAAGACGTGATCGTGCCAGTGCATTATATATATATGTAGATATATTACCTCAAAACTGGTCTGCAACAGGCTGTTTCATTTGTAAAAGAATCATCAGGCAGTGACAAGTATCGAAAGAAATGACCACTTATATGCTTCCTGCCGGAACGTGGGGGTGTATGTGGGAGACAATGTGTGCATTCATGGCTTTGTTTGCGTTGTTTACGCGAAAACCACAAATTTTCCTTTAAACTCTGGTTGAAGTAGCATCGGCTATAGTCTATACTAAAAGAAAATGAGTGAATATATGTAGGGTCCGAAAAGCACAATGAGGATGCGGCAGAGCTAATTTGTCACTGGTGTCTCTCAACGTATAATTCGTAATGCTACTGCGATCAGTAAACATCTGTGCGAGATAATCTGGCGCTAAGCCATTTAAAGATTTATACACCATGGTGGTAGCCTTGGCAATTTTGCGCTGAGATTTCAGATCTTTCCATCCAAGTTTTTCCAATAGATAATCGACACTTGTTTCACAACTAGCTGAAGATAACACCCTGGCAGCACGATTTTGAAGTTTTTGTAATCTATCCGCCAGGGTACTACCACAACTATCCCAGACTACGGAACAATAGTCGAAATAAGGTTGAACCAGACTATTGAATATCATTTGAAATGTAAAGGAATTAACAAATGGCTTTACTCGCTTTAGAGCACCTATACCGGAGGCAACTTTTTTACACAGTTTTTAATGTGAACATTCCAGGACAAGTTCTCGTCAATATGCATACCAAGTGATTTTGTATGAGACACTTGTTTAACTGGAATGTTATTAAGTGCCAAAGAAGGCATAGAATTAAAAGTATTGATTCTTTGACGAGAGCCAATTAATATGAATTCTGTTTTAGTCTGGTTTAAAGTAAGTCTATTCGCTGTCAACCATTTACTGACACTAACAAGATCTTCATTAAAATTGTGATTAATGTCATCAATATTATTACTTGAGTATGTCAAGTGAGTGTCATCAGCAAACATTCGTGCACGAGAATGCGACAAGCAATTAGGAACGTCATTTATATAGATTAGGAATAGAAGTGGACCCAATATAGTACTTTGGGGAACTCCACACTGAATAAATCGATTATTAGACGAGAGATGACCGTTGACATAGCACCTCTGTTTACGTTGACTTAGACATGATCGAAACCAATTTCCCGCGATTCCATTAACTCCATAAGTATTTAGTTTGCCTAATAGCATCCCATGATCCACGGTGTCAAATGCTTTCTTGAGGTCTAAAAACATAACGGCATTTACATTCCCAGAATCAATATTATAAGCCCATTCGTTAGTGGCCTCAAGAAGAGCAGTGACAGTAGAATGCAGTCCACGAAACCCTGACTGGCAATTAGTTAACAGATTATTTTCAGAAAAGAATAGAGACAACTGATTGTAAATTATTCTTTCGAAAACCTTTGCCACTACAGGAACGATGGAAATTGGACGATAGTTGTCAGGGCAATTATGTTTTCCACGTTTATGAATGGGAATAACTTTAGCGTATTTCCATTCATCGGGAAAGATGCCAGAGTTGATGGAACGATTGAAAATTAAAGTTTAGGATGCAGCTATGAGATCGGGGCATTTTATCTAAGCCTGTTGCCTTCGACTTACTTAGATTGGATAAAAGAACCAAAACTGCTCTGGAATTGATTTCTTCGAGATAGAAAGAAATGTTCTCATTTTGACATTTTAAATACTCAAGATAACATCGATTGCCTTCTCTTACTTCGTTATAGCAAGCATGGGGCCAATGTTAGAGAAATAATCGTTGAAAGCATTAGCGATTTTACCCGTCACCATCAATCTTATTTTCATTTATATACGAACCTTTCTGGTTTTTGGAAGTAAGCTCGTTAATAATGCTCCACGTCTTCTTCGGATTGCTTTTATTTGTTAGTAAAGTATTTTTGAAATAAGTTTCTTTCGCCCGAACTATATTCTGAATAACAGAATTACGCATTTTTTTTAATAAAAGCCAGTCTAGGGGATCGTTGGAACGAATAGCTTTGATTTTTAGAATGTCCCTTTTGTGCATTTCATCCTTGAGTTGTGACGAAATCCAAGGCGATTTAGAAGCCTTAACTCATTTTGTGCGGAGTGGAGCATGTTTATCAACAACAGAATTAAATATGGTTTTCCAAGCATGCCACATATCGTTAGGATCTTCAAAATCACTTACATAGACCCAATTTTGACGTCCAATATCATGTCGAAATTTTAAAGAATCGAAGTTTTAAAAACTTCTATAATTTACTGTAGTGTGACCCCTTGTCGGCATGCCAATTGAAAGTTTGCGATACAGCAACAATAGAGAATAATTTTAAGGACTGTGAACACTTTGAATATATTTTATCATCGAATCATGTTACATATTTTCTCTGCACCCTTCGAAGCCCATCTGGCCAAATAATTGAAACAAGTATTTTCGATTCAAAGAAATGCTTTCTTGACAAATAAACACATCAAAATAGCTTTCTTACCTTTCCTGTTCATAATTCTGATTGATTTTTTCCATCAAAATCACCGAGAGCGGAAAAAATTAGGATTTAGTAGCGGCGATGTCAATTTCACAATACATTTTACTATTGTTCTTGCTGGGGTGTTCTTGCCAGAGTAATGGCGGCTTACCGGAAGTCGCGCGTGTTGGCAGCGTCAGAAACATTAAACGAGTGAGCCATCTATTCATTCTTTAACCTATATATAGTTTTACTAAATAGCCGGTTGCCGGCTGTCTAGTGCACTTCGACGACCAATAATTTCCACTTTCTTCTAAAAGCAAGACTTTGTTCGTATTCGCTCAAGACATAAAGCCTTTCTAGAGTCGTTAGTTCAGCAACTGTCTGACATTCGGCAATTTTTATAGCCAAATCCATATCTAAACAAATTGTTTTTGTTAATATAACCAAAGGATTGAAAATTCTATAGTAGAAAGTATATATATGTTATTTACCGGTTGCGAGGTCCGGATGAGAAAAACTGTGCCCGAGGTCTTGAAACCGAGGGCACAGTTTTTCTCATCCGGACCGACGCTGCCGGTAAATAACGTGTTTATTTTTTATCATAGGTAAAATTTAAAAATTTATTAAAATTGAAAATTCCAGTGTAGCGAAATAATTTGAGATCAGTGCAATTGTGAATTCAAAGCGAGGCTGACAAAACTTGAACGTTAAAAGCAGTGTTGCCAGCCATGGGGTTTTTCCGCCAGATCTGGGGTTTTTGACAATTTTCTGGGGTTCTGGGGTTTTGGTTCAAAAATCTGGGGTAATTTTGCCCGAAAACGCAAGTGAAATTCCTGGTTTCGAAAACGCACACGACTTTGTTTAAAACCTGTCTAAATATGGATATCCTTACCATAGTCAGATTCATAGTTATAATACACGAAATGCTAGAACTTTTTATGCCATCCAATGTAGGACAAATATTCGTCAGTTTTCGGTCAATTATCAGGGTCCTAAATTCTTTAATACGTTGAATCCCGATGTACGTAACTCTTCATCTGTATTTAGATTTCAGTATATGTTAAAATTGCTTCTCTTTTCTCATTACATATAATTTCAATTAATGTATTTATTTCAAATACGTCACGTGATGCTTTTTTTTTGTAAAATTTGCATTTAATATCAGTATAACATGAGGTAGCCCAAATTCCAATAAGCCTTTTGGTTTCTATATGGGCTTCCTCACCACTTTTTGTTCAAAATTATTGTTTCTTCTACTAACTTATATACCTTTCTAAAAACATTTTATTATTATATATTTACTTATATATTAGTTAACTATTACCTATTTGTATTGTGGTAAACCAAATAAATCATTCATTCATAAGGTCACGAAAACAATCTCTTTAGAGCTAATTAGGAATATAATTATAGTAAACCTACTAAACCCGCAAGTTCAAATTCCAAGTTAGGCAGGCAGGCTAAGTATTAGTTCAGCACGTGCTGTGCATGCACCGTGGTGCACGTGAACATTTTTTGCACATGTTTTCGTCGCAAATATCGCAATGCATGTGCAATGTGCATGGGTGGCAAAGTACAAAGGGCACAAAATATACTATCAATTCATGAATCGCCATGTTAATCGATTCGATTTGACCATATTATTTGACAATATACATAGCGTTAATTAGAGGGCCCGGTCCTATAATTATTAAATATTAATCATTAATATAATGTTTACGGTATTTCGTGGACTGCAGTGGCCGAAAGTATCATTTTCAAGCTCTTCAGTAGCCTACGCTTCCCTAATCAGAGCCAAACAGCGTTATTGGTCACCACATCCAGCTTGTTTGTTTGACCTGGGGTATTTTTTATGAAATCTGTCGTATTTTTTCATCCTTTTGGTCGAATCTGGGGTTTGGTGAAATTTCGGAGTGGTCACACTGGTTAAAAGAAAACACGAAGACGAAAACTCAAGAAAACTGGCAAGAAACTCACAAAAAAACATAGTTTCTGTAAAAATGTACACGATATTTTGAAATATGGCAGTAGAAAAGCATAGGAATGAAAGGTTTTGGCCTTGTTTTCCGGTATTCCGTGTTTCTTCGACAAGGATATCTTCGTGTTTACTTGCTTTGGCCATAAAAAACTCATAAAGTGAATCATGCAGTGAATGCATGTGTTTTGACTTCGATCAACGCTTTCTACTAAAACTGGACAATGAACAAGGTATGCTGTAATTTTTTTCTGGTCATTTCACGGTAAAAAAACATATAGCCTCAACTTTGTTTGCCAAGGGCCACGGCTTTAATTTTTTTGTTTTTAATTTCTATGTATGGAGAAAAGTTTTTTCTTCTATGATATCTGTTTAAACTGTATTTTTTTAACTTTAATGTGGCCAAATACTGAAATACATGAGCAACAAAACAAATGTATTAGTTTTAATACACGAGCATTTAAAACAAATGTATTAGTTTTCTCGACGCATCGTGCTTAGTATGAAGCCTTTAAAGTTGATGCAATTCATTTTGTACTCTAACTTACATCGTTGAACTTTTTGGGTAGATTTTTTAATCTAAAAATTGTTTCACTCCTGTGTTTTGTCGCGTAATCCAGAGCGGGCCGGATAGTTTCAGAGCGGGCCGGATGAAGCCGGATGAGTTTCAGAGCGGGCCGGATGCAAAAATCCGGACCACTCTGAAACGCTCGCTAGCCAATCAGATTGCTTTATTTTCATAGATAAAAAATAAAAATCGTTCTGTTGTTTTAAAAAATCATACTTAAATAACTCGTGTTACCATGGCTACCACTTATCTTGAGTTACTTCATGTTAAAACAACGTATATAGTTCGCAAGTGTTTCCATACATGCAAAAAGTTATCATTTAATTCATTAAATTCAGACACTTGGTACCTTTAAAAGTTTAAAAGCAAGTCTCGCGAAATGTTAAATATCCAGTAAAGTTCTCTCTGTGAAAGCTGTCAACAATATACCGAGTAGCATCTATATCCTCAGTTTATACTCTCGGTTCAAAGGGTACGTCACCTCATTATTATTCTTACTTCCGGGCGTAACGTATGAATACTAATAATCGGTTCAAAGGGTACGTCACCTCCAGGTTGCGCAACCTCTAGGTTGCGCAACCTCAGAGGGTACGTCACCTCATTATTATTCTTACTTCCTGGCATGATGTATGAATAATAATTACTTCTAATTCCGTACGTACGCAAATGACGTCATGTGGCGGGAAAATTAGGCTGGATGTACGTTGCTAACGTCATATGGCGGGAAAATTCTGCTGGTTGTGGGGTTTAACCTACTGAGGCAATACTATGAATGAATTTAGCATTTGTTTTTTTTGGGCGCCGTGTAAACGTTGAATTAAGTTTTTCAGAATGGCACAGTGCAATACAGAAATCTATATTTGCTAACCGTCGCTTCATTTGACAATTTGACAAGCGTTTGTCAAATTGAACAAAACGGTGACCATTTGATCCATTCGATCCATTTGATCGATTTGATTAGCGTTGCTTTGTTGGCATATACACAGCAGGGCTCCATTTGACCATTCGACAAGTGTTTGTCAAATGGAAAGAAATTGTGTCCATTTGATCGAATTGAACGATTTGAAACGTGTTCTGTCCATTTGAATCAAATCGTAGATATTGGACATGTATGGGTTTCTTCTCTATGCAAATAAACTGTACTGATTACATCTGAGACAGTCATGCATACGTTACATCATAAAACCCAAGGGATCCTGCAACAGGCTGTTTGCATAAATGCTAATATAAGTCAAAACAATAGATAACTGGATGGCATGGAGAGGGTGGGATTTTCAAATCAATGAAAAGACAACGAGCCTTTTCTACCACTGGATTGTGATTGGACGGCGCTTATAAGTGTGATGTGAAGATCCATTATAACGAAGCTTCAAAATATTCACTGCAGTGGTTAAAAATGAAGAAATCAAATTAAATGACCTTTTATGTCGTATACGTTTTTGGAGTGATTTACTCCTCGAAAATGTATTTTTGTTTCTGCAGGTTCATATTGTATTTACAAGAGTAAAGACGCAGCGTGTCCGAAAGATATGACGTCAGGCTGGGTGTATTGGGATGATGAAGATGATTCGAACATAAATGGTAGAGCAGAATCGCTGCCCGATGGTTTTTACGGTAAAGATACCGAAATTCATTACTGTTGTCAAACTGATGGTAACTGGAATGATTCAATTGAAATACCAGTCGTTGAACCATTCTATTTATTAACATCCAGCTCTACTTCTACTCCCAAATGTCAGATGGTCAAGTGGGCATTTAATTACTTGGAATATGTTGTGTTTGATACAAATGATCAAAGTAATAAGGATAGTCAGGGAGAGGATCACGTGTTCATTGAGAGTGGAAGAACTGTATACTATTGTTACTATGAAGGTACGTTATAAACAAATTCGTAATTTCGACTGCGCATCCAAATGACGCGTTCTGAGTCGGGAAAAATATTGCAGTTGAATCATAACGTGTACCTGAGACTTGATCACTTAAAATATGCGTATCAAAGTATTCAAATGTCCAATCATTTGCTTTTCATCTATGCTCGCAATATAAACACCTGGCATTAAAGTAAACAATTGTTGATAACGAAACGAACATATTTGTCGGTTGGCAAAAATACATTAAATTATGCATCTGTTGGTATTTCAAATCACGACAAATCAGGACGCTAATTCATTTCAATCTATTGTTTATATTTAATCAAGTAGATTTTTGCATAAATGCTAAAGTCAAAACAATAGGTGACTGGATCGAATGGAGAATAGTCAGATTTTCAAAACAATGAAAGACAATGGAACATTCCGATCACTGAATAATATATTAGTGTTATGCGAAAGCATCGCTTATAGTTTTTAACTTTGATTTTTAAGATTTTCTAATTCTATTTCAGATTGCCGCCGTGCACTGATGACTAATTCTAGCGGTTCATTTAGATCACATCAAGCACCAGTTAGTGAAATGGATCCATACTCGCAATACTGCTCCTGGTTAATTACGATTCCTGAAAAATTCGTCGTTTCATTGAGTTTCAAAGAACTGACTATACCAAGTTGTGATGATACATTTCTAAGAATATACGATGGTGCAAATGACACAGCTTCGTTGCTTGGTACATATTGTGGTTTAAATGCAACCACACAAGTCGAGATTTTATCATCTACAAATAGTTTATATATCGTGTTAAATTCTGGAAGTTATAGAAGGAATCCTAAAAATGTTTCTACTTTTTATGCCCAATATAATGCTGAGATTTTGACAGGTTGGTATAGTTGTACATATAATGAATAAGTTACCCAGGCCGGATATAATGATATTATCTCACAATCCAGCTCGGATATCTGGCTGGATATGATATACGGTGCATATCCCTTTGCAAGTCTATATATTTTGCCATTGTAATAGGCATGAAATACTGAGATATTTCCCTCGTGCATGTCTAATGGTGCCTTAATCTACATCATGTCCAATGGATAAAAAATGCCCATCAGCCCATTGCATATTTACGTTTTCAATGGAGAAACAAACTATATAACCACCGGAAAAAAATAGAACCTCATGCTGGAAATGCCACTTAACTTAGGCAAGCCTATATAGAGTACTTCCTCATCGGCACCCCCCATTGTTCCTATTCTATTGGCAAAAACTCTATCCTGCTATCCACATGCGGTCGGTAAGGATCTAATGACGTCATCTCTATTGCTTTTCCACTGAACAAGTGAAATTCCATTTGACTTTCCATTTGTCAATTCGACATTGCGATTAGGTATTGGAATTTTTCAGGATGTTATATTCAAATTCAGTTCCCTAGGGAAAGTGCTCATCAATTTTGCATGCAGTCACTTTCAAAACATTGTTAAAATGATAATGGAAAATAGAGAAGTGCACTTTAGCGTCTCATCAAGTTCATTTATATAATTATAACATTTTTTAACGATATAAGAGGGTATGTCTGTCGGCCGGTCTGTCTGTCTCCACTTTTCCCTTATATAGCCTATGAAGGAAAATTTGGGCTTTAATGCTTGTGAGACCAAATTTGTATAACTAGGCACGCGCGATTAGTTTGAGCAGTTGATCTCAATCAGTGAGCACGCGTAATTAGTATTAAGTACTTCTTAATAATCAGAGGAAACTTCTACACACAGGGACCGCGGAGTCATACGAGTTTACGATTGACGACGCGGTGTGCGAGTGCGTTTGGAGTGTCTTCACTTTTTCCCGCGGCGTCTTATTGCACTACGAAACGCAATTTTTCCAATTCTACGTCGTGTTGACAACGTGGTATGTTTTAAGGTGAGTCTTCATATTTTTCTTTTTGGTTCTACGGCGTCTTCGCACACCGCGTCGTCAATCGTAAACTCGCTAATGTGATTTCTAGTAGAATAGACATAGTTAAACCTATTGTAATTTTTCACAACCATAAAGATTTTAAACTGAAGAAAGCATGTACATACAAGATCTCTGCTATGTCTAATGCTTATTGTTTTCAGTTTACTTAAATCTAGCAGGGAATCGTCGGACTTTTTATCGTTGCTTTTCAGATTTTTTAAAAGTATGAATGCTTTACAGTAGGTATCAAATTAGGCACTTTATTCTCTTCTTCAGTATTGGCAGTAAATTGACAGACTCGTTGCGTAGGTACGATCGGTAGGTTTGGTGGTCAGCAGCTTTTCGTTCGACTAAACATTTGGAAAAAATTTAGTTGTGACATTGCTTTTAAATCTACTCCCAAAGTGCATAAAATGGCATTTCAGAAACTGTATATTTCAAAATTTTCTGGGGGAGCATTCGCCATACCCCAAAGATCGAATGCCTTTAGCACTCGATACTAGTGTCACTGCGCCCTCGGAGATCTTCAGCCCCCCCTCCCTCAATCCAAAAATGTTCCGCGGTCTCTGAACACAATAAAATTTGTGTAGATAAAGTGGAAATAAGAGAAAGGAAAAATATAGTTGCTTTTCACGTTAAGGAAAAAGGATCTAACAATGATGTGGTGAACTGGAAAAATTCGAACAAGTAGAGGGGTCTGGGGGAGAGTCCTCTTTCAGAACATTTTAGTATTTTAGAGCCTCTGGGGCTTGATTTAGTGCATTTTCAAACACAATACGTATTTTTATATATTTTCTAGACAAGCTGAGCTTGCAGTATTTTAAAAGGCGGTTTGGTTATGGAAATATTAAAACACTGTTCTGAACGAAATCATTTTCCCCTCTTTTTTATGTTTTAGACAAAAGGAGCGTAACTGGAGGAAGGCAAAATAGTTTACTGGGGTCCCAACATGGAGGCTGGCGGCCTTGGCTCTCCAAACCTATATGTTAAAAAACTAAAAATTGCCCTGGTTCTTACTTTTATTTGCGAAATTCTTTTTCAACATACCATGACCTTGTTTGCAGGTGTTGAATGGCCAAGTGGTGGATATGGTCTTCCTAGGCCTAAGTCAAAATGTCCAAGTAGTAATAAGAGTGTATGGTGTGAGGGCTGGAGGTTTCAGGATATGGAAAATGACGATAAGAGTGAGGGTAGCCGGTCAAGGGTATCCAATGGGTCACATATGGACGTCAAATTTAGTGGAGCTACAAGAGATATAAACAGGACTTTCTGCATGAAACAAAACACTGGAATACAAACAAAGTCTTGGCCTAAAGGTAAGGTTTCTTCTCTATACACATAAACTGATTACATCTGAGACAGTCATGCATGCATGAGTAGGTATCCCAAGGGATCCTGCAAATAGGCTGTTTGAATAAACGCTAATATAAGTCAAAACAATAGGTGACATGATGGCATGGAGACAGTGGGATTTTCAATGAAAGACAATGAGCCTTTTCGACCACTGGATTGTGACTGGACGGAGCTAATTAGTGTTATGCATGTGAAGGTCCATCCTAACAAAAGCTAACAAAGGCTCAAAATATTCACTGTAGTGATCAAAAGATAAAGAAAAATCAAATTAAATTATCCGTTTATGTCGTATATGTTTTTCAAGTAATTTATCCCTCAAATTTGGTTTTACAGGTTCTTACTGTATTTACAAGAGTAAAGACGCAGATTGTCCGAAAGGTATGAAGTCAGGCTGGGTGTATTGGGATGATCAAGATTTTGAGGACATAAATAAAGAAGAAGGATCGCTACCCGATGGTGTATATAATTTTGATACCAAAATTTATTACTGTTGTCAAACTGACGGTTACTGGTATGACTCAATTGAACTACCAGTCGTTGAACCATTCTATTTATTAACATCCAGCTCTACTACTACTCCCAAATGTCAGATGGTCAAGTGCATGGCATTTAGTTACTTGGAGTATATTGTGTTTGATACAGAATATCAATATAATTTTGATAGCCAGGGAGGGGATCACGTGTTCATTGAGAATGGAAGAACTGTATACTATTGTTACTATGAAGGTACGTTCTATACAAATTCGTAATTTAGACTGCGCATCCAAATGACACATTCTGAGTCGGGGTAAAATTGCAGTTGGATCATAACATGTACCTGAGACTTGATTATTTAAAATATGCGTATCAAAGTATTAAACTGTTCAATCACTCATTTGTTTTTTACACATATCTACAATATAAACACCTGCCATTAAAGTAAATAATTTGTTGACAACAATTTATTTCAATTTCTTATTGTTTATGTTTAATCAAGTAAGCCTTTGCATAAATGTTAGAGTCGAAACAATAGGTGACTGGATGGTATGAAAAACAGTTGGATTTTCAAAACAATGAAAAGGCAATGAAACATTCCGATTACTGGATGATATAGTAGTGTTATGCGAAAGCATCGCTTATAGTTTTAAACTTTGATTTTTAAGATTTTTTAATTCTATTTCAGACTGCCGCCGTGCACTGATGACTGATTCTAGGGGTACATTTAGATCACGTCAAGCACCAGTTAGTGAAATGGATTCACACTCGCAATATTGCTCCTGGTTAATTAGGGTTGCTGAAACATTCGTCGTTTCATTGAGTTTTAAAGAATTGACGATACCAGTCTGTGATGATACATTTCTAAGAATATACGATGGTCCAAATGAAATAGCTCCGTTGTTTGGTACATATTGTGGTTTAAATGCAACCAGACATGTCGACATTTTATCGTCTACAAATAGTTTATACATCGTGTTAAATTCTGGAAGTCATGGAAGGAATCCTAAAAATATTTCTACTTTTCATGCCCAATATAATGCTGAGAGTTTGACAGGTTGGTGTATAGTTGTACAATAATTGTCATGTAATGAATAAGTTCTAATATATTATACCCAGGCCGGATATAATGTGATATTATCTCACTATCCAGCCCGGATATCTGCCTGGATATGATTTTCGATGCATATCCCTCATGCTCGAATACCTGCAAGGATATATTTATTTTCTGAAACATATAACTCTTCTGTTTTGCAAGCCTATATATTTTGCCATTGTGAATAAGCATGAAGTACTGAGGCCCGTTTCAGACGCCGCTCTACCCATGCGCCGAAATTAAATGACGAATTAAGTGCGACAGAAGAGCGACGTATGAATCAATTAGGTACGGCAGAATTTGGAGCGACATAAGTTCGGCAGAAGTTCGATAGAGCCTACATGTCGCATTATGCGACGTTAGAGCGACATTGTTCATATACGCCGCTCCATTCATGTGCCAAACCTAAGTCAAAATTTACTGTAATTTATTAGGATTAAATTAGCCACTTTGCAATGTTTATATATTTTTTTAAATTGTATTTGGAATTACCGCGCGAATTGCCCTCCTTTCTCGTCAACAAGATTATATTTTATACGCCGTTTGAATCACTGTCGCTCTTGTGTCGTTCCAGCGTCGCACCTAATACAATTAAGTTCGGCGCATGAGTGGAGCGGCGTCTGAAACGGGCCTTAGATAATTCCCTCATGCATGTCCAATAGTGCCTATCTGCATCATGTCCAATGGACGAAAAATGTCCATCAGACCATTGCATAGTTACGTTTTCAATGGATAAATCGAATATATAACCACCGGCAAAAAATAAAGACCTCGTGCAGGAAATGCCACTTAAGTTGGCCAAGCATGTATGAGTACCTCCATATTGGCACCCCGTGTGGATAGAAGGAATGGCCGACGGACAATGTCCATTCGTCCATTGGTCCAAAGGACCATTGTTCCTATTCCGTTGGCAAAGACTCTAGCCTTCTTTCCACATCCGGTCAAGAGGGATCTAATGACGTCATCTGCCATTGCTTTTCCACTGTGGGAAACTTGACAATAATATAGACATAATTATTTACATTTATATTTGCATAATTTAACTTGTTTCGTTGACGCGTGGGACGCGCGAGTCCGAACAATCGTGGATCGGAAAGTTCCAGATTATACCGGTGAATGTTATTGTTCGAGAAAACGGCGTGGTTAAAAACAGTCTGAGAGTGAGAAGTTTTGTGATTTTGTGATAAATTAGGGTTATTTTCTTAGTCTAAATACATAGAAATAAAAACGAGTGTGTCGGGAATTATTTGGGGGCAAATTCTCGACACCACTGCACAAGTGAAATTCCATTCGACTTTTCCATTTGTCGATTGGACATTGTGATTAGGTATTGGAATTTTTCAATATGTAATATTCAAATTCAATTCCCTGGGGAACGTACTCATTAATTTTACATTCTGTCAATTTCAAAACATAGTCAGAATAATAATTGAAAATAGACACGTACACTTTAGCGTTTCATCAAGAATTTTTCATTATATAATTATGATATTTTTTACCATTTTCGGAAACAAACGACCAAGCCGACTTCGGTAGATCATATTGAAATTTCTGTTTCTAAAAAAGTCCAATACCTTACCGTTGACCTTCAGTAGTAGGCCCCTAAATAATGCTGTCTGGTGTTTTGTATCTGTATGCAGTGTCCCGTTAATTGTGTAGTATCGTTAAAATATACAGTTAAATTTCGTGTACTATGGCTGTATTTTGTAGGATCTAAAATTTTAAATCGATCTTGTTTAAACTCTCCATAGATTAGTAACTGTCATACGTAACATTGGAGGCTTGATACAAATAATTATACGTTCTTCACATTTTTATTCATTCAAAGATAAAACAGACAATTCAAGCAAAATCATTATCATAGCATCTTCAGTGGGTGCCGGCGTACTTCTTAGTATCGTGCTGATTGTTGTATTGGTAAAATACAAACGACGAAACGGGGCTCCAAAGTTATCAACTCCTGCTAATATCCCACTAGAGACAGTCGGAAATTTACAAGGACCATCGCCAATTTATGAGGTAAGTTTTTATGGTCGTGGTGCATACTGATTAGTGGATGTGTCTTTCACCTCTGTAGCCAATAGGTTCAGGGATTTTGTGCTTCGAGGGTTTTTATCCGGGGTCCTCTGGTTTTCCACCCTTACCAAAAAAGAACACTTAAGCCTTAGTTGTCAAGCACGTGAATCACGAGCCTCCGGATTGGGTTAATTGGGCAATAACACCTTGTGTAATCGACATTAAATGAATCATGATCATTTTTATCAACACAGGAGCCAGTTATTCCAAGTTATGTAACTGAAAGAAACTCTGAAACTGATCATCATTTTTACGAGGAAGTGCAGAACAGAAATGCAAACGAGCCTTTGGGTGACTCGAAACTGGAAAGGAACGATCAAACAGGAGAACCCTCCATAAATGATGATAATTGTCAACAATTACTTGATCCAGAGAAAGACACACCAGCTGAAGGTAATCCTTAAAATTGCTCCGTTGTTCCATTGTTCCTTTGTTGCATTGTTCCATTGTTTTATTGTTTTTATTTGTTTTATTTGGGATTTTTTGTTTTTGTTTTTTTTCATTTGTTTTTATTTTGTTTTTATTTGTTTTTATTTGTTTTTATTTGTTTTTATTTTGTTTTTATTTGTTTTTGTTTGTTTTCATTTGTTTTTATTTGTTTTTATTTGTGTTTATTTTGTTTTTATTTCTTTTTATTTGGGTTTTTTTGTTTTTATTTTTATTTGTTTTTGTTCTTATTTATTTTTATTTTGTTTTTATTTGTTTTTATTTGTTTTTATTTGTTTTTATTTGTTTTTGTTTGTTTTTATTTGTTTTTATTTGTTTTTATTTGTTTTTATTTGTTTTTATTTGTTTTTATTTGTTTTTATTTGTTTTTATTTGTTGTTTTTGTTGTTGTTGTTTTGTTTTATTTGTTTTTATTAATTTGTTGCTCCATTTATTTGTTGCTCCATCGTTTTGTTGCTTCATCGTTTTGTTGCTTCATCGTTTTGTTGCTCCATCTATTTTTGGCTCCATCGTTTTATGGCTCCGTCGTTTTGTGGCTCCATCGTTTTAAGTATGGCTCCCATCGTCCCATCGTTTATTGTTTTATCGCTTGATCGCTTTATCGTTTTATTGCTTTATTAATCGTATCGTATTTGGCCGCAATGATACAAAAAAGGTATCTTGAACAGCTAAAAGATTGATCTTTTTTGTGACGAAAAATTCAAATATATAACCTAAATAATATACGCACGACAATATGCTGGAATTGGGTTACCTTTTTTATACACCCTGTATTGCTTCTATTGCTTTTATTGTTTCTTTTCCATTCCTATCCATTAATTTCCAGATGCCTTGAAAATGGGGGCGACGAACGACGATGATAACAAGCCACTTTTAGAAGAGAAGCTGGAATATGTAATACCTTCTGCTGACCAAAAACAAACCTACGAAGAGCCCGAAATATCGGCACAACTTCCTGGTTACACTGTATCTGATGAAAACAGACTCAAAGGCAGAAATACAAGAGATGATGGCGGTCATCAGAAATATATAAATCAAGATTCGGAATATGTTATACCGGCTAATGAAATTAGAGAGTGGTACGAAGACGTCAAAGTGGTAAGAATCTTACCTGGCGACACGAAGTTGGATCAAAGTTTGCGAGAACCTGAAGATGATCCTGCTTACCAAAGGTTGAACAAGAACGAACAAACAGGAGAACTTTCCATGAATGATGATAATTATCAAAAATTACTTAAAGCTGATCCAGAGAAAGACCCACCAGCTGAAGGTAATCATTAATAATAATAATAATAATAGTAATAACAATAATAATAATAATAATAATAATAATAGTAATAATAATAATAATAATAATAATAAGAATAATACTTTATTTGAAGAGGGTAAGCGCTAAACAGTTAGAAAACTGATAAACCTGCGGCCCCTCAAATATTAAAATAGATACATACAATAAAAACTAAAAATTACATCTATATATTAAGCTATATATTACGGTAGATCATATTGTATAAAGTAGATAAAACCGATCAGAAATGATCGACCAACGCCTGGTCGTCCAAAGCTTTCTTAAATAAGGCAGACCTAAACGACTGACTGTAAGTTTGACAATTTCCTCACTTGCAGAGGTAAAGAGTTCCATGCCTTAGTACTACTTAGTACTATTACAGTGAAGGAGTGTCCCATTTCAGTGGCATACTTAAAACGCGGGAAAACAAAGCTAAACTCATACCTAGTGGATCTAGTATGGATGTCACAATATCAAATAAGAAGTTCAGACATGTAGTCTGGTAATCCATCATGGATACGCTTAAATAAGATACACAACCTTTGGATTTCAGCTTCTTCATAAAACGGTATCCAACTAAGCTTATTAAAGATTGGAACTGAACTAGCACGACTTTCTTTGTCTAAAATTAGCCTAGCAGCACGTTTCTTCAACTTCAAAACAGAATCTAAATTAATCTTAGTAGTTAAAGTCCAAACTGAACTAAACTACATCAATACAGGCTTAATTGTAGCTGTATAGAAACTAAGTCTCTCCACTAGGGAGATACAGTTCTTTATTCGTTTCAGTAGTTCTATCCTCTTTGCCAGTTTCTTTCTTAAATCTTCTACTAAGCATAAAAAGTCAAATCCTGATCCAAGATGATTCCAAGTAGCTTTTGGGCACTAACGTTCTCTAGTGGGGAACTTGATACTGGCAGAGAGATCTTCACTTCATCATCAGACGACAACTTTTCACGCATTCGCGTGCTACCAAATAACATCGACTTGGTCGTCATGCTGTTTACCGACAATTTGTTTTCAGATGTCCAGTTCGTAATTGATGCTAATGCCGTCGACAATGTTGACGACAGTTTGGGGGTTTCACGCCAATCAGCAGCAGTCGCAGTGGTATCACCTGTGCATTACTACCAGATTCGAGAGGAGGATAATTAATGAACACTAAAAACAGCAAAGAGCACAACACAGAACCCCGAGGGACCCGAGCGTTCAAAGGAAACATTGCAGAACCATATCCACCCATACAGACAAACTGCTACCTTTCCGAGAGATACGAAGAAACCAAGCAATTGTGTTAGTACTTACATCGTACGCCTCTAACTTGCGCAATAAAACATGATGGTTCACGGCATCAAACGCTTTGCAATAATCAATGAAGACTTCCGAGGTAACATCAGCTGGTCTACTGATCTTATTAGGGCTGTTTCGGTTGAATACTTCGCTCAAAAACCAGATTGGTACCGTTGTATAACAGGTTGTTCGTACGCAAGTTGTTGTTGAGGGAAGCATGTACGTGCTTTTCCATTACCTTAGAAAGGACTGGTAATATCGAGATAGGTCTATAATTATTCATATCACATGAATCATCTCCTTTGTGAAGCGGCTGAACTCTAGCACTTGCTAGACTGCACAAATTATCTCAGCTTGTCAAAATTAGGGACTGTATTTTCAACATCAGGAAAAATTGGAGAGGCGATACCTGTAAATTAGATGTTAAACTTTTCAACAATCTGCTCCAATTTTGAAATGCACTGATCTCCTAACTTAATATTAATGAATTCGCAAAACCAATCTTAATATTTTGACCAGCAAAGGTGCAAGACTCTTTATATGCTTCCACAAACGTTTAGGATTGCTTCGATTTTCCTTCAGAGCAGACTGATAATATTTTCTTTTATCATCCTGTAGTTTGCACGTCGCCTTATTTCTGGCCAATTTATAATCTCTCCAGTCAGACACACAGTTGGATTCACGAGCTCTTTTCAGCAGTTTTTCACACTCATTTACATGGTGTAGAATTTCAGAAGTCATTCAATCAGGCTACATGGGAGCATGTTCATCATGCGCGGAAATAAACACTTTCTGCCACACATCCTATTGGATCGCCGATGCTATCAAAAACAAACGCCGACTCCCAAGGCAATTGCTTGACGGAATTGGCAAAAGCCTTACTGTCAAAACGCTTCATGTCACGATACTTTATGTTGATATGATGTTGTTTCGAATCGGGCCCCAATCTACATTGTTTGTAAATTCGAGAAACAAAAACTGGCAAGTGATCTGATAGGCCAATTTCAGGAGTAATAACATTTGATATGCGTTCTGGTCGGTTGACAAACAAAGGATCCAAACAAGTACCATTTACTGGATGTGTCACCGTACACCGTAGAAACCAATTGTGTTAAACTAAAGGATTTAAGGCATTTGATCAAACGGTGTTTGGAATATGAAGCAGAATGCAAATAATTATGTTAAAATCGCCACCAACTATAATTTCGTTATATCTTAAACTAGCCCTCTCAATGATACCCTCTATATCACGATCCATTTCTCAGAAACTGACCACTAACAAAATCCGTAGTAACAAAAGCCAGCAACCCACCTCCTCCTTGAGATGTTCTATCTTTGCGGAAAATTTGAAAGCCAGGGATATTAAATACACTACTTGGAACATTAGGTTTAAGAAAAGTCTCTGAGATAAATAGAATATCCACTAGATTCTTGCCACAGCCACATAACAAAAGCTTTATCTGCTCAAATTTACCGTCAGTTAAATAGTTAATGTTCCCTTCTCACTCAAATTCAATTTTAAATTGCTAGCTTGATTGAGTGAAATCCTTATAACGCTGAATAATTTAACAAGCTGCAATCTTGGACATAACTGTTTGAGCCTTTCCCCGTTCACAAAATTTGCATTGCACTTCCATGGCATGGCATGCCATGTCATGCCATGCCATGCCATGCCATGTCATGCCATGCCATGGAAGTGCAATGCATGGCATGGCATGGCATGCCATGCCATGCCATGCCATGCCATGTCATGCCATGCCATGGAAGGCATGGCATGGCATGGCATGGCATGGCATGGCATGGCATGGCATGGCATGGCATGGCATGGCATGGCATGGCATGGCATGGCATGGCATGGCATGGCATGGCATGGCATGGCATGGCATGGCATGGCATGGCATGGCATGGCATGGCATGGCATGGCATGGCATGGCATGGCATGGCATGGCATGGCATATATTCTACCATTTCCAGATGCCTTAAAAATGGGGGCGACGAACGATGGTGATAATCAGCCACTTTTAGAAGAGGAGCTAGAATACGTGATACCCTGTGCAGACCAAAGAGGAAGTTATGAAGAGCCCGAAATATCGGCAGAAATTCCTGCTAATACGGAGCTTGATGAGAACAGACTCGAAGGCAGAAATACAAGAGATGATGGCGGTTATCAGAAGTGTCTAAATCAAGATTCAGATTATGTTATACCGGCTGATGAGATTAGAGAGTGGTACGAAGACGTCAAAGTGGCAAGAATCTTACCAGGCTGCGAGGAGTTGGATCAAATTTCGCGAGAAGCTGAAGATGATTCTGGTTACCAAAAGTTGAACAAGAACGACCGAACAGGAGAATTTTTCATAAATGATGATAATTATCAAAAATTACTTAAAGCTGATCCACAGAAAGACCCACGAGCTGAAGGTAATCCTTAAAATGCTAAATAATTTAACAAGCTGCAATTTTGGGCATAACTGTTTGAGACTTCCCATTTTACAAAATTTGCATACCACTTGGATAAATTCCCTCATACAACATGTTGCACTTTCCAACCCACCATCTCCCCCAACATCTCCACCATCTCGCTCAATGTTGAGATTGTGTCATAGTAAATTACCAAATGCTTCTATTCTATTTCATTCTATTCCTGCTTCTATTCTATTTTATTCTATTCTATTATTTCCAGATGCCTTGAAAATGGAGGCGACGAACGATGGTGATAATCAGCCACTTTCAGAAGAGGAGCTAGAATACGTAATACCTTGTGCAGACCAAAAAGGAATCTATGAATAGCCCGCAATATCGGCGCAAATTCTTGGTTATACGAAGCTTGATAGGAATAGACTCGAAGGCAGAATACCACAGGTGATGGCGGTCATAAGAAATGTACAAATCAAGATTCGGCATATGTTATACCGGCTGATGAGAGTAGAGAGTGATACGAAGACGTCCAAGTTTTGAATAACCTGAAGATAATTAGCAATAGTTAGTAAAGGCCTAAGGGTGGTAGGAGTCAAGGAGGTATAGCGGGCACAATAACCTAGGATCCGAGAGGACATAAGGGGCACATGCCGTCTCCAACTTTTCCCCTAGGTACCTTTTTTCTATATATAAATTCCTTTAAGACATAGCGTCCCCTATTACCGTAATCTCTCTAGGGAGAGGGGGCTTATTTTTTTCAGGCACCTTGGTGGGAGGGGCTTATTTATTTACTGGGGTAGGGACTTATTTATTTTTTCCCGTAATAGGAATTGATTTTCTTTCTTTCAATAATTCAAGCACGGTACAATGCGTAAAGAAAATAAAAAATCTTAAAATGTGTCATCTATAAAATTTGTAATCTATAAAATGTGTTTTAAGGTGGTTGCTTAATTATTAGAGACGGGGCTTGATAAATTTCTTCATCTAAAAGGGGGCATATTACCGAGAGGGCGTATTTGAGAGGGGGTTATTAGTGAGATTACGGTAATATGTAGTGAACCATTTTCGCCCTTATATTCATGGGCAGTGACAAAATCCAGAATTAAACTGTATTAATATTCATACGCATAATGATACGTGATTTTGAAAGTTTTAATAAAGCATTGAACGGATAATCCAGCTCAAATTTACAATGCAAAATACTCAGGAGCGTGGCGAACGAATCACGATTGGGGGTGTAGGGGGGGGGGGTGTCATATCATTTTGACCAACTTTTCCAATGAAAATGACCAACTTTTTTGTCTTTCTATATACAAACTTTTGTATCACAATTCTGGGGGAAAACGAGAGAATTGATAAAAACCTGATGAGTTGTATATGATCGCATATGACAGAGACTCTGCTAAGCCGCTTCTCACTTTCATTTGAACCACATAAATATCACTTCAACGCTGAAAAGGTTGTTACATTGCTAACAAGCATGTTTAGCAATTACAATTTAACAATTAACAGTGAAATTTCTTCGTAACTGGCCCGAACAGCTTTCAATTGCCTTTATTGTCCTGACACTCTATCTCCATTTTGTAAGTTTTTCAAATGCAAGCATTTTTTAACTTTTTATAAAATAGAAAGGATCAAAGAATGATGTTGAGACAATGCGTATATCAGTGGCGTGCTGATCCTATTTGTCAGTGGAGGCCAACTGGGAATTTGGCCCCACTATAGTAATACGTGACCGCATGTTAAGGGTAGTTACTAGTAAGGAAAGTCTGGGAAATTTTTTAGATTTTTATGCTTCAGGACACGATTTTCGGCATTTTACGAAACAAATTTGCACAAAAATCTCGACCAACTTTGACTTTGAGATGCCAATTTTGGTTGGTATTAAAAATAAGAAACAAATGGAAAGAATCAATGAAATATGTAAAACTTGTCTGATCCTAATTAAGAAAAAAAGTGTTGTCAGACCATTGTCAATTTCATAAAAATAATAACTAAGGTTTGTATTAATGATTAACATATTCTTCTCAGCGTGGAAACTGGAAACGTCCCTAAGCGTATGAGCAATTTTAGCATGACGCACTTTAGCGAAAGCCTCTTTATAAAGTTTTCCACATTACATAATTAAGCGCGATATGTACCTTCAAACTAAGGAGCTGAAAAAATGTATCGCTTACTGATACTGTAAGCGATACTCTTTTTCAACACACTTCTCTGTTCGATTAAGGAAAGTCTAACATTAACATTCTCGTTTCATTTCATGTAGTTTTCGCGCCTCTTCTCTAAGCTTTTTTCTATTGGCCAACGGCTTACGTACTCAGGAGCGCATAATATTTGAAAATTAGAACGTATTGTTTCTTAATATATTTTAATGAACAACAAAGGTTCTGACCAACTCTTTAATATTTAGAATTATTATACTTGCGTTGCGGCGCATTTTTCTCAACGCATAATTTCTCAATATTTTTTGACCAAAACAAATCATTTTTTGACCAACTTTTTAATATTTAGAATTATTGGGGGGAGGCGTCACCCCGGTCGCCACGTCCCTGAAAATACTGTCGTTTGCATCCAACCATGAACAGTAGCAGATAAAAACATTGTCTAATATTCTCATGTAAAACTTTCATGTTTGTCAAGAGCATTTGAGTATTGGGAGGTTTTATGCCAACGTGGGCTTTTGATAACACTTAGCATAAAAATGATGCCATTCAGTCACGATCCAGTGATGAGAATTGTGAAGTTATGGTAACTGAGGAGATTAGAGTGAGACTAGTTCAATGTGATTCGCCATTCTCCCAAGTCCCAACTCATGAACCCGCGAGCCTGCTTTGCAGGCTAGCCTTTCCATAACACCACAAATATGTCAAAACAATGAGCGACTGGATGGCATGGAGAACTGTGGGATTTTCAAAACAATGAAAAGACAATGGAATACTTCCGATCACTGGATTGTGACTGGATGGTACTATTGTTATGTTAAGTGTTAGGCAAAGAGCCTTTTGTGGCTATATGCAAAACAGGAATGATAATTAAACTGATCAGTTAAACTTCTCAACCACATGTTATGATCAACTTCAATGTTATCTCGACACCGAAAGCGTTATTTCTATCCGAAGTCAAAACCCAATTTAGCTTATTAAGGATGAGCCAGGATTAGACAAGAAATCGTTGGTGTTACTGTACTAGAATACAGATTCCGACGATCCAAGCAATAGCACTTTATCAGAGAGTTCTCGAGCGAAAATAAGTAACACGCGAAATACAAATACCTTACACCATTACACATTCGTAGCAGTGCATGGTCGACATGGTGAACCAAACTTTGATGTAGCTATTCATTACAATACTAGCAAACTGTCTTTCGCCGTATACCTGGGTCACAGTGTTGATTTATCGAACGCGTGGTAGTTAACATTGTGCTGTTGGATTGAGCTGGATCGCCGCTGATGCATGGTGAGTAGAAAGTATTTATACCTTGACATACCACCGATGGCATATATTTATATCTGTATGTAGTCATAGGGCCTGATACTCAGCCTAGTCTGTTTGGCACTTTCCCGACTACATAAAACTTAAGTCCAGCCACATGTAATATATAATATTTAATACTACCTAAACCAAAACTTAACCCTAGCACTAAACCACCACCTACACATGTAAAAACGCACAAGTTGTAACGAACCTGCAGCAGTTTTTGTACCAACGCTGCTTCAACATTAACTTCTTATCAGAATATAATGTGTTCGCAGCTTGTTCCTAGCTTGTTGACAAGTTGGCAACGGCGTGTTGACAACTTGCTACGATTCAGGTTGTTGATTCAACAGACTTGTTACAAGTTGTTCCAACAACTTGTTATCGTCCTGCAATTCAACAACTTGTTATCGTCCTGCAAGTCGTTACAGTTTGGGCGTGAATTAGGCTATGTTACTATGTTTTATACTTTTCATGCGGCGCCGAAAGTAGCGGTTTCTTGAACTAATCTAGAAACTTTTTGAAAGTAGCCGTCCCTGGAAGTTAGCAGCTCCTTGAAACTATAATATTGGATAATGATGGTCACCACACGGTCGATGACTACCCACAGATCACACAAGTTTATGACGTCTTACTGTGGTTATGACGTCTAGCTGAAGAAACAACGGGAAAATGTTATCTGTTTGTTTTAAATACACTATATTAGTTGTATATTACAGAATCATCCTCAGAAAAAGTTATATGAACATAGAACTGATTTGTGAATAATTACTGAAAGAATACTTATTTTCAATTGCAGGACGGTTCGAAAGTCTTCCGTAGAATACCTTGACTGCATTTCATTTACTCCATGCCGGAGATATCCTGCGTGAGATTAAAAATTGGCGTATTGGCATGAAATACCGAAGTGGTAAGTGTAACTAAGTTTGTGTCTGAGTCCATTGTCATATATACTCACAGTATAACTTCAAGAATATGTTTTAAAAACACACCCAAGATTTGCTATTTTTACATGAAAATCCGATGTATTTAGCGTGAAAGATCGTAAATATACGTTGGCGTACGTATCTCCTGCGTATAGTTTACATGGAATTAAAGGCACCTGCTGAGCGATGTGATTTAGTGGCCTCAAACTTGAAAAATGCACGAACTTTTTCAAGTTTGTCGCGATAGACACGCAAATAGACAAATTTGTCTAATGCTTGTTTATACCTAATTCACAATTTTGGATAACTCGCATGCTTAGTTACTATTGTTCTATTTTGTGTAAACATAAAGTAGAACAAAGGTAACTAAGCATTAGAATAATCTATACGAATAAATAGCTTTGAGACGTCCATGCACTGTCTAGATGTTTAATTAGTTACCAGTTACAAGACAAGAGAAGAGTCATTGGCAAGTCTGGCAAGTGTTTTGCTATCTTTCGAGTATATGTTTTCAAATTTCCAGGGTATCTGGCTCTGCATGTCTACATATGAATTAGGAGGCACTGCATGGCATCTTCTCATTTTTCGATTTATTCAAGATGTTCTTATTTTTCGGTTTCCGTTTGTACTTTATGTCGTTAAGACTTCATGATCATATATATTATATATATAGTTTGTAGCATTGAATAAGAGTTTGTTCTTTAATCTTTATACACGTAATATAGAGGTAGTTTTTGCTTCATATTTTAAGATTTTGTACTCAGTTATAATGTGTCTGTTGTTTAGTGGTTTCAATAATGAGGAGCATAAAGTCGGGTTCTGAGCTTACTGTTCATTGTACGGCTATGCTTTAGAACCACTGATCTCAGATCAGTGTTTAGAACCAATTTTGAAAGCGAAGATTTTTAACGCGCTAGTTCTACACACAATGTATAGTTATAAGCAAATTTATGCAGCCATTAAAATATTAATGTTAGTAGTTTGTAGCTACGAATTTTTAAAATTGTTAATAAATCACTAAATGTAAAATACTTTTCACCATTTGCAATATATACAAAGTAGTTTCGTTTGACGAACAGTCACAGCCGATAGAAACATTGTTTATTCTCACGTCAAACTTTCATGTTTGTCAAGAGCATTTGACAGGTTATATGCCAATGTGAGCTTTTGATAATATTTAGTGTAAACAATAGTGCCATCCAGTCACGATCCAGTGATCGGAAAAAATCCCACTGTTCTCCATGTCATCCAGTCACTCATTCATTTGCGACGTCATTGCATGTAAAGGGGGATTAGAGTGAGACTATATGGAAAACAGTGGGATTCCAAACAATGAAAAGACAATGGAACATTCTGATCACTGGATCGTGACTGGATGGTACTATTGTTATGTTAATAGAGCCCATTGTGGCTATATGCAAAACCCGAATGATAATTAAAATCAGTTAAACTTCTCAGCTACATGTGAAGATCAACTGCAATGTTATCTCGACATCGAACACGTTATTTGAATCGAATCCGCAGTCAAAACCAAAACTGGCCTGTTTTGGATGAGCTACGATTAGACATAAGAAATCGTTGGCTAACTGCAGCAGAATACACTGCTCCGACGTTGCAAGCAATGGCCTCTTATCAGAGAAAGTTCTAGACTGTATGAGGGAAAATAAGTACCACGCGAAATACAAATACCTTATACCATGAAAAATTATCTTGTGCTTGTACTTACCTCGGTCGCAGTACATGGTCGACATGGTCAACCAAGCTTTGATGTGGCTATTCATTACAGTGCTAGCAAACTGTCTTTCGCCGTATACCCGGGTCACAGTGTTGATTTATCTAGCGCTGGTAGTGAAGATTGTGCTGTTGGATTGAGCTGGATTGCCGTTTATGCGTGGTGAGTACAAAATATTTATACCTTGACATACCACCGATGGGATAATGGCATACATTTATATCTGTTTGTAGTCGACTATAGGACTGATGTCCAGCAACATGTAATATATACTATTAGTATTCAAAGGCTGCGGAAGCATCTGAAAAGTATGGGGCACCGCCGCGTTTAAACGGGACAGCCCTATCCGGACAAAATTTTTACCACCTATCCGTGCAAGTTTTCGTCCTCCTATATACGAAAGCGTATATACTAGTTTCAAATTGTGCCGGACGAATATTTGTCCGGTATCGTGTAAACGCTAAACCGGACAAATATTTGTACGGATTCGTTCCAGTTTTCTGTTTACTATACGTTTACATGCCGTGTCACAGGGTACATTTCATATTGACGTTATATTGTAGAACACAAGTTTAGCCAAAAACTTTCAAGGAGAAATGAAACCTTGAAAGAGAAAAGTTTAAATATTCCTAAAAACCAATTTCTATCGAAATAGAAAGAAAATTTGATGCTATAGTTCAGGATACTTCACTACCCTATATAAAAGTTGGAAGAGAAGTATATATCAATGCCTTAGCCATGTCTGATCATCTTCGAAATTCTGCCGAAAAAACACCGAATATAATTATAGGCATGATAAGGAAATGACCGGTACCGTGTAAACGGGAAGCCAATGTGGACAAAATTTGTCCGCGGTACCGTGTAAACGCAACAATTAGTACAAATTTTTTATCCGGACAAAATCTGGTGCCGTGTAAACGGAGCTTCATGAATGAAGTCTCTTAATTAAGGTATGTTTTATGCATTATTTTCTGAAGTTGGGTATGATTTGTGCTTTTCGTACAGAGCTAGAAGTAGCGACTTCCTGAAAGAAATTTTTGATGACGAACTGACCAGATATTTACTTGTTTATATATTCGCATAACTCTTGACTTCCCGCGTGCCAACATTCACTTTCAGTCGTATTCTTAACGAAGGGTGCATGCACCATGTAAACTCTACGCCGTGTATACGCCAACGTACATTTACGATCCTTCACGCCAAATGCATCGTAGTTTCTTAATATTGGGGAAAAAATCCAGGTAAAAATAGGAAATCTTGTGTGTTTTAAATACTGTTAATCAATTCTTGAAGTTATAGTGTTAATATACTTATGACAATAGACTAAGGCACAAACTTAGTTACACTTGCCAATTTCGTATCTCATGCCAAACGCCAACGATTTTTTAACCTCGCGCCATATGATTATGTAATAAACAACTAATATAGTCTATTTAAAAAAAATGGATAGCATTTTGCCGTTGTTTGTTAAGTTATAAATACACAGTATGACGTCATAACCTGGTGAGAACACTGAGAAAAAATAGAAAGTATTCCAGAATCCGCATGGGAATGCCTGAGTAAGTCCATTGTGTCCAATATTGTAGTTTCAACACATTTCAAGGAGCTGATATAAAATTCGGGAAGTGCCACTTAAAGTTTCATAAAAATCCTTATCCAAAAGGCGTATTTCCCGCTATCATTGTGTAGGAGATTACGCGTAGACTTGCATTACAATTATTGGCAAACTGGTTTATCAATCTATTTATTGGCATTGCTTCGAATCAGTTTAAAATTACGAAATTTCAATGATGCGAGTCATGCGACGCTGTATGGCTTTTTCTTTGTTTCTTGCAGACGTGGCACTTGATATGTTTTGTGATTCAACCAATACGGAGACGTGACTAGGGAGTGTATACTGGCAATTTGCCAACTGAATATACTTGATATTTACTCTACGGCAACATTGTGATTTAAACTAGTTGAACCAGCTAGCTGCTGTTGTATTCCAGTGGTGACTTGGTGTTCTGTTTATGGTACACTATCTCAGTTTAGGTTTAGCATGCTGGTAAGTTGATGTATTTTCAGGAATTGATCGGAAATGAGTAAGACATGCATAGTGACTGCGTGGTGTTTCTACAATTGTTAATAAATACATGAGACCGAAAACTCGTCTTAGATTTACACTACGTTCACGTGAGACACGAATTCAGAACCGTACGAAAATTATATTCATCCAGTCCACTTGTTAACATGGGAATACGTACGGTTAGTTGTGCCTCGAATTCGTTTCGTTTCATGCATTATGTGAACCAGAAGGGAACAATATCGTGTAAATTTGTACTCTTGCTTACATTTTCGTCAGGTCCCTCTAATGAGAAATGGCGTATAAGCGTATTGCAGTATTCGGTCTAGTTTTAAACATTCATGTTTCCGCTGGTTTAAGTAAATGAATGCAAAGCCCGGTCGATCCATTTTCTTCCTCTATTATAGGTTACCAGAAAGATGATTATCGGAATCAGCGTTATTTTTGCCTGTTTACTTGGAGCAGCCATTTCACTCACCCAAGCCCAAGGTATGCTACAAAATAGCTTGATCGAAACCACCTGAATGGAGAGAATATTTGTGGGTTTTGGAGATGTTCCAGCCTACATACAGTAGGGGCCTTCTATTTTTATTTCAGCGTTTTTAATGCTAATGACAATAAGTAGCTGGAGGGTGAGCGTATATCTAAAGTACGGTGGTCCACAAGGGCCGCGGCAAAAAATTGAGGAAACAATGCACAACATTTTTTTAAACGGCCCAGAATTGCCACGGCGAAATTTTGTGGAAAAATCACAACCATTTCTTGAACACAGCAGCAAATTTTTATGGAAACATCGCGGCAAATTTTTATCAAAACATCACAGCAAATTTTTATCAAAACATCACAGCAAATTTTTGTCAAAATATCACGGTAAATTTTTGTCAAAATATCACGGTAAATTTTTGTCAAAACATCACGGCAAATTTATGTCAAAACAGGAGAAATTTTATCAAAACATCGTGGCAAATTTTTGTCGAAATTTGGCGGGTGGCTGAAGTAAATTTGCTAGCGGAAGTAGTTGACAGCGGAAGCAACTCGGTCTCTAGCTTAATTTCATGAAAGAAATCTTGCATGTTATATTTTGACAAAAATTTGCTGTGATATTTTGACAAAAATTTGCTGTGATGTTTTGATCAAAATTTGCTGTGATGTTTTGATAAATATTTGCTGTGATGTTTTGATTATACAATTACTTTATGGTTACTAGGGAATGTTGCTCGAGTTAAGAAAAGCTCGCATTTCTTAACTCTCGCAACATTCCCGCGTGTTTGGATCAGGCCATCCAAACACGGAAACCATAAAGTAATTGTTTTATAAAATAACAACAACACGATAGTCTTCCGTGGTTGGATGGCCTGATCCAAACACGGGTTTCGACCAATCAGAGCACGCGTTATATACATGTTATTTTATAAAAAAATTTGCTGTGGTGTTTTGATAAAAATTTGCTGCGATGTTTCCATAAAAATTTGCTGTGATGTTTTGATAAAAATTTGTTGTGATGTTTTGATAAAAATTTGCTGTGATGTTTTGATAGAAATTTGCCGCGATGTTTCCATAAAAATTTGCTGCGGTGTTCCCATAAAAAAATTGCTCTGATGTTTCCACAAATTTCGCCGTGGCACTTCTGGGCCGCTTAAAAAAATGTTGTGCATTGTTTCCTCAATTTTTTGCCTCCGCACAGACGAGCAAGTTTTCTTTGACAAGTTTCTCTTGACAACGGATATTTGCTCGTGTAAATGACGAAAAATTGACAAGTTTCCTTAAAGATAGTGATACCGGCTTTAGAAAAATTAATCGGAAAAACTTGTTTGCAGTACACATGCATGAACAAATAACACATGCATGAAACCAGGTTTCTGTTAGTCCCATTACTTCAAATTTGATATTTAGTGCGTTAATTAATTGTTTGAAATTATCAAATTTATTTGCAATACTCCGTATATTTGAATGAAAAATCGTTTGTCTCTAAAATTACTTGGTGTGTAATAGTTGCAATTTATAGTATTAAAATTATTTTTCATATCCAAACTTTCATATTGTTTGCTCTTAATGCTATATCGTTGGTTTAGTCTATCCATATCAGAATGAGTGAGAATATTTTCTTGTGTATTAACTTCATTGGTTTGTGGCTTCCTTCTCGCTTCTTTTCTAGGCGGTGTGACCTGTCTATTTTTACCGCTGTCTCCGCGTTTTCAATCCCCACAAGATTTTTACTTGTTCGGCGTTGCCCATCAAAAATCGCGGACCACCATGCATGATCGTTTCGAATAAACAGTTAAGCGTTAAAACAAATTGATTTTGTTTATTTGACATTTAATACTCAGAATATTCCTTGGACTGATATTTTAAACTAGGTGGAGAATGTTGTGTATTAGGTTAATGATGTAAACCGGATGTGACGTCAGTCACATCACGTTGTTATTTTGTTAGTATTATTATATCACTAACTTCTTATTGAAATGAAACTTTATAAAACACTTTACGCTGATAATCTTGTTAAAAATGCAGAAAATAATTTATCTACTATTGCTGCAAAGGCCAGTTGTACGTTTGGGCTGCCTGACCTTCAACGTACCATGCTCTTGTTTGCAGGCGATGAATGGCCAAGTGGTAGGTATGGTCTTCCTAAGCCTAAGTCAGGATGTCCAAGTAGTAAGACGAGTGTATGGCGTGAGGGCTGGAGGTATCAGGATATGGAAGATGTACGTAAAAATCTGAGTAGTCGGTCAAGGGTATCCAGTGGGTCACATATGGACATCAAACTTATTGGAGATAAGAGAGATGTAAACAGGACTTTCTGCATGAAACAAAACAGTGGAATACAAACAAGGTCTTGGCCTCACGGTAAGGTTTCTTTGCATTGATTTGACATTTGACACATCCATGACCATGCATATATGTAACATCATAAAACCCAAGGAATCCTAACAATGTTAGCATAAATACTAAAATAATTATGTCTAATTAAGTCAAAACAATGGGTGTCAATGGATGTTATAGGGCTGTTCTGTATACCCATATACTATAAATATTTGTATTGAATACAATATTGGTACACCGGTACAAGTTTTTCAGTCACATCGATATACTGAAATTTCCACTCACTCACTCACCATGGCCAGAAATTTCGGACACGGGTATTACACATGCGCGAAATTTGCTTCCAATATGGCTGCCATATTATGTATAAATATATAGGAATGGATATACATAATCGTTGATTGCACGCTTTCTGTGTTTCATTTATCACTTACCGACCTCTATAGTTATTCTAACGCGTGTCGGAAAGCATCTATACAAGTCCGTTTTGCGGCATGAGTCCTTTATAAAAAGGAATATTTGAACACTTTACATTATTAGTTGTACATACAATTGTAGTAGATTTCTTTCAACTACCAACATTTAGAGTAATATATCCCGTTTCCAACAATGCATACAATATTTGCCCACCTCGATGTGCTTTCCGCTAAGATATGTCTAAACACTCCAACCATTTTGAGAGGTAAATGTCATTCCACCACTATATAAATCCTTGCAGAAATTTGGGTAAAACTGTCCGATTGTAAACATATCCTTAGCGTTTAGTTCTGCTATAAATTAAACTATGTTTGGTCCGGAGAAAAATTGATTTTTGTGGCTAGAGTATTCAGCCACATGTTTGTATCCTTCGTGTTTGGTATTGAACTTGTTCGCCGAAAACATATCTTCCCAATGCCGTAAAGATCTCTAGGATAGGGGGTCTCCCTGTTTCCACTTAATAATTTCCTTAATAATTAAGGTGGCTCGATATAGTAATCACGAAATCCCTTATGCAAGAATCGCGAAAATAGATTTTATTCTATAATTTGGAATAAACCCGCGTGACAATTTGTGCGTGCGGGAATATTAACGAAAGAACTTCCAAACTGACCTGACGTGAGCAGTTGCTCGCGCCATCTCGCGCCATTGTGCGTGTTCTATAGCGTTTTTCAATTTTGAAAAACAATGCACTATATCTCATTATTTTGTCCGGTGACCTATGTTTGCATTTTTCACGCTGTATTGCACCGCAAAAATCTTTCATTATACCAAAAATAAAAAAAATCTGTAAAGCCAAAAAAATTTTATTGAAGAAAACGACATTTTTGCCTTTTTCAAAAAAATGGCATTACAGAATTTGTTCATATTTTGCTTATTGTTAGTCTGTTTTGCAACTACACGAGGCAATAGGCTATTGTAGGGTGAATTTCATAAGCGTATGTTGTCATAGAAACGAACTGTATGTTACTAAAACTAACATAACTTGAAAGTAGAAACATCAAAATATATGAAAACCCCGATATCTGGGGAATAAGACCTAAAAATACGGAGTTAAAAAATGTCAAAATATTGTACGCTTTCATTTATTTATTTATTCAACTTCGCCTCAATCGATTTAGAGTCCACAACAGCGTCAGCCAATTACTGTGGCCCCATTGTTAGTTCCTAAGGGTTAGTATTGGAGGAAGGAAACCGGAGTACCCGGGGAAAACCCTCGAAGCACAGGAGAGAATCTCAACTTACATGAGTTATTTGAGCACACTGCCGATCTCATGCGAGTACCAACAGTGACCTCGACCTGTTGTGAAACAGGCTCAACTCAGTGGTAAGAAGCAGCGCGCTAACCGCTTCCGCCACCCGTGCTACCCATCGTGTTGACCTTAGTCCTAATCATTACCTCATCGTAAAATAACTACGAGTCTACGTGTAGACATAGTAGACAAGCACTTACATAACGAACTGTCCGCCTTGTAATAATACGTTCCACTTCGTACAATTTTCCCTTGTTTCTTGACTTTCGCGCAGTGTCATATAGCACAACAGAAGAAAGAGCATTTAACTGCTTGTACTTGTACTTGAATATGCATGCAATTATCTGGGAGACACCGCTGAAAGCTGGCAGGCGCATATCTGTGATTTCTGGCCATCTGATATATAAAAATACCAGAATTTTTCGATATGCCGAAATATTTTGTTGTATTACAGTACAAAGTAGAAGTTTCGTGTCTAGCAGTAGAAGTCTATGAGATATTATACACATGTTTTCATATGGTCTGCGGAGTGTAGACTAAATCGATTGAAAAGAAGCATATTGATATTGCAATAAAGTTTATATAACTGTTCATAAAATTGTTTTATTGTAATAGCATAAACTAGAATTAAGCTATAAATAATACTACAGTCTACATGTGTATGCGAAACGTTGCTGAAATAATAGAATATCATGAATTACTAATGTTTGACTGCAATGCGCGGCCGAATTTGGCCGAATCGGTTATACATTGATATATATCTCTATATACTTTTATACTGTTTTCATTTATTTACACTTTTATACTGTTTTGATAAACACATAATTGCTTTTGCACATGCAATAGTATTGCAAAAGTATAAATATTAAAGAAAATCTAAACGTAATTCTTAATCATTCTGAACTGTAAGTCTTTCCGCTCTTTCTCACTGGTTTTTCCGCTAACAAAAGAACAAAACTTCCGTTTTAAAAGAAAATTCCTGTTTTGAAGAAAAAAAATGAAATAGTTAAAGTAATAAAAGATTAAGTATTAATTTTAGAGATTATCCTGCAATTTTGCACTATCCTTAGGATCTCTGAGTAACTGAATTGGAGTTATTTGGCCCTCGAAAACGTATTTTTGTTTTGACAGGTTCATATTGTATTTACAAGAGTAAAGTCGCAGCGTGTCCGAAAGGTATGACGTCAGGCTGGGTGATATGGGATGATGAAAATTATAAAAACAATAATAAAAAAGGAGGATGGCTGCCCGATGGTGTATATACAAATAATACCAAAATGTATTACTGTTGTCAAACTGAAGGTAACTGGTATGATTCAATCGAACTACCTGCAGTCAGTCAACCATTTTATTTATTAACATCCAGCTCTACTACTACTCCCAAATGTCAGATGGTCAAGTGGACATTTAGTTACTTGGAATATATTGTGTTTGATACAAATGATCAACGTAATGGTGATGCTCAGGGAGGGGATCACGTGTTTATGAAGAATGGAAGAACTGTATACTATTGTTACTATCAAGGTACGTTATAAACCGGTTCGTACTTTTAACTGCGCATCCAAATGACGCGTTCTGAGTCTGGAAAAATATTGCAGTTGAATCATAACATTTACCTGAGACTTGATTACTTAAAATATTCGTATCAGAGTATTCAACTGTTCAATCATTCATTTGTTTTTTACACATATCACAATATAAATACCTGCCATTAAAGTAAACAATTTGTTGATAACAATTCATTTCAATTTCTTATTGTTTATGTTTAATCAAGTAAGCCCTTTGCATAAATGTTAGAGTCAAATCAATAGGTGACTGGATGGTATGGAAAACAGTTGGATTTTCAAAACAATGAAAAGACAATGAAACATTCCGATCACTGGATGATATATTAGTGTTATGCGAAAGCATCGCTTATAGTTTTTAACTTTAATTTTTAAGATTTTCTAATTCTGTTTCAGACTGCCGCTATTCAATGACTGATCATAGCGGTTCATTTAGATCACATCAAGCACCAGTTAGTGAAATGGATCCGCACTCGCAATATTGCTCCTGGTTAATTACGGTTGTTGAAACATTTGTCGTTTCATTGACTTTTAAAGAACTGACTATACCAAGTTGTGATGATACATTTCTAAGAATATACGATGGTTCAAACAATGTAGCTCCGTTGCTTGGTACATATTGTGGTTCAAATGCAACCACACAAGTCAAGATTTCATCATCTACAAATAATTTATACATCGTGTCAAATTCTGGAAGTTATGGAAGATATTCTAAAAGTGTTTTTTTGTTTTATGGCCAATATAAGAGTTTGAGAGGTTGGTATTATTGTACATGTAATAAATATATGTTTTTATATATATTATACACAGGCCAGAGTCCGGATAATGATTTGCACCTTTTCGGGGTTCCCGACGCAATCTTGCTAAGTGGGGAAAACACAGTAGAACAACAGTCGACATGACCGTAGGGACAAGTATTCCCATGGCGAAGAGGCGATTATTTACCATTGTGTTTTCTCTACTTGGCAATATGGCGTCGCGAATACTTTTCAATCTCAGTATGAGAGTTTGACAGGTTGGTATAGTTGTACATGCAGTGAATGAATGATATATTGATATTATCTCTGACCATATAGTCCCTATAACACAGTGTCTGGAAACGCATCTAAAGCTTTTGTTCTATGTTTTTGTTCATGTTTGTGCACTTCTCACAACAAAACCTGGCTCCGTTTAGATGGGATATATCAAAAATTGTCTCTGAAAATGCAGGAAATCAAGCCACAGAGACTCAAGAATACAAAAATTTTCTGGGGGAGGACCTGTAATCCACCCCCTACTTGTTACGTCCCCTTTCGATGATGGCCCCCCACTAACGATTTCTTAAAAAAGGCCCTGGGATACTTACATGCAAATATAACGTCTCTCAACTTCAACTTCAACAAAATAAGCGACTTCTTTGTGCTCGAGGGCATTCAAATAGGAAGAGAGGAACTTTGACTAATGGACAATGTCCATTGGTCGATTGGTCCAAGGTACAAGTGATCGAAATCTCCATAATTGGACATTTTGTATGTTCTTTGGACAAATAGATTATAGGCAATGCTGACCATCCAAAGTCTCTAGCCCGCTGTTCACATGGGGTCGATAGGAATCTAATGACATCTCTGCCATTACTTTTACACTGGAGAAGTGAAATTCCATTTGACCTTTCCATTTGCCTATTGGACATTGTGATTAGATATTGGACATTGATCAGGATGTTATATTCAAATTCAATTCCCTAGGGAAGTGCTCATCAATTTTACATGCAGTCACTTTCAAAATATTGAGTGCACTTTTATAGCGTTTCATTAAGAATTTTACATTTATAACATTTTAGAAAAACAACCAATTGCAACCAAACCTACATCGGTAGATAACAATGGAACTTCTGTTTCTGAAAGGACAATCACAACCTCTACAATTTCTACTAAACCTACAATTTCTCGGTCTCAAGGTAAGTGGGGTTTTTACCTTATTACATTCAGATGGTTTTTTTTAGTACTGTAGTGTAGTTTGTATGTAGTGCAATATTGTGCGGTGTTTAGTTTTGTACAGTGTAGTTGTGGTGCATGTATATAGTGTATGTCAGTATGGTATGGTTTGGCGTATGGTGTGTAGGGTGTGGTGTGGATTGTTGTGGTAGTGACGGATAAATATAAAGGAAAGGGTTGCTAATCATTCTTACTTGTGGTTGAGAGCTAATTACAAAAACACAGCGGAAAAACGTTTGCGCAAGCGCGCGAACTAAAAAATGGCGGGAATTTAATTTCAAACTTTTAAAAGAAAAACATGGCCATGTACACGTTCAAAATAAGTGAAACAAAAAAAATAAGGCGGACGGATAGACCAGACCTTAATCATTAGTCCTCTAACATCTATTGTATAAAAATCGCAGTCTTTTTAAACAAATTTAATATTTAAACCCCACCAAAACAAAACACAAAATTCAAACTTTACATTGGGCTTTGTTATATTTTTTAAAAACATCACTCCTCTGGCATTAAAGAGTTTGACCGCGCGTATAGGGGACTGAAAATGACGCACCAGAATGCCTTCAATTTCCGCCATGTTTGGCTTCACTTTTTGAGTTGGAGTCAGCCTTCCATGTATATATAGTTCACTGGGAGCCACACAAAACACGAGATGACGAGAACCACTTCAATTTTTTTACACCACATCACACTGCATACATCATACTACACATAAAACTACATTACGAGGAACACGGGTGGCTGATGCGGTTAGTGCGCTGCCTCTTACCACTGAGTTAAGCCTGCACTGCAGGTTGAGCGTGGTGTATTGTAACCTAAAGGGTATAACCCTGCTCTGACTTGATGTTCTTGAAAACTCATGTAAGTAAAGTTGTGGTTGGTTCTCTCCTGTGCTTTGAGGGTGTTTCTCTGGGTGTTTACAAATAAGAATAAATGCTTCTTATTTTTATTCATTCAAAGAAAGAACAGGTAATTCAAGCGAAATTATTATTCGATTCCCCAGATAAGCAGTCCGGCATATCGTTTGCATATATGATGAACAATAGTGGCCCTAGGATTGATCCCTGAGGTACTCCAGATGTTACAGTCAACCAATCAGAGAATTCACCTTCAACCATTACACGCTGATATCTGCCAGAAAGATAGCTGTGGAACCATTGTAAAAGAGAGCCCCCTATCCCATAACCATTGAGTTTGCATATTAATTGATTAATATAATAGTTGAGACGAGTGGCGTGCTGGATCCTATATGCGTCAGGGGAGGCCAACTGGGGACGTTCTTGATACATTTAATGTTATTTTGGCGCCTCTTCTCTAACCTAGCTTTTGCGCCCCCCAGAACGCCACTGGTTGAGAACTGATTGCGAATGACACACCTCAAATGTTACCGAGTCAAAGGCTTACTAGGGTGCCGCTAGCTGGCATCATACGACCCATGTCTGATAACGGAGCACGAGTAAAGCGGAAGGGTTAGTTTTTGGCGAGGGAAGAAAACCAGATTGCGCAGAGAAGAAAGAACCAACCAAACTCTACCAACATGAGTTTTCAAGTATACATCAAGCCTGTACAGGATTACCCATCAAAACACAACACAATATTCTACCCTCAACATTCAGAAGCAGGCTTAACTTAGTGGTAAGGGGCATGCAGCGCGCTAATCACGTCTGCTACCTTTGCTCCTCGTGTTGAGTGTCATGTGGTGTATATAATGTGTTGGTGCAGTGTAATAAAACACACGTCTCTTGTGTTGTGTGGCATATAGTGTCGTGTCTGTTGTGCAGAAGAAATGACTTCAGAAGAAGTCATTATATTTGTACTCATATATATACAGAAATATTACAGTAACATGTTATTTTTTATGTAACTCCATAAAATTTATATGTTACTATGGTACAAAAAGTATAAGTTCTTCGTATTATTATTGATAACAGACAATTCAAGCAAAATGATTATCATAGCGTCTTCACTGGGTGGATGTTTATTTCTGAGTATCGTGCTGATTATTGTTTTATTGGTAAAGTACAAACGACGGAACCGGGATCCAAAGTTATCAACTCCTGTCAATATTCCACTGGAGGCAGTTGATCAGGTAAATTGGACTTCTACGAAGAACAGTTTAGAACTAATAGAGCTATCTAGTAATAATAAAGTTAGTTTAGAGATGAAACTGAGTAGCTTAACGAATCAGGCATGTCATTTATATATAATAAGAATAATAAAGGACCCAAGATAGACCCTTGTGGAACTGCACATGTTATCGTTTTCGGACTCGATAGTTGTCCATTCAAGGCCTGCTCTGGGATCTTAACTCGCCTTAAATCGCCTTAAATCGCCTTAAATCGCCCTAACTCGCCTTAAATCGCGGATAAAAATTGGCAACAATTCTCTTAAATCGCTTAAACTCGCACTAAATCGCCTAAACTCGCCAACCAAATTAAAATGCTGAAAATAGTAAATACTATATACAGTGTAAACACCCTTTCCCCAGGAGAGGGGGGTTCTGGTTGTTTATTTCAGATAAGATTAGGAGGGCGCTTATCCGAGGGCGCTTGCTGGAGAGAGGGGGCTTAGCCGAAACAAGGGAAGTTACATGCTTATTGATAAAAGCCGAAACACAGTAATGCACTAGTAATTGGAAAGCCACGCACCCCCCTACCCAGGGAACAGCGGACATTAGATAAAGGTTGGGTCCTAAATCATTCTAATCCCCAACCTATATATGGCCTTCTTACTAGTCTAAACATGACTAAAGTCCCCCGCTACCCGGGCACCAAAAATGAAGGCTACCATAATAATTGCTTTTAAAATTCAACAAACTATTCTAAAATTTCCCCAATTTTGATCATTGGAGGCCAAACATGCAATCCAGAGTTTGTCAAAACTTTACCAAAGTAGGTAAATATTTTGCATTTTGTCTGTTAGCTGTATCTTGCAATTTACACAAAGTCAAATAATACATTATCCTGTAAAAGCTATTTTTAGTAAAACAATGTCTATAGAGTATAGGGTAAATGTCGATGAACAAGGCTTAATAATACATCTCGAACAGACGAATTCCCACTGATTCCCAGCCCATAATCCCTGGCCATCATGACACATATCTAACGTACGCTGTCTAATGCCCTGAGTACCCAGGCATAACAGATAGGCTAACCTGCAAATAAATCCACGCTATTTCCCGGCATGTCCCGGATAGGGGGGTGCGAGGCTTTCCATGACTGGTGCATAAGTTACATACTATCAAGCTTATAGGTATATAATATGACGTAGGAACCCTTATATTCAAACAGAAAAAAGTCAGGATGGCAAGAATCAGTCTGTTTTCAACATTTTATCTATTTCGATAAGTATAATTAATATGCCAATATTGTGATATGAACTTCCAGAACAATTCATAAATTGTTTCGTTTTCCTTTATTGAAAATAGTACGGGCCTATAAATTACAGGGTAGAGGGCTTATCAACTTTCGAAATTTTAAGTGACGGTAAACTGATACTTTTAATAATTCCGACGGCCTTATATACAAGTGCTGAATTGCAGTGCCTGTAGTGCACAACATTTAATATTTTATATCAACAGTGTTCAAACTTACATAAATTGATAAACCACAGCATGATCCTGGTCAACTTTTATAGTCAGCATTGTCCGGTTCATATCGTCTTGTATAAAGATCCATGATCGTTTTAATAACCGAGGTTTAACATTTTTAGCGTACGATCTTGGGTCGATAACAAAACCTGGCATTTTCATGAATTCAGTTAAATACTTCATGTTAGCCACTGCGGGGAGGGAGCCTTCTCTCAGGCTATCCAGCGGAAATTTATTATTCAAGTCTTGGAAACTTTATATAAACTCAATTTTAACATTAGTGAATTTTTATAAATACTGCACTTTATATATCGAGGGGAATTGAAATAAATACCAATCAATGTTGAGTTTTATGCACATATCATCGGCCATCCCCTGGGTGGGGACCCCGGGCTAGGCAAGGGACTTTGTCAAAAACAGTGAGCAATCTATTTAAATCTCCCTCCGTGGAGAGGGGATTAGCGCAATCAAACTCGACACATTCCCCTGCCTCCTCGCACACAACGCAATAAAATCCCCCTGCTTCCAAGGGAAATAACGTGGAAATTTGACTTTCTGAAAGATAATATAATAAAAGATCAGACAATAATCAAACACAATCCTGCTATTAAATTAACACAAACAAATTTTTTTGAACGTTTCACTAAACTCTCAATTTTGATAAGCTAAAAAAAGAACAGTGCGATGTATTATAAATACAGTGCCAAATTCTGTCTAATATTTCAAATATTTTTAAATTTGTTCAACTGTTTAGCGGAAAATGTTTCAGCGAATCTTTTGCACTGAGCATTCTTATATAAGGCCAGTTTCCACTCAGGAAAATTATCCGTGGATGGGAAAGTTTTCTTTGCCTTGTGAGCTCTGGGTTGCACCTGATGACTTTAACACAAAGAAAATTGTCCTATCTGTTCCTATCCACAGATAATTTTCCTGAGTGAAAACTAGCCTAAAAGACTTCTTTCCACTCAGGAAAATTATCCGTGGATAGGAACGGCAGGAAAGTTTTCTTTGTCTTGTGAGCTCTGGGTCAGAGCTAATGAATAATAATATAAACAACATTTTCCTGTAGGTTTCTATGCACGGATAATTTTCCTGACTGGAAACTAGCCTTAGCTAGAGGGTTTTGAATTTTGTATTCATGTATTTTATTAAGTATTTTAAACAGCATCATTTCTAGTGTGAAATTTCAAAGTGAGTTAATTTCACTCATTCTGTCGACCTGTGCAACCTTGCAGGTTTTTTCCAAATTTACACATAACCAAATTATCGTTCAGTATAAAAATAATCGATCAATATTAAAGGTACCCCAAACAAGATTTAAAGTCAAAATACAAAAATAGGTACGCAAAGCGTACATGTATCTGCGCATGTGTATTTGCATAGATGTCAATGCACGTTTATGTTGATTTTAAAAAACTGTGCATAAAGGACGAAGGCTGTGTTTAGCCCACGGGAGCAATTTTTTAAACAATTGTGAAACCTTAAGATTTTAGTCTTTTATACTTGAGAATAAAGGTTATGTTAGCAGCACTATTTACACACCACATATAAATATTACATACCATCAACTCATTTAGTCCCCTAGTCACAACAGTTTGGGAAAGAAATGCCAAACTGTGCTTATATCTTTATAATCAAATATCAAAAGTAAATTTAATATAAGATGATGTTGACGATTGAAATGACAAACAATGACCATGAACTATTGTCGATTTGACCTAAATAGTGTTGAAAATAAATATGGCTTTATTTTAACACTTTTGTGAGTGAACTTTGTCGAAATGTGATGTTGACTATTGAAATGAGAAACAATGACCATAAACTATTGTCGATTTGACCCAAATGGTGTTGAGAATAAATATGGCATTATTTTAACACTTTTATGAGTGAACTTTGTCGAAATAGAAGCTCGAATAATGCAGGATATTCGTACAATATTTAAAAAGGCACACCACAATCACATATAAATATTACATACCATCAACTCGTTTCGTCCCCCTAGTCACAGCAGTTTGGGAAAGAAATGCCAAACTGTGCTTATATATTTATACCAATTAAAAATCTCAAAAGTATAAGGTGATGTTGACTATCGAAATGACAATTCGATTTGACGATTTTGACACAAATAGTGTTGAGAATAAATATTGCATTATTTTAACACTTTTATGAGTGAACTTTGTCGAAATAGAAGCTCGAATAATGCAGGATATTCGTACAATATTTAAAAAGACACACCACATATAAATATTACATACCATCAACTATTTTCGTCCCCCTAGTCACAGCAGTTTGGGAAATAAATGCCAAACTGTGCTTATATCTTTATACCAATTAAAAATCTTAAAAGTATAAGGTGATAGCGCTATTGACTATCGAAATGACAATTCGATTTGACGATTTTGACACAAATAGTGTTGAGAATAAATATTGCATTATTTTAACACTTTTATGAGTTAACTTTGTCGAAATAGAAGCTCGAATAATGCAGGATATTCGTACAATATTTAAAAAGGCTTGCCTTGTTTCCTGATTCAAATGATATTGATATATAGCAGGTCAAGTAAAGTAAATACTTTGTGTAAATTGGCGAATCATTTTCACAGCGTAAAATGCGATCAACCACTTCCAATGCTCCCTCGGCTCTTGCCATGTTCAAAACAATATACAAAATTAAAATGATCGTTGGTTTGGTGCATAATTTTCACCGTCAAATTAAAAATTTTACTTATGTTTACAATTTTCGCCCTTCAGTAGTCCGCCATCTTGAAATAATCAACATCAATGGTCGATTTGTAAGCTAATCGCTGATTGGCTGATATAAGCTCGTCGCTGAATGGCTACAAGCTAACTTTACATTTACAACACGATAGCATTATATCTGCTACGCAGATACAAAAACCTTCCCACTTTCTGTAACTTGTTCTGAGTTTCCGTAAATTGTTCAGTCTTGCCGGTAATTTTTGTACAACATATTCGTGAGTCAACGATAAAGTTTAATGTTCTTGGTTTTATATATGATGAGCTGAATCAAAGTATAAAATATTCTGTAACTGCTACTATAATACAAAATATATTGCAGCAACGGAAGTAGGAAGGTTTTTGTATTTCAATTGTGTACGGCCTCTTGTATATAGTAATAAAAACACAACATAACATAACATAGATAGTACTGTACTTCATGCGGAGCAAATTTCACAATTATATTCATCTAATAACTTTGCTTCTTCTTCCGTCAACCCCACACAAGAACCATGAAACCATGTATCGCACCCATCACATTGTATCATAAAACTGAAAAAATTAAATATCATATTTATACACAATGTTATATGACTTGTCGATTTAGACTGCGGGGTTATATATAATGTATTTGGGTGGAGTCAGCACATGCAATGTTTTCACACCAAGAGTTTAAATTGTACCTGTCAGCCGAAGAAGGCTGGAAACAGAAGCAATGCACTTCATCTTCATCTTCTGGTTCTGAGGTTAATATAAAATGGTAATTGATACATCGTTTACAATTTGAGGTTGTATAAGGTGTTTAAAAGTGAATTTATGAAATGTATATGAATATATACCTTCAATCTGTGTCTCTTTATTCTTCTGTTTCTTCTTCTTCTTCTTATTCTCCTTCGACTTTTTCTTGATCGCCTGGATATTTGTCAGCCACATTTCCACATCGTCCTCACTTAAAAGACACTTTCTGGCAAATGTGTGCACATCTTCCTTAGAGAAACCATTCTCTTTCTTTGAAAAATCACAAAGGATTTGCCGTGGTGGTTGAACAGACTCGCTCTTCTGAGGACCATTAGCATTAACCGATATCCAGTTCTTCTCAGGGGAAAGGTAGTGGCCTGCACATGGTCCTGTGCAAGTTGTGCAAGCTTTCCCCCATGGTCGTTCGGGGTCTGGTATTGGCAAGGGTAGGTAAGTCAAAGGAGGTCCACCTTGAAACCACAGCGGCTCTTTCTCTGGACGGCCAGCGGCACAGAGAGGGTGGATACAATCTTTATGGTAGCACAAAAGCAACATTAACACATAGTTTTTGGGAAGATTGGGCACCATGTGTCGTTTGTAAAGTACCTATATTCATCAGGATGGGAAGCTTCCAGCTCCGCTTTTTTCTTCTTCGTCCCACGCAAGAAGATAATTAACCTCTCCCTCCTCTCCTTATACTTCTTGCAAAGTTCACCTTGCGCTCCTTTAACCAGGTGTATTGGCTTTCCTCCACATGGTGAACCATTTACCGCGCTTATGTAGACATCAATCGCTGCTTCCAGGTTTTGCTTCAGTTTTGTATTGTCCAGTTTTCGATTGCTGTTATAGTTCGAACCGTGAATTGTAGATGGAATGAACAAATTTGAATGGCCTAAGGCCAAACACCCATTTTGTAATTCTACTTTATTAAGGTAACTCCCTCCTGCAAAGCGTGCAGTAACCAATGTGCACAATTTCTTGTGGTTTATGTGCCTTTCAGTCCACATGAATTGCACTTCGACGTGGCTTGGGCCTTCATCAGTTGCTCCATCGACTCGCACGCACTCAATATTCTTTTCCATTGAAAATCGTGTCTCTTCAAACTTTTGCAAAATCTCAAGGTCCGCTGCATGTTGTGCAGGATTTTTCTCATGGACAAGGTTAGCCTTGACAACACCAGCGCATACTTCAGGAGTTGTGTTGGTTCCAAGAAACATATACGAAATTGTCTGGAGCTTGGAAGTATATTTGTTTAAGAAATCAGTATAGGTGGTGAGTTCTGGTTTTCCCACTTCAGAAAGGACTTTATGTTGCTTGTGAGTGAAGGTGCTATCTAAGCGAAACCCAGCAGCATCATCTCTGTTGAGAACTGTTTTATCCAAACCATCTTTCAACTGAAGATAATCGAGGGCCTTATAAAAAGCGCAGCTCCAATGGGCATCAACGTTTAACTTAATAGAAAATCCTTTACGCGCACGTTTTGAAACAATTCTTGCCGCACCAATGTATCTTTTTGCCGACAGCCTTCTCTTGTTTTTAGCACAACATAATTGCACAATTGTGCCATAACCAAATTTTGTTCCGTACTTCTTTTCAAGATGCGTTTAAATTCGATTGTATGTGATTTTTGGCCCTTTCCGTACGTTACCCGTGAAACTCAACACCCCTGTTCGCCGCCATGAATCTGCACCAATACGATTTTCGCGAGCATATGCTTCAATGTCTGCACCAATTTGCGGATACTTCAACATAGTTTTACTGACGCGTTTCGGCAGTCTTCGTTTAAGCAGGCAACGTCGAGTTACCTCTTTGGCAATAAGACGCTTTCGACGTTTCTTAAAAATGTTACGCTGTTTCTTTACCTTTTCTTGCATCTCTTTAGTTTCAGTAGTTAATCGCCGTATACGAACCCAATCCTCCGGATCATCGCTTTCGGAGTCGGTAACCACATCTTTGTCTCCCTCTCTTGTACGCTGTTCTCTTGATATATTAAATGCATCCTGGGATTGTTTTATACAAGTTTTCTCGTCTTGTGTGATACTGTCACTATTGTCAAGAAATTGTTTAAATCTTAATAGCATACGATCCAATTTCTCTTCTGTAAGCAGTCGGTAGGCAAGTTTGATCTCTTCAATGAAAGATAACCAGTTTAAGCTATTTGTTCGTAGAGTGTCTAACAACTGCTCAAAAGAAGGTATTGATGGTGGGAAACGACTATCACAGCTGCTAGGATTGTCATTTTCTTCATTTTCACTACTCCAGTCGCACGAGTTTCCATCGCTGTCTGTTGACAACTCTGAGCAACTACTGTTCTCATGATCTGAAGAAACTAAACCAAACGAAGTTATCACATCTTCTTTTGCTTGAGCAATTTCATTAACGGGATCTTTGATCTCCATATATTCTTGAATAGCTTCTTGCACTCTTTCTCTTTCAATGCCCACGTTTGCAATTCCCATAGAATTCCTTGCTTCATTTGCTGATTGCCCCTGGCTTGCTGCCACGCGAATAAGTCTACGGTCCTTCTCACTACTTGCCAGTTCACAGAGTAGTCTTAAACTTTCTTTGTTTAACCCACCGGTTATTCGTTTCTCAGGAACAAACTTGGAAACAAAGTTAACTAGTTTCAAAAAGTCTACACCAGTAACAAATTCAGTAACAAAGAGCTGTCCAAATGCTCTAAATATAACTACAGGAAGTTGAATTATGCGTCTAACGGCTTTGTCAGATTTATAGTTGGAACCGAAATACTTTCGATATATCACAGTCAAAGGAACTATCCCCTGCTTAATCAAACACAACGAAGCATTCAAAACAGGATGACATTTTGTACATCCTGCCTTATGATAAGCTGAACAATAACATTTTAATGAAAATATGAATTCCTTTAAAGTAAGGTCTTTAATGTGTGTAACATACATGTCCTCATTAACCTTACAACCAGAAGTAAGGTCTTGTTTAAGGTAATGTTTATACTTTTCCATTAGTTCATCTTTCTGTTTCATCATTGAGTGTTTATCACTATCCACAGCAACTTTGTTAATACCTCGAGTTACTGTGGATCTTGAAGAAAATCCTCAACTTCTTCTGCTGTGAATCTATGTGTCCGAATCAGTGGAGGATGTGGGCTAGACTGATCTGTTTCGTTTCCTTCGTTGTCTGAATCACTCGACACTAACAATTCTGTATCAGCTCCACTTCCACTACTTTTCTCACTAGGCACCCCAGATGAATTCTGACTTGAAGACTGGCTCTTAGAATTTCCTCGTTTTTTCTTCTTAGCCCGGTGTTCTGCTGACCTTTTCTTTGCCTTTGTAAGTTTATTAAGTTCTCTTTCTAACTCACGCTTTTCCTTGTTTTTTTCCCAGGACAGTTGCATTGATTTCAGCTGCTTGCAAAAATCGTTCAGTGTTCACATATTGTTGTTTTTGTTGCGAAAGTAGCTTGATTGTATCAGTGATGGATGATATTGACTCATTGATGTCTTGGATACGTGAACTTCGAATATCTTCAGAAACATACTTTCGCTTTGCTTGTGGAGCTTCTGAGCCTGAGGTACTGCCGAAATATTTTGATCTGGATTGTTTTTTGGCATAATTATAACCCTCATCAAAAACTTTTTGTCTGGCTTGTTCGAATAACTTCCCTCTACTTAGTAAAAGTGAGCCATCTGTTTTGCATAACTCAAAACTTGCATCATTTACAGCCTTCTGATAAGGAGACGGATTTTCCAGATTGTAAATTTTAGATTTCTTTTCCATGTCTTCAGCGTTTATATCAACTGAGACTTTGAATGTTGGCTCAATATCCTAAAAACATAAAAAATGGCATAAAATACTATTTTAAGGAAGTTATATAAGAACCACTCCTGCAACTACTCTTTAATGATTTCATTATCCAATTTTGCCACCAAAATTTCAATTAGCTCAATATAAAATTATTTAGGATAATTACAACACGTAGAAACAAGCATTGTAGAAAGAAAAACAGGATTCAATCCCAAAGTATATTATTCTTTCATGTGAAATTGATTAATTGAATCAGATTTTCACTTGGTGAACTCATACTGTATTTGTGTTTAATTCAATAATGTGTTTGGGAACAAATAATTTGGCAGGGTTACCATAGGAAGTAGTTGCCAATTACTGCAGGCCCATTATATTCTTTACTTTAGTATAATGGGCACAGTTTAAATTAAACTATATAAAATAATATTGCCTGCAATCCTAATTTATATTGTACAGTTAGTAGATACTGTATGTATGCATGCATGTAAGATAAATATAAATACATGACACCAAATAATTTGTTGACCTGACCAGCCATTCTTTACAAGTGTTTTATGTACAGAAATCACACTTTCATGATGCTCGTAGCAGATCCTGGGAGGTTGTGTTTAATAGTATTATATGGCATCCACAAGACAAACTGTCTAAATTATTAACTACAAAAACAAAATTAATATCTTTTACAACAATTACGGGGCTGTGTTTACATAAACCCTGCAGGGAGGGCTAGCCCTACTAGACGAGATCCTGTGTGCTATTTGAAATCTATATTAAAAAATATTTTTGTTTACATGAGAGGAGAGCCAGCTGGCCCTACCAAACAAGGTCTCACTATTGACTGCCCGAGAACTTGCCTGGTAGGCTTGGCATTTCCTATGTAAACGCGACAAGGAGGGCTGAAGGAGGGTAGAAGTAGGGCTGAGTAGAAAAGTGGCTGTATTCGCGTGAAACTCAGTCTTTACAAGCCTTTTTCGGCTTAAATATTTAGCTTGACAACAATATCCAATTGACTGTTGGTTTTTTTTTTAAAAGAGTGTTGAGTCATGAGTTGCATATCAACGTTGTTTACTGAAGTTAGCCAGCCCTCCTGGTAGGGTTAATTTTCCTCATGTAAACTTGCGGCTAAATTCCAGCCATACTGCTAGGGCTAGCCCTCCCTGTAGGGCTCATGTAAACAGCCCCTAAGAATACCGTTTATAAACACTAAAGGTCGTAATTTATTTTATATAATACCTGCAGTGCAGGCCCAAGTGACAGCTTGTTGTTTTCAAATTGCAAAGTTCGTTGAACTTTTTTACCTATTAAAAAACCATCAAGAGTTTCATAATATACTGTAAATACAACTATACTGCCACTACTAAAGAATGATAAAGGACAAAAAGGTCAAGCATGAAAAGTCTGAAAACTACAACTTCCTTGAAGTATGTTTTGTTCTATTTTGTGAGCAATTTAAATCCATTGTATAGTTGTATATAAACAAAAGCATTTTTGATCCCATGCAAAAACAAGTTTAATCGAATGTTGGTTTTTAATTTTATACATGTACAAAATGTTTTTGTTTTAATGGCTTTTTACCTGAGAGAAAGGAGTATTAAAAGGACAGGGCATAGTGCTCACACACGGCGACCATGTGGCTGCACTATTTTATAGTATTTACAAAACTAATAAGATTCACTCTTTATAAATAAAAGAAGCCCAACTGATATAGTTGCGAATAAAATTATTGAAATATGATATGTTAATTTTAAGTATCGTCGTGAATAATTTTACTACATAAACAGTCTACAATTTTAATACAAATACACGTTTTACTTGACGTACCTTGATTTTGTTCAGGCTTATTATTGTTTACAACCACTGTATAAACGTCGTCTGTAACTTCCGTATTTTCATCCATTTGTGCAGAGGAAACTGCCAAACAATTACAATATACAAAAGCGAGGGCACTTGTATAAAAATACTCGTGAAAATACTTGAAAACCGTTCTTCAACCAAGCTTCGAAGGAATTCGCTCAACGTTGCAACGCACGACGAGCACGCTGAAAATCCAGCCCACGAGCATTTATATAACATTGCACGGATGAAATACTAACTACTTACTAACTGAGCGTGAGGTCTGTACGGTAAAATATCAAGCTGAGGTCTTGCTGTATTGACCGAGCGATAGCGAGGTCAATACAGCAAGACCGAGGCTTGATATTTTACCGTACAGACCGAACAGTCGAAGTTAGTAAGTTGTTTATTATATGGCATTTCAGACAACAAAAAACAATTCATTTTGCCAAAAATTGGTCACGCGAGGGCAAAGTCCGAAACTCAAAGCCGTTCATTTTCAAATGTCAAAATAATTTCAATTATACGAATTTGTCTTAGTTTTTTACAAATTTATCTAATCTTAGCTTAGTAAAACTACTCTACGGTACCATTTATAGAATAAAATATAAAATTAATAGAAAATATAGTGATATTGAGCTATCAGATCAAGGACAAAAACAACTTTGCGTGTTCGAAAAAACAAAAATATTCTTGACTGTTTTAGTTAAAAAACATCGTAAAATTTACCATAATATTTCGACTTGAGCCAACAAAACTTGATTTTATCCCTTGTAGTTATCCCTTTTCCGTATTTTCCGTTTATTTTTCATTGTTTTAAATTATTTTTAAGGATTTTTTAATGCTTTTATTGGTTTGAAATGTGTTCAAGTCGTCGCAGGGCAATAAGAATACCGTATTGCCCGTGGGCAATACGGGAAAATCCTGCCTCGTCAGCGACCAATCAGATTGCGAGATTCACCAAAACAAGCACTTGCCATATAATAAATATATGTTATTTACCGGGTGGGAGGGCCGTACTGGAAAAATATTTTCCCGAGGCCTCAGAAGCGGCCCGAGACCGAAGGTCGAGGGCCGCTTCTGAGGCCGAGGGAAAATATTTTTCCAGTACGGCCCGATCTAAACGGTAAATAACGTATTTATTTTTTTCGACGTTTTCGTAACTGGTTGAAGCTGAAATTGGCTCGTTTTCCACAGAGTTTAAATCGTCTGGGTAGTAAAATTCGCTCTCACTATGATAGGTATCATCGGAGAACATTTTTTTGACTAGTTTGACCAATTTACATTCTCATTAAATCAATTTTCAAAATTTAAAGACCACTTTGTAAAATTTTGTAAACAAAAAAATAACTCTCCTGCCCGCGGCCTAAATATCGTAAAAAGCCGCCCGCTCGTGTAGCCAATCAAATTGCAGGAAATTACAAAATAACACTTCCGGACCGAAAGTAAAAAAATAAGTCATGTTACCTCAACAAAAAGTTAAGCTTCAATCTCTCTCATTTCCCCCACACTACGCGGGCAACTCTTAGAACAAACTCTTGAAATTCCCCTGGTCCCACGGCAATTTACTGAATCAATCTCCCTCATGAAGCCCTTTATTTAATATAGGTAGCCCGGGGTCCCCACCCAGGGGATGGCCGATGATATGTGCATTAGTTATTAAATGAACACATGGAAATGAAATACTATATTTGCAACGTAAATTCAAGCTTATTTGGTAAGTTTAACACATAATTATGTAAATTCGTTTGAATAACTACAATGTATTGCCACATTGGAACATGCATGGTCACAGTTTTAATATATTCTGTACCCTTGGAATTTCCAAGATATTGACAAGGCATTCATGCATTTGGAAATTCTCAAAATATAGGATAGCAACCCCATGGGATGCACTAAATCTTCTCGTTCCTACATTCCAGCCACAACCCTGATTTTCTAGATTTCCAATTGATTGTGGTTCCAGGACTGAACTTAACAGTAATAGGTATTAGTATGCAATTCAATTTAAAAATACATGTTATTATATACTGGTTTATGTTCTTCATTTAACCTTAAAATTAGTAATATGGCAAAATAACTAGCTAATTAATAATAAGTTTCAACTGGGTCTTGTTTACATGACAGTCTAACCAGACCCCCTGGGGGTGTGAGGGGGGAGTGGTGCTCTTTCAAATTAGATTTACTATGCACTATTAATTTTGTGTTATTACTGTATTTTGCTTAAAGTACTATACTTGCATATTTAATTACCATGTATTTTTTCTTAAATCGCCTTAAATCGCCCTAAAACGCCTTAAAACGCATTACCTAAAAGTTGTGTTTTTTTCTTAAATCGCCTAAACTCGCCTTAACTCGCATTATCTCGCGGCGAGTTAAGATCCCAGAGCAGGCCTCATTCATCAAACATTGCTGTTCTCTGTTATTCAGATACGAACTGATGAAGCTATCCAGTAAAAGTAAGAAAAGTTTAGTTAAGGTTTCTTCCTATAGTAACATTAACTGATAATGGAGAGCCCTTACTGAACTTCTAGGGAGAACAGCTTTCAACTGATAGAGCTATCCAGTTACCACATACGCGTTTCTTTATTTCGCAAAGCTTTCAATCCGTATTCCCGGAACTTCATCAATTCAAATAATATAGAAAAGTTGAGACATCATTTCATTTAGTAAATGTTTTTAGAAATGCCAATGAGCCTATAGCTCGCCTGGGGTGCCATTCCGCCTAAATCCTTCCTCAAAAACCCCGGCTGCTACACATTCTGCCCTAATATAATTTTCTATATGGCATTATTAAAACAGGAGCCAGTTAATCCAGGTGATGAAATGATCTCAGAAATAGAGGAGCCAGAATACGCAACACCTGCTGCAAATCAAACCGTGACCTACGAAGAACCCAAAATATCGCCAAACAATCCTGGTTATACAGAGCTTGATAAAAACAGACACGATGGCAGAAATTCAACAGATGACGGCGCTTACCAGAAACTACTAAAGCGAGATTCGGATTATGTTACACCGGCTGATGAAAGTACAGGGTCATACGAGGAAGTCAATGAAGCAAGAAACTTCCCAGGCTACAAGAAGTTGGATCAAAGAAAACGAGAAGCCGAAGATTATCCTGCTTATCAAAAGTTGGTAAAGACCTAAGGCCGGGGGTTGCGCACAATTGGCATATAGTCGATCTAAAATCGGATTACGTTTACTATAGATAGTAAAATTTAATAATACTACCCTATTAGAACTATTTAAATAATTAGAACTTAATTAGAACTCGAAAATTCAATATCCTATTATACTTAGGCTTAGCAATTTTTAATTGAACATTTATATAAAATTACAGCATACCTTGTTCATTGTCCAGTTTTAGTAGAAAGCGTTGGTCGAAGTCAAAACACATGCATTCACTGCATGCTTCACTTCATGGTTTTTTTATGGGCAAAGCAAGATATCCTTGTCGAAGCAACACTGAACACCAGAAAACCAGGCCAAAACCTTGGCCTGTTTTTCTCATCCGGACCTCGTAACCGGTAAATAACACATATATATGAGTCAAAACAATAGGTGACTGACTGGATGGCATGGAGAGCAGTGGGATTTTCAAAACAATGAAAAGACAATGGAAGTATGGAACATTCCGATCACTGAATTGTGCCTGGATTATGAATGTTATGCTTAGCTACCTTTAGCTTTGAGTTTTTAGAAACTTTAATTCTATTTCAGATTGCCGCCGCGCAATGACTGATCCTAGCGGTTCATTTAGATCACATCAAGTACCAGTTAGTGAAATAGATCCACGCTCGCAATATTGCTACTGGTTAATTGCTGAAAATTTTCGTCGTTTCATTGAGTTTCAAAGAACTGACCATATCAAGTTGTGAGGATGCATTTCTAAGAATATACGATGGCTCAAATGCATGACAGAGCTCCATTGCTTGGCACATATTGTGGTTCAAATGTAACCACACAAGTCGAGATTTTATCATCTACAAATAATTTATACGTTGTGGCAAATTCTGGAAGTTATGCAAGAAATGATAAAAATAGTTTTACCTTTCAAGCCCAATATAATGCTGAGAATATGACAGGTTGGTATTATTGTACATGTATATAATATTAATATAACTACAAAGTTATACCCCATCGGATACCAGAAAATGATATTATCTTACTATCTGGCTGGATAAGATATACATTGCATCCCTTATATGACTATATTAGCCTCGCTCCAAGTCTGTCTCTCAAAGGAGTTTTCTTTGGGAGTTTATAAAGGGCACGCGAAAATTTTCCAACTTGAGCGTTTAAATTTATATAAGTAAACAAACTTTAAGCAGTTATAGGCTACGGCCTATAGATGAACCACAGAACAAAAAAGCGATTTCTCAGTTTATAGACTCATAAAATATAATACATGCAAGGTTACGCTATTTCTGTCTAAAATATCTATAAATCTTTTTCTTAAATTATATTATAAAAGAAATATAAAACATTTTCCTGTGTTGAGTCTGCGTTGCTATACAGCTATAGAAACAGCATTTTGTTTTACCACGATAGCGTGGAATGCTGGCGATGGAGCTGTGGCAAAAGTTTGTGGCATTTGAAATGTCTATTAATTAATCTCATGCCATTGTTTGCTATTGTCGTCCAATACTTCTAAAATGGATTTGACAAAGCTTAATGGGTTAACCAGGCTGTCTACAGATTAGAGGGCATTGGGCCCAGAGGCTTTGCAGGATGCATCTAATTGTCTATATTATTCTGTCTGTTTTATTTCAGTAAAACCTAAAAGTATGTCAAAGGACGTCATTCTATTAATCCACAATGGGCCCTAATTTGTTATTTTAGTTTTAATTTTCTGAAGAAAATACAATTAATGTAATGGATAAGTACTATAAATATAGGTCATATGCAAGCTATTAAGCATAATATGCTTATGGCTCAGGCCCTTTTTTAACTATATAACTGGGGGGGTGGTGGAGTGGCAATTACCCCCCCTGAATCTGAATTGCCGCCTCCCAGTCACATCAATTCTGCCCCAGACGAGTGTATGCGATTTTGATTGTGTATTATTTGGCGATCAGTGTGGCCTCAAATTCAGGAAATAGCGTTTCAGAACCCGGGAGAGCATGCCCGCGGACCACTCTATAGAGATTCTTTGCTTCGGCCTCGAACCGATTAGTCACACCAATGTTAATATCGTGGCAACCGTCCTGATTATGAACATGGACAACGAAACTATGATTAAACCTCACAGCAATAAAAAATCTCGTTCTTACATCTCGCGCCTGTAACAGTAACTTTACAACTATGAGAGCATTTTGTAGGCAATTAATTTAGCAAATTTGCGTGAAATGTAAGGCAACAAAGTTTAAAGAACTGACAACTTGCAGCAACAAAACGGTACGTAGTAATATTGTGGATATCTGAATTCGCCTCCCCCCCCCCAATATTTCCTGAAGTGTCCGCCACTGTCGAAGCAGGGCCCTAAGTGGTATTTGCCGAGTAATGTTTCTGCATATCTGCCGCTAAACTTCCTTTAAAACTAAAAGACAACGTTATTTTAAATAGCAATGTATAAAAGTCATTTCTATTTTTACAAGTAAATATTCACATGTTATACATTAAACAGTTATAAAAATCTTCTTGGTGTATTATGAAAAAACACATGCAGAATCACGCGCTGAGGAGTAATTGGTGTATTTAACTTCCTACACTTATATACCCCATCAATTCTCATAAGCATGGCTCAAATTTTGATGAAAATCAACAAGAGTTTTTGGCTTATTTGACCAGTTATGAGAATTGCAGTTACGAGAATGTAAATCTCTAGCGTCTTTTGCCCGCTGGCAGTTTCAGCTGATGCAAAACAGAAGTATTCATAATGCACAATTTTTAATATTTCGAATCTAAATTTGATTCGTTGAAACTTGAAAGGGCTCAGCATTTAAGAACTCTATTGTGGACCCTCACTTACTTTTGGACTTGGACCTTGATTGTACCTTTGTTATATTTTCATCCAACGAAGATAAAACCGCAGAAAGTTCTAAAGTTCTACTATTTATTAAGGACGAATTGAACGGTTCATGATTATGTTCGGTACCGATGGATAATGTTGTTAATGTGTTTATAAGATTGTTCTCCTAATTTTTTAACGTCTGTAGACTCAGTTTGTCAGCCCTAGTTACATATTTGTCAGTATATATGCACCTTTAAGCTACAACAGCAATATTAACCAACCATTTACAGTAGGTTTCCAGTCAATTTACTAGTATATACTGTAGTACTATTATACTACATTTACTGAAAATGACAACAGCTATATTTATATCTCATATTGGGCGTTGTACTCCCGTCGCAACCAATCAGGACCAAACTGTTAACCTGCCTTCAAACCAAGGGGAAAATATGCAGGACCAAACTGTTAACCTGCCTTCAAACAAAGGAGAAAATATGGAAGACCAAACTGTCAACCTGCCTTCATACCAAGGGAGAGTTACACTGGACCATTGTGACTGAAACGTGTAAATCCTAACGGCCTTCTGCCATCCCTGCGAGGCCAGACAGGCGCGCCTGGGTACGAGGTTGGCACCAAACCTCTAAGACGCACAAGTTGTAACAAACCTGCAGCAGATATTGTACCGATGCTGTTTCAATAAATTGTCATCAGAATGCGCTCTCACTTCTTGCTCCCAGCTTGTTGACACACTTGTCAAAGGCCTGTTGTTGATGGACAACTTGCTAGAAGGTCGTTGACTCAACAGACTTGTTACAAGTTGTTTCATCAACTTGTTATCAGGATGTGTTCGCACTGTTTGGTCCTAGTTTGTTGACAAGTTGGCAACGGCTTGTTGACAACCGGTTGTTACAAGTTGTTCCAACAACTTGTTATCGTCCTGCAATTCGTGACAGTTTTGGTGTGAATTAGGGTATGTTTTATGCCTTTTCTTCTGAATTTGGCCATTCTGGGTAGGTTTTTTTTAAAGTAGCACTCCCACAGTGAGCACTCCCCGGAAGTTAGCAGCTCCTTGAAATTACAATATTGGATACAACGGTTGACACCATACGTGGGCAATGACCTACACACACTCCCCTTTTTATGAATTAATTCTCAGTGTTCTCACCAGGTTATGACGTCGTACTGTGCAAACACAGGCAAAATGTTATCTTCTATTTGTTGTTTATTACATAATCATCCTCAAAAAAAGTTTTATGAGAAATAACTGTTGTGGTGAATTATTACTGGGAGAACGATTTTCAATTACAGGGGCTGTTCGAAAGTCTACGGTACAATATGAAAGCAGATATTCCATAGGCAAGTATTTTTAATTATCGCTTCTCTGCATGGACGTCGGGGAATCAAGTGTTATGCGAATATATAAACAAGTTTATATTGGATATGTGGTCTTCCGTGAAAATTCCTTATCCAAAAGGCGTATTCTCCTGGGGTCATTTTGTAGGAAATTACGTAGACTCGCATTATATTTATTGCGAAACGTTTTGATCTATTTATAAATTGTTTTCATTCTTCCTTGTAGACGTGTACTTGATAATTATTGTACTATTGTGTTCCAACCATGCGAGACGTGACCTGTCATTTGCCCGCCAACTCAATGTATTTCATATTTATACTCTACGGCATCGTCATATTTGAACTAGTTGAACCAGCTGCTGTTGTACTCCGGTGGTGACTGGGTGTTCTGTTAAGTGTTTGTGGTACACTATCTCAGTTTAACATGCAGGTAAGGTGATGTATTCTCAGGAAATCACCCGATATTATCGTTAGTCGTTAAGGCCATGTTATACGACGGAATTTCGGCTGCAACTTGCAACGCAATTTCTGACATGAAATGCTTACGATTTTTTGATATTTTTCATTCTCCTTTATTTCTTTCATGACTTGATGGTATATGTTATGTGATAATTTTAACCGGGCTGAAAACTCTCCATGTAATCAGACCTAACGAGATTTGCAATTTTCATCAAAATTGAACTAGCTCAAAGTTGATCAGAGATGACGAGAGTCGATGAGACTTTTACGGTCAAACCCGAGCGAGTGTTGCACTGAATCTGCGCGGCATCAACTCTCATCAATATTTGAACCAGCTCAAAGTTGACGAGGGTTGATGACAGTCGATGAAAGTTTGCGGCTTTACCGGAGCTTAAATCTGAAGTTATCGTTAGTCCTTACTCGTTAGGCCGTGCGGAAATTTCAGCTCAATTAACCGCACTAACAGTTTAACTGCTTATTAATAAGCCCCGTATACATGCAGACGTTGTTTCCTTGGCAAGTTGACTAACCCCTTTCGTACAGAAGAATTTTTTAAACGTTTATAACGGAACACACATTAGTTAGTCATACTTCTGCAGACTGCATGTACTCAGGTTTATGAGTAAAGGCCATATACACGAAACAATAAAATTTTTGCTGGATCTTGAAACGCAATCTTGGACACAGACTCACAGAGGGATGTTAAGTAAAAAGCAAATTCGCAGAGAAATTATGAGCATGAATCTCGTTATACATTGCCGACAAATTTCTTGCTAAACCTGCCCAGAAGGCAACAAAGAAACGAATAAGATTGACAGTATCGGTGGAATGGAACGCGTGTTATAATTTCTACATAAATTATATAACATTGTTCTGTGCAGAAATTGCATAATACACTGAGCTAAATACATCGTACACGTAAAACAGTATAGCTCAGTGATTTCAACTTGTGCAGCAAATATACCCTCCCTCTCTCTCCGTAACATGGCCCTAAAATATGCATGGTGAATGGTCTTTCGACAAATCTTAATGCAATAGACGGAAAACTTGTTTTAGATTTTGGAGTGCGTTCAGAAGAGTCACAACTTTACAACCTTACGGTTGACAATCTCAACCGGTCCACTTGTAAACATGGGAATTCGTACGGTTAGTTGTGCTCGAATTCGTTTGGTTTCATGCATTATGTTAACCTAAAGGGAACAATATCATGCAAATATGAGTGCAGTTCCGAATTCGTCAGGTCCCTTGTGAACCGTGACTTAAACGAGAATCTTTGCTAATTAGTATTAATATAATATAATGTGTAAGCGTATTGCATTCGGTCAAGTATTTCAAATATTGTCATTGAATTTCCTCCCTTTATATTAGGTTACCAGAAAGAAGATTATCCGAATCTGCTCTATTTTTGCCTGTCTACTTGGAATAGCCATTTCACTCACCCAAGCCAAAGGTATGCTAGTTTGCAATATGGTATAATATAAAAACTTACAAAATACTTTGATCGAAACTTCCTGAATGGACAGAATATTTGGGGGTTTTACCATCCTTGTTTCCAGGGCTTCTCGGCTTTAACTGTTGCGCAGCAGGCAGAATATATAGTAAACTTTTTTCGACTTAATTGCCTTGTAACCAAGCTTGATTCAAGATAGCGGTTATCAGTTAAAATCACTGACCTATACTCACTGATAGCGACTAAGACTGGCTAGCGCATCGTAATCACTGAGCTATACTATATTACTGGAGGAAATGGTCCGCCGAAAAAAGTGAAGCAAAAACATGGCGGATTTTAGCATTTGCTTACGCTATAATGAAGCCACATGGTTCCTTTTGCTAATGGAAATTACCACTGACCAGGCTCAATTTTGAGCAACCCCTTGGTTTTTGAAAAATATATTTTAGCTTTTTGCAGTCCAGCTCTTGATAGTATCAAGAATTTGCAAGTGCATAATATAGATCATTGATCAATACGTCTTCGTTGATAATAAGGCAACCTGGTATTAATTTGTCGACTAGATATTATTCTCTGGTAGCCATTTGGGCGACAAACAATTTCTTAAGTCATGTCTATAATATACAGTATAATTCTGTTATCTGCAACTTTAACATTGAGTTATGAGGAAAATTGTTTGATAATTGGTATAGTTCAACGATTTATTCTGGATACTTGTCGTTTCTCCTAGTCTAATGCTTTGTCTTTGACTTTGTGTCGATGTTACTTTTCTTCGTTGGCTGTTTTCTTTTGGTAAAAAGAAATTACAAAACACTTTGTAATTAAATGTGAGCCTCCTTGATAAGCCTTGGCTTTTGGGGCAAACATATTACAGGGCTCGAAATAACGAACGGACTTGCGGCGGTCACGTTGTCCGGTCAAATGTGTTTTTGCTCGGACATAACCCGTTTTTGGCGGACAAATATTTTGCCTAAACTAACCCTTTTAATAACTTATCAACTTATGACAAAAGCTTATCTGCTGGGGCTTTCGTTCTCTTTCGCGCTGACTGGCGCTCATGATTACTGAAATGAGCAAACATACTACTTCAATAGCGGTACCCGTAGGCGACGACAAAGCGCTAGTCTGCAGTCGCAAATTGATGGCATGCAATGGCACTGCATTTTGTCTTGGAAGATTGCGACTCAAACAGTCGAACGTTTATACCGTGCGCTGGGAAATGTAATTTTCATGAAATTTTATATTTTTGAAATTGATGAAATTGAATTTTCTTTTAAAGCGCACGAATTCGGTTATTTGACCTGACAAAAAAACCGGCATTCAAGGGTTTTGTCCGGTCAATACTCAATTATTGACGGGCCGTTATTTCGAGCCCTGTATTAATAAGAAAAAACTCCTGTTTTATGTAATTTTTGTTGCTTTCAAAATTGGAATTGTTTCTGAAACAGCTGAGTAACTGTATCAACAATTGTCCAACAATTTTGAATTTGGTTGAACTGAACCAACGCGAATCATACTAACAACTAAACCCAAACGATCAAGCTCTCCGCATTTTGAATGTTGGATATAGTGACGAGTGATGTCCTTGTAAGTTTTCCTTAAGAATTTTAAAAATCGTTCTGATATATTTGTGTGCAACTATGTTTACTTTCAATATGATGTGAATATATTTCTATGTTTAGCGATTGGCAAATTCTCTTGCAACTTCGAGGTTGCAAACAAATGTCAATGGAGTCAAGATTCCAGCGATCAATTCAACTGGACCAGACATCAAGGTCATACACTCTCAGAAAACACTGCCGGTCCAACTACAGATCATACCAAGGGTGAGTGCTATTATCTGTTGGCAGTAGTAATGTATGTTGTCTTCAACCCCCCATATGAGGAGCGCAATTTCATTAGCATATGAGGTTGCGCATCATTAAATATTCAAACATTAGCATATGAGGGGGCACAACATCATTAGCATATGAGGGGTGAGCATCATTAAATATTCAAACATCATTAGCATAAGGGGCGCATCATCATTAATATAAACATTCGTTAATTGTGCAAGTCGGTCTGACTCCTTTGAGACCTCTCAACCCTCATTAATATGACGTCACATGACTAGGCGAATTTTGTTGAGTTCAGCATATTTTGTGGTTATTATTATTATTATTCAATTCGTCACATAATAACAAACAGAAATATGATTTGTTGTCGTATGGATTTATAAACTTATTAGTTAAAATTTCGTATCTAGTATTGCCTTATGCGAAGTAATAACAAGCAGAAATATAGCTATCCAAAACGAGAAGATCTTAAAGTTTATCGGCATAGTATATGCAAGCGTTGCTAAGCCTAAGGTCTTTTACTTATAGAGCAATACAAATATATGTTTGCCAAGCGAATGTATAAACATAGTTCTTACAGGGATTCAAACCTTACAAAGTTTCAAGTATTTTAGATGTAGCAGAGTGTGAAAAGCACTGATTTTTAATTAATCGAGTTTTTAATATCGAGTAAAATTTTACAAGTGTATAGAAACATTGTATATAAACATTTAGCTGTTGCTGTTTGTTGTTAGGTAATTACGGTATTAACTGTGATTTGCATATTATGACTGGAAAATATTGTACAATGTATATTGTTAGTCGATAAATATACACACAGAATTAATTTTTAAGTATACTGTTTAATAAACGAGCGAAAGTGTTTTATCAGGTTTAAAACCACGAGCGCGCAGCGCGAGTGGTTTTCGACCTGATAAAACACGTCTCGCGAGTTTATTAAACGGCTTCAAAAACGATGGTCCATGTGGAAGCAATCATGGTAAATATTTGAAGCATGTATATACATGTATTGTGTTATGTATGGAGAATCTAATCTCAGTGAGATTCTAAAGTTATTATGAATATCGCAATTCGATATTTTTCTCGCACTCCCCCCCGGTTCCCCCTCCCGGAAATTACGACATCTTAAATATGGACAGACGCGAGATCGAAATCTCGACAACACAAAAATCGGCCGGAACGACTGGGTCGAGTGAACTCTGGAGAAACTTTAGCATGTCAAAATTAGGAGTGCTGCCTGCGGCAGCAATAAACGTCAAGTATGAAAAATATACAACAACAAGTTGTATATGTTGATGTGCCAAAACAGACAATTATGGATTTGGTAAAGCAATTGGGAAAGATTGACTTATTGAAACCGACAAATTTTTGTTCATTCCCTCATTAGAAATGTTACTTTCTTTCTATGTCGAGTATTGTATTTACACATAACAGTTGAGAAGATTGCTTTTAGTCTGAAGGCATACTCAAGCAGAGTGAAAGCAGTGAACTAGGCTCAACTAGTGCAAAGTACTCTGTGGCAAGGAAAATGAAATATCTAATTGCTAAGGATTGCATCAATATTTGTATCATAAGATACTAACTGTTGAATGCCCAAAAAGCACAGCACATCATTCACACAGTGCTGTGTCACACACAAAACTATATCAGTTAAAATACCATAAATCAACCCTCTGAACGAGGGATGGTAAATTATGAGAGTATGCAAGTTTTTGTGTTGCTATGTTTTTAACAGAGACTTAAAACTCTCTGTTGATGCACTTAACATCCTTAATAAATTACATGTCAAGAATTCTAAAGTTATTGAGATTATACCTATATGCTGAAAAGAACTAGCTGTTATGCATTCTGGCTGAAGATAGCTTCCATTTCACTGAAGTGGATGACTTTGGTTTTCTGTCTTGGTATGATCGTCCTTAAGCTGTTAACAAAATAAATATTGTTAACCATTAATAGCTGACAATGCACCCATTTTAGTATTTTATTCTGTCTAACGCCAGATAATTTTACTCGTCTGTGGAAGAGTACTGCCAGTTAATGGATTAACAAAACTATCTACAGTGTCTCTTGTTAACCTACTAGCTGGCAATGCACCCAGATGTGCCATACTTTAGTATTTTACTGTGTCTAGAACTTCAGACAATTTTACTCGTCAGTGGGAGAGTACTGTAAGGTAATGGTTAACAATGAAACAATTCTGATCAATCCAAACTAATAAATAATCTCTATTTATATAGGGATGGAGGGAGTCCAATTTCAACAACTGAGTGATAATGCTTTGAATAACCAAACTATTAATTAGCATTTCAGCATAACCAAATGTTGCAAAATCAGGCTGTGACAAATAATATAGGCATACTGTAAGTTTGTAGAATGAAATGCAACATGCAGTAATGTTGTAGTTCTATTATACATACACTGTACCTTGTCAGGAAATGCAATAGTCCAGGCTTTGCCATCTTCATTATGCTTCTTCAGTGTATCTATTTGTTTCTTCTTGCTCTTTCCAGCCCAGCATATCTAGGTAACCCCAATGACTTTAGAATTCTTGACAGTTCACATCCATGCAATTTATTGAGAATATCAGGTGCATCAGCAGAGTTTTTAAAAGCCTCTGTTAAGAACATAGTAACACAGGTTGAATCCTGAGGATTTTGTCTAAATACTTGAACACATGCACACTCATATTTTTTCACCTCTTTTTCTGATGGTTGTTCTATGGCATTTTTTACTGATTTTGCTTTCTTCAATGACAGTCTGAATGATGTGCTGTGCTTTTGGGCTTTCAATTGTAGTTGTTCTCTTATAATTTGTTGTTTGGATTTGACAAACATTGATACAATCCTTTGCAAGATTAAAATACGAGCTGCAATAAACATTTCATTTTCCTCTCCACACAGGACTTTGCCCCACATTTCACGTAGTTCACTGCTTTCACTCAAAACCTGCAAGAAATGCTTGAGTATGTCTTTATCGACACATATTTGAAGGGCCACTTTAACAATCTTCTCAACAGTTGTGTGTAAATAAACAAAGAAAGTAACAGTCTCTGATGAGGGAATGAACAAAAATTTGCCAGGTTGAATAAGTTCATCATCTCCTAAACACTTCACCAAATCCATAATATACTGTTTGGGCACATCAACACAGTTCTTGTTTGTTTTCGACACTTGTAGTTTATATGTTTATTGTGGACCATCCTTGAATGTACCCCTTACACGTTTACATACCCAACCAGAATGTTCTTTAATAGCCTGCAGTTCGATATTTTCAACTGAAGTACTTGTTGTTGCCAAACATTCAGCATCGTTTTCAACAGTATTGTGGCTCAAACCTTTCGATTCATATAATACTAAACAACTCCAAAAGTGCTGAAGTATATGATTCAAAACAGCATTGCAAGAATCAGAGGTTGTTTCCAAACCAGAAATACGTAGTAATGATTTCCAGCTTTGACATAATAAGGTAGAAGTTGTCACAGATGCAAAGTTTCTTTCGAGTTGTATGACTTTATTTTTCGGACAATTAATGTGCTCAACATTTTTATGGCAATCGGAAAAACTATTAGACAGGACTTTCAGAAAGTCAAACACCACTTCAACATTTTTTTCGCCAGAATTTAACAGTTCTTGTGCAATTGTTTGTTCAGCTTTTAGTGCAGTATTTTGGCTAAATTTACTAAAAGCGATCCTTTCAAGGACTTTGCGGTAACTTTCGTAACCTTTTTTTGAACTTATCCATATCAAATTTTTCGGTATCTCTGATATATCTTCTGTCAGTTCATTTTCATCTTCCTCTGCATCATTTATACTCCATAAAACATCATTAGCTGTGTCCGAATCGAGGGGTCCGCCACGACCGTCCAAAGAGTACGAGATTTCGAAATCACTTGATTTCTGAGCTGATTTCTTGATTTCTACTGATTTCAACACTGATTTCAAGATTTCCGGAAGATATCAGTTACAGCAGTGTTGGTATATTTTAATGTTTGTAAAGCATTTACTCAAACTCTGGAGCAATTTGAAATCGGAATATCGTGAAAATTATGAAATATCGTCAGAAAAACGCAAAAAGGTCACAATTTCGTTCCCACAGTCCCACTATTCAAGCCTTTCACTAGTATTTTTGTGATTTCTGATTTCGAAATCATCTTATTTCTAGTTGATTTCAGTGATTTCGTGATTTCTGAATCTGATTTCTGAGTCGAGTGTACGAGATTTCTGCCGTGACGGACCCCTCGGTCCGAATAAGGCAAATACATCAAGCATTTTATCTCAATGAGCTTGAAACTTTTTATTTCTCAATGTATACGGGGGGTACGCGCATCACACATAGATCAGGGGTGAGGGGCGCCATAGCCGTTTCGCCGCCCGTGTTTTACAGCGCCCTGCACCGCCCTATACATACTAGGGAGATGCCACGCATCATGGGGCGAGCCTGAGCAAGAGGAATCATAAGATGCGAGCAAAACATGTGTCAGTTTGTTACTTTGCTATGATTCAGTGCTCATCCGTTTTTACGGCTTTATATAATAAGAACATACATTTTCAGAAATTCCAGAAAGCGCCATACAATTGCACCAAGTCAGTAATTGCACGCCAATCTTACGTTTGTAAAATGTCAAATAAAGTGGAAAAACTATGTCTAGCATGGTCGGGAGACTTTGAAACGTTAAAACAATTTGTTTCTTAGTCAAACTAAACTGGGAAATACCACAGAAAATCTAAGTCAATACCCTGAGTATGTAAATCAGGCACATATTTGCGATGTTAATGAGGAAGGAATTAATAAACCAATTGTTATCGAACAATCAACTATTTGTATAGGAGATGCTATGGATGATGGCGCGTCAACAAATGATAGGCGAACAAGCGTCCGCAATATAAACGAAGACGAGCTTAATGAACATATTAACTCGGTAAACCCATTAAACCTCTCGGAGATCGAGGACGAAGATTTAAAACATAAAGACGATGTTATTAACCCCATTGAAACGTAACAAAGTAAAGAAAGTTCTCCTAAGCGGGATAGCTGATAACGTAAAGGAAAGTCAAATTCTTTTCTACCTTAAACAACGAAATGTAATACCTACATATATCTCAGTTTTTCCAAGCAAAAGGAAAGGTACAATATCTGCTAAAGTCCATTTCCGTTCTACTGGTTGTACGTTAGTGCAACAACAAAATTTCTGGCCTGAATTATCAACTGTAAGCCTTGGCAATCAAAAGAAAAAATTAGAGAAATTAATATCACCCACAAAGTCAATGGGAAGTTCTCAACTTATGTATAATGCAGCGAATAGAAGTCAGAGTTTCGTCACGCCAACGAAGGCGTAGGGAGACAAGAGGAGTTAATTATTACAACCTAATTAATTTAATGTTAAAAAGGATACACGAATTTCGATCAATACTAACAGAACCAATAGTAATCAAGTACTTACAACGCCACAAGTATCAAAATCTTATAACAAGTTTCAGTTTGTTTCATCTCTCTTGCTGTCAAATACGATGTCGATTGTACCAAAGATTGACGAAATTGCCTACACGCTTGAACTGGAAAAGCCTGATGCAGCTGTTTTTACGGAGACCTGGCTTAGAGAATCGATACCAGACCAATCAATCAAAATCACTGGATGCCAGCTATTTAGACGCGATCGCAAAAATGGATCACATGGGGGAGTTTGTGCGTTCATTAAAGTCTCTATTGAAAGTGAAATAGTATTGGATCTCCAAGCCGACGATTACGAAATCCTATGGCTACTGCTCCGTCCGGAAAGGTTGCCCCGTGGATTTTCTAACATCATTGTAGCGGTTATTTACCACCCGCCAAATTCGGATAATAAAGCAATGCTGGAACATTTAAAAAACTCGCTAGAACACATTGAAACCAAATACCCCAATAGCGCGATCATTTTGGCGGTGACTTCAATAAACTAGATTTTAGACCTACTGCCAAGTGTTTCCAGCTTAAACCTACTGTGACATTTCCTACAAGAGGTGCCAACACTCTGGATCAAGTGTTTACTAATTTACACAAATTCTACGCAGAACCTATTCCCGGTCCCCCATTTGGTTTATCCGATCACATAACTATCTTAATATTTCCAACAATACGACCAAGAACTAAGTCCCAAAGGAGAATAATCAAAGCGCGGGATAAAAGGTCAAGTAAAGTTGCAAGTCTTGGACGATTCTTGTCAAATATATCTTGGGAAGACGTGTTGTCTACAGCTCCGACCGTAGATAGGAAATTTTTACCGAACTAATACACTGCGGGTTATTATTATGCCAGAACGATCTGTCAGAGTTCACGTGTCTGATCGTCCATGGATGACTAATCAACTAAAACGGCTTATTAATCAAAGACAAAAGGCGTTTTCACGAGGAAATGTTTGTTTATTTAGGCGCTTAAGAAATAAAGTAAACCGCGAAAGGAAACGATGCCGCAAGATTTATTACCAAACTCAAGTACGTGACCTAAAAGAAACTAAACCGCATAAATGGTGGCACGAAATTAAAAAGCTATGCGGCTCTTTGGAAAATCATCGACCTGATTTTCGGTCAAGATTGAATATAAATTTAAAGGGCTTATGCATCGAAAAATTGGTTCGAGTGAAACTCTCTTATTAAAGAGAACGTTTGAAGTTATTAAGATTGACGTTTGGAGCTTTTCCATATCCCACTTCGTTCTTGAGATATTAAGATGTGTTTGATATGTAAATAACATCACTGTGACATCACACTGCATAATGAATTGTTGGAAAATCACGAATACCTCTGAGATTATTTAACCAATTGCCTTTAAACTGTCATTTGTTATCGCAGGACACCACACAAGTCATGCAGAGTTTCAAGTGATTTAATTCAATTATTTCAAAGATATTCGTGATTTTCCAACAATTCATTATGCAGTGTGATGTCACAGTGATGTTATTTACATATCAAACACATCTTAATATCTCAAGAACGAAGTGATATGGAAAAGCTCCAAACGTCAATCTTCATAACTTCAAAAGTTCTCTTTAATAAGAGAGTTTCACTCGAACCGAATTTTCGCTGCATAAGCCCTTTAAATTGCAACGACTACGAACTAGCAAATAAGATCAACGAAGAATTTATCAGTGTTATGGCAGACTACGAACCGCTAACAAATGATGTGTATGTTTTGGATGATGAAGATGATGAGGCAATACAAGTCACCATAATGTCGGTTGCGAAAAAGTTACGTGAAATAAGCGTCGCAAAAGCCAATGGCCCCGACGGATTACCTAACTGGCTACTTAAGATATATGCCGATATCTTATCACCTGCTGTTACTGACATCATCAATTGCTCATTTCAAACCTGTAAAGTCCCACAAACATGGAAGATGGCTGACGTACCTCCCATCCCCAAACAATCAAAGATCACAGACTTCAACAAAGATTTAAGGCCAATCTCGCTGACATCAACCCTATCAAAAGTGGCAGAAGAATTCATCATCGATAGAGGACTGAGACCGACATTGCTTGAATCATTGAACCCATCACAATTTGGTTTTGTACCAGGATCATGCACAACATTTGCTCTTATCTCAATGTTACATAAATGGTTAACCGAAACCGATGGAACTGGCTCAGCAATAAGAGTGGCTTTACTCGATTACAGGAAAGCCTTCGATTTAGTCGATCACAATTTGCTAATCGCAAAGCTACTCAGTTATGGAATAAGACCCACAGTCATAAATTGGATTACGGACTTCTTGCAAAATCGATCACAACGAGTAAAGATATCAACTGAGGGTGTATCTGAATTCATACAAGTCCCAGCGGGGGTTCCGTAAGGAACGAGGATTGGACCATGGCTATTCTTAACCATGATTAACGATCTAGGCATCAAAGGACCACCATCTAATAGTATGTGGAAGTTCGCAGACGACACGACAATTTCTGAAGTCATCCCAAGAAATACGGAAAGCAGCCTACAAGACACAGTAGATCAAGTTGCGGACTGGTCTAATGAAAACAAATTTCAATTAAATCCTATAAAGTGCAAAGAACTCCGAATAGACTTTACTAGGAGACCTATAACTGATGATCGTGTGGCTTTAAATGGTCAATGCTTTGAACTTGTTAAATCTGTAAAACTACTGGGTATGACAATCACTGAGGACCTAAAGTGGAACAGGCATATTGAGAACACTGTATTAAAGGCATCAAAACGACTGTACCTATTAAGGCAGTTAAAACGTGCAGATGTAGATGATTCTTCCCTGATTCAATTTTACTGTGCATGCATTAGGTCTATCTTAGAATACGGCTGCCAAGTTTTTCACTCAAGCCTTCCTGACTATTTGTCAGTGGATATTGAACGAGTTCAAAGACGAGCCTTGCGGATTATTTATCCGCAATTACTGTAAGTTCGGAAGACGCATCGGAAAAAGCAAAATTGGCATCACTGAAGGACAGAAGAGAAAAATTATCACAAAAACTATTTACCTCCATCGAAACTAATAAGGAACATAAACTTGATCACTTACTACCGAAGGAGAATTCACCAAACCATAATTTTAAAGAGCTAAGAAGATATAATCTTCCTGTTACCAATACGAACAGATTAAAGAACTCTTTTATCTTAAACTATGCGAGACAAGCTAAATATTTTATCCTTGATATTAGTCTTAGTCATTATCTTAAAGTGGCATCTAGTTAAGCAGCACATACATATAATTAGTGTTATTTATTGTAGAACATATAGTAGTTATTTAAATATTCTGTAATATTAATTAAATACGATTGTAAATATAGTAATTACTCTACATAATACGTAATTAGTTCTAAAAAGATTGTAAATTCAATTGTAATTCAGTTTTATGACTGCGAAAATTGATTTATTAAACAATTTATTATTTATTTAAGTAATATTGATGCTTAGTTTGATGAAAATCGAACGCTCACGCTGCAAGAAATGTGTCAGAAGTCAGAACTGTAAATGAAATAAAAATGACAATAGCAAGAGAAATATAGTAAACTTTGCGTCGTATATACTTCTATGCCTATATGGGACAGACAACAAATTCTATTTAAACTTTTAAGTAGAATTTATTAAACTTATTTATATGCAATGTAATTAGACCATAGCCAAGTGGTAGCCAGGTGTTTTACTATAGATTTAATATGGTAGCCAGGTAGCCAGCTGTTTTGCATTTTAATAAGTTTAAGTTGAATTGCGCAATTTTCAACTTAGCGTTATATCTACCATAGTCTAACTGACAAATGGCATAAAAAATTGACTGCAAAACAGAAGTATATTTTATTCGTTCATTTACACAATTATATTTTCTCCCACTGTTTATCATGAATGGATGCAATACGTTTAAAGACTGGTCGCAAAGTGTTGGCAACGCGGCAGGGATTAAAAGTGAAGTCGGGATGACGCCAACGTAAGCCAAATTTCTTCATGCCAATTTTAATGTACTTGTCTTTTTCAGCTGTGAATCGGATACCAGAACTGTGCTGAGATGATTTCTCGCTCGAATTAGTTGCAATAACTGTCGCGACACGTTTTCTGGAACCCGTGAATGAAAACAGTCAGCGTTTTCGTTGTCATTGTTCATGTCGTTATTCTCGTCACTGTTAACCAGCGCGCTTATTGGGGCGAGCCTGAGCGAGCCCCATAACTTGGTGGCTAATCAAGCGCAATGCATTATGGTGCGTACGTACACGGAACTTTCACTGAAGTGATTAAATTAAACCCCATCGGCTTTTCGCCTCATCTTACTTATATAGTTTTCAATTAACAAACGTCCCAGAACTTCTGGCAAATTGTGAATAAATCCCACCGGCTGTTTGGTGAAATTGACAATTTTTCATGCGATGAAATATATTCTTACATGCGATCGAAAATATAGCCACATTTATGTAAATGAAACTCAAAAGGAGCCACTGATCGGACAGGTAACAAATGGAAATGCATGCTGATTAATGATATAACAAAAGAAACTGTCAGACAACAGATGTTTCTTTAAACTTTACATTGTAAATTCGTATAAAGTAGTGTGCACATGTCAACAACAGTGGACAGTGTCTTAAAATTTATAAACCTTTCAATCGGTTTACACCCGCTTTCAAAATTGCGCGACCAGTCTACAAGCAGGTTTTTTTTTGGTTTTTTTTTATTAAAGTTTTGCCCATACATACATAGTTACATAGTTTTAAAATAAAAAAGGTTTTAATTATAGGGCTAGAGGTCTACTAGAAACCACGAAAGGCTTTTGATTAAGACCCCTAGGTTAATTATTTACAATTAATTATATTGATGATCAGAACTTAAGGTAATTTAATGTTATTAATAGAAAAAAAGATGAGTTTGAGATATTTTTACAGTATTTCAAATAATGACAAAGATATATAAAGAGATAGATGAGAGATATATAAAATTTATGTTTCCGAATGCAACAGCAAGAAATAATTTTTTGATTTTTTCTTGAATATGTTATAAGATTTAATATTTTTTAATTCAGACTTTAACTCATTCCAGATATTTACACCTTTATTGTAAAGTGAATGTTTGACAAAATTAGTTCTTGAGTATGATTTATGAAGTTTAAATGCGTTCCTTGTGTTGTGTTCATGTATTTTGTTGTTAGTTACATAATAATTGCTAAAGTATTTTGGTAAATTTTCCAGGTAGTGATATCGAAACATGAATAAACTAGTTAGAAAATCATTAATTTTTTTAATATTCAGAATGTTTGATTTATTAAATAGTGGTTCAGAGTGCTCAGAATACGATTTGAACATCATTAATCGAATTATTTTCTTTTGGATGTTTATTAATTTTTGTAATCGTTTCTTATAAGTATTTCCCCATATTAGATTTCCATATATTAAATAAGGATAAACTAAAGCATAATAGACTAGTTTGAGAGTATTAAAATTTGTGAAATGTCGAATTTTGGATATTATTCCCGTAGATTTTATAACTTTTTTCACAATTAAATCAATGTGATCATTCCAAGTTGGGTGTTCATCAATAATAACACCAAGGAAAGTTGTATTTTTAACTTGCTTAATTGGTTGTCCATTTATAGAAATTGTTATATTGTGTTTAATTAATCTTTTTATTTGATGATCTAAATAGAATAAATTTTGTTTTAGATGCATTCAGTGATAATTTATTGCTGCTAATCCAATCAGCTATTTTATTTATTTCATCTTGCATGATTAAATTTAATTCTTTTAAGCAAGAATGACTGTGGAAAATATTTGTGTCATCTGCAAACAATATTTTGGAAACTAGTGTGCTGCAATTTTGGATATCATTTATGTATAATAAAAATAAAAGTGGCCCCAATATTGAGCCTTGAGGGACACCACTAGTTATTGTCATTGCTTCAGACTTAGTGTCATTATATTTTACAATTTGTTTTCTATTGGAAAGGTAGTTCTCAAACCATTTAAGTGCAACACCTCTAATTCCATAGTATTCCAATTTCTTAAGCAGAATACTATGATTAATAGTATCAAACGCTTTTGACAAGTCAAGGAAAATACCAATTGTATATTGTCCTTTGTCTATTGATTTTGTTATTTTATCAATAAACTCAATTATAGATCGCGTGACAAACACCATAGTAACCTATAACCTATAACCTAACCATTTTGGCGTGTACGCCCTCTTAAAACTCCAGTAATGATCTAATTGGATGTTTCAAGCAAAAGATCAGGTAAAATTTCTTGTTTTCCTATGAAGAGAAAATTGTTCTAGGTCGTTTACACGCTAAAACGGTTAGAATTAGGTTTACTGTTAGGTTACAGGTTAGTGTAAGGGTCAGATAACAAGTCGTTTGAAATTCTTCTTATTTGTATTAAAGAGAAAAAAAAGGAAAAAATGGCTTTGGCTTTATACAAGTTCTTGCATTAGATTTACATATGGGAACAATATTTTGTACTTTGGTCATCACCACCATCATCTTCATCGGATAAACACGTGAATTGCTATTTTGAGATAATATCATATCTTTGAGGTCCCCAAATATCATAACTTGTTTTCCTAGGTGGTCTGGTAAACAGGAATCAAGGACCAGGTTCAATACAACATCGTGGAGGGAAATGTATTCATATGAACTGGGGTGGTATTACTATACAAGATGATGCCCAAAACCTTGTCTTATTCCATACCTGTGGTGAAAAGAGTTTGGAGTTCCAGTTAGGGTCAGACGGAATATTGATGCATACTCAACAGAGTATGTGTGCGAAGCCCATAGGACCGGTGACTTATGGAGTAAAGGTAAGTTTGAAATATTGTTATTTAACAATTATTTACCGAAGTCGAAGTGATTATCGGTGAATATTCACCGAGACGAAGTCCACGTGGATATTTAACAATTATTGAATGAGGTTGAGCATGATATGAAGAATTATCAAGCCGAAGTTTTGTGTTATCAACCGAAGCCGAAGGCTGAGGTTGATAACACGAAACTGAGGCTTGATAATTCTTCATATCATGCGAAAACCGAATTCAATAATTGTTTTATTATTTATTTAAAAAAATTCACAGCGGCCTGTTGTTAAATTACGTTGCTAATAATTCGTCGCTCCTTCGGCAGTCGCTCGTCATAATCGTCATTGGCGTGACGTAAGAACGTTGATTAATATGTTTGCAAACCAACGTTATGACATCAGAACGTTGGTTAATAGGTCACAACTCCATATTTGGTCTGCTATTGAGTTGACATGACGAATTCACCGATGGCTATTAGCCAATCAAAACCCTGATTTTTTTAAAATAAATAATAATCACCGATAATCACCGAGACTGAGGTAAATAATTGTTTTAGTAGCTATAATTTCAGTAGTAAAATATGCATAAAGTTAAATACAACAACATGCGCTTCCGTTATGAATATAATTTACTTCCTTTTTGCATCTGCGAATGCAGATATATTACCATCGCCTTGTTAGTGTCGGTTGTAGGTTGTCGGGTGTCGGTGTCGGTGTCAGTGTTAAAATGACGTATTTATAATGTTGCTCTTTGATCTCTATGCGTAACTGGATTCATATTGATTATCAGTTTCAAGATGGCGGACTACAGAAGGGCGAGAATTGTAAACATATATTTTGAGCAAATATTTTAATTTTACGAAGAAAATTATACATCAAACCAACGATATTTTTATTTTCTGTACTCTTTTGAGTACGGCAAAAGTCGAGGGAGTATTTTTAGTAAGTATTGGAAGTGTTTTCATAACATTTTAAACTGTGGAAATGAATCGCCAATTTACACAAAGTATTGACTTGACTGGACCTGCTATATATTAATGCCATTTGAATCAGGAAATTTGGCATTTCTCTCCCAAACTGTTGTGGCTATAGGGGGACTAGGTGGTATGTAATATTTATATGTGGTGTGTAAATACTGCTGTTTACGACAACCTTTTATTCCTAAGTATAAAAGATTAAAATCTAAAGGTTTCACAATTGTTTGAAAAATTGCTCCCATGGGCCCTCATCCCTCTATGCACAATTGTTTCGGAGCAATATTAAAGTTCATATACTAATATACCTCTTGTACAGTATTAATTGACCCATGGGAAAGAAGTTATAACTCTTTAATTACTTTATTAAATTATACAATTATGCAAATACGCACGAGCAGATACATGTACGCTTAGCGTACCTATTTTTAAATACGTAATGTTTTAATGTATATTTAAATAATCGTGAAGATCGTTTATAAGCAACAAAGTCTAAGGCCGAATGGCGTTGAAAATGCTTAAAATTTACAAGAAAGATCATGCAGGATATAAATCAAACAATTTAAAACGTTGAAGAAAAGTTAATTGTTAATTGTCATGATCATGTTAAATGTGAATGAATGTCCTTGGCAACTGCAATTTGCCGCTCTTTGCTTGTCACTCGTAACTTTTAAATTTGTCAAACAAATTGTTAATAAATTAATTGCAAATGCACTTCTTACCTTTAAAAAGCTTAACCCCATATTTTGTTGCTAGTTTTGTTTTTTGTGGAACTGCATTATCCTTTATTTCTTTAATTTCATGGAGAGAAGTCACTACAAAACGACTTTGGGAAGCCATTTTGAAATAAAAGAATTATTTACTATACTCCGGCTAGTAAATAATGCCTCAGATTTACTGCTCAGCCAACCAATCAAAACACTTGAAAGGCATTATTTACTACTGAAATTATACTAATACCTGTTATGGCACTAGTTTATAAACAGAGACTTAACTAACTTAAACAACTACCTGCCTGCAATACCCATAGCAGTTAGCTTTATACATTACCCAGAGTGGCAAAACAGCTGGGGGTATGCGGGTACCACCGTTTAAAGTGATAGTAGGTAACCCCCCCCATCCAGCGAGGGAAGTGACGTCACATTTATTTCGAGCCATATGGCATCAACAGGGGTGTGCGTGCAAGAGTTCGTACTTAGCGTGCGTGCAAGAGTTCGTACTTTGCGTGCGCTTTATTGTGTTAATCCATGTGTTAAACTAGTAGTTACTATCGCAAGGAAAGTGCTGCCTTGACGCCCAAACTGCATGCAAAATTCCTCGACCAAATAGTAATATTGAACGTATTTATATTGCTAATGGCACACTGTATGTATAGATTTATTTTCTTGTCCAAACGATGAGATTACAACAGTGCGATTACAACACTGTGATTATTGTAAATAATATATAAGAAGTACACATGCTAAACAAACATGTCACAACAGTCTTTGTTCCCAATCTGTAGATATTTCATTTCATATTTATTTAGCATTTAGCTTCCATCAGTGTTCATCTGTACTGTCCAGTGATTGTCAAAATACATGATTATACAGCAAACCAACATAATAGTATATCTCTCCAAAACAACTGTGAGCAGGGATCCACATGACATATGTTGGAAATATTTAATTCTTTATATCGCAGATTCCATCCCATTACAGATGATGTAATATATCCATATTATTTTGTAAGTTTGCAACAACCATTTTTTTCAAGTAAATATAACATAATTTATCAACCAAATTTGGTTTTCATTTTCTGCCTCAACAGGCAGTCAATGTTACTTTGTGCCACAACTGGCTCTGCCACAATGGGCAGATCAATAATATTTTGTGCCTCATCGAGGACAGGGGTTTTTCTATAACCCTGAAGAATTCCTGACTTTCAACAGCCCACCTGAGGAATTTTGTATTTACAACACCTACCCCTGAAGAATTCCTGTCTTACAGCTATTACCCCTGAAGAATTTGACTGCAACCCCCTGAAGAATGCAATTTTTTTACTCAACCCCTGAAGAATTCCAAGCCTAAATAGTCACACCCCTGAAGAATTCCAAGGCAAAATGGCCCCTTACCCCTGAAGAATTCCAGGGTCCTCCATAGGGGGGGCACGGTATTAAATGGAATAGCCCAATGGGTAGATCAATGTTTCTTTCTGCCACACAGAGACGTAGCCCGGGGGCCGGGCCCCCCCTGACGAAATTCTCGGCCCCCCCTGATAAAATTTTGAGTAGCAAAATATTATTATTATTTTCTCACGCTATACGACATGGAAATAGTATATTTTACTTATACTACATGATGTTTAGAGAATTTGGGCGTATTCCAGCCAAGAATTGTATTTGGATATTTAATGAACAGAAGCGAGATGTGAATCGCTCCAAAAAATACGAGTCGGTCCAAAAAAAGTTGGGAAGCAATACAAGGTGGAGAATATGAGCACGTAAGTTGTCCGGGAAAATTTTTTTTAACACTCCCTCCCCCGTCGACACATATAAAATGAACATGGTGGTTATAATTAACGATTTTGAGTTGACCCCAAAAATGTTTTCCCCTTGATTGGAAAACCTGGCTACGTCTCTGCTGCCACAATGGGCAGATCAATATTTTGTGCCTCAATGGGCTCTACCAATACAGGTAGATTGATATTTTGTGCTATGATCACAGGTACAGGCTCTATGACTACAGCTAGATCACTATTTGTCACCGTCATAGATGGGGTTGTTTTTGCCTGCACAGGCGATATATTAACTGTGTCGATCACAGACCGACATACGGCATATCTTGTAAGAAAGCATGTTTGAGCCCGCTGAGGCACAAAATATTATTGATCTGCCCATTATGGCAGGCCAGTTGTGGACAAAGTTCAGTTGTTATCCGCCTGTTGAGGCAGAAAATGAAAACCAAATTTGGTTGATAAATTATGGTATATTTACTTGTTATGGTTGTGACAAACTTACAAAAAATATGGATATATCACATCATCTTATAAGGGCCTAATAAGATGGAATTATCATCGTACATGAATTAATTAACCTCAAGCAAGGGTAGATATATAATATTATTTGTCATCGTACATGAATTATAAACACTAACTATGGTTGGTAAGTTATCTATAGACAAATATTCTACACCAGGATCTAGGACTAATAAGCCATTACTCAGAGCTTTTAAATACATTTTGTCTCCTTGTATTAAGACATTATTAAATGTTGTTTTAGACCACGCGGACAATGGAATATTTCGTGCTGAAAGAAGCGCCGATAAACTCATAAAAGCATATTGCTTTCCTCTAGAATGAACACTAAACAGTTCATCGCCTTGATGAATTCGGCAGAAAGAAATAAAGCCATACTTACCTGTGTTTCTTCGGGAAATGTTTGTATATTTTGCAGCGCGCAATACAATATTTTCTCGCCCTCTCCCCCCATTTTAAAAATTCTCCTTGAGCTCGACTTTCTGCCCGGAAATTGCGGACAGACAAACCTCTAAACCCAAATAATATCGAGATTTGACATGCAAACATATATATATCGCGCGAAAGACTGGGTCGAGTGAACTCTGGCGTCAAGAATAGGGAGCTGCCTACGGCAGCAATTAACACAGACAAAGATTAACGTTTTAAACAATGTATTCCTTTAGGTATAACAATTATTTACACAAATATACAGTTATTAAACATATTGTCCAGCTTTTACACTGTTTTCTATGCGAGGAGGTCGTGTGAGTCGAGGTCGATGTGAAGGTCGATGTGAGGTCGATGTGAGTCGATGTAGGTCGATGTGAGGTGTAGGCTGGCTCGAGTCCGGTTCGGTAGATGTAAACATTTCGGGGTTCTGTAGGGTTTTTTTTTTGGGTTTTTTTTTTCAGCAAGTCCCGTAGAAGTACTCATTTACGGGACCTTGTTGCTGGACATATTTAGCAAGTCCAGTAGAAGTACTCATTTACGGGACCTTGTTGCGGGACATATTTAACAAGTCCCGCTCGAGGACGGGTTGGGGACGTTTGCTGGACATCTTTTGGGGCGTCCCGGGGTCCCGTTTGACAAAATGTGTAGGTCTTGTCGTGGAACAGTCTTACGGGACGTCGCTACGGGACGCATCTTAACGCGTCCCGACGTCCCGCAAGACTGTTCCATGGCAAGACCTACACATTTTGTCAAAACGGGACCCAACGCCCAAATATGTCCCCGTCCCTGTCCAACGCGCCGTCCCGGCACTCGGGAGCTTGTTAAATATGTCCCGCAACGCAACAAGGTCTATGAGTACACACTTAAACATAAATAATATCCGCAAAAACAAGGTCCCCCATGAGTCTACAACGTAACTCAATATATGTCCAAATGTCCTTGCAAGGTCAATGAGTACTTCTACGGGAATTATAATAAAAACCGAGGGAACCCCGAGGGAACCCCAAGGGAATCCCGAGGGAACCCCGAGGGAACCCCAAGGGAACCCCAAGGGAACCCCAAGGGAACCCCAAGGGAACCCCAAGGGAACCCCGAGGGAACCCCGAGGGAACCCCGAGGGAACCCCGAGGGAACCCCAAGGGAACCCCGAGGGAACCCCTACAGAACCCCCAGAGAACCCCGAGAGAACCCCTACAGAACCCCGAGAGAACCCCTGCAGAACCCCGAAATGTGTACATCTACCGAGCCGGACTCGAGCCGGTGCCCCACATCGACCTCACATCGACCTCACATCGACCTCACATCGACCTCAGATCGACCTCACATCGACCTCACATCGACCTCACATCGACCTCACATCGACCTCACATCGACCTCATATCGACCTCACATCGACCTCACATCGACCTCACATCGACCCTCGCATAGAAAACAGTGTAAAAGCTGGACAATATGTTTAATAACTGTATATTTGTGTAAATAATTGTTATACCTAAAGGAATACATTGTTTAAAACGTTAATCTTTGTCTGTGTTAATTTATGCATGTATCCAAGCGTCACTAATTACTCATATTTTGGAGAGCTCCACAGAAGCTTTACAGAAGCTTCACAGAAGCTTTACAGAAGCTCCACAGAAGCTTTAGAGAATTTCCAGACAACTGCTACAAAATCCCACCAAACCCTTCCTCAAAGCAATGATATATATAGAACCGTGTTTCTATGTAAACTTGAATTAAAAACTCTAGATAAACAAACGACAACGAAGTAGTCAAAGGGAGGAAAAAGGGGGTATGGCGAATGCGAAAATGTATACATTTTTAGAGCGAAATATTGGTGTTATGGACAACGCTTTGCTTGGATGCACGCATAAGCCATAAATTAACACATGGAATAACACAATAAAGCGCACGCAAAGTACGAACTCTTGCACGCACGCTAAGTACGAACTCTTGCACGCACACCCCTGTTGATGCCATATGGCTGGAAATAAATGTGACGTCACTTCCTCGCTGGATGGGGGTTACCTACTAGTCCTCATATTTCAATGCTCTGTTGTTTAACTCTCTCTCTCTCTCTCTCTCTCTCTCTCTCCAGAACTTTGGAAATGCGCAGTACCGTTGTGAAGGCAGATACGAATAGAATAATTTTTAAAAAGCGCCGCCCTCAAATAGGAACCATCCTCAAATAAATGCCCCATCAGAAACGCTAAACATTTAAAGAGCGGTTTATCGAGTAAATACCGTAAGTACAAATTATATGTGTTTTTCAGGTCGGTGTTTCTAGAAATTGCGATGCATGTGATCAGTGGAGCTGGACGGCCAATGGATCACTGCAGTACAAAAGAAAATGTGTCTAAGACCAGAGACTGGAAGTGCGAACCCAAAAGATGGCGTAAATCTTGTACTTGATTCTGCTTGCGATAAGTCACAAAATTTCTTTAAGTTTGTTCCCAGTAACAATCCCAGTGAGTATCAGTGAGCTCTCTAGGTAACCTTCAAAAAGTCAAAGTCAAAGATGATATCTTGAACGTGTGGGGCCAGTGTAGGTAGTGTCTTTACGAAATACTGCTGTTCTGTTGGATCAATCTACCTGGGCGTCTCGGGCGAAGGCCCTTCGTCTGAAAGTTAATAGCCAAAGTCAAAGATGATTCATTATTGTCAGTGAGCTATGTGACTGAAGTTAGCATGTGAGAGGAGTGCTTCCAGTTTGACTCTACCAAGCACCGCAGGTTTTTTCAGGATAGTCCAATTTCCTCCTGTCGTAGCACTGGACCACTAGATAGTGTCCCTTACTGGACCTCTGCGAAGAATATTTTAGAACTGATAGGGTAACACTAGACAAATAGGCATTACTGTGATAATATCTCGAACGTGTAGTGCCGGCAGTGTAGGTAGCGTTTATACAATAGGCTTCGGGTCTTAATTAGAATCAATCTAACTGAGAAATCCAACAAGAACTTCAACGTTTCGAGCGAAGGTTCTTCGTCTGGAAGTTAGTAAATGGACCTTACTGCGCCTCCTAGGAATTCCACACTAGACATCTAAGTACAAATAAAGTTTAGTTTTATTTAGGTTTCCTCCTGTAGTAACACTGCAACAATAAGTGCTCTTACTGGACATCTAGGAAGACTGTTTAGACAGAACTGACAGAGCTATCCAGCATAAACAAAGCTAGTTAATCAGTTTAGTTTACTGTAAGCTGTCCTAGCTCTACTCTCTATTACCTCCCACCAGCTTTCAAGTTCTAACCAGTGTTTCTTATTTCAGTACGTGGTTGGTACTTGTTCATCGAAACTTCGTCACCAAAACAACCAAACGACACAGCACGATACATCTCACCAACGACAACAAAAGCCAAATCTTGTCTTCACTTCTACTATTATATGTACGGCACACATGTGGGAAAACTGCAGGTGGGTATTTTTGTATATTCTTACCTCTCCCTGGAGGTTCAGTTTTCACCTGGGTTTGTTTGTTTGTGTGTGTGTTTATCTGTGAGCACGATAACTCAAATAATATCAAACATTTCAATACAAAAATTTGTGGAGCTAATGGCCTCAGACCAGGACAAATCGATCAAATGTTGGTCTATTGGAGTAAAATTGCTTGAGAAATTTACAACAGTTTTTCTTGCTTTCCCCGGTTGAACAGCACTGAATGCGTAATTACCTGTAGTTCATGTATAATTTATGCATGAATACTTGACTTAATTTGCTATGTATATGCCATTGTAGGTATACGTGAAGTCTGGGGGTATGATGGGATTACCGGTGTGGAGTCGCTATGGAACCCATGGTAACGCCTGGCATCAAGCACAGGTTGCCGTAAACATTAAAAATACCTCATATCAGGTGAGAGTGTAGATAAGTGAGCCACTAAGCGGTATATATCACAGGAGTATTAGGTTGAGTCAATTGTCTCAATAGAGAGTGAAACTGATGTCCAATATACATTTTTTAGGGATTTACTTTCAGTACCTAACACATTAACCACAAACTTGATCATAAATATTCTAAGTTGTTGGCCAAGGTACCATTGCCATCATCGTCACCATCATCTAGCGTATCCGTAAAATTTGTTCCCTATTGTATATCACTATAGCAAGTATTTCCGCATGATTGGCCGGTTTGAGCAGGAAGAATGGAATTGGGTAGAAGTACGATAATGTGAAGGTGGTATTTCAAGCAGTAAAAGTATGCAAAATACATACAGTATGCTAAAAAAAAGGAATTTGCGACGTTTTCGGCATATGTTTAAAACCCGTAACAGGAACGTATGTAAAGTGTGCTTGGTGTTCCTGTATTTCAAAAGGAACGGCGAATCAAAAGGAACAATGGTTCCGACCTGAATACCGTAAATTGTTCCTTTTGCTTTATGTTCCGTAAATGGGAATCGTTTAAGAACGGATTGAATTAGGAACGTCAAACTTCGTTCCTTTTCATTGTTCCGCTTGATAGGACTAAAATGTTCTACTCTGTTGGTTTGCTAATATTTGTTCCCTTATAAACTTGTTCCCTTATAAGTTTACCGAAAGGGAACGATATTTCATGCAGATGTCGTTCCCTTATTTCGTTCCTATTACAAAAACTGAATATTCTGCCATTGGGAACTATAAGAACAACTCGTTCCTATTTTCAGAAACGGAACAATATAATACAAGTTGGTTACAACCTCTTGCTATTTATTACCGTCGAACCAGGTGTTTTAATATAGGTTTAAAATATCTTCAAAGGTTCATTTAGTTTAAAGTTAGGTTTAAAGTTTAAGTGAAAATAAGTTTAAAGTAAAAAATTTAAAAATTGTGCAATTCTACTTAAACTTATTGGTATATACCTGGTTATTAATATGAAATCTATAGTAAACCAGATATAGTGTTTTACTATAGATTTATATTGGTAGCCAGGTAGGCAGTTGTTTTGCATTTTAATAAGTTTAAGTTGAATTGCGCAATTTTGAAACTTATTAACATGCAAAACAGCTGGCTACCTGGCTACCATATATAAGATTAAACAGGTTGTTAGGAATATATTTTATAAAATAACATGTATATAACGCGTGTTCTGATTGGTCGAAACCCGTGTTTGGATCAGGCCATCCAAACACGGAAGACTATCGTGTTGTTGTTATTTTATAAAATAATTAGCTTTATAGTTTCACGTTTGGATGGCCTGATCCAAACACTTGGAATGTTGCCGAGTTAAGAAAGCTCGCAAAATCACTCGCCTTCGGCTCGAGATTTCGCGCGCTTTTCTTAACTCTCGCAACATTCCCGCGTGTTTGGATCAGGCCATCCAAACACGGAAACCATAAAGTAATTGTATAATCTGGAACAATAAAGACCCTTTTGATTTGTTACTGTGTATTTATGGACAATATCACAAAGGAGGTTAAAGCAGCGTATAGTTTTAGCAAATCGTAATGCACTTGGCATCAATTGGAAAGCTAAATTCATGCAGTCTGCATACCAATGCATATATCTCTTTTAATATAAAAGCCAAACCGCTCTCGATCGCCGAACATTTGTTTGAGTTTTATGTCTGCACATAAGAAGCCTACAGTTGACTGGAAGTCGGTTGACGGTGCATTTTCAAAACCAAGACGACTGCATTTGGTGCAAGGTAGCGATGGGCTGAACCATTGTCCAATAACTAGCTGCGATCATCCAAGATTCGCAAGCCGAAGAGGCTGTCGTAAGCATGTAAAAGCAAAACATGCCTGGTATCACTATTTCGACGAGAAGCCAAACGTAGCCGTCGATACTTTGCTCATCTCTCCGACGACGGGTCAAAAATACCAAGCTGCTCGACAGATAATGACTTCGCACGTTCTTTTACGCAATGGCTACAAAGCAGTTGTGGCGGGGGGAAATCTCTTAAACAAACTGACATTTCAGTAACGAGAGCCTTGAAGTTTGTAAAGTTTTGCTGCGACGAGAGTGGCGATGCGGAAGAAGAGATGCTTTCCTCTCCAAATTTTATCGACTATATCTTGGGATCTCCGCAGCTTTTGACGAATTTCGTCGACAGCCTAGACAAAAAATGGGGTATTGGGCAATCGGGAAGGATTGCTTACGTTTCAAGCATAGCAAATTTATTGGACTTTCGCAAGTTTAATGCACCGCCTGCATGTGTGCTTCAAAACTTTGCCGTTACCGAGGTTTATGTGAAAAGAGGTCGAAAGTGCCTGGCTAAAGATATGAGATCAAATTGGACAACCGATTTAGACATTGAATCGCTGGAATAGCGTAGATGTTGGGCCACCCTTTCCGAAGTACAATCCGTTATTCCATTTCACATGGAACATTATGAATCAGTTTTAAACATCAGCATGACAAATCCTAGTTCAGTAAAGCCGGGCGACGTAACGTTTGCGACCCGATTCATTGCATCATACTTGTTTCTCAAAGTCAAAGGTTGTCGGTCTATGACCTACCAGCACCTAACTTTGCGTATGTTTGAAAGTGCCAAAAGAAATGACGGAATGGTAGATCAGAAAATTTTCAAAACGGCCAAACGATATGGATTTGATAGTGTATATTTCGACGAAGTTAGCATCAAATTATTAGAACAATATATCACGTACGTTAGACCCCTTCTATCTCCTACTTGTGACTACATTTTGGTGAATCGAAATGGTAAACAGTTTCAAAAACTTACGGAACTTTTTAGCGTGTTAGTGTTCGAAGCTATCGGAAAGTACATCCACCCAACTAGGTACAGACAAATAATTGAAACCCAAAGTTCCGCTGTGCTTCTACCAAACGAACAAAAGTGGATATCAGAAGACCAAAAGCACAGCTCGAACGTTGCCCGTATTCACTATCAAAAGATACGCTCACGCGAAGTGACCATCAAAGGACGCTGGTGCATGAAAAAATTAGTTGCAGTAGAATGTGAGAAAGTTAAGTGACGAGAATAACGACATGGACAATGACAACGACGACGCTAACTGTTTTTATTCACGGGTTCCAGAAAACGAGGTCGCAACAGTTACTCCAACTAATTCGAGCGAAAAATCATCTCAGCGCCGTTCTGGTATCCGATTCACAGCTGAAGAAGTCAAGTACATTAAAATTGGCATGAACAAATTTGGCTTACGTTGGTCGAAGATACTGCGTCATCCCGACTTCATTTTTAATCCCTGCCGCGTGGCCTGGGTCCGGAAGAGTCCAAAAATCTCGTTCTTTTTTGGTTCGCTTCAACTTCGCCTTGTCCTTTCGTGCACTGAATGTATACAATTCGCCTTTCTTTATTTTAAAAAAGCCATATTTGATGAGGCATGCGACTTTCGACATATACGTTTGGTCGTTCAATACCCATCCTCCTGGAGGTGAATAGGTACGAATAGTCTAGCTGTCTGTAACTTCCTCGTCAGGCGATGCTTCGTTTCACAGTTGTGGGAGTTTTACCGGTAACAGTTGTCCCACTGTTACGGTACTTGCTTCTGTATTGCTGCGTGCGTTGTCAGTTTTCTCTGTTCGAGTGTCCATTCTTTCCTCGTCACGCGATAGTTGGTCAGAAGGTTGCGCTTGTTCTTGCGGGAACGGTGGTTCTACTGTTACGGTAATTATCTTGCTGCGTGCGTTGTCAGTTGTCTCTCTATTTTCTGCTGATATTGTTGACTTCGGTTGAGGGCTCTCTCTGACAATGTTGTCTTCAGTCAACTGGGATCCTTCCATGTCGTTCCTACGTTTCTCACCATCGGAGGAGGAGGTGTTATATTCTTGGATTTCTTCACTTGTGCTATCGTCGTCGCTGTTTAGCTTCCCACGAGCAGCTCTTCTCTTCCGCGCGAGACGTCGCGAACGTAACTCGGCCGCAAAATTGTCATGGATTGTTTGCGACAATTCCTCAACGACATGAGCGTCCTCCTCGCGCAAATCAGCATTGCAAATACGTCGTACCTGTTCGTCGCTGAGGAGACTTTCCCCTTCGTTTGCACCAATTGTCAACGGTCCAGAGTGATTTGGCTCGTACCAGAGCTCCTGTGGATCGATGTGCTCGCGGTTAGCGTTGATTTCTTCCGCAATCCAGCCAATGCAGTCCATCGCATGATCGTAAATCCACCTGTCGATTCCCGGTAGAGTTTGAGGCAATGATGTTGTTGTGAATATCTGGATTCTGCGCTGTACGTTATCGTCTTCTTTACCAAAATTTGGGAGGTTATTGGTGGTGATGTAGAACGGGCTGTTATTCAATACCGTCTTTGGTAGACCGTGCTTCGCCGCAGACACCATCCATCCGCCTTGAAGGATGCATTTGGCAAGGTCGGATTGCATCGTGCTGGCCGACCACTCGTCCACGACGACCAGCTGAGTTTCGTTGTTAATCATTGCAGCTGAAATTGTCTTTCGTTCGTGAGGGACGCAATGTAGCCGGCGGGGATAACTCGATGAAAGATGTTGGACCAAGACGTTTTGCCCGAATCTTTGGGACCAACCACTACCAATTTCCTCACCTTGTGAGGCATGCTGAACGCGAGCAGGCACTGATAGAGCTTATTCAGAGAGCGTACTCGCACGTCGTCATCGGGGAAAGAATTTACAATACCTTCCCGAAAATACCCTGGCTTCGGCGGTTTGGAACTGTCATAGGGCACAAAAGATCTTGGCGACAGTTTTCCACGCATGGATTCCGGGATAGGGCAGACGACGAAGTTTCGGGCTTTGATCGAGAAACAGTACCCGTTTGAAACCTCGATGTGATCCACGTTAAACTTGATTTGCTGAATTATTGCGCATGCTGGATGAGACAGAAGTCTTTCGACCGCTTGAAAATGCTGAATCAGCTTGGTACGTAACACTTCGTTAGGCAGAAGTTTATGCAAGTAACTGGTTACATCCATCATTTTTACAAACGTGAAATTTGACCCCTCTGGTTTGGTGTAAATTTCTGAACGATACAAGGCGTGGTCGCATAACCTCATGCATTTATTGATCTTGTTTATCAAGGCTGCAACATCGTTGTTGGATGAGAACGGTGGATTGTCCAACTTTACAACGCATGCGTTACCGACATCAACAACAAGTTCGTCTGATTCTAGCTTTGTAACTGCTGTAGCTACAGGATCCCGAAACTCGCTTTCGTTTACGACGATTATACAGCAGGGGACATTGGGGAAATGAGTTGAACCAAACTCGGGTGGATCATCGTCTTCATCATGATCGGACGGCGTTCCCTCGGAATTCATGTAGCAATACACGTTTGATATTTGCATCATTTCCTGGATGGTGCTGTTGTTGTGATCCTTGACCACTTGGAATAACTGTTTTGCAGCTTTTTCCATTTCATTATTGGTATCAGATGATTTTCGCACTCGAATTGGCGTTACCTCTGCATCTAATTCTTCATTGTGAATGGTGGAAAACAACATCTTCTCGTTGCAAGTTGCGCATTCCTTGTACACGACGAAGTAGGCAATCGCTGGGTAGCTTTCAGGCGTGTCACTTGTTTCGTTGTCGTCGTCATTCGCAGATTTTGCGTTGCACATGACACTTGTAACACAGGAAAAAAGAATTGAACGCCGTTCATTGAAGAAACTACTTGGTCAAGGCGAAGTCGCTTTGAAGCGATCTGATGTCTTGCGAGGTCAATGTCTGTTTCACAAACCCTCCAAACAGCACGACATGCTACTGCCTCAACGTTTTCGGTGATCTAGACAAATTTAATAAATTGACTGCATAAATTGCCGTTAATTCAGCTGCATGACATGCTATTGACCGCAGGGCCATTACAATCAGTTAATTCTGCTCAATAAACTTACCAATGGCAAAACGTTTGCTCGAAGTGAATTCTGATCCTTTTTTAGTCCAATTGCTTGCGAGGCTGCGGTGGCATTTTCAAGATGTGGTTCGAAAAAGAAGCGTTTTGTAAATCGTCTGTGGTTTTTAAGCGTTTTGAAGTATGTACACTTGCATAGCAATGAAGTGGAACAGAATAACTAACTTTGGTCACCATCATCGCCTTCAGTACAACCATTATCGTCACCATCATTATCGTCACTACCATCACCACCCTCATCATCGCCATCACCATCAAAACCATCATCGTCATCACCATCACCATCATTGTTACAACCACCATCATCATCACTATTATCATATTACATCAGATGAAGGTTTCAATTTGCTTTTTATTTTAATTTGCAGTATGTTATCGAAGGTGTACGTGGTAACAGTTTCTTGGGGGATATTGCCATTGATGATATCTATCTGATGGATTCATGTTCTGGTAAAACTATTCTTTGCTATTCTTTTAATTCTAGACGTGTTCTTGTCTCGTTTAATGCAAAAATTGTTATAGATTAGATAATTAGTATTGTTTTGGTTTTATCTGAAGATATAGTAGTTTTTAAAAGAGGAAGTCTGGGTTGAATTACTGTAGTGGCGCTGTCCTTGTGTTTCCCCGTGAAATCTGTTTCCCCTCGTAACAAAATTCCCTATGATGACCGGAACTGAATGCCTATTGCATTATCAGCATAATGTTCCATGTTATTAAAAATGCGCGGGCTTTTGTGCCAAATTTAAAACAAAAGTCAATTTCCTTTTAAAACAGTTATATAATAACAGAAGTGAAGTAGTGATCTTTACCACAAGCCATAAATTATTCTAAGTTGTTAACTTCAGGCAACATCAAAGCTACATAATAGTAACTCACATGTTGTTGAGGTTTGTAATATACAGTTTTATAGAAGGTGTTTGTAGATGGAATACTCGACCGAAAATGTATATACATTTTTAGACCTAGCAAGGAACAGTTGCCAAAAATGAAACTTAAGCCCTCTGGCAGGAAGGCCTAAATTGCATTTTTCGCAACTGCTCCTGGCTAGGTCTAAAAATGTATATAAATTTTCGTTCGAGTATTCCATCTACAAACACCTTCTACAATTAGCCCTGTCGGACGAAATTCCAAGAAAAAATCTATATACAGTTTATAATAATAATAATGGAAATTTTATTATTTGATCAATGTTTACATACTACAATGATTACCAGTGTCTACTTGAATTAACTCTCTATATATGATAAAAATATTAGTATGACATTAGTTCTGGGTTATCCCATTCTTTGTTACGTTTACAAAATATATAATATGAGGACCTGATGCAAGTGTTAATAATTTTCCTAACAAGATATTTTCTACATTGCTCGTCAAATTTCAGATCTTTCAGCATTTCAACAAAGTCTAGTGAGGCGGATTGATTGAAAACTCCTAGTGAACTGATAGATAAATTGACAAATTTGACCTTATCATATTTGTTGTGATGTTCCTTAATAATAATAATAATAATAATAATGATTTATTCAATAAGATCCACAAAGTGGCTCTTACCCTATTGAAGATTACATGAATAACATTTACAATAATATTAGAGACATTATATAGAGAATAATACATGGGTGCGCGGAAATACCAGACTTATTTCGAGTGTTGAACATGATATCTCACTCGTTCGCTGCGCTCACTCGTGAGATATCATGTTCAACACGAGAAATAAATCTGGTATTTCCAAGCATCCATGTATTTTTCTGTTTATTATATAAAGGACTGTTTTCTAAAACAAAATAAAATAAAATAAAATATCCATTTTCATAAACTTCAAAAGCGATAATTTTCACATGTGAGATTATCATAAATAATCTCACATGTGAGATTATCAGTTTTATCAGTGCTCAAAATCTCTATAAAGCACTATACTTTATATAATTAAAATTTTAAAAGTATACTATAATAAAGCTATAACTATATAACTAATTTAGGTATATAAATATGAATGGTATATGTAAGGGTGATATACTTGACTGTGTATATGTATGTCATATACTTGCACGCTGTTTAAGAATAGCTCTAACCTCTGTACAAAAATGATTGTAGTTGTTTATAGTTTTAATATCGTTTGGTAGGCTATTAAAAAGTTCAGACGAAATGTCCTGAAAGGTTCCCTTTTCGTGGGGTCTAACAAGGTTCATAGTAGTACTTGATCGCAAATTTCGCGCCGGCTTGTAGGTTTGAAGTGCAATATAATTCGGCCAAGTGCTGGGAACAGATAGCTTTGTGAGTAGTTTTAAGTAAATTAAAATCTCGTCGCTCACGCATCGGCAGCCAGCCAAGTCTGGATAATTGTTCCACAGTGTTAACATATTTTCCAGTGACAAAACTGCCTGCTGAGTACTGGATCTTTTGTAACCTTTTAAGAAGGTAGTCAGGTAACGGGTTAAAAACTAGGTCACCATAATCCATCTTTGATAGAACAAGCTGCTCGGCTAATTGTTTTCGCAAGTGAAAAGGAGTGAAATGTTTTATTTTCCTGAGAGTGGTAAGATTGCCATAGCAGGTAGATGACAACGATGTTATATGGTCATTCCAAGTGAGATTTTCGTTAATATGTAGACCCAACAATTTTGTTGCACGTATATATACGCTCTAAAGGTTTACCGTTAGCTGCAAGGCTTGTTTGATATGCATTTAAAGAATGAATTTTCGCCAACTGAGGAGTAGACAAAATCATACATTTCGTTTTGCCAGGATTGAGAGCTAAGTGCGAATCGCTGGACCATTCTGTTAGCTGAGATAAGGTGGCGTTCATTTCTTCTTCACACTTTTGGAGATTTATACACTTGCAGTGTTTATCCTCGAGCCGGCGCGAAGCGCCGTGCGAGGGTACTAATTCCGCTCGGATATTTACGCCCGGGTATGTGAAAACATTGTGGAATTCAAAGTCGTCCGCCATTTTTTTTGTCATGGACAGGACTGGACCTTTTCGTAAGTTATGCGCATGCGCGAGTTCAAACCGAGAGAAGACTTCCATTTTGCAAACTTTTTTCAAAAAAGTTTTGCACTCATTTTATAAGTAAGTCTCTATGTAAGTAAGTTTATATGTTAAGTCTCCAAAACAAGATAAATGAAAATTATTTAGAGGACAAATTAACAAGAGGAAAAACAGTCGAAAGACCGAAAAAAGAGCGTTTTAAACGGGTAAGTGTCTATTTTGCATGATTGCTTTGCCGATTTATAGCATACAGTATAGTTTGTGAATTTGAAAATGTGTAGATCATTCTGTGTGGTCAATACAACATTGATTGATCTTAATAGTATTTTAGTATTAATTGAAATACGTTATAGAAAAATAAAAAACGTATTAAATCTCAAAAGCAAGTGTGAAATATAAAACTACTGCTCGAAAAGCAGTTGAAGTTTTATGAAAATTTCGAAACGTTTTGTGAATGTCTAAGGTTGAATGTTATAGTAAATCAAAGCTAAAAGAGTACATAATAGCATACCCACTTTATATAGTTGGGCAATTGATAATTTTATAGTTAAAAACAAAATAACAATATTTTGTAAAAATTAAAATATAAAAAATATATAGTGTTGCGTGTTACCATGGTTGCATTGGTCGACTCAGTACTTCATGTTACAATAACTTTTGGGGAGTAAATTGTTTGGTTCAAATGGGCGAGGGGATTCTGCATGCATGTATTTCTAGTAAATAGTTGTATCATCTGCATATTGGTAACAGGTTTCGATGTTATCAATGTTATCCTGTAAATCCGCTACATATAAATTGAAAATCATGGGACCTAGTATAGAACCTTGGGGTATACCAACGTTTATAGTCATGTTAGTTGAGATTTTATCATCTATCTGAACAAACTGCAATCGATTTGTTAAGTAGTTAAAAGTCCATTTAAGAAAATCTTTAGAGAAGTTTAACTTGTGCATCTTTTTAATAACCGACTTAAAACAAACGGTATCAAAGACTTTTGAAAAATCCGCCAACACCATGAGGGTAACTTCACGTTTTTTCGTTGCACGAATTATATCATCTTTAATACCGAGCGGAGTCGTGACGGTTAAGTATCCTTTTCGGAAGCCTGTAACGTTGTTGTTTGTGCTGCTGTTAGTTCGACGAAATCCACCATCTGAAGGGCAACAACCTTTTCAAACACCTTTGAGAGCGTTGGCAGGATTGATATTGGTCGCTGTTCATCATTTGAATTTGGATTATCTACCTTTGGGATTGGGGATACTCTAGTAATTTTCCAGGCCTTTGGGAAATAAGAATCCTTGATACATTTATTTATTAAACTTGTCATAGGCACGGCAATATGTTCGTTTACCATTTTGACAAATTTAATATGTATCTGGTCAACTCCTGTCGAACAGTCGGTACGGAGTCCCCTGATGATGTTAGCAACTTCACTAATCGTTACTTGCCGGAGTTTGAAGGAACCATCGCTATTGTTGGGCTAATTGTCAATCAGATCAGAAAGTTCATCAGGTGATGTCATCTGAGAGCCAATTGTTCTTTGAGCTGTCGTTGCAAAGTGTTGATTGAGGCTTTCTAAGTCCGCGCGTAAGGGCTTGGGATTTGGCTTTAAAATACGGTGAATAATTTTGCAGACATCACCAGCCTTACGGGAAGATAGTGCACTTTCCATAAAGAACTTACGTGCTGAACGTATTGCAGATTTTAGCTGTGCATTCCAAATCGATCTATAAGAACGCCATTAGTTATATGTGCTTCCTCTCGACGTTGGTCCCTTTGCAATTTTAGTTTTTCAATTTCTGGCGTTTTCATCCAAGGGCGGGTGGTCTCGTGACACGAATACTTCTGAGTGGACAGTGCCGTTCCAAGTAATCTCCAACTTGCTTATTGATTGTATCTAGTTGGTCATCAGGATCGTCATTGAAAAATCCTTGATAAACATTGCGCTGTCAAAAGTTCTGATATCTCTAATATATTTGTATAGTGGTTTAAACCGTGTAACTTTAACATTGACACATGCATATACTCCGTCATGATCGCTCACAATAGAGCATGGAACAACTCCAGATGCCACAACACTTGATGTAGAATTAGTTACAATATGATCAAGAAGTGTCCTTGATGTCCGGGTAGTTCTTGTTGGCTTTGTAATAATCTGGTAAAGATTGAACATATCCAGTAGGGTTTGATATTGTTTCATTGTTGCATTATTTGGAGATAACATATCGATGTTTATGTCGCCAGTAATATAGAGAAGTCCATCCCAATTTGCGCTTATGTCACCAAGTAAAGATTCCAGTCGATCCATCCAGTCTTGTGTAGTTAAGACACGAAATGAACGGTAAAACACGCCGACAAGCATTTTACTGTTTTTGTTCTTTCCGGGGAACTGAAGCCCAAGATGTCCAAAGTCTGGCTGAAGCTTTTCGATATCTTCTCTCCGTTTAAATATGAGTGATTCGCGGATGTAGGCACCAACGCCTCCGCCTCGTATACCATCTCGATTGCGAAAGACAGCCGAATATCCAGGTATAGAGACATATTCCAGTAGATAAGAGTTATCCATGAGCCAGGTTTCACTAAGTGTAAGTATATCAAAAGAATATTGGGACACAGTTAGTAAAAATTCGTTATATGTAGAAACCATGCTCTGGGTGTTTAAGTGCATGATTTTTAGGTGTTTGGAGCACTGGTCAAGAATGGAACGTATGTTGGCGGAGGTATTGGACATATCATTATGCGGTGAGTCAGATTGAATTTCGGCATCGTCCAAACTTGGAATTTCATGCATAAAAAATGGCATTAGACTGAGGGTGCACTTATGACAAGTCCAGTTCATAGGTATCGTAGAGAGAGTTTTAACATTAAAAAGGTTATTGCATTTCGCATGTGTCATGTCAAAACAAGTAGTGCATAGACAGCGTTTATGATTTTTAGCCACTGGTTTCTCGCATTCTACGCAACGAGGCGCCCTCTGTCTTTGATTATTCTGTGGACCAGGATTTTCTTCTACATCTCCACTTTTTAATAATAGGTTGAACGTAGCTATAGAGTTGCTGTAGTAAGTTGTTCTTGTGTGACACCATTTTCTGCGTTCATAATATATTCGCTTCGGTTTGGGGATTCCGTATTGTTCATGATTGATTAATGATTCAATTGCTCTTGGGAGAATACTACGACTAAAATCAAACACAAGTGATACGAATTTTTGTGTGGGAGAATGGGTCATGGGGGTGAAGTACTCCGGTTTAACATACTGTACTGTTGTAAAGCTGTGTACATCCCAAAAGACTCATTAAGGCCTTATGCTTTCCTCCTGTGGGGGATCTATAAGCCCCACTAGGAGAGACTGAATGCCCTATAGGGGTCATAATCCCCAATAGAGCCCTGCCAGAAGGGTAGCGACCCCCTCTAACATAAACCTGAACCACGAGGTCATAATCCCCTTGGCCAGTCCCTACGATTCGACTGATTATCTGTACATTAAGGTAACCTGAGTCTATGGGCCTGAAGGTGATCATTGGGAGCACTTCAACCCCGCATGACCATTTTATTTGTTACTACAAAGCATAAAATAAATTCAACAAAATACCAGTTCATATTTTACAAATAAGATTTTAATATGTCCTGAGGTACGATAGCAGTGCCCTCCAATGTTCGCATTGTTTCTAGGATATACCGTGACGTAGGTGCTTCCAGTGTTCTCTTTAGTACCAGTGCATATCCTCTGACTAGACGAGGTGGGTGGGTGGGTAAAGTTTCGCAGCTTTGTAACCTGTAGTGTGCCTCGTTGGAACTTTAGAACAAAGTGATCTCTTGCGAGCATGCTTTATCTATTGTATTCATTTTCCTGGTTTATGATTGGTTACAATTATGTCAAATTAAGCAGGTAACATTCTGATTGGTTGTAGGAATTTTGTGTCATCTGCCGTGCACGTGCACAAATGATGAATACAAAGTAACCTTTGATATTTCAGACATGATATAAACCAGGTGACCTTTCATCACCATCAGCCGCGTATTTTAGTTGTGATAACATGAAACTGTAATCAGACCCCTGAGTTATATAGCATTGAAATTGCCATTTGCCAATTACCGTGAGCATTGCTCCATTAACTTAAATTTATATTTTTGCATATAAATTGGCTTTAATGATTCAATTGCTCTTGGGAGAATACTACGACTAAAATCAAACACAAGTGATACGAATTTTTGTGTGGGAGAATGGGTCATGGGGTGAAGTACTCCGGTTTAACATACTGTACTGTTGTAAAGCTGTGTACATCCCAAAAGACTCATTAAGGCCTTATGCTTTCCTCCTGTGGGGATCTATAAGCCCCACTAGGAGAGACTGAATGCCCTATAGGGGTCATAATCCCCAATAGAGCCCTGCCAGAAGGGTAGCGACCCCCTCTAACATAAACCTGAACCACGAGGTCATAATCCCCTTGGCCAGTCCCTACGATTCGACTGATTATCTGTACATTAAGGTAACCTGAGTCTATGGGCCTGAAGGTGATCATTGGGAGCACTTCAACCCCACAAATACACAAAGTGTATTCCCCATAGACGAAAAAAGCCCACACATAAATATGCGAATTGGCATGTATACATATAAATATGCATATATGTATATATATGCGCACACACATATATTCTTAGATATAATATTATTCTCTCTTTTGCAATAGAATTAAGTTTTGGCCAGCATGGCTGATACTCCTGATAACGTAGAAGTAGGTGTCTGGATATAACGTTCATAGCAGTCAGATGACCACCGTCCTAAGGTTTTAATAAGCCATGACGGTAATTTTGCTTCCGCTGCAGTCGTTGCTGCACCTATTCTATAGCTATGACCAGCATAATTCAAAGCCTCGAAGCCAGATTTAGTGAGCAGCTTCCTAGTTTCAGTGGTTAAATTTTGTTTTGTGAGAGGTTTACCGGATGCATGGATAAACAGAGGACCAGTTGTGGGTGGTTGTAGTGACAGATAGTTTTGTAAAGCTTGTACTGGACAAATATCAGAATTAGTGGCCCCAACTGTTATAGTATGACCCAGGCGAAATGGGTCAGTCTTGGACTCTTAATATGGACAGTCATGGAATCTGGACCTTTGTGCCAAGTCTAGGTGCAAAGAGGACGCTATCTCGGGTAAGATGTATGTTCGGATTGAATTTACAGTTGCATGTTAACTCTCAAGACGGAGAAACCCAAAAAGGCTAATGTCATGGCTGCCCAGATCATCAGGAATCAAAACTTGGTGTTGGGTATGCCAAGTAACATTCTAAAAAGCCGCAAATGGTGGATTGTGATTGGGAGGCGGACTCTAATTTTGTCGCCATGGGAGCGTTTAATTCCTCGTAACACAAGTTGCAGGCGTAACATTTTGTGCAAATTTAACTGGAAACCATGCCGAATGTGGTAGTGACGAACTGCTGCTAAATATGTTTTTATGGAAGGATATTTGATAGATTTTGCAAGAAATGCGACAAATTCTGTCAACAGCACTTCGTCAGCTGGTATACACTGGTCAATATTTTTTCTCTTGTATAACTGGATGAATGTTATAAAGCGTTTTCTCCAGAACTATAAGTTTGTTGTGTTGCAGATGCTAGAGATAAATTTATATAATGTTGGATGTCCTCATTCAGAGAGTCATTACAGTTTCTGGAATTTGGCAGGGACTGGTATCTGCATCCGGAGCCAATTGTCGAAACCTCTGAAATTGAAAACGAGAAATTGCATCGGCTATGTCATTGTGTTTACCAGGAATATGCACAGCGTGGATGTATATATTGTGCCGCAAGGTTAGGAGTGTTAGATGACGCAGTAAGTCCATAACCCTGGGGATTCGGGAACGTTTAGTATTAATAATGGTCACCACAGCCTCATTATCGCAATGAAACCTAACCCGGTGGTCCTGAAGGAGGTCACCCCAGATATGACATGCTACAACTATTGCAAAGAACTCCTGCCAAGATATACTTATACCAGGCTGGCCTAGTCTTTGATTTGGTTTCCATGCTCCTGAAACCACTTCTTCCCAAAAATACCCCCAAACCCCAATGTGCCAGAGGCATCAGTATGTAGCACTAAAGTATCAGAGTCATGCCACTCTGAAGACAGAAAGAAATTTGCCCCATTCCAGTTGGAAATAAACTTCTTCCACATTTCAAGATCTTGGAAGAAACCAGAATTTAGCTTAATGTGGTGATGTGGTTTCTTGATGTTTCTAGTTAGAGCAATCATGCGTTGTAAGAAGGCCGCCCAGGGGCACTACTTTACATGCAAAGTTTAGGTGCCTATTAAAGACTGCAATTCTTTTAGAGTACAGGACCGTCTATGTTGAAATTGCTCAAAGATGGCATGCAGCCTCTCAATTTTGTCTCGAGGTAGACTGGCTTTCATGTTTACAGTGTCTAATAGGATGCCTAAAAACTCAAGTACTTGCGAGGGGCCTTGTGTTTTCCTGGAGCTATTGGGATCTTAATGCTTTCAAAGGTAGATAACATTTTTGTTAAACTTTGTTGACAAACCCCGTCCAAAGGTGGTGTAACTGCTGGGGCTCAATGAGAAGGAAATCATCAAGAATATGACATACAAATGAGATGTTACAGTTATGGAGTAGGATCCATTCAAGTGCATCTGAAAGTCGGTTAAAGATGGATGGGGCACCTGTAACCCAAATGGTAGAACCTTATCATAATAATACTTCCTCCCAGCACATGCCTAACAGCTCATAGTCATCTGGATGGATTGGGACTAGCCTAAAGCCGATTCAATGTCGGTTTTAGCCAGGAAGCAGCCTGAGCCAAAACGCTGAATACCCTTGATAGCATCATCTATTGTGATATACTGGAGACTAAAATCTTCTTTCGAAATGCTATGATTTATGCTGGTTGAGCCTGATTTCGGATAAGACAAATGAAAAATTGTGCGGAATTTGCTTGAATTCTTTTAGGTACCAAGCCAATTGGTGAAACCTGAAAATTCTGAAAGGGGGGAGAGTCAAAAGGCCAGCCATGCGGCCAAGAGAAACTTCAGTTGCTAAATTCGAGGAAACAGTTTCCGGATTGGCAAAAGCAGTAGGCAAATTTTTTGAAAACCTGGGGGTGCGTTGCCCCTGAAAACCTATGTGCACACCATGAGTAAAAACGTTACAAAGCTCTGAAACAAAATTTTTGTCTGGATGACCAGACAGAGCTTCTTCTAGGTTGTGAACAGAAACAGGGTAGGTAATGGTATTACTTCAGTCACGTTTTGATCTTGAAGTTTTGTGACCTCGTTTTGAGATTTGCTCATTATCCTCAGCTTGTGTGGATTTGAAGGAGGCAGAGATACCCTGGGTGTGGTTGATTGCACCTGTTACATAGGTGGCGGTATTGGCATGACTGCCGGGAACACAGACCCATTCGGTTGAATTCATGACAAGAGCCTCCTCGTTCGCCCCCTGAGGAAGCCCGGTTTTGGGGTCCATTGGCAAAAATTGGATATTGTCGTGCAAGCATATCCGGTGCTGTGGTAAATATCATCAGCCAAAGTTGTTGATCAAGAATGGACCAGTCGAGACTAGGGTTAAGTGCGGCTTTACATCGGAATTTGTGGTCGTATATACACCAACCCAGGCCCCGGTGAGTTTGGGCAGCATGGCGTATCAAACTCATATATTGATAAGTTCTTGGGCCCGACCGGGAAACTGATGGGTCATAACGCTCATATACGAGGTGTACGCGGTTGTCCACTGTTCAATATCGGTGATTCTAGCGGTTGGCTGAGATGCCTTTTGGCCTTAATCACCGTGTTCTCAAGCGTTAAGATTATGGGCTCATCGGATTGGTTGCCCATCGACATGTTTTTAGGTAGAAGTTTAGCTAAGTCAAAAACTCACCCGACTGGATTTGCTTGACGTATGTCGCAGGAACCTCGTGGAAGCCATTTCCGTAGGGAATTCGCTGTACTGTGGCGTTGGTCGACTGATTTGCAGTTAGTGTGGGAATATTGCCTTCGCGCACTTCGCGTTCGTCTAGGATGACTGGAATGCTGTTGGCCGCGTTGCTTCCACTAGCACAAGACGTCGAGTTTAACATTGCTTGGACGGCAGCCCGGGCTGCGTTGGACGCTATCTCGGCCGCAGCTTGTTCAATACAACGAGAGGCTATCGACTGAATTTGTGCCTGCTGCGCTTCTGAAAGAAGTTGTTGCGATTCCATAGGCAAGGTTAGTGATTCCGTAGGCGCTGGTTGCGAGTCTTCGTTTGTAGACACGCGTAAATTCACGTTAGTTGTGGCGTGGTGTTGTAAGCGAGCAACTAACGCATTTCGACGTCCATGTGTTGGTAGTCCTTTCTCGGCGCACTGTCTTCGAAGACTTGTAATGGTATTAACTACATTATGTCTGATGTTGGAAACGTTATTGCTTGACGCACTTCCTTCATTTGCATTTCGTATTCTTACGCGTCGAACTGGAGGCATAGCGATGAATTATTTATAAGCAATCGATGAATAAAAGTTTCGCAGCTTTGTAACCTGTAGTGTGCCTCGTTGGAACTTTAGAACAAAGTGATCTCTTGCGAGCATGCTTTATCTATTGTATTCATTTTCCTGGTTTATGATTGGTTACAATTATGTCAAATTAAGCAGGTAACATTCTGATTGGTTGTAGGAATTTTGTGTCATCTGCCGTGCACGTGCACAAATGATGAATACAAAGTAACCTTTGATATTTCAGACATGATATAAACCAGGTGACCTTTCATCACCATCAGCCGCGTATTTTAGTTGTGATAACATGAAACTGTAATCAGACCCCTGAGTTATATAGCATTGAAATTGCCATTTGCCAATTACCGTGAGCATTGCTCCATTAACTTAAATTTATATTTTTGCATATAAATTGGCTATAATGTGCATATTTTAAAGTTTGAAATTAGCCGAAAATGATCAATAACAACGTTCTTTAACTCTGCAAGATCTGTAGTGGAAATATCGCTCATCAGTAGGATTTCCGATCATGAAATAGGTTTGGTTTCTCGAGTAAACTGTCGACGGCTGTAGGAACAGAAAATTCTTAGTGAAAAATAATTCGCTTCATTGCCCACGGCCACGTTGTTCAGAGACATATCGTAACACTGCAGTAGGATTTTGTCCCTTTCCGATGGCAATGTAGTTTCCATCCAAATCACGGAATTCATTGCAGCAAAGCGCTCCATATTTGTCCGTTTAAAAGCTGTATCAAAGTAGCGGGATAAAGGATTCAGTTTGAACAAATTTCTTGGCAAAACCAATGAATAATACGATTCATTGCTCCCCCTCCGATCATAACTCTGCGAGTTTACATCTATTTGCGACTCTGTTTTCATCAGATCTACAGGAACAATTCCACCAGAACATTTATTGTGTGAAGCTCCAACTGCTCGTTCGAAATAACGAAATGAAAGGCTTAAAGTAAGACTGAAAACAACAAAAATTGTAGACAGCCATAAAGCACGTCTGCACGCCATACTTTTGCGTCGTTGAAGATATACATTTAATTGCTACTAATTATATAAGAGTATGTACTCGTGTTAAAAGCAAACTAAACATTGTTTTCGACTTATAATTGTTTTGTTTTGCTTACTACATGCAAACTAAATGTCTAAAGAACTTACAAGGGACGATGTATTTTAGATACATACATGTCGATATTAAAAACTTGTCTTGATACCGTCATATCGACTTCATGTCCTTAAAATGAGATGTATTTCAAAGTACAAAAAGTCTAAAAATCAATATAAAGAACAAAAAGAACAAAAGAACATTCATATGATTCTGTACATAGATCCGCCCTCGACTACATATCGTCATTTTGGAAATGAATGTAACAATAATATGCCGGTAATGCAATAGGCATTAATTCCGGCCACCATAGGGGATTTTGTTCCGAGGGGAAACAGATTTCATGGGGAAACGCAAATCACTGTGACACCGCTCTCAAACACGACTTACTTCCTGCTTCAATTCTAAACAATAGATGCACTATCCAGTCTAATTCAGTGCCTATACTATATATATATATATATATTTAGTATAGGTCAGTGGTTAAACTTTTTCACAAGCACATGTACAATCCAAGCTCGAAGAGTATAATGGGAATGAGATATTTTATACACTAAAATGTATTATAAATCGCCTCATGGGATAAGCAAGGGATGAGCATTTACGCAAGATTGAGAACTATTTACAATGGAGAATTATTTTCTTGACAGAAATAATAGGATTGGTAGTGAAAGAAGCAACATTTTACTTACAAACTTCAACCGTTTGTCGCCGACAAATTCAATACAAACCCAGAAAGTTATGCACGGCGTATACCTCTGGGAATTGCCAAAACGAAAGAGAGCTATAGTCACAGCCATAGGCTACTTCATTGGCTACATTTAACAGCTAGAAATATTGAAATGAGATATCCCATCTGGCTGTTCGCGCTTGGATTGTACATTTGACTATTGCCTTGGGACAACCTTAATTCAAATAGCTGTATACTCTTCACGACAGAAGTATAAATACAAAACAGAGATATTTTCAAATTAGGAATATTATAATATTAAAATAAATAATAGCACCACAATAGAACTTCTTTAATAATAGAACTGTAGGCGCTAATTTACTAAAATTTAATTAAATTCACAATGCCAAACGACTTGCGTCCCTCTTGTTCCTTGTGACAACGTCTTCAATTTTAACTCGGCCACCTCGGTGAAATGACGGCCAGCAGCCATTGTTGAAGTTCAACGGTAAACATGTTTGTTGGGTCGTTATCAAAATCGTTAGTGATAAAAAAACACGACGACAATACCCCTGGCGACAAAAACTCAAATTACTGAATTCAAACAAAAACCCAACATTTCTGTTTATCACTTTTTTAATCATCACTCAGGGCAACATGCGCAAATTTCCAATAAAATTAATAAATATTTTAACTAACAGACTAGAGCTATTACAGCTAGCAGCCATAAGAGAGGTCGTGTAAATGTACATTAGGAGTCTTCCATATACATTACAGTAGATGGATTTTTATCTATGGCACTGCATGTCATAATAGTTTTCGGCAGGGCAATTCTACCCGATACCCCCTCCCCAACGAAAACGGGATAGTTTTGCCCCTGTTTGGATGTCACCGAAGCATTATTCTTTTGTCATATCATTTTTGCTTTTACATGCGAAATTCTTTTTCAACAAACCATGGCCTTGTTTGCAGGTGTTGAATGGCCAAGCGGTCGATATGGTCTTCCTAAGCCAAGGTCAGGATGTCCAAGTAGTAAGACGAGTGTATGGCGTGAGGGCTGGAGGTTTCAGGATATGGAAGATGACGATAAGAGTTGGGTTAGTCGGTCGAGGATATCCAGTGGGTCTCATATGGACGTCAGACTTATTGGAGATAATAGAAATGTAAACAGGACTTTCTGCATGAAACAAAACACTGAAATACAAACAAGGTCTTGGCCTAAAGGTAAGGTTTCTTCTTTAACGCATATACAATGATTACACCTGTCACAGCCATTCATATGTAACATTATAAATCATAATTATTTTAGCATAAATACTAAAATATTTTTTAAAGATGTTTGAAGCGAAACCAGGATGATTCTTAAACGCTCTCTGGTTTAATATATACTACTTACTAACTGAGCGTGAGGTCTGTACGGTAAAATATCAAGCTGAGGTCATGCTGTATTGACCGAGCGATAGCGAGGTCAATACAGCAAGACCGAGGCTTGATATTTTACCGTACAGACCGAACAGTCGAAGTTAGTAAGTTGTTTATTATATGGCATTTCAGACAACAAAAAACAATTCATTTTGCCAAAAATTGGTCACGCGAGGGCAAAGTACAAAGTCCGAAACTCAAAGCCGGTCATTTTCAAATGTCAAAATAATTTCAATAATACGAATTTGTCTTAGTTTTTTTACAAATTTATCTAATCTTAGCTTAGTAAAACTACTTTACAGTACCATTTATAGAATAAAATATAAAATTAATAGAAAATATAGTGATATTGAGCTATCGGATCAAGGACAAAAACAACTTTGCATGTTCGAAAAAACAATCGTAAAATTTATTACCTTAATATTTCGACTTGAGCCAACAAAACTTGATTTTATCCCTTGTAGTTATCCCTTTTCCGTATTTTCCGTTTATTTTTCATTAATTGTTTTAAATTATTTTTAAGGATTTTTTAATGCTTTTATTGGTTTGAAATGTGTTCAAGTCGTCGCAGGGCAATAAGAATACCGTATTGCCCGTGGGCAATACGGGAAAATCCTGCCTCGTCAGCGACCAATCAGATTGCGAGAATTACCAAAACAAGCACTTGCCATATAATAAATTTATATATTCTACGAGCTTTCGACTGCCAGTCTGCAGTCTTCGACGGGTAATATTATGAATGTCAGTCGAAATCTCGTAGAATAAATTAATATATTGAACCAGTATGAGAGAGCGTCCAAAACTTAAAATACTAAAATAAGAAAGTCAAAACAATGGGTGAGTCGATGGGGTAGGGCTGTTTGGTATGCCCATATACTGTAAATATCAGCATTGAATCCAATATCAGCACATCGGTACACGTTTTTCAGTCATATTGATATACTGAAATTTCCAATCTACCAGAATTTTTCGATATGCGGTAATAATCGATTTTGTTGTATTACAATACAAAGAAGTAGAAGTTTCGTGTTTAACCTAATAGGGCCATTTATACGGGAGAAAATAAGTCGCAACTTACATAAGACGTGTCTCATATAAGACGCGAACGCACTCGTATGAATGGTCAAATTCTAGTAAGTCGCGACTTAAATAGAAACAGAGGTTCAGACTGGTCCACAATAAGTCGCGACTTATTAGAATTTGATCATTTATACGAGTGTGTTCGCGTCTTATATAAGACGCGTCTTATGTAGGTCGCGACTTATTTTCTCCCGAATAATGACCCTACTGTCTGTCTACAATGAACTGGCGACTCTTTTGAAATTGTCACAAGCAGTGTTTCCACTTTTCAAAATCGAAATATCCTTCAAGATGCATAATTTTTCCAGTATACTGATACCGGAAATTTCTCACTGTATAGTTACCGCAAAAAAATGAAAAGTCAAAATGATCCCTTTCATGTCGTTCACGTTTTTGGAGTTATTGAGCCCCCCATTTTGTTTTGACAGGTTCATATTGTATTTACAAGAATAAAGACGCAGCGTGTCCGAAAAGTATGACGTCAGGCTGGGTGATATGGGATGATGAAAATGATAGAAACTTGAATAGAAAAGGAGGATCGCTGCCCGATGGTTTATATTTATATTATGATACCGAAATTTATTACTGTTGTCAAACTGACGGCAACTGGTATGATTCAATTGAACTACCAGTTGTTGAACCATTTTATTTATTAACGTCCAGCTTTACTACTACTCCCAAATGTCAGATGGTCAAGTGGGCATTTAGTTACTTGGAATATATTGTGTTTGATACAGAAGATCATGATAATGAGGATAGCCAGGGAGGGGATCACGTGTTTACTGAGAATGGAAGAACTGTATACTATTGCTACTATGAAGGTACGTTATAAACCAGTTCGTAATTTCGACTGCGCATCCAAATGACGCGTTCTACGTCAGGATAAATATTGCAGTTGAATCATAACATGTACCTTAGACTTAATTGATTATTTAAAATATGCGTATCAAGAATTGGACTGTCCAATCATTCATTAAATCCAATCAATCATCTGGCATTAAAGTAAAAATTTGTTGATAACGAAGCGAACATGATTTGTCGGTTGGCAAACAAAATTAAATTAGGCAATTGTGGACATTTTCATTTCAATTTCTTATTGTTTATGTTTAATCAAGTAAGCCTTTGCATAATTTTTAGAGTCAAAACAATAGGTGACTAGATATATGGAGAACAGTTGGATTTTCATCACAATGAAAAGACAATGGCACATTCCGATCACTGGATCGTGATTGGATGGCACTATTGTTATGATATATTAGTGTTATGAAAAAGGATATTGTTTAGTTTTATGGCCTTGATTTTTAAAATTCTTTAATTCTATTTCAGATTGCGGCCGTACAATGATGACTAATTCTAGCGGTTCATTTAGATCACATCAAGCACCAGTTAGTGAAATGGGTCCGCACTCACAATATTGCTCTTGGTCAATTACGATTGCTGAAACATTTGTCGTTTCATTGAGTTTCAAAGAACTGACTATACCAAGCTGTGATGATACATTTCTACGAATATACGATGGTTTAAATGACACAGCTCCGTCGCTTGGTACATATTGTGGTTCAAATGCAACCAAACAAGTCGAGATTTTATCATCTACAAATAGTTTATACATTGTGTCAAATTCTGGAAGTTATGGAAGATATTCTAAAAGTATTTTTTGGTTTTATGGCCAATATAAGAATTTGACAGGTTGGTATTATTGTACATGTAATAATTTGTGGGGCAAACACAGTAGAGCAACAATCGGCATGACCCTAGGGACAAGTATTCCCATGGGGACGAGGCGATTTTTTTTACCATTGTGTATTCTCGCGAATACGGTGCATCCCTTATGATTGAATAGCATGGATATACTTGTGTCCATTTTTGAAAACATCTAACTCTTCTGTTTTGCAAGGCTTCAGCGTTTCGTGAATATTTTCACATTTATCACATTTTTTTTACGATTTTAGAAAAACAACCAATCAAACGCGCTGCAATTTCACCATCTCAAGGCAAGTGGGTTTTGTCTTAATTACATTCAGATGTATTTTAGTATTGTGTGGGTTGTATGTAGTGCAATATCGCGCGGTATTTAGTGGTGTACGGTGTTAGTTATGTATAGTGTATGTGGTGTGTAGGGTGTGGTGTGGTTTGTGTGTGTAGTTAAAGATAAACAGAAGTTCGTCCTACTGTTCGTGCTACTGATTAAAGTCCTTTAATGCTGCTTGAATGAAATTTTGACTATAGTATTAGAAAAACCTCTCAAATACGCCTCAGTTGAATTCTTTTCCAAATAAACATATTTTTTCCCCAAATAACAGTAAAATCCAAAGTATAAAATGCTGATTGTTAGCATAATTTCACGATATTTTAACAGTTTTCCTACTTAGGGTTATTGTGTCAGGGAATGTGGGAATATAATTAAAGTATTCAATTTTTCGAAGTTCATTATCCTGTCATTTCATGAAAGAAAACTCCCAAAATACCGCTTGAAAATTGCTATTTTGCTCCTTTAAAATCTCCTTTATTACTCTTCATCTTTTCAAATCAGCAGGAATCCTGGTAAAGGTAGGCAGTACTAATCATCCTTACTTGTAGTTGAGAACTGATTGCGAAGTACGTAGCTCAATGTGACCGAGTCGAAGGCTTGCTAGGGTGCCTCTGGCTGTCAACATATACGACCCATGTCTGATCACGGAGCACAACTAAGGTGGAAGGGTTAGTTTTTGGCGAGAAAAGAAAACTAGAATGTGCAGAGAAAACCCTCGAAGCACAGGAGAGAACCAACCACAACTCTACTTACATGAGTTTTCAAGTACATCAAGTCAGAGCAGGGTTACCCATCAAAACACAACACAACATTCTACCCTCAACATTCAGAAGCAGGCTTAACTTAGTGGTAAGGGGCATGCAGCGCGCTAACCGCATCTGCCACCCATGCTCCTCGTGTTGAGTGTTGAGTGTTGAGTGTTGAGTGTTGAGTGTTGAGTGTTGAGTGTTGAGTGTTGAGTGTTGAGTGTTGAGTGTTGAGTGTTGAGTGTTGAGTGTTGAGTGTTGAGTGTTGAGTGTTGAGTGTTGAGTGTCGTGTGGTGTATGTAATGTGTTGGGTGGCATATAGTGTTGTAATTCCATATGTTACTATGGAGGTTTGATAAAAAGTATAAGTTCTTCGTGTTATTATTGATAACAGATAATTCAGGCAAAATGATTATCATAGCGTCTTCACTGAGTGGATGTCTATTTCTGAGTATCGTGCTGATTATTGTTTTATTGGTAAAGTACAAGCGACGGAATCGGGATCCAAACTTATCAACTGCTGTAAATATTCCACTGGGGACAGTTGAAAATTCACAAGGACCTTCGCCAGTTGATCAGGTAAATTTTTCATGGTCGTGGTGGTACAGTGGCCGGTGCATGTAGACTTCTACGAAGAGAAATTAGGAACTGATAGAACTATCTAGTAATAATAAAGTTATTCAAAAGCTTTCCATCAGTTAAAATAGTATAGAAAGGCTGAGACAGCTTTCTTTTAGTAAATCTTTTTAGAAATGCTAATGAGCCTAGCTCGCCTAGGGTGCCATTCCGCCTAAATCCTTCCTCAAAATCCGGCTGCTACACATTCTGCGCTAATATAATTTTCTTTCCGCATTATTAAAACAGGAGCCAGTTAATCCAGGTGGTGAAATGATATCTGAAATAGGGGAGCCAGAATACGCAATACCTACGGCAAACCAAACATTGACCTACAAAGAACCCAAAATATCGCCACAAAATCCTGGTTATACTGAGCTTGATAAAAACAGACTCGAAGACAGAAATACAACAGATGATAGCGCTTACGAGAAACTACTAAAGCGAGATTCGGATTATGTTATACCGGCTGATGAGAGTACAGGGTCATACGAAGAAGTCAAAGTGGATTATCCTGATTACCAAAAGTTGCTAAAGACCTAAGGGGTCGTAGGAGCGAAGGAGGCATTAGGGGGCACGTTTCCCCAAGTTTTCCCATATAACCCATTTTTCTAGATAAATACACCATTATTAAGACGTAGTTTCCCTCCAACGTTCGATTGCTTCACTCGCCGCTGGTCGTACATGCATTTGCACTTAGCAGCAAGAGATTTTCTACACAAAGTGTACAGTGATAAATAGATTTTTGTTGCTCCTAAACTGCGCTGTAGTAACAATATGGAGAATTTATTTAACTTTTGTACGAATTTTCATCCAAATGACGCGTTCTGCGTCGAGAAAAACTTGCAGTTGAATATGACAGGAAGATTTAAAATATGCATATCGAACTATTCAGCTGTTCAATCAACATTTGAATATGAAAAATTTGGTCCAAGAACAATCAGTTTTCGCAAGGTTTAGACGTTTAGTTGCTTTAAATTAGAAAATATATTCCCTTTTTTAAGTGTACCTTTCTATATTTTGCTTTACAAAGAAGACAAAATATGCTAGTACACTCATCTAGTCACTCATTGACATATTTGTGATGTAATCGTAAAGGAAGATTAGAGTGAGACCTCTGGAGTGAGACTAGTTCAATGCGATTCGCCATTCTCGCAAGTCCCAACCCGCGAGAGCCCATTGCAGGCTACCCTTTCCATAACACCACAAAATTATATGTCAAAACAAAGAGTGACTGGATGGCATGGAGAACAGTGAGATTTTCAAATCATTCAACTGATGTTTTCTGGACTTTTGCAAAGCGTTTGACAGTGTCCCACGTGAACGTTTACTGTACAAGCTAAAACAATATGGGGTGGGTAGCACGTTACTATTATGGTTTCGAAATTTTCTCAAATCGAAAGCAAAGGGTAGTGGTTAGAGGCTCGTATTCAAGCTGGTCGGAAGTGAAATCTGGAGTACCACAGGGGACAATCCTTGGCCCAGTCCTTTTTTTAATTTATATAAATGACTTGCCTGATGGAATAAAAAGTCTTATAAAGCTTTTCGCAGATGATACAAAAGTATACCGATAATTATTTGATGTTGAGAAAGATACCCAAATTCTCCAATCAGACCTGAATCGAATGAGTGATTGGGCTGATACCTGGCAATTGAGTTTTAATCAGAAAAAATGTGAAGTCATGAGGATTACGCATCGGCGCGATTCTTCGGATCCGGTGTATACTTTTCTTGGAAAACCACTTAAAGTCGTTAATCAATTTAAAGATCTGGGTATAACAATGTCAAGTAACTTAGCATGGAGTGAACAGGTGAATACTTCTGTGAATAAAGTAAATCGATTACTGGGCTTGATTAAGAGAACAGTCGGTACGTCAAATATAGAAATATTTTCGATGTTATATAAAACATTGGTGAGACCAGTAATTGAGTACGCAATACCGTTATGGTCACCTTATTTGGTTAAATACATTGAGGCTATAGAGAAAATTCAAAGAAGAGGATCCAGAATTGCGTTGAAACAAAAACGGGGAGAGATGTCGTACGAAGATCGATGCAAATTACTAAAATGGGACACCCTGGAAAAAAGGAGAGAGTATTTCTCTTTGTTGGAATGCTATAAGACGGTTTTTGGCCTTAATGGAATTGCTTTCGACGAAGTATTGGAATACAAACATACAACAAAGACAAGGCGTAATCACGATTACATACTATATACTAAACTATCCAGGCTGAATTGTTACAAATATTCCTTTTTTATTAGGATAATAAATCCATGGAATAACTTTCCTAGAGCAGTTGTTCATGCGGACAATTTTGCGCAGTTTAAGAGTAAACTTAAATTCGACATTTGTTGTTTTGTACCACACAATTAATGCCTATTGTAGTTATGTTTGAAGAAACTTTGAAGCGGTTACCGTTAAACTCTTGCAGAAATCTATAGTGCGGGACGTTTATCGTCAGTTTTTGTGCCGAAATGGATTGTTTTGATAGAGAATTTGACGACATTATATTGGTAAGTTGTTTACTTAATTTATCGATGATGACTACGCAATTGGGCTGAAGCCTTGTAACTGCAGCTTAAATACATCCTGACACATCTTGAGCAAGCACACCAATGTTAACATCGTGGCAACCGTTCTGATTATGAATATGGACAACGAAAATGAGACCTCACAGCTATAAAAAATCTCTTACATCTCGCGCCTGTAACAGTAACTTTACAATCATGAGAGCATTTTGTAGGCTATTAATTTAGCAAATTTGTGTGAAATGTAAGGAAACAAAGTTTAAAGAACTGACAACTTGCAGCAACAAAACGGTGGTAATATGGTGGATATCTGAATTCGTCCCCCCCAATATTTCCTGAAGTGTCCGCCACTGTCGAAACAGGGCCCTAAGTGGTATTTGCCGAGTAATGTTTCTGCATATCTGCCGCTAAACTCCCTTTAAAACTGAAAGACAACGTTATATAAAATAGCAATGTATAAAAATCATTTCTATTTTTACAAGTAAATATTCACATGTTATACATTAAACAGTTATAAAAATCTTCTGGGTGTATTATAAAAAAACCCAGAATTATGCTCTGGGGAGCAATTGATGTATTTAACTTCCTACACTTATTAACTCCATCAATTCTCATAAGCATGTCTCAAATTTTGACCGAAGTCAGGACTTGTCAGAAATTACCAGGGGAGGGGGTAGAGAAAGGGGAGGGTCTTAATTTTTTCAGCCCTTCAAAAGGGTGGGTCATTAAAAACTGAACCATTGAAAAGGGAGGGTCATAAAATTTAAGCCCTCATGATTCTAAAACAGATCACATTGATTATTGTATAAATAGTACAATATCTAAAACAGTATACATTCAAATTGAGTGTTAATATTAAATATTTATATTTGATATTTATAAAAAAGTATAAACAATATACTATATTTGTATAAATGTTGCCTGGATATGTATGGATTTTGCGCAGCAGGAAAGGAGGGGTCATGAATTTTTGGCCACGGCCAAGGGAGGGTCACGATATTTCATGCTCGTCCTTGCTGGGGGGTCACAGTTTTTCAACTTATGTTTTCAAGTCTCCACCCCCCCTCCCCCCCTGGTAATTTCTGACAAGTCCCTCAACAAGAGTTTTTGGCTTATTTGAACAGTTATGAGAATTGGAGTTATGAGAATGTAAATCGCTAGCGTCTTTTGCCCGCTGGTAGTTTCAGCTGATACAAAACAGAAGTTATTCATAATACAACATTTTTAAACTGTATATTTCGAATCTAAATTTGATTCGTTCAAAGGGCTCGGCATTTAAGAACTCTATTATGGACCCTCACTTACTTTTGGACTTGGACCTTGATTGTACCTTTGTTATATTTTCATGCGACGAAGATAAAACCGCAGAAAGTTCTAAAGTTCGGCTATTTATTAAGGACGAATTGAACGGTTGATGAATATGTTCGGTAATGATGGATAATGTTAATGTGTTTATGGGATTGTTCTCCAAATCTTTTAACGCTTGTAGATTCAGTTTGTAAGCCCTAGTTACATATTTGTCAGTATGCACCTTTAAGCTACAAGAGCAATATTAACCAACCATTTACAGTAGGTTTCCAGTCTATTTACTACTATACTGTATACTGTAGTACTAGTATACTACATTTACTGAAAATGACAACAAGTATATTTATATCTCATATTGGGCGTTTTCCTCTGCAATTCAAACTTCTGTAAAAATGAACTCCCGTCGCAACGAATCTCTGGGGTCAAACTTTTCCACTTCGTCTCATCAAACCACTGAGTGAATTGCACTATACACATTTAATGACTCGATTTTCCCGGGGATACCAGGCGGCCCCCTATCGCCTTTCGTACCCTTGGTCCCAGCCTTCCCATCGCTCCCTTGGTCATCTGGTGGTCCGATCGGACCAACAGGACCGGTCTGTTCGGTTATGCCCGGTTCTCCTCTGGGTCCAGGTGCGCCAGGGAGACATGATGTCCTGATGATGTTTGGTTCCCCCACTCCTTCAAGTGAGAATGGGAGGTCCGGCAGTTGAGCTCAGCGAAGAGGAGTGGACATGTGGAAGTGCGGTCGGGAAGGGCGGGTAAAACTGATGGCCAACTGCCAAAAGGTGAAGAAGTGGAGGAACGGGCAATAAAGCAGGCGGAAATACGCTTCCCAACAGGGTGCACGTGTTCTCGGTGGCACAGTGAATGATTTATGTTAATTGGATTCTCACTTAAATACGGGGATACCGCTGAGAATAGTAAACTATTCACAGCGGCTCCCCCACTCCTTTAAGTGAGAATGGGAGGTTCGACAGTCTCGCTGAAGGGAATTACGTGCGATGGAACAGGCCTTACGACTGACCAACATTCCTACCTATAACACCCATACTTAATACCCATTCTCAAAACCGATCACCCACTCTCAATTCCCATTCTTAATACCCATATTTAAATCATACTCAATTAAGGTATTAATATTAAACGTTAGCCGTGTAAACGATGCTAAACCCAACAGTCATCTCCTTGAATAAATAAAATACCTCATTATCCTCCAAGAAACACACACGGATATCTATGCAAGAAAATATACTAGCAAAAACAGAGTAGTTGCCAAAAAAGGCTATGCATGGAATCGGGTTAGCATAGGTAAAAATATTATACAGTTTTGTGTATGGCAGGAAAACGTTTAAAGGCACAGGCAAGAATGACAGTGACACGTGAATCCGAGTAAGGTTTAGAGGGTTATTAAAATTGTCATCGAGAAATCGGCTGATCAGAGCGTTTTATAAATCTGCTTTTCAATCTGCTTCTGCATGTATAAGGCGGCAATGACCAAGGTGCTAACCTGCCTTTTACCAAGGGGAAAATATGCAGGACCCAACTGTTAACCTGCCTTTCACCAAGGGGAAAATATGCAGGACCAAACTGTTAACCTGCCTTCAAACCAAGGGGAAAATATGCAGGACCAAACTGTTAACCTGCCTTCAACCAAGGGGAAAATATGCAGGACCAAACTGTTAACCTGCCTTCATACCAAGGGGAAAATATGCAGAACCAAACTGTTAACCTGCCTTCAAACCAAGGGGAAAATATGCAGGACCAAACTGTTAACCTGCCTTCAAACCAAGGGGAAAATATGCAGGACCAAACTGTTAACCTGCCTTCAAACCAAGGAGAAAATATGCAGAACCAAACTGTTAACTTGCCTTCATATCAAGGGGGAAATATGGAAGACCAAACTGTTAACCTGCCTTCATATCAAGGGGGAAATATGGAAGACCAAACTGTTAACCTGCCTTCATATCAAGGGAAACTTACACTGGACCATTTGACTGAAACGTGTAAATCCTAACGGCCTTCTGCCATCCCTGCGAGCGCAGATAGGCGCGCCTGGGTACGAGGTTGGCACCAAACCTCTAAAACGCACAAGTTGTAACAAACCTGCAGCAGATATTGTACCAATGCTGTTTCAACAAATTGTTGTCAGAATGTGCTCTCACTGCTTGCTCCCAGCTTGTTGACACACTTGTCAATGGCCTGTTGTTGATCGACAACTTGCTAGAAGGTTGTTGACTCAACAGACTTGTTACAAGTTGTTTCATCAACTTGTTATCAGGATGTGTTCGCACTGTTTGGTCCTAGTTTGTTGACAAGTTGGCAACGGCTTGTTGACAACCGGTTGTTACAAGTTGTTCCAACAACTTGTTATCGTCCTGCAATTCGTGACAGTTTTGGTGTGAATTAGGGTATGTTTTATGCCTTTTCTTCTGAATTTGGCCATTCTGGGTAGGTTTTTTTTAAAGTAGCACTCCCACAGTGAGCACTCCCCGGAAGTTAGCAGCTCCTTGAAATTACAATATTGGATACAACGGTTGACACCATACGTGGGCAATGACCTACTCACACTCCCCTTTTTATGAATTAATTCTCAGTGTTCTCACCAGGTTATGACGTCGTACTGTGCAAACACAGGCAAAATGTTATCTTCTATTTGTTGTTTATTACATAATCATCCTCAAAAAAAGTTTTATGAGAAATAACTGTTGTGGTGAATTATTACTGGGAGAACGATTTTCAATTACAGGGGCTGTTCGAAAGTCTACGGTACAATACGAAAGCAGATATTCCATAGGCAAGTATTTTTAATTATCGCTTCTCTGCATGGACGTCGGGGAATCAAGTGTTATGCGAATATATAAACAAGTTTATATTGGATATGTGGTCTTCCGTGGGGTCATTCTCCTGGGGCCCTTTTGTATGCGAAACGTTTTGACCTATTTATAAATTATTTTCATTCTTTCTTGCAGACGCGGTACTTGATCATTATTGTACTATTGTGTTCCAACCAGGCAGAGACGTGACCTGTTATTTGCCTGCCAACTCAATATACTGCATATTTATACCCTACGGCATCGTCATATTTGAACTAGTTGAACCAGCTGCTGTTGTACTCCGGTGGTGACTGTGTGTTCTGTTAAGTGTTTGTGGTACACTATCTCAGTTTAGCATGCAGGTAAGGTGATGTATTCTCAGGAATACATCTGATATTATCGTTAGTCGTTAAGATGTTATAAGACGGAATTTCGGCTGCAACTTGCAACGCAATTTCTGACATGAAATACTTTCGATTTTCTGATATTTTTCATTCTCATTTATTTCTTTCATGGCCTGATGGTATATGTTATGGGAGATTTGCAACTCTCATCAAAATTGAACTGGCTCAAACTTGATCAGAGATGACGAGAGTCGATGAGACTTTTACGGTCAAATCCGAGCGAGTGTTGCATTGACTCTGCGCGGCATTAACTCTCATCAAAATTTGAACCAGCTCAAAGTTGACGAGAGTTGGCGGCTTTACCGGAGCTTAAATCTGAAATTATCGTTAATCCTTACTTTTAGGCGCTGCGGAAATTTCAGCTCACTTATAGTTAAGTGGAAACTCCATAATGAAAACTCCATATAATCAGCCCTTTAGGCTAGTTTAACTCGAGGTGTAACTGCTTAAGCCCTGTATACATGCAGACGTTGTTGCCTTGGCAAGTTGACTAACCCGTTTTGTACGGAAGAGTTTTTTTAACGTTTATAGCGGAACACGCATTAGTTAGTCATACTTCTGTGGACTGTAAAGGCCATATACACGAAACAATAAAATTTTCGCTGGATCTTGAAACGCAATCTCGGACAGACTAGCAGGAGAGCGATGTTAGGTAAAATTTGCGGGTCATGATTTCTACATACTGTATATATAATTGTTCTGTGCAGAAATTGCATTGCAAACACTCATGAGCTAAATATACATCGTGCAGGTAATACGGTATAGCGCAGTGATTTCAAGTTGTGCGGCAAAGACCCTAGACGGAAAATTTGTCTTAGATTTTGGGGTGCGTTCAGAAGAGACACAACTTCAAAACCTTACGGTCGACAATTTCAACCGGCCACTTTTTAACATGGGAATTCGTACGGTTAGTTGTGACCGAATTCGTTTGGTTTCATACACCATGTTAACCAAAGGGGAACAATATAATTCAAATTTGACTCCCTTGTGAACCGTGACTTAGACAAGAATCTTTGTAAATAAGTATATAATATAGTGTGTGAGTGTATTACATTCGATCAAGTATTTCACATAATTATTGTCATTGAATTTCTTCCCTTAATATTAGGTTACCAGAAAGAAGATTATCCGCATCAGCTGTATTTTTGCCTGTCTGCTCGGAATAGTCATTTCACTCACCCAAGCCAAAGGTATGCTATTGGCATTTGCATATAATATCCGAACTTACAAAACTCTTTGATCGAAACTTCCTGAATGGACAGAATATTTGGGGGTTTTACCATCCTTGTTCCCAGGGGTTTTCGGCTTTATCTGTTGGGCAGCGGGCAGAATATATAAAATACATTGTTCAACTTAGCTTTGTAACCAAGCCTGATTCAAGACTGGATAGCGCATCGTAATCACTGTGCTATATGCTTATGGTAATTACCACTGGTAATTACCACTGGTAATCACTGTGCTATATGCTTATGGTAATTACCACTGCTTTTTGTAGCACAGCTCTTGATGGTATCAAGAGTTTGCAAGTGCATATAGATTATTGATCAATACGTCTTCGTTGATAATAAGGCAACCTGGTATTAAATTTGACGACTAGATTTTATTCCCAAGTAGCCACTTGGGCGACAAAAAATTTCTTAAGTCATGTCTATAATATACAGTATAAGTCTGTTATCTGCAACTTTAACATAAAAAATATATATCATGTTTTATGTAATTTTTGTTGCTTTCAAAATTGGATTTGTTTCTGAAATCAACAAGTGTGACGAGTGATGTCCTTGTAATCTTTCCTTAAGAATTTTGAAAATATTTTTGATATATTTTTGCGCAACTATGTTTACTTTCAATATTGATGTGAATATATTTCTATGTCTAGCGATTGGAAAATTCTCTTGCAACTTCGAGGTTGCAAACAAATGTCAATGGAGTCAAGATTCCAGCGATCAGTTCGACTGGAGAAGACATCAAGGTCATACACTCTCAGAAAACACTGGTCCAACTACAGATCATACCAAGGGTGAGTGCTATTGTCTGTTGGCCGAGGTATACCATGACCATCATCATGAACATCACCATCATTACTTTAATTTTCGTAATTGGTGGTTTTTACGTCGTCCCCCACTGGTGGAAAAATACCTTAAAACAAAGCAATATCCATAAATTATATGCTCTGACAAATATCGGAACTCTGATGTTGTCCACCAGCATGGTCGCTTTAACGTTACATGAAAACCATCAATAATCGCTACAGAGGTGGAAAAAGTATCGGATCATGGGAACCTACAATCTTGGACAAACTGGTTGAGACTACCTTTCCTTCTATGCAAAATGCGCATACCCCTTATTGTAATTTCCCTATAAAATCATATTGCGCTTCTTAAGCCCCCACTGCCCCAACTCAATGTTGAGTTTGTGTCTTGATTAATTGTCAAAAGTTGTTTCGGGGTTGCTCACAACATTGAACTGGGGGAGAGGGGGTCACAAAAATTGTTTTGTCAGCGTATATTAACTCTGCAATATTGCGAGTAATGGTCTCAAGGGTTATGTCGCCAGGATAATTTCGCCAGGATAGTTTGATAGTTTGCCAAAACGCTTTCGGGTTATCTCCACATTTCTTAATAATTTTTATATTATATCTACTATTCGCAATTTAATCCATTTTGTTACTCGATTCCGATGTGATTTATAAACTAACCAATCTTCTGTCGCATTCGAGTGCGACAATGAGTACTCTTACTGGACATCTAGGAAGACTGTTTAGTCAGAACTGATAGTGCTATCCAGCATAAACAAAGCTAGTTAATTAGTTTAGTTTACTGCAAGCTTTCCTAGCTCTACCCTCCATTTCGTCCCACCAGCTTTCAAATTCTAACTAGTATTTATTATTTCAGCACGTGGTTGGTATTTGTACATCAAAACGTCGGGGCCAAGACAGCCAAACGACGTAGCACGATACATCTCACCAACGACAACAAAAGTCAAATCTTGTCTTTACTTCTACTATCATATGTACGGCGCAAATGTGGGAAAACTACAGGTAGGTATTTTTGTATATTATTACTTCTCCCTGAGGTTAACTTTTTCACCTGGGTTTGTTTGTTTGTGTGTGTTTGCCTGTGAGCACAATAACTAAAAAAATATAAAACATTTGAATACGAAAATTTGTGGAGCTAATGGCCGTAGCCCAGCACAAAATTTTAGTCCATTTGGATGAAACTTGCATGGAAAATTTACAAAGGTTTCTCCGGCTGAACAGAACTGAATGCGTAATTACCTGTAGGGCAGGTATAATTTATGCAAGAATACTTGACTTAATTTGCTATGTATATGCCATTGTAGGTATATGTGAAGTCTGGGGGTATGAGGGGATTACCGGTGTGGAGTCGCAATGGAAACCACGGTAACGCCTGGTATCAAGCACAGGTTGCTGTAAACAATCAAAATACCTCATATCAGGTTAGAGTAATTATCACCATCATCACCATCATCATCATCACCATCATTATCATCATTACCACCATCATCATCGCATCATGACCATGTAACACCCGCGCCATCACCATCACATCACAACCACCACCATCATTATTATCACCATCATCATCATCATCATCATCATCATCATCACCATCATCGATCTGACTTATGACAATCATCTGACTTGTGACCATCACGTTAGTTAAGTAATATCATCTTGTATGGCGAAACTCTGCCAAATAAACAGGGTAAAATCAGCTTTGACACCGACACCCTTCGTACAATCATCACTGCCCCAGTAATGAGCAAATTATACTATTACTCTACCGTATGGTCTAATACATCCGCAACAAACATTAAGAAACTCCAAACAGTTGAAAATTTCGCTTGTAGAATTATAACAAACACAAGAAAATATGACCATGTAACACCCGCGCCATCACCATCACATCACAACCACCACCATCATTATTATCACCATCATCATCATCACCATCATCATCACCATCATCACCATCATCACCATCATCACCATTATCATCACCATCATCACCATCATCACCATCATCACCATCATCACCATCATCACCATCATCACCATCATCACCATCATCACCATCATCACCATCATCACCATCATCACCATCATCACCATCATCATCACCATCATCATCATTACCATCATCATTACCATCATCATAATCATCATTACCATCATCATAATCATCATCACCATCATCACCATCATCACCATCATCACCATCATCACCATCATCACCATCATCACCATCATCACCATCATCATCACCATCATCATCATTACCATCATCATTACCATCATCATCACCATCATCACCATCATCACCATCATCACCATCATCACCATCATCACCATCATCACCATCACCAGCATCACCATCATGAAGGTTTTAATTTGCTTCTTATCTTGCAGTATGTTATCGAAGGTGTACGTGGTAACGGTTACCTTGGGGATATTGCCATTGATGATATCTCTCTGATGGATTCATGTACTGGAAGAGGTTTGGACTTTCTATTATGAGAAACTTTTAGTTGCTATTCTTTTAATTCTAGACGTGTTCTTGCCTCGTTTAATACAAAAATTGTTACAGATTAGATAATTAGTATTGTTTTGGTTTTATCTGAAGATACAGTAGTTTTTACACGAGGAAGTCTGGGTTAAATTACTGTAGTGGCGCTGTCCTTGTGTTTCCCCGTGAAATCTGTTTCCCCTCGGAACAAAATCCCCTATAATGACCTGAACTTAATGCCTATTGGATTATCAGCATAATGTTCCATGTTATTAAAAATGCGCGGGCTTTTTTGCCAAATTCAATAAAAAGTCCATTTCCTTTTAAAAGAGTTATATAATAACAGAAGTGAAGTAGTGATCTTTATTTACCACAAGTCATCAATTATTCTAAGTTGTTAATTTCAGGCAACATCAAAGCTACATAACAGTAACTCACATGCATGTTGTTGAGGTTTGCAATATACAGTTTATAGAAGGTGTTTGTAGATGGAATACTCGAACGAAAATTTATATACATTTTAGACCTAGCCAGGAACAGTTGCCAAAAATGCAACTTAGGCCCTCTGACAGGAAGCCGTAAGTTATATTTTTCGCAACTGCTCCCGGCTAGGTCGAAAAATGTATATAAATTCTCGTTCGAGTATTCCATCTACAAACACCTTCTACTATTAGTCCTGTCGAACGAAATTCCAAGAAAAAATATTTGATATATACAGTTTATAGTTTATACATTTCATTGATACTAATTATATAAGAGGTATGTACTCGTGTTAAAAGCAAACTAAACATTGATTTAAACTTATAATTGGTTTGTTTTGCTTACCTCATGGAAAATAAATGTCTAAAGAACTTACAAGGAATGATGTATTTTTAGACACATGCATTTCGATATTAAAAACTTGTCTTGATACCGTCATATTGACTTCATGTCCTTAAAATGAGATGTATTTTAAGGTACAAAAGTCTAAAAATGAATATAAAGAACAAAAAGAATAAAAGAAGATTCATATGATTCTGTACATAGATCCGCTCTCCACTACATATCGGCATGTTGAAAATGAGTGTAACAATAATATGCCGGTAATGCAATAGGCATTAATTCCGGTCACCATATGGGATTTTGTTCCAAGGGGAAACAGATTTCATGGGGAAACGCAAATCACTGTGACACCGCTCTCAAAGCACGACTCACTTCAATATTTAATTAAATTTACAATGCCAAACGACGTGCGTACATGTTGTTCTTTGTGACAACTTCTTCAATTTTAGTTTGGCCACCTTGGTGAAATAGTGGCCAGCAGCCATTGTTGCATTTCAACGGTAAACCTGTTTGTTGGGTCGTTATCAAAATCGCTAGTGATAAAACAACACGACGACAATACCCCTGGCAACAAAAACCAAAATTACTGAATTCAAACAAAAACCCAACATTTCTGTTTATCACTTTTTTAATCATCACTGCGCAAATTTCCAATAAAACTAATAAATATTTTAACTGACAGACTAGAGCTATTACAGCTAGCAGCAATTTCGTGTAAATCTACATTTATTAGGAGTCTTCCATATACATCACAGGAATAGTTTCGCCCTGTTTGGATATCACCCAAGTATTATTATTTTGTCATGCTTTTGACAATTTCCCACATGTATATCATTTGCAGGTGTTGAATGGCCAAGTGGTGGATATGGTCTTCCTAAGCCTTGGTCAGGATGTCCAAGTAGTAAAACGAGTGCATGGCGTGAGGGCTGGAGGTTTCAGGATATGGAAAATGACGATAAGAGTACAGATCGTCGGTCGATGGTATCCAGTGGATCACATATGGACGTCAAACTTATTAAAAAAGATGTAAACAGGACTTTCTGCATGAAACAAAACACTGAAATACAAACAAGGTCTTGGCCTGAAGGTAAGGGTTGTTCTCTATATGCATATACAATGATTACATCTGTCACAGCCATTCATATGTAACATTATAAATCTTAATATTTTAGCATAAATACTAAAATATCTTTTAAAAATGTTTGAAGCGAAACCAGGATGATTCATATTAAATTTTGTACGCTCTCTGGTTTAACATATTTATTTATTCTACGAGCTTTCGAATGCCAGTCTGTAGTCTTCGACAGGTAATATTGAGAATGTCAGTCGAAAGCTCGTAGAATAAATTAATTTGTTATATACCAAGTGTCAAAGTCCGTTTTTCGTGGCTTTTCATTGGACGATAGATCCACGCGTGGCGGTCCAAAAATCACGATGTTTCCGCGTAGCCAATGGCAACGGGCAACGATGGCGGTCTCGGGTCCACAAAACACACTGTTTCCCTCGGCGTCAGTAAATAAGTGTTAAATATTAAACCAGAGAGCGTCCAAAACTTAAAACACAAAAATGATTAAGTCAAAGCAATGGGTGATTGGATGGGGTTGAGCTCTTTGGTATATCCTTATACTGTAAATATCAGCATTGAATCCAATATTTGTACATCGGTACAAGTTTTTCATGCATATCGATATACTGAAATTTGCAATCTACCAGAATTTTTTGATATGCGGTTATAATCGATTTTGTTGTATTATAATACAAAGCAGTAGAAGTTTCGTGTTTCAACCAACGTCTGTCTACAATGAACGGGTGTGACTAAAAGGAGAGTTAAAATTGGAGAGTTAAATCGGAGAGTTAAGATTTCGGAGAGTTAAGTTCGAGCCACGCCCACTTTTGTGAACGACCACGCCCACTTTCTTAACTCTCCCGATGGTATATTTGAACTAACGTCAGAGAGTTAATTTTGATTTAACTCTATTGCTTAAAAAAATAAAAAGGAAGAGAGAGTTAACTTTGTCGTAACTCTCAAAATGCCAAAAAATGCTAAGCGAGAGAGTTAAGTTAGTTTTTCGAATAAAATGGTGATATTGATGTGACAATAGTGATAAAATACTAATAGGCAACATCCGAGTCAAACAAAGAGAGCATAGTATAGTATATATAAACAATTTCGCTACCCATTAATCTTTGCAGACCGCCCGTAAAGACTTTTGCCACAGACATATAGTCATACTCATAGACTCATAGATATAGTACCATACTGTCACTGATCACACGGGCATTAATTGCCGCAAATAAAACATGTCAAAGTAAAACTTGCTCATGTTTAACTGCTTTGTTTGACTTTGCGGAAGAATGTGAGAGCCGGCACTGCCACAGGCACATGAAACTTGACAATAACTTGTACATAGTCATACTCATAGTCATAGAATATAACAGATGTATATCACAACCGTATATAATAACCGACTATACTATAGAAGCCCTTCCAGTGCGACAACGCAAATAATTTAGGACATATTGCCTAACGGACATTCAAAAATAGGCAATATTTTAATTACGAAAATATAAGGTATGCCTCGTCGTTAGATAAGTTATGTGTCGTCGTTAGATATAAGTTACGACAATTATGAATCGTTTGTGATCATCCAGACAAGATATCCGGTATGGGACACCATTTTATTCGAAAAACTAACTTAACTCTCTCGCTTAGCATTTTTTGGCATTTTGAGAGTTACGACAAAGTTAACTCTCTCTTCCTTTTTATTTTTTTAAGCAATAGAGTTAAATCAAAATTAACTCTCTGACGTTAGTTCAAATATACCATCGGGAGAGTTAAGAAAGTGGACGTGGTCGTTCACAAAAGTGGGCGTGGCTCGAACTTAACTCTCCGAAATCTTAACTCTCCGATTTAACTCTCCAATTTTAACTCTCCTTTTAGTCGTTCCCCAATGAACTGGCAACTCGTTCACATGTTGCAATTCTTTTGAAATTGTCACAGGCAGTGTTTCCAGTTTTCAAAATTGAAATCTCCTTCAAGTGGCATAATTTTTCCAGTATTGTGATACCGGAAATATCTCACTGAATAGTTATCGCAAAAAATGAAAAGTCAAAATGACCCCTTTCATGTCGTACACGTTTTTGGAGTTATTTGGCCGTTGAAAATGTATTCTTGTTTTGACAGGTTCATATTGTATTTACAAGAATAACGACGCAGCGTGTCCGAAAAACATGACGTCAGGGTGGGTGAGATGGGATGATGAAGATGGTATAAAAGTCTATAGAAAAGGAGGATCGCTGCCTGATGGTGTATATAATTTTGATACCAAAATTTATTACTGTTGTAATACAGATGGCAACTGGTATGATTCAATTGAATTACCAGTCGTTGAACCATTCTATTTATTAACATCCAACTCTACTACTACTCCCAAATGTCAAATGGTCAAGTGGGCATTTAGTTACTTGGAGTATATTGTGTTTGATACAGAAGATCAAAATAATATTGATGACCAGGGAGGGGATCACGTGTTCACTGGGAATGGAAGAACTGTATACTATTGTTACTATGAAGGTACGTTAACAATGATGCTAAACAACCTGTTGCCAGACATTTCAACACTGGCAATCACAGTGTTTCAGATATGAAAATTCGAGCTCCGTCCCCCATTTCTGGTAGCAATGATAGCCGAAAAAGCCAAGAAATGCGTCTCATTTCCCAACTTGGCACCATTCATCCTCTCGGCATTAATGGGCGCCTCTCTTACATTTAACTCCTATCTGTTTATGCCTGCCATCAGCAGATACTCTACATCTCACCTTATCTAATATTTCGTTCCTTGTTTTCTGTCTTTCTTGCTTTGTTATCTTTGTTCGCTGCTACTTATATGCTAATATATTTTGTGATGTGATTTCCATATTTTGTTTATAGTTTGTTTTGATTAAATCCATCTGATTGGTTTATTTTTTATCACGTGATCGCTCTTGTATTCACTATAAAAGCACATGTTTCCCCCCCGACCCATTCTACTAACTTCCAGACGAAGGGCCTTCACTCGAAACGTCGAAGTTCTCATTGTATTTTTCAGGTAGTTTTACACCACAATCAACCGCCGTATTTGCTATACTCTACCCACACTGGCACCGCACGTTTGAGATACGTTATAAACCAGTTCGGAGTTTCGACTGCGCATCCAAATGACGCGTTCTGCGTCAGGATAAGTGTTGCAGTTGAATCATAACACGTAGCTTAGACTTTATTGATTATTTAAAATATGCGTATCAAAGTATTGAACTGTTCAATCATTCATTTGCACATGCCCACAATATATACACCTGGATTAAAGTAAACAAATAGTTGATAACGAAGCGAACATGATTTGTCGATTGCCAAACAAAATTAAATTAGGCATTTGTGGGCATTTCTAATCAGGACACTAATTCATTTCAATTTCTTATTGTTCATGTTTAATCAAAGTAAGCCTTTGCAGAAATGTTAGAGTCACTTACAATAGGTGACTGGATGGTATGGAGAACAGTGGGATTTTCAAAACAATGAAAAGGCAATGGAATATTCCGATCACTGGATCGTGACTGCATGGATGCCACTATTGTTATGATATACAGGGTGTCTCAAAAAACCTTGAACTTTGAAATTACAAATACAATAGGTAGATTCTGAAAAAAAATGCAAATATGAAGTTCAATTTCAAAAGGTCTACCATTGTATTTGTATTAAAAAGGGTTCACTTGAACACCTTGTAAAAAAAAAAGTGACCCTTTAATTTAATACAATAGGGTAAGGATAGATTCTTTTGAAAGAAAATGCAAATGAGTTCTCAATTCAAAAGGTTCATACTATTGTAATTTCAAAGGAGTTCACTGAACACCCTGTATTAGTGTTATGAAAAAGGATATTGTTTAGTTTTATGGCTTTGATTTTTAGAATTCTTTAATTCTATTTCAGATTGCGCCCGTACTGTGATGACTAATTCTAGCGGTTCATTTAGATCACATCAAGCACCAGTTAGTGAAATGGGTCCGCATTCACAATATTGCTCTTGGTCAATTACGATTGCTGAAACATTTGTCGTTTCATTGAGTTTTAAAGAACTGACTATACCAAGTTGTGATGATACATTTTTACGAATATACGATGGTTTAAATGACACAACTCCGTCGCTTGGTACGTATTGTGGTCCAAATGCAACCACACAAGTCGAGATTTTATCGTCTACAAATATTTTATACATTGTGTCAAATTCTGGAAGTTATGGAAGATATTCTAAAAGTATTTTTCGGTTTTATGGCCAATATAAGAGTTTAACAGGTTGGTATTATTGTACATGTGATAAATATGTTTTTATATGTATTATACACAGGCCTGAGTCCGGATAATTATATGCACCTTTTCTGGGTTCCCGACGCAATCGGCATGGGGAAAACACAGTAGAGCAACAATCGGCATGACCCTATAAGGACAAGTATTCCCATGGGGAAGAGGCGATTTTTTACCATTGTGTTTTCTCTACTTGGCAGTATGGCGTCGCGAATACGGCGAATCCCTTACGATTGAATAGCATTGATATACTCCATACATATGTCCATTTTCGGAAACATCTAACTCTTCTGTTTTGCAAGGCTTCAGTGTTTCATCAAGATTTTCACATTTATCACATTTGTTTACGATTTTAGAAAAACAACCAACCAAACGCGCTGCATTTTCACCATCTCAAGGCAAGTGGGTTTTTGTCTTAAGTACATTGAGATGTATTTTAGTATTGTGTGGTTTGTACGTAGTGCAATATTGTGCGGTATTTAGCGGTGTACAGTGTAGTTATGTATAGTGTATATTGTGTGTAGGATGTGGTGTGTTTTGTGTGTGTGGAAGGTAAACAGAGATTCGTGCTACTGATTAAAGTCCTTTAACACTGCTTGAATGAAATTGGTGGTTTTCACGTCGTCCCTTGCTGGTGGAAAAATACCTTAAAAGAAAGAAATATCATAAAATATTTGCTCTGATAAACATCGCAACTTTGAAGTTGTCCACCAGCATGGCCGCACACATGAAAACCATCAATTTTGACTACAGTATTTGAAAAACTCTTCAAATACTCCTTGAATTATTTTCCAAATAAACATATTTTTTCCCCAAATAACAGTAAAATCCAAAGTATAAAATGCTGATTGTTAGCATAATTTCACGATATTTCAACAGTTTTCCTATTAAGGGTTACTGTGTTAGGGAATGTGAGAATATGATTAAAGTATTCAATTTTTTGAAGTTCATTGTCTTGTCATTTCTTGAAAGAAAACTCCCAAAATACTATTTTGCTCCTTAAAATCTCCTTAATTACTCTTCATCTTTTCAAACCAGTAGGAACGCTGGTAAAGGTTAGCAGTACTAATCGTCCTTACTTGTAGTTGAGAACTGTTTGAGAAGGACGCAGCCCAAATGTGACCGAGTCGAAGGCTTACTAGGGTGCCTCTGGCTGTCATCATACGACCCATGTCTGATCACGGAGCACAACTAAAGTGGAAGGATTAGTTTTTGGCGAGGAAGGAAAACGTGGTACGGGGCATGCAGCGCGCTAACCGCATCTGCCACCCATTCTCCTCGTGTTGAGTGTCACGTCGTGTAGTGTATGTAATGTGTTGGGTGGCATATAGTGTCGTGTCTGTCGTTGTGCAGAAGAAATGACTTCAGAAGAAGTCATTATATTTGTGTTCATATATATTGAAATATTACAATAATATTTTACTTTTTATGTAATTCCATATGTTACTGTGGAGGTTTGATAAAAAAGTATAAGTTCTTCGTATTATTATTGATAACAGATAATTCAAGCAAAATGATTATCATGGCGGCTTCACTGAGTGGATGTCTATTTCTGAGTATCGTGCTGATTATTGTTTTATTGGTAAAGTACATGCGACGGAACCGGGATCCAAAGTTATCGACTCCTGTAAATATTCCACTGGTGACAGTTGAAAATTCACAAGCGTCATCGCCAGTTTATGAGGTAAATTTTTCATGGTCGCGTTGGTAAAGTGGTTGGTGCATGTAGACTTCTACGAAGAGCAATTAGGAACTGATAGAGCTATCTAGTAATAATAAAGTTAGAAAAGCTGAGAAAGCTTTCCTTTTAGTAAATCTTTTTAGAAATGTCAACGAGTCTAGCTCGCCTAAGGTGCCATTCCGTCTAAATCCTTCCTCAAAAACCCGGCATCTACACATTCTGCCCTAATATATAATTTTTCCCCCGCATTATTAAAACAGGAGCCAGATAATCCAGGTGATGAAATGATATCTGAAATAGAGGAGCCAGAATACGTAATACCTGCTGCAAGCCAAACAGTGACCTACAAAGAACCCAAAATAACGCCACAAAATCCTGATTATACGGAGCTTGATAAAAACAGAAATACAACAGATGATAGCGCTTACCAGAAACTACTAAAGCGAGATTCGGATTATGTTATACCGGCTGATGAGAGTGCAGGGTCCTACGAAGAAGTCAAAGTGGCAAGAAACCTACCTGTTTACGAGGAGTTGGATCAAAACAAACGAGAATCAGGGGATTATCCTGATTACCAAAAGTTGGTAAAGACCTAAGGAGTCGTAGGAGCCAAAGAAGCATTAGGGGGCACATTTCCCCTGCAACTTTCCCTGAGAACACATTATTCTAGATAAATATGCCATTATTAAGACGTAGTTTCCCTCCAACGTTACATTGCTTCACTCGCTCCTGGTCGTACATGCATTGCACTTAGCAGCAAGCGATTCTGTACACAAAATGTACAGTTATAAATGGATTTGTGTTGCTCCTAAAATGCGCTGTAGTAACAATATAGAGAACTTATTTAACTTTTGTACGAATTTTTAAAATTTGTAATAAATATTTCAGTGAATGAGTAATCCTTTTCATCATTTCAAGTGCAAAATAATTTTGTTTGCATCAAAGAATGATCAGTCAGAGATAAAACATTGTCTGTGAGCCAGTTCGGAGTTTCGACTGCGCATCCAAATGACGCGTTCTGCGTCGAGAAAAAATTGCAGCTGAATATGACAGGAAGATTTAAAATACGCATATCGAACTATTCAGCTTTTCAATCAACATTTGAATATGCAAAATTTGTTCCAAGAACAATCAGTTTTCGCAAGGTTTAGACGTTTGGTCGCTTTAAATTAGAAAATACATTCCCTTAAGTGTACTTTCCATATTTTGCTTCACAAAGAAGAAAATAATTTTTATATGCTAGTACACTCATCTCGTCACTCATTGTTTTGACATATTTGTGACGTAATTGTAAAGGAAGATTAGTGTGAAACCAGTTCAATGTGATTCGCCATTCTCGCATGTCCAAACAAATATGTCAAAACAATGAGTGACTGGATGGTATGGAGAACAGTGAGATTTTCAAAACAATGCAAAGACAATGGGACATTCCGATCACTGGATCGTGACTGGATTGTACTATTTTTATGTTAAGTGTTAGGTATGCAAAACACGAATGACAATTAAAATCAGTTAAACTTCTCAGCTACATGTTGTGACAACTGCAATCTTATCTCGACACCGAACGCGTCATTTGGATCCGCAGTCAAAACCCGAACTAGCTTATTAAGGATGAGCTAGGATTAGACATAAGAAGTCGTTGGGTTACTGTACCAGAATACATATTCCGACGTTGCAGGCAATGGCACTTTATCAGAGAGTTCTAGACTCTATGAGCGAAAATAAGTACCACGCGAAATACAAATACCTTATACCATGAAAAATTTTCTTCTTGTAATTACTGTATCTCACATGTCCCGTGGCAGTGCATGGTCGACATGGTGAACCAAGCTTTGATGTGGCTATTCATTACAGTACTAGCAAACTGTCTTTCGCTGCACACCGCCGGTCACAGTGTTGATTTATCGAAAGCGGGGTATTGTTTACATTATTGTGCTGTTGGAGTCGAGCTGCATGGGTCGTCGTTTATGCATGGTGAGTAGAGGTGTGCATCGGATCGTATTGGATAGTTCGAATCCGACCATTGATTGATGATTAAAATCCGAATCCAATCCGATCCGAAAACTTTGAATCCGAGTCTAATCCGATCCAACACTAACGCCCGTATTCAAAAACCTCACTCACACTCAATGAGTGGAGGTTCAATCTGAGCTTCTCTTGAGTGTTAATTCTGTTTTTGAATAGCTGGAGGGTTAGTGCCGTACCTTACTATGTGACTACTCACCCTCCAGTTATTAAAAAACAGCATTGACACTCATGAAAAGCTCAGATTGAACCTCCACTCATGATCATTGAGTGTGAGTGTGAGTGAGCTTTTAGAATACGGGCGTAAGACAACATACCGATGCGATCCGAATCACGTACTAGGGGTCGCATACTTGCATTGAAAATGCTTTAAAATTGCAATACTGCCAATAGGAATTAGAACCCAGTTGTAATGAAACGCTTCACATAAATTCATGTTCGTCAATAGAAATCCGATAGGATCCGCTACCATACAGGTACCCTAGTCCGATTCGATCCAATCCGACTGGCGGGACAAGTTTTCTAGTTCGATCCGAAATTTTTATTTATACCTCCGAATCCGAACGAAATCCGAATTTGCACACCTCGAATGGCGAGTACAAAATATCTATACCTTGACATACCACCAATTAACACTTATTTACTGACGCCAAGGGAACAGTGTGTTTTGTGGACCCGAGAACACCGTGGTATGAATCGAGTCACCGAGTATGGGTTGTTTTTGTATATAGAAACGGCATTTGGTTGTCTGCTTTTTGCTGCCAATTCGGAAGTTCCTAAGACTATTTGCGTTGTAACCAGTGTCCACAATAGTGCAAATTCGCTTAATTACTGGTTTTATATATTCAAGGTCTCTTCTGGCTCGACAACAGCACGCCTAATTGAAATTGCTTGTTTAATGCCTATTTTAATTTCTTATGTATATTACCGGTAAACCGCATAGGGTAAACCGATTCCAATACGTTCGAAGCTGGGTCTGCCCACACAGGGGCGTAGCGATAGGGGGGCGCGGGGGGTGCTGGACCCCCCCAATGATACCTCCGTCGGCAAAATTGGATTCTTGTCGGCAAATTTAAGGTTTAGAATATTAATATGTTATGCGAGCCCCATTGTTGCAGAACTCTTCAACGTTTTGGAAGCACTTTTCGTGTTTTTTACCGGTAGTACGAAACGCAACACTTCTTTGCAAGAGTTTATGCAGTCCATGGAGGTAGACAATCCACTGAATCTTCGAAATCTTTCCAGAACTCGATGGGCGGCTCGCGCCGAGTCAATAAAGTCCGTGTGGAACAGCTACGAAGCCATTCTAGACAGCCTTTCCAATCTCGAAACAGCTGACGACAGGGGTGCTGCTTCTGGTTTGCGCACTAAGTTACTACGCTTTGACTTCATTGTGACAATAATGTTCATGAAGAATATTATGTACAAGACCAAGCGAATGACCGAGACTCTTCAAAGCGAGGATCTCAACGTGATTGACGCCATAACTTCCATACAGTCGACAGTAAAGAGTCTTGAAAACGTGAACAACGACACCGATGGAATGAATGCAGAAATTAAAGCGGCTGTATCGTTTGCTGAGAAGCTGGGAACAGATGTTGACAGTGATTTTCGTCGATATCATCGCCAAAGAAGAGCCCCAGCACGACTCGATGATAATCCCAATACAACTGCCAATTTAGACGTAGAGGCGTTCTATCGCAAAGAGTTCAAAGCTGTTCTAGATACACAGATTAGCACGTTTACGGATGTTTTGGAGAACTGTGTTACCACAATCAAACCTCTCTTCGAAGCCCTCCAGCCCGGAAAAGAACCATCTTCACTTGAAACCTATGAAGCTCTGGCAAAGTTTCATCCATAGAAAGGCAGACCTGATCCCGAAGCACTGATTTCCGAAATGGAAACCTTTGCGCTGCACTTGGAAACCACAAAGGCGGATGTTAACGATATTTCTGGGGCCGCTAACAAAGCTGAAGAAATGAAATCGGTGTTCCCGCTAACCAACAGAGCGTTTCGCCTTGCATTAACTGCTCCAGTAACTGTTGCCAAGGATGAGAGAACTTTTAGTAAGTTAAAAATTGTGAAAAACCTGTGCAGATCAAGAACCAATTACCTTGATTTATTATGAAACGATATTTATGAACAAATCATTGACCACGCCCTTGCCACGCCCATTCTGTCGGCAAAATTGTGGCTTGGTCCCCCCCAAATACAAAGCCTTCGCTACGCCCCTGTGCCCACAGTAATTAGTCGCTGGGGCAACAGCGAGTATTGGTTTCGGCTTGCATTTGTCGGCAATCTGCAATGTGCAATTTCCGTGGATGGTCACAAACGGTAAACTTTATGTAAATCGGAATGTAGCTAACACAGATAATTCAACATGCCGACGACGAGTGACTGGAAGTGAAAATTAAATTTTAGGAAGTTGAGATAAGGGCTTTTTCGTTTAGAAGATTTCTACTTCAGTACTGAGCCAATTTGCTGAGTACCACTTATCGCGGCTTGAAACGCAGACGTTAAACACAAGACGTAAAACTCTGTAGTTTACCGTTGTAAACAGAGCGAGGATGACGTCTAAAACTCCCGTGGGATTTTAATTATTAACTTCTTTTCTAAAATACTATAAATTTCATTGTATTTATAGCCGTCGTCGTCACGTTGCCGTCTTAAACCGTAAGGTCTCTTATAGTTAGACTACGAGCGACGACTTCACAATTTATCGTGAATAATCGACATTAAAGTTTTTTTTCTATTTCAAGCAGTTCCGTGAAGATATCCTCACATTATTGGAAGCGAGAGATGAATAGTCGCTGGGAAAACAGTGACTATAGGTTTCGACTTGCATTTGTCTGTAATCGGCAATCATGGTCACAAAACAACGTCTTTATACTACAAAAAGTTTGGAAAAAATTTGTTTAGGCATAGTCGAGCATGCGCAATCAATCTGATATGCTCCCACATTCATAAGAGAAAGAAGGTTTTAATATATTGCATATTCGATATGCTACAAGGAATTGCCCCAACACGGTACTCGGTTTTGATGACTGTATTGGTCGCTCAGTTTGGCCATATGTGCTCCCAAATACATCGGTATATTTTAATACCCCATGCAGGGGGCACGCTGCCACGCTTAGCTATTCTCTCCACCATTAAATAGCCCCAGCGACTTAAGGCACGCTAGAGCGTGTTGTTTATATTTCATTTAAGATAGAGAGTATCTAACGTTACCACTCTGGATTTTTATGCTCTTGCATGCATCGATGCATATAATTCTTCACGAGCAGGTTATAAGTATAACAATTTGGTCCGATGAAAAATCCTACGCTTCATGACAATTTTATTGTCTTTTTCATACGTGTTCACCCTGTGCAGGTGAATAGTTCAGTTCTATACCTATATATACAGAGTGTCCCAAAAAAAAGTCCCCCTTTAGAAATCACTCTTTACTACTTACTAACTGAGCGTGAGGTCTGTACGGTAAAATATCAAGCTGAGGTCTTGCTGTATTGACCGAGCGATAGCGAGGTCAATACAGCAAGACCGAGGCTTGATATTTTACCGTACAGACCGAACAGTCGAAGTTAGTAAGTTGTTTATTATATGGCATTTCAGACAACAAAAAACAATTCATTTTGTCAAAAATTGGTCACGCGAGGGCAAAGTACAAAGTCCGAAACTCAAAGCCGGTCATTTTCAAATGTCAAAATAATTTCAATGATACGAATTTGTCTTAGTTTTTTACAAATTTATCTAATCTTAGCTTAGTAAAACTACTCTACAGTACCATTTATAGAATAAAATATAAAATTAATAGAAAATATAGTGATATTGAGCTATCGGATCAAGGACAAAAACAACTTTGCATGTTCGAAAAAACGAAAATATTCTTGACTGTTTTAGTTAAAAAACATCGTAAAATTTACCTTAATATTTCGACTTGAGCCAACAAAACTTGATTTTATCCCTTGTAGTTATCCCTTTTCCGTATTTCCGTTTATTTTTCATTGTTTTAAATTATTTTTAAGGATTTTTTAATGCTTTTATTGGTTTGAAATGTGTTCAAGTCGTCGCAGGGCAATAAGAATACCGTATTGCCCGTGGGCAATACGGGAAAATCCTGCCTCGTCAGCGACCAATCAGATTGCGAGATTCACCAAAACAAGCACTTGCCATATAATAATGTGCGTTATTATACATTTGGGAATTTAATTGAATTGTACATGAACGTTGAATTGTTACAACTTCCCTTCGTCCAAATAATTTAACGCCACGTATAAGTTGTTACGACAAATACTCGTTGCTCTGTAGTCAGTTGAACCATTCTTACTCGAACTGACGGTAAGACGAATTTGTAATTTGACATTTTTGTGTTGCTGTTCGTTTTAGAAGCTATTTTAAATTCCCAGAGGTATAACAACGCACGTTTAACAACAAAAGAGTGATTTCTATAGGGGGACGTTTTTTTGGGACAACCTGTATACAGGGTGTCCCAAAAAAGGCTACCTTTTCAAATTCAAATGAGCGTGTTAATTCAAACAACCTATTGTGTTCAATTTCAAAGGGGTTTTAGTGCATGCACACACGGGTGATTAAGAATAACTTCAAGTCTGCGTTTGGAAAGCATTCAGAAGCGTTTTGTATTTGTTTAAGTCCTGTTTAGATGTTGAATTTGCGTTGAATTTAACTTGTCAAATTTTATATGAAACGTCTGTTTGAACGCAATTAATAATCTAAAACAGGTTTTATAACTTATTCATCAATTGGAAGCTTTTCTTAATATCCCATGTGTATAAAACTGTGTGTTTTTACGCATTCGTAGTTCAAAAGCGATAATGAATTTCAAAGAACTACAATAGGTTGCTTGAATTAACATGCTAATTTGAATTTGAAAAGGTAGCCTTTTTTTTGGGACACCCTGTACAGGGTGTATCAAAAAAACTGCAAATACCATAATTTGTATGCACGAGATCATACATTAGAATTTCAATGGCTGTGCAAATAATTACGCTTCTGGTATTTGAAAATACGTTTCCCAGGGGTATCAAAACAAGCACACAAAGTGAATTAAACTTATGAGTTCAAATCCCAGAAGCGTAATTATTTGCACAGCCATTGAAATTCTAATGTATGATCTCGTGCATACAAATTATGGTATTTGCAGTTTTTTTGATACACCCTGTATAGTATGACCATAGTTAATAAAGATAACATGGTTAGGAAACTCGGCTTTCGCTTTTGTTCTGTGTTTTTGTTTGCATTTGCGCACGGTCACGGTTAGTGAATATATTGTATTTTTATGAATCGACCAATAGAAATGTCTGGGCTTAATCTCCAAACCGTGTTTTTGAAATATTAATGAATGTAAGACAAAAGATATGTGCACGGTCAGGTACAGTTCAACATAAATCTCATTCAATTTGTAGCTGCTTTGTAGTTTGACGAGTTTCCTAACCATGTTATCTTTATTAACTATTGTATGGTATGATTAATAGTAAGTTACCAATTAGGTTATTCTCCAATAATAATTACAGTAGGATCTCTCTTTCTTGCCCTTCGCAATCCCTCGTTAAATAGTTTCCCACGCTGCTGCTCTGGGATGTCAGTGTTGCTAATGCTCCAGTAGTTCCGCATGCTTTAAAGTGCCTATGCAACGAAATTTTTGCCTCATTTTTTATTGTTTTGTTAAAAATTACAGCTCAAATGATGAAGAATGGCGTTTACAGTTTATTCATATCTCATCTTATTCCCAAGTTATCGCACTGTATATTTTGATTTGTGACGTCACTAGTTGTGCTTGAGATAGTGGCAATAACAAGAAAATCTGATATCTTAGTGATAATTTAATAAAATTCAATGAAACTTGGCACACTCAGTGGGTGCACCCACGTGAGTATTTTGGAGTGGTCATGTGGTTGTCATGGCAACACACTAGTCCCCAGTCTCTTCACTTACTTTTTCCAAATTTCCTCCTCTAAACTTCGTGCAGAGGACGTTTGCTTATTTCATGGGTTTAAACTTGTCACAACACCTGTACATACTATAGTAAAAAGCGCAAATTGCAGAAATTGAACCAGTGACGTCACAAATCAAAATGTACAAAGTGCGATAACTTGGGAATGAGATGAGATATGAATAAACTGTAAACGTCATTCTTCATCATTCGAGGTGTACTTTTTAACAAAACAATAAAAAATCAGGCAAAAATTTCGTTGCATAGGCACTTTAAGTAATTCTTTCTTCCACTTCACCTTTTGCCTGTTGGGCATCAGTTTTTACCCGCCCTTCCGCACCCACGGAATTCCACATATTTATTCCTCTTCCGGCACTGCGCCCGACTGCCGAACCTGCCATACTCACTTGAAAGAGTGGGGAATTGCTGTGAATAGTTTACTGTTTGTAGTCATAGGGTCTTATACTCAGCCTATTGTCTGCTTGCAACTCTCTTGTCTATATATGCAGCAAAACTTAAATGTCCAGCCACATGTAATAATTATATATTTGTACCTAAACCAAAACTTGTCAATGGCGTGTTGATGGACAACTTGCTAGAAGGCAGTAGCGAAGCCAGCCTGATAATTTGGTCATGCTATGCAAATTTTAAATCATTATCATTATTCATTTCTTTAGAAATTGATTGTTTTCACAGTTTATGAACACGGAAATATTTGCATTGCATGACCAAATTGTCAGGCTGGCTTCGCCACTGCTAGAAGGTTGTTGACTCAGCAGACTTGTTACAAGTTTTTCAACAACTTGTTATCAGGATGCGTTCGCACTGCTTGTTCCTAGTTTGTCGACAAGTTGGCAACGGCTTGTTGACAACTTGTTGCAAGTTGTTTATCGTCCTGCATTTCAAATCCCTTTTTATTAATTAATTCTCAGTGTTCTCACTAGATTATGACGTCATACTGTGCAAACACCGGCAAAATGTTATCTATTTGTTCATTAAATACACTATATATTAGTTGGTCCTCAGAAAAAGTTTCATGAAAAATAACTGATGTGGTGAATTATTATTGACAAAACGATTTTCAATTACAGGGGCGATTCGAAAGTCTACGGTACAATACGAAAACAAATATTCCATAGGCACGTTTTTTAACTGTCGCTTCTCAGAGACGTCGAAGAATCAAGTGTTATGCAAATATATAAACAAGTTTATATTGGATATGTGGTCGGTTCTTCTATAAAAAATCCTTACCCAAAAGGCATATTCTCCTGGCGTCATTTTGTAGGATATTACGTAGACTTGAATTATGGTTATTGCCAAACGTTCTAACCTATTTATCCATTGTTTTCACTCTTCTTGCGGACGTGGGACTTGATAATTATTGTACAATTGTGTTTCAACCATGCAGAGACGCGACCTGTCATTTGTCCGCCAACTCACTATTCTTCACATTAGAGAGTTTAAGATTTACGACGCGACAACTCGACAACGCGCCTTCGAAACAAAGAAATCCTTCATGCAAGACAAAAACCATGAATACTTTGTGGTCCCATGGCACCTCAACAGCGTTGTCATCCACAACACAACATTAAACTCTCTATTTACTCTACGGCACCGTCGTCTTTGAACTAGTTGAACCAGCTGCTGTTGTACTCCGGTGGTGACTGGGTGTTCTGTTAAGTGATTGTGGTACACTATCTCAGTTTAGCATGCAGGTAAGGTGATGTATTCGAGGTGCAAATCACAAAAAGTGTACGAGATTAAAAAATCATGCAATTTTTTTGTGGTTTTTTAACTTCTTTTTGTGATTTTTAATTTTTTTTTGTTATTTTTCTTTTTGTGTAATATTTTTTGTGATTTTTCTGAAGGTGTACGAGATTTAAGTCAGTGATTTTCCCCTCGGCTTAACTTCCTTGGCAAGTTGACTGACCCGTTTTGTACAGAAGAGATTTTTAACGTTTATAGCGGAACACACGTTAGTCATACTTCTCATGACTGTACTCAGGTTTATGAGTAAAGGCCATATACACGAAACAAAATTTTTGTTGGATCTTGAAACGCAATCTCGGACACAGACTCACAAAGCGATGATAGGTAAAAAGAAAATTCGCAAAGAAATTGTGAACATGAATCTCGTTATACTTTGCCGATATTTTTCTTGTTAAACATGCCCAAGGAAACAGGGACGTAGCCAGAGCTTTCAAAGGGGGGGAGCCCTGTGGGGATTAAAGGTAGTTGTGGCTATATGTGGGGCATAATTCCTGGTTTTGCAGTAAGTATTAGCATATTTATATAATCAACGAAACCAAATTATATATATATATACACTTCACGCATGTCTGGATGCGCATGTGTCTGAGTATTGTACCACATGCGCTTGGTGAGGGCAAGAGTATGGTGTATAAATACGAAGTCACTCGCATCTAGACTGCGTTACAAGCTGCACTGACGAGCCGTTGAATGGCGAAACATGCATGTCTGCAGATTTGACTATATATGCTCCTTCACTTTGTGTTGTTGAGCACTCTGTGAGGTTAATTGGTGGCTATAAGCTATAATGCAAAAGCTCACTTCCCTTGTGGTCGTTTGAGCACTCTGGCCCCAAGACACTTCACGCATGTCTGGATGCGCATGTGTCTGAGTATTGTACCACATGCGCTTGGTGAGGGCAAGAGTATGGTGTATAAATACGAAGTCACTCGCATCTAGACTGCGTTACAAGCTGCACTGACGAGCCGTTGAACGGCGAAACATGCATGTCTGCAGATTTGACTATATATGCTCCTTCACTTTGTGTTGTTGAGCACTCTGTGAGGTTAATTGGTGGCTATAAGCTATGATGCAAAAGCTCACTTCCCTTGCGGTCGTTTGAGCACTCTGGCCCCAAGACACTTCACGCATGTCTGGATGCGCATGTGTCTGAGTATTGTACCACATGCGCTTGGTGAGGGCAAGAGTATGGTGTATAAATACGAAGTCACTCGCATCTAGACTGCGTTACAAGCTGCACTGACGAGCCGTTGAACGGCGAAACATGCATGTCTGCAGATTTGACTATATATATATATATATATATATATAATGAGAGAATGTTCTCGAGTGATGTATTTCATAATTTCCAGACCGCAGTAAGCAGAAAATTCTGCCTGCCGCAGCTGGGTTTCGAACCCACGACCTTCGAATTACTAGATCGACGCTCTACCAACTGAGATACACGGTCAGGACGGATTGAAGACTGGAAATTATGAACTATATACTGAATGTCATAAACATACTAGTTTATATTAATTCAGCATCGAACAATACTAGTTTATTTACTAGTTTATTTACTAGTTTATTTACTAGTTTATTTACTAGTTTATTTACTAGTTTATTTTTACATAAACTCGCAGAACTAGTATTGTTCGATGCTGAATTAATATAAACTAGTATGTTTATGACATTCAGTATATAGTTCATAATTTCCAGTCTTCAATCCGTCCTGACCGTGTAGCTCAGTTGGTAGAGCGTCGATCTAGTAATTCGAAGGTCGCGGGTTCGAAACCCAGCTGCGGCAGGCAGAATTTTCTGCTTACTGCGGTCTGGAAATTATGAAATACATCACTCGAGAACATTCTCTCATTATCATATTACCGAGTGAACAATAACACAACATAATACATATATATATATATATATATATATATACAGCCAATTCAAAAAAGGTTGTCCTTCAAAAATCTCAAACCTTAAACATTGGGTGCGCAAGGGATGATGGATAACTTCCTATTTAGAGTCTTTAACTCGGGAAATGTGCTTTGTAGCAATGCAAGGGCATATAATAAACACTTACGATGTAGGGATATTTGGTTTACTAAGCCCAATCTAAGGCTCCAAATAAGCAATACCCGTCATACCTTGCGCGCTCAATGTTTAAGATTTAAGATATTTTGAAGGGCAACCTTTTTTGAATTGGCTGTATATATATATATATATTAATAGTAACTAACAGTAATATACAATGACTTTAATAGTGACCAACAGTAATATACAATGACATTTGAATAAATATAAGTAACTATATTACAAAGTATTAAATATACAGACAGACACAAAAGAAACAAGGAAATGTGAGTGGCGGCGGGAATCAGAGTAGGAACAAAGGGACAAAACTACCCTGTTTGTTTAAGAAAGGTTTGAATTTGGAAATTATTAGTTTTGAGATGCGAAAGACTACTACTGAGTTTTGGATTGGTGCTCTCTTTACCTGTTAAGGCAGAAACACCTAGGTGTTCCGATACGCGGATGTAATGACGGACCGTTTGGCCCACATACGACGAGGCACAGCATCGACACTTAAAATAATATACTACACCCGATCTCATTTTGTTGGTCGGAAAACGAATCTTACACACAGATGTGAAAATGCTGCAGAGAAAAAACGATTAATTTTTGTGCGGATTTGCAGTGAGTGTGTACCAGTATATGGTAGACATAAATAAAGCATTTTCTTAGACACGGTATGGATGGTCTCTTCGGGTCGAAAACGTTGTCAAGAAATAACCGCACACAACGATCAAAGATATGGGTAGGATACCCATTTTGATAAAGGATTTTACGAAGTAGTTCCTGTGTGAAAATTCTCATAGCTTGAACAAATGTAGAAGATATGTGATTAAACCACGTTGGGAAATAAAACTATGAAAATTTGTAAAAAGACCAGTAAATGTAGGTTTACGATAGACCGAAGTTTCAAAGTGGCCGTTAGAACGAGTGATACTAATATCAAGAAACGGAAGTTGCCCATAGATTCAATATGGCAGGTGAAGGTTATATTAGGGCGTTGACGATTAAGGAATTGGAGAAACAACAGTATGTGAGATGACAAACGGAAGAGCAGAAAGCAATCCTCAACATAGCGGCGGTATAGTAGAGGCTTGAAACTAGAAAGACAGTCGTTAAGCCAGTTCTTTTCGTGGAAAGATAAAAAGATATTGGCAAACAAGGAACCTATAGAGGGGACCTCATCGCCACGCCATCAATCTGCTGATATAATGAGGCATTGAACAAAAAATGGCAGTTTTTAACAGCAGATTTCAAAAGTTTCATGAATTCGTCCCGAGTAAGATCTTGAAAGCGAATAGCATTAGCGAATAAGCGATTGGTTATGATTTAAATGGTTTCATTATGCGGGACTTGGTGAACAGAGAAGATATGTCAAAGCTAGCCATGACCAAGTCCTTTACACATCCGCGTATCGGAACACTTATAAGTGTTTCTGCCTTAACAGGTAAAGAGAGCAGCAATCCCACACTCACTAGCATTCTTTCGCACCTCAAAACCACTGACCACACTGTTTCCATTGATGACTTCAAAATTCTCTCTTCCTGCACCAACCCGGATAAACTTCTAACGCGTGAAAGTCTTTTAATTTCCTAACTCAAACTTTCTTTAAACAAACAGGGCAGTTCTGTCCCTCTGTTCCCACTCTGATTTCCTACTTCTGATTTATTATTAGTATCGGTGGAGTGGAACGCGGGTTATGATTTCTACACATATAAGGCCTTGTTCTGTGCAGAAATTGCATTGCAAACACTGAGCTAAATACATCGTACACGTAATACAGCATAGTTCAGTGATTTCAAGTTGTGCAGCAACCGCCGCCCCCCTCCTCCTCCTGCGTAATATAGCCCTAAAATATGCATGGTGAGTGGTCTCTCGACAAATCTTAATACAATAGACGGAAAACCTGTCTTAGATTTTAGAGTGCGTTCAGAAGAGACACAACTTCAAAATCGTAAGATAATTTCAACCAGTCCACTTGTTAATATGAGAATTCGTACGGTTAGTTGTGACCGAGTTCGTTTGGTTTCATACACCATGTTAACCAAAAGCGAACAATATCATGCAAATTTGATTAAAGTTCCGAATTCGTCAGGTCCCTTGTGAACCGTGACTTAGACGAGAATCTTTGCTAATTAGTGTCAATATAATATAGCCATGTGTAAGCGTATAATTGCATTCGGTCAAGTATTTAACATATTGTCATTGAATTTCCTCCCTTTATATTAGGTTACCAAAAAGAAGATTATCCGAATCAGCTGTATTTTTGCCTGTCTACTCGGAATAGCCATTTCACTCACCCAAGCCAAAGGTATGCCAGTTTGCATTAGGATATAATTTTGATCGAAATAACTTTGATCTAAACTTCCTGAATGGACAGAATATTTGGGGGTCCTTGTTCCTAGCTGGGCTTCTCGGCTTTAACTGTTGCGCAGCGGGCAGAATATATAATAAAAACCTTTATCGACTTTGCCTTATAACCAAGCCTGATTCAAGATGGCTGCCATCAGTTAAAATCACTGACCTATACATAGCCTGCGTAGCAGGCGTTTAAGAGCCGAGGGCGGGAGAAAAATAAACGCCTGCCCAAATGGCTATGACAAATCACGTTTTGCAATTAGCAACTTTACATTTTATCCAATCACTTTTGAGATTTATATTTAGCATCATGTGTGTTCTTTCGCGGCATTTACACATGCACTTTCCGCAATATTGCTTTAATTGTATTTACTCCAACATTTAGCATCAAGTATTTACCCCAACAAAGAAAGTAAAATGTAAACCTGATATAAAGCCATCTGAAAAAGTTGCAGACGATTTTTGTCGTATTTGTAAAGGCCCAGAGACACCGGACGCGATTCGGCAACGCGTTTTCAGTTTTTAAAAGTAAATACAACCGTCTCTGGAAGGAAATTTTAAAAGATATGCAGACCAAATAAGTCAAACTGTTATAGCGCTTTTTAATATTTGAAAAACATAAACAGAATCAAAGTTATATGTCAGTGAAAATCGAAAAATCGCGTCGCGTTCTAGAATCGCGTTCAGTCTGTCTGGGCTTTAAATGTTATTTTCAGCTGCCATCGTTTAAATTTAATAAGGAGGAGATATTGGCGGTGCAAAGGTTGTGTTGGCTTCTCTTTGTGAGTCCATCTGCGGTGTTAATCCAGAACGCAACCAAGTTCTGTCAAATCGCGTTTGCAAAAGTTGCGGGAGGAAGACTCTCCTCCGCAGAGGCCTTTTGGTATATATTTATCATGTTAACGAGCGTCTTACATTACATGTAATTGCGCTATAATTTCCAGTGAATATATACCTATATGGAATAAACTAGAAAGTGCTAGAGCGTCATATAGCAAAATATGTATACGCAATGTAGGCGTATTTTGTGAGCAATACTGACAGTAAGAATTTCTATGAACCAAGTATACGAGCAGTTTACTAACACATCGACGGTAGTTGTGCGAGCGATCGCTTTAAACGTCAATTGCCAAACGTCTATGCACTCTCTCTGTTCTGGTTTCAACTGAATTTTGAAACCTATTAAAACGACTTGAGATATCAGACGTAGTTTCCTCAAACGCATTTGCAAATACACGACTCGACACGTGAGATTATTGACATTTGCGCTTAATTATTTCCAACAACAAAATTGACCAATGCGAATTTAGCCGAAGTTTTTTCGGTCGAAAACGCATTTGTCATAGCCATTTTGGCGGGCGTTTATTTTTCTCCCGCCCTCGCTTCTCCCGCACGCACTAAATGCCTGCTACGCAGGCTAACCATAGAAATATTAGACATGTCTAATATTTCTATGAGGCTAACCTACATAGTAATCACTGAGCTATACTATATTACTGGATGAAGTGGTCGGGCGAAAAAAGTGAAGCAAAAAACATGGCGGATTTTGGCATTTGCTTACGCCATAATGACGCCACATGATTCCTTTTGCTTATGGTAATTACCACTTACCAGGCCCAATTTTGAGCCTGCTACAACTTTTACACCCTGAGCAACTGTATCAACAATTGTCCAACAATTTTGAAATTCCTTGAACTGAACTAACGTGAACCAAACTAACAACTAAACCTAAACGAACCGGCAAGCTCACCGCATTTTGAATGTTGGATATAGCGACGAGTGATGTCCTTGTAATCTTTCCTTAAGAATTTTGAAAATCGTTCTGATATATTTTTGCGCAACTATGTTTACTTTCAATATTGATGTAAATATATTTCTATGTTTAGCGATTGGCAAATTCTCTTGCAACTTCGAGGTTGCAAACAAATGTCAATGGAGTCAAGATTCCAGCGATCATTTCAACTGGACCAGACATCAAGGTGATACACGCTCAAGAAACACTGGTCCAACTACAGATCATACCAAGGGTGAGTGCCATTGTCTGTTGGCCGAGGTACCACTACCAACATCATGAGCATTACCATCATTAGTATCATTTTCACTACAATTACCATTATCATTAGCATCATCATTATTTTCATATATTTTGTTCTAATTTACCTAATATTTCTTGCTTTAGAGCAATCTATTTGTAGTCTATTATACCATTAAACTTATTTGTATGCATAATAACTAGCAACCGAGCTACAAATACAAAGCTTGATAAAAATAACTATTTATTAACTTCACTTTTTAAAAAAGTTAATAAAAAGGTTTTGGCTTTGTCTCGCTGTCGTTCGGACTTTTCTCTTCGCGAAGAAATGGATAACGCGTGAGCTTTTGACAACTTTTTGCGATCAAAATCCCACTCCCAAAGCTCGACAATCTTTCGATGGTAGATTTTGTCGTTTAAAATTCAGATTGATGGTGGGGCGATACGTGGCCACGAGACCACTTTGCTTTCCTGTGATTCATTGTTTTGGATTTTCACTCCATTTTCATCTTGCACATCTAACGTTTCTCAATCTACATTTCCCAATTCAGTTTCGCCACAATGACCTGACTGTTCTGCGTCATCATTGTGTTGTACTCCCTCCGATATATCTTCAAGTGCAGGAGCCAGTGGTTTTTCTGGTTTCCCAATGCGATGCTTCCAGGATTTCATTGCCAGCAGAACTGGGCTTGGGTCGAGTGATGGTGTTTCCGATAAGTCGACTCCTTTTCGTTGTACTACGATAAGGCGGCCATAACAGGTCGTCCTCGATCAATCCCAACTGCTCATGGTAATCATCTGACGCGTTTGTGTTGTCGATGTGTGAAATGGGTTGTTGGACAGGGCTACTTTGCTGAGCAATCGCGACGGAGGTTGGTGTTTGTTCACTGGATATGTGCACCTCATCGCTTTCGTCCGATGAAGGAGAGAGTGTTCGAGAACCAGTTCTAGTTCGTTTGCGATTTAATCTTTGGCGCTGAAATTCCACTTCAAAAGATGGATGTATAACTCGGCTTGCGTCAACTTGTTGTGGATTGGAGATGTTGGCTTGTTGCAGATCTTCATTTGAGATATTTGCCAACGTGGAAGGGTTGAAAAGTTTGAAAGCTTCGTTATTCTCGATTATTCGATCATCTGTGTTAACAGGCTCGTACCACATCTCCTACGGATCGATGTGTTTGCGATGTGTGGTTATTTCATTCGCAAACCAAGCAAGGCAGTCCATCGCGTGGTCATACATCCAACGGTCAACCCCAGGGGTGGTTTGCAGAAGTGACGTAGTTTAGAAGACCACTATGCGCCGTTTTACATTCTCGTCGTCGTCGCGAAATTCTGGAATTTTATTCGTCGTGATGCAAAACGGACTATTGTTCTTCACAGTTCTCGGCATTTCATATTTCACGACCGTGACCATCCAACCACCGTACAAAATGGTTTTAGCGAGGTCCGATTGAAGTGTGGATTCCGACCATTCGTCCACCAGCATCAGTTGGGTTTTCTCGTTTATCATTGCATCTGAGAACTGTCGTTCGCCCGTAATTGATACTATCTTTCCTGGCGTTATGGTTCGATGAAATATGGACGCCCAAGATGTCTTCCCTGAATCTTTGGGTCCGACAACAACCAACTTTCGCATTTTATGGGGCATTTTGCATGCCATTAAACATTGATAAAATTTGTTGCAAAAATTCGCACGGACTTCGACGTCTGGAAATGAGTTAAAGACTCCTTCTTTCAAGTATGCAGGTTGTGGATCTGTTTCGCAATCGTAAGCGACGAACGCTCTCGGAGATTGGATGCCAACTTTCTCTGGCGGTATCGCGTCACGAATGAAACTACGTGAAGATATTTGGAAGAGAAAACCGTTCGACACTTCGATTAAATCCAAATCGAACTGTACTTGTTGGATTATTTCACATGCTGGGTTCATATGCCGACAAGATTCGTAGCAAAGATGTGAAATGCTTCAAAACTTTCCTACGAATGGTTTCGTTTGTTAACAGCTTGTTTAAGTAACTGCCAACGTCCATCATCCTAACGTGCGCCATAGTTGCTGATTTTGGCTTCGCATAAACGTCGCCTCGTTGCAGTGCATTATTACAGATTCTCATTATCGCTGCTATCTGTCTAACGGTAGTTATCAACTCATTATCGGCTGTCGAAGACAAACACAGACCGTCCACTTGAGCAGTCAATAGTCATCCCATCGGCTTTTAAAAACGTAATAGCTTCGTGGAGTGGACTGTCGAAATAACGTTCCGTTCACGGCGATGAGGCGGCATCGTGAAGTTGGGTGTCGTGGTCGTCGACTTTCCCTTTCGTGGCTCGTCGCTTTCCTCCGCGGAAGTAGAGTGAACAACTGGCGAGGCAATATTCGTTGGAAGTGTTAAGCATGTCCGGCACGAGGTCGTGTTGTTGTCTTTTACGACTTGAAACAGTTGACGGGCAGACTTCTTCAACGCCTTGTTCGTGGCCTCCTTAACTCTGGATGTAATTCCATGGATTGTTGCTTTCATATCTTGATTGTGCAACAGTTTGTATATCTTTGTTTGATCGCACGAATCCGCTTCAAGATACAAAATAAAGAACGAAACAGCTGGATAAACTTGTGGTTCGTTTTTGTTGTCGTTCTTCACTTTCGAGGCGCTTTGAAGTGATTTGATATTTTGTCATTTCTAAATCTTTTGCTCCACTCTCCACGTCGCTCTGTAGGCAATAGCTTTTAATTCATCTTTGATCTGTATTATTTCCAAATATATAAATGCATTAAAGGCTACAATGCCAGTCGCACAAATGCAAAATCAAAAAATATTTAAATGTATAGATAATATTCTGGGAAATGTCTCGCACTTACTAGTGGCAATATATTTTCTCGTAAAGAGTTTTGAATACGTTTCGACATTAGCTCTTTGCGAGGACGCCGAGATGGCATTTTGTACCGACTGTAAAGTATAGAGAGCTACAAAGTAATCTCTTATAATCAAGTTATATAACGAATGAACGATGTATTCCAGAAGGGAAAGAAAAGAGTAGAGATAAAACAACATTGGCTTTGTAGAAATTTTTGCGAGAAATTTGCCTATAGGAACAATATTTTGTACTTTGGTCATCATCATCATCATCATCATCATCATCATCATCATCATCATCATCATCATCATCATCATCATCATGGGATAACTACGTGCATTCCCATTTTGAGATAAAATCATTTTTTTGAGGTCCCTAAACATCATAATTTGCTTTTCTAGTTGGTCCGGTAAACAGGAATCAAGGACCAGGTTCAATACAACATCGTGGAGGGAAATGTATACATATTAACTTGGGTGGTTTTACTAAACCTAATGATGTCCAAAACCTTGTCTTAAACCACACTTGTGGTGAAGAGAGATTGGAGTTTCAGTTAGGGTCGGACGGAATATTGATGCATACTAAACATCGTATGTGTGTGAAGCCCATAGGACCGGTGACTGATGGAGTAAAGGTAAGTTTGAAATATTGCTATTACATGTTATGACACTAGTTTTTAAACAGATACTTAACTAACTTAAACAACTCACTACCTGCAATACCCATAACAGTTAGCTTCATACAGTACCCAGAGTGGCAAAACAGCTGGGGGTATACGGGTACCATCGTTTAAAGTGATCATATTTCAATGCTCTGTCGTTTAACTCTCTCTCCAGAATTTTGGAATTGCGCAGTACCGTTGTGAATGCAGATACGAATAGAATAATTTTTAAAAAGCGCCGCCCTCAAATAGGAACCATCAGAAAGCTAAACATTTAAAGAGCGCTTTATCGAGTAAATACGAAAAGTACAAATTATATGTGTTTTTCAGGTCGGTGTTTATAGAAATTGCGATGCATGTGACCAGTGGAGCTGGACGGCCAATGGATCACTCCAGTACAAGAAGAAAATGTGTCTAAAACCAGAGACTGGAAGTGCGAACCTTGTACTTGATTCTGCTTGTGATCAGTCACAAAATGTCTTCAAGTTTGTACCCAGTAAGTATCCCAATAAGTATCACTGAGCTCTCTAGCTAACCTTCAAAAAGTCAAAGATGATATCTTGAACGTGCGGTGCCAGTGTAGGTAGTGTATTTACGAAATATTGCTGTTCTGTTGGATCAATCTACCTGGACGTCTTCGAAGGCCCTTCGTCTGGGCGTTAATAGCCAAAGTCAAAGATGATTCACTATTGTTAGTGAGCTATGTGACTGAAGTTAGCATGTGAGAGTAGTGTTTCCAGTTTGACTCCACCAAACACCGCAGATTCTTTCAGGATGGCCCAAATTCCTTCTGTTGTAACACTGGACGACTAGAGAGTGTCCTCTACTGGACCTCTGCGAAGAATATTTTAGAACTGATAGAGTAACACTAGACAAATAAGCATTACTGTGATAATATCTCGAACGTGTGGTGCCGGCAGTGTAGGTAGCGTTTATACAATAGGCTTCGAGTCTTTAGAATCAATCTACCTGAGAAATCCAAGAAGAACGTCGACGTTTCGAGCGAAGGTTATTCGTTTGGAAGTTAGTAAATGGACCTTACTGCCCCTCCCAGGCATTCCATCTAGACATCTAAGTATGAGTAATGTTTAGTTTAATTTAGGTTTCCTCCTGTAGCAACACTGCAACAATGAGTACTCTTACTGGACATCTAGGAAGACTGTTTAGTCGGAACTGATAGTGCTATCCAGCATAAACAAAGCTAGTTAATTAGTTTAGTTTACTGCAAGCTTTCCTTGCTCTACCCTCTATTTCGTCCCACCAGCTTTCAAGTTCTAACCAGTGTTTCTTATTTCAGCACGTGGTTGGTATTTGTACATCGAAACTTCGTTACTAAGACAACCAAACGACACAGCACGATACATTTCACCAACGACAACAAAAGCCAAATCTTGTCTTTACTTCTACTATAATATGTACGGCGCACATGTGGGAAAACTACAGGTGGGTATTTTCCATATTCTTACTTCTCCCTGAGGTTAACTTTTTCACCTGGGTTTGTTTGTTTGTGTGTGTGTGTGTCTGTGAGCACAATAACTAAAAAAATATAAAACATTTGAATTCGAAAATTTGTGGAGCGAATGGCCGTAGCCCAGCACAAATCGATCAAATTTTGGTCCATTTGGATGAAAATTGCATGGGAAATTTACAAAAGTTTGTCTTGCTTTCTCCGGCTGAACAGAATTGAATGCGTAATTATCTGTAGGGTATGTATAATTTATGCACAAATACTTGTATACTTAATTTGTTATGTATATGCCAATGTAGGTATACGTGAAGTCTGGCGGTATCATGGGATTACCGGTGTGGAGTCGCAATGGAACCCACAGTAACGCCTGGTATCAAGCACAGGTTGCTGTAAGCAATCAAAATACCTCATATCAGGTGAGAGTGTAGATCAGTGAGCCACGTACTGAGCGGTACATATCACAGAAGTATTTGGTTGAGTCAATTGTCACAATAAAGAATGAAGCTGATGTCCAATAAATATTTATTTTGGGTTTACTTTCAGTATCTAACATATAAACCATAAACTTGATTATAAATACTCTAAGTTGTTGGCCAAGGTACCATTACCATCATCGCCATCACCATCAAAACTATCATCATCATCGCCATCACTATCATTGTCACAACCACCATCATCACTATCATCACTATCATCATATTACATCAGATCAAGGTTTTAATTTGCTTCTTATCTTGCAGTATGTTATCGAGGGTGTACGCGGTAACGATGTCTTCGGAGATATTGCCATTGATGATATCTATCTGATATCATATACAGATACATGTACTGGAAGAGGTTTGGACTTTCTATTATGAGAAACATTTTAATTGCTATTCTTTTAATTCTAGACATTCTTGTCTCGTTTAATGCAAAAATTGTTACAGATTAGACAATTAGTATTGTTTTGGTTTTATCTGGAGATATAGTCTGAGTTGAATAAGTGCAGTGGCGCTGTCCTTGTGTTTCCCCTTGAAATCTGTTCCCCCTCGGAACAAAATCCCCTATAATGACCGGAACTTAATGCCTATTGGATTATCAGCATAATGTTCCATGTTATTAAAAATGCACGGGCTTTTTTTCGAAATTGAATAAAAAGTCCATTTCCTTTTAAAAGGGTTATATAACAACAGAAGTGAAGTAGTGATATTTACCACAAGGCATAAATTATTCTAAGTTGTTAACTTCAGGCAACATCAAAGCTACATACCAGTAACTCACATGTTGTTGAGGTTTGTAATATATAGTTTATAGAAGGTTTTTGAAGATGGAATACTCGAATGAAAATCTATATACATTTTAGACCTAGCCAGGAAGAGTTGCCAAAAATGCAACTTAGGCCCTCTGACAGGAAGCCGTAAGTTATATTTTTCGCAACTGCTCCTGGCTAGGTCTAAAATGTATATAAATTATCGTTCGAGTATTCCATCTACAAACACCTTCTACTATTAGTCCTGTCGAACGAAATTCCATTCTTGATATATACAGTTTATAGTTCATACATCTAATTGATACTAATTATATAAGAGATATGTACTCGTGTTAAAAGCAAACTAAACATTGATTTAGTCGACTTATAATTGTTTTGTTTTGCTTACTACATGCAAACTATATAAATGTCTAAAGAACTTACAAGAAATGATGTATTTTAGATACATGCATGTCGATATTAAAACTTGTCTTGATACCGTCATATCGACTTCATGTCCTTAAAATGAGATGTATTTTAATGTACAAAAAGTCTAAAAATGAATTTAAAGAACAAAGAGAACAAAAGAAGGTTCATATGATTCTGTACATAGATCCTCCCTCCACTACAAATGGCCATTTTGGAAATGAATGTTACAATAATATGCCGGTAATGCAATAGGCATTAATTCCGGTCACCATAGGAGATTTTGTTCCGAGGGGAAACAGACGTCATGGGGAAACGCAAATCACTGTGACACCGCTCTCAAAGCACGACTCACTTCCTGCTTCAATTCTAAACAATAGATGCACCATCCAGTCTAATTCAGTGCCTATACTATATATATATATATATTTAGTATAGGTCAGTGGTTAAACTTTGTCACAAGCAAATGTACAATCCAAAATCGAAGAGTATAATGGGAATGGGATATTTTATACATTAAAATGTATTATAAATCGCATGTTTGTCGGGTCGTTATCCAAATCGCTAGTGATAAAAAACACAACGACAATACCTCTGGTAACAAAAACCCAAATTACTGAATTCAAACAAACCCAAAATTTCTGTTTATCACTTTTCTTAATCATCACTGTATGCAGGGCAACATGCGAAAATTTCCAATAAAACTAGTAAATATTTTAACTAATAGACTAGAGCTATTACAGCTAGCACCCATAAGAGAGTTCGTACAAATGTACATTAGGAGTCTTCCATATGCATTACAGTAGATGGATTTTTACCTATAGATTGCATGTCATCATAGTTTTCCGCAGGGCAATTCTACCCGATACTCCCTCCCCAACGAAAACGGGATAGTTTCGCCCCTGTTTGGATGTCACCCAAGCATTATTCTTTTGTCATATAGATGCTTTTGACAATTTCCCACATGTATATCATTTTTCCTTTTATATGCGAAATTCCTTTTCAACAAACCATGGTTTGTTTGCAGGTGGTGAATGGCCAAGTGGTGGATATGGTCTTCCTAAGCCTTGGTCAGGATGTCCAAGTAGTAAGACGAGTGTATGGCGTGAGGGCTGGAGGGATCAGGATATGGAAGATGACGATAAGAGTGACAGTAGCCGGTCAAGGGTATCCAGTGGGTTACAAATGGACGTCAAACTTTCTCAAAGTTCTCGAAGTAAAAGAGATGTAAACAGGACTTTCTGCATGAAACAAAACACTGAAATACTAACAAGGTTTTGGCCTAATGGTAAGGTTTCTTCTTTATACGCATATTCAATGATTACACCTGTCACAGCCATTTATATATAACATTATAATTCATAACTATTTTAGCATAAATACTATTTTAAATGTTTGAAGCAAAACCAGGATGATTTATATTAAGTTTTGGACGCTCTCTTATTCTACGAGCTTTTGACTGCCAGTGTGCAGTCTTCGACGGGTAATATTAAGAATGTCAGTCCAAAGCTCGTAGAATAAATTAATGTATTAAACCAGAAAGCGTCCAAAACTTAAAATACTAAAATAATTATGTCAAAACAATGGGTGATTGGATGGGGTTGGGCTGTTTGGTATACCCATATACTGTAAATATCGGCATTGAATCCAATATCGGTACATCGGCACGAGTTTTTCAGTCATACCGATATACTGAAATTTCCAATATACCAGAATTTTTCGATATGCGAAAATAATCGATTTTGTTGTATTACAATACAAAACAGTAGAAGTTTCGTGTTTAAACCAATGTCTGTCTACGATGAACTTTCAACTTCTTCACCTGTTGCAATTCTTTTGAAATTATCACAGGCAGTGTTTCCACTTTTCAAAATCGAAATCTCCTTCAAGATACATAATTTTTTCAGTGTGCTGATACCAGAAATTTCTCACTGTATATTTACCAGCGTAATAAATGAAAAGTCAAAATGCTTCCTTTTATGTCGTTCACATTTTTGGAGTTATTTGGCCCTCGAAAATATATTTTTGTTTTGACAGGTTCATATTGTATTTACAAGAATAAAGATGCAGATTGTCCGAAAAGTATGACGTCTGGCTGGGTGATATGGGATGATGAAAATGACAGAAACATCAATAAAAAAGGAGGATCGCTGCCTGATGGTGTATATGATAAGGACACCAGAATTAGCTACTGTTGTAAAACTGATGGTAACTGGTATGATTCAATTGAACTACCAGTCGTTGAACCATTCTATTTATTAACATCCAGCTCTACTACTACTCCCAAATGTCAGATGGTCAAGTGGGCATTTAGTTACTTGGAGTATATTGTGTTTGATACAGAAGATCAAAATAATATTGATAGCCAGGAAGGGGATCACGTGTTCACTGAGAATGGAAGAACTGTATACTATTGCTACTATGAAGGTACGTTATAAACTAGTTCGGAGTTTCAACTACGCATCCAAATGACGCGTTCTGCGTCGGGATAAGTGTTGCAGTTGAATAATAAAATGTAGCTTAGACTTTATTGATTATTTAAAATATGCGTATCAAAGTATTGAACTGTCCAATCATTAATTTGCTTTTTAAAACATGGCCACAATTATAGACCTGGCATTAAAGTAAATAACTTGTTGATAACGAAGCGAACATGATTTGTCGATTGCCAAACAAAATTAAATTAGGCATTTGTGGGCATTTCTAATCAGGACACTAATTCATTTCAATTTCTTATTGTTTATGTTTAATCAAGTAAGCCTTTGCATAAATGTTAGAGTCAAAACAATAGCTGACTAGATGGTATGAAGAATAGTGGGATTTTCAAAACAACGAAAAGGCAATGGGATATTCCGATCACTGGATCGTGACTGCATGGATGCCACTATTGTTATGATATATTAGTGTTATGAAAAAGGATATTGTTTAGTTTTATGGCTTTTATTCTTAAAATTCTTTAATTCTATTTCAGATTGCGGCCGTACAATGATGACTACTTCTAGCGGTTCATTTAGATCACATCAAGCACCAGTTAGTGAAATGGGTCCGCATTCACAATATTGCTCTTGGTCAATTACGATTGCTGAAACATTTGTCGTTTCATTGAGTTTCAAAGAACTGACTATACCAAGCTGTGATGACACATTTCTACGAATATACGATGGTTTAAATGACACAGCTCCGTCGCTTGGTACATATTGTGGTCCAAATGCAACCACACAACTCGAGATTTTATCATCTACAAATAGTTTATACATTGTGTCAAATTCTGGAAGTTATGGAAGATATTCTAAAAGTATTTTTTGGTTTTATGGCCAATATAAGAATTTGACAGGTTGGTATTATTGTACATGTAATAAATATGTTTTTATATGTATTATACACAGGCCTGAGTCCGGATAATTATATGCACCTTTTCTGGGTTCCCGACGCAATCTTGCTAAGTGGGGAAAACACGGTAGTACAACAATCGGCATGACCCTAGGGACAAGTATTCCCATGGGGAAGAGGCGATTTTTTACCATTGTGTTTTCTCTACTTGGCAATATGGCGTCGCGAATACGATGCATCCCTTAAGCCTGTTTTTTTCCCACTTTAACTGGGACATTTCCAACGTACCGTAGCTCCTGTCTGAGTGGTCAGGAAACAAAAGAAATACGCTACGTTTGCCACATGATATTATTCAAGGAAAACTATCTTAAAGCCTGTTTTCCACTTCAAACGTATCGTATCGTAACGTACCGTAGTTCTGTCCGAGTGGTCAGGAAACAAAGAAATACGCTACGTTTCGCTACGATACGGTTGAAATGGAAAACAGGCTTATGATTGAATAGCATGGATATACTCGTGTCCACTTTCGGAAACATCTAACTCTTCTGTTTTGCAAGGCTTTATTGTTTCATCAAGATTTTCACATTTATCACCTTTTTTTACGATTTTAGAAAAACAACCAAATAAACGCACTGCATTTTCACCATCTCAAGGCAAGTGGTTTTTGTCTTAAGTACATTCAGATGTATTTTAGTATTGTGTGGTTTGTATGTAGTGCAATATTGTGCGGTATTTAGTGGTGTACGGTGTAGTTATGTATAGTGTATGTTGTGTGTAGGATGTGGTGTGGTTTGTGTGTGTAGTGAAAGATAAGTAGGGGTTCGTGCTACTCATTATAGTCTTTTAATACTGCTTCAATTAAATTTTGACCATAGTTTTTGAAAAAATCTTCAAATACTCCTGGAATTATTTTCTTGATTGTTAGCATAATTGCTGATTGTTAGCATAATTTCACGATATTTCAACATTTTTCCTATTAAGGGTTATTGTGTCAGGGGATGTACAATAACATGTTACTTTTTATGTAATTCCATATGTTACTATGGAGGTTTGATAAAAAAATATAAGTTCTTCGTACTATTATTGATAACAGATAATTCAAGCAAAATGATTGTCATGGCGTCTTCACTGGGTGGATGTCAATTTCTGAGTATCGTGCTGATTATTGTTTTATTGGTAAAGTACAAGCGACGGAACCGGGATCCAAAGTTATCAACTCCTGTAAATACTCCACTGGGGGCATTTGAAAATTCACAAGCATCATCGCCAGTTTATGAGGTAAATTTTTCATGTTCGTGGTGGTACAGTGGTTGGTGCATGTAGACTTCAGCGAAGAGCAATTAGGAACTGATGGAGCTGTCTAGTAATAATAAAGTTATTCAAAAGCTTTTCATCCGCATTCTAGGAACTTTATCAGTTAAAATAGTATAGAAAGGCTGAGACAGCTTTTCTTTTAGTAAATCTTTTCAGAAATGCTAATGAGCCTAGTTTGCCTAGGGTGCCATTCCTCCTAAATCCTTCCTCAAAATCCGGCTGCTACACATTCCGCCCTAATATAATTCTCTTTCCGCATTATTAAAACAGGAGCCAGTTAATCCAGGTGATGAAATGATATCCGAAAGAGAGGAGCCAGAATACGCAATACCGACTGCTAACCAAACAGTGACCTACGAAGAATACGAAGAATACGAAGAATACGAAGAATACGAAGAATACGAAGAATACGAAGAATACGAAGAATACGAAGAATACGAAGAACCCAAAATATCGCTGCAAAATCCTGATTATACTGAGCTTGATAAAAACAGACTTGAAGACAGAAATACAACAGATGAAGGTACGTACCAGGACCTACTAAAGCGAGATTTTGATTATGATATACCGGCTGATGAGAGTACAGGGTCATACGAAGAAGTCAAAGTGGCAAGAAACTTACCGGTTTACGAGGAGTTGGATCAAAATAAACGAGAATCGGAGGTTTATCCTGATTACCAAGAGTTGGTGAAGACCTAAGGGGTCGTAGGAGCCAAGGAAGTATTAGAGGCCACATTTCAACTCCAAGTTTTCCCTGAGAACCCTTTTTTCTAGATAAATATGTCATTATTAAGACGTAGTGACCCTCCAACGTTACATTGCTTCACTCGCCCCTTGTCGTAAATGCATTTGCACTTAGCAGCGAGCGATGTTCTACACAAAATGTACATGCAGTTATAAATAGATTTGTGTTGCTCCTAAAATGCGCTGTAGCAACAAAATAGAGTATTTATTTATCTTTTGTACGAATTTTTAAAATTTTTAATAAATATTTCAGTGAATGAGTAATCCTTTTCATCATTTCAAATGCAAAATAGTTTTTTTGCATCAAAGAATGACCAGTCAGAGATAAAAACATTGTCTATGAGCCAGTTCGGAGTTTCGACTGCGCATCCAAATGACGCGTTCTGCATCGAGAAAAAATTGCAGTTGAGTATGACAGGAAGTTTTAAAATATGCATATCGAGCTATTCAGCTGTTCAATCAACATTTGAATATGCAAAATTTGTTCCAAGAACAATTAGTTTTCGCAAGGTTTAAACGTTTAGTCGCTTTAAATTAGAAAATATATTCCCTTAAGTGTACATTTCCACATTTTGCTTTACAAAGAAGAAAAAATATTCTAGTACACTCATCTAGTCACTCATTGTTTTGACATACTTGTGACGTCATTGTAAAGGAAGATTAGAGTGAGACTAGTTCAATGTGATTCGCAAGTCGCAACCCGCGAGAGCCTGCCGTGCAGGCTAGCCTTTCCATAACACCACAAATATGTCAAAACAATGAATGACTGGATGGCATGGAAAACAGTGAGATTTTCAAAACAATAAAAAGACAATGGAACATTCCAATCACTGGATTGTGACTGGATGGCACTATTGTTATGTTAAGTGTTAGGCAAAGAGACCATTGTGGCTATACGCAAAACACGAATGATAATTAATATCAGTTAAACTTCTCAGATACATGTTATGATCAACTGCAATCTTATCTTGATACTGAACGCGTTATTTGGGTCCGCAGTCAAAACCCGAACTGGCTTATTAAGAATGAGCCAAGATTAGGCATAATAAATCGTTGTGTAACTGTACCAGAATACACTGTTCCGACGTCGCAAGCAATGGCCTCTTATCAGAGAGAGATCTAGACTGTATGAGCGAGAATAAGTACCACGCGATTTTCTTCTGCTTGTAATGAACTCACATGTCCCGTGGCAGTGCATGGTCGACAAGGTGAACCAAGCTTTGATGTGGCTATTCATTACAGTACTAGCAAACTGTCTTTCGTCGTGTACCCGGGTCACAGTGTGATTTGTCGAACGCGTGGTAGGTAATGGTGAGTAAAAAATATCTATTCCTTGACATACCAGGCCACCGATGGCAATCATGGCGTATATTTATGTCTGTTTGTAGTCTTATAGGGTCTTATACTCTACCTAGTCTGTTTGACACTTTCTTTACTATATATATGCGGAAAAACTTAAATGTCCAGCTACATGTAATAATTATATCATATTTGTACCTAAACCTGACCAGCACCAAACCAAACTCGCACCCAGGCTTTCTATCAGGTTGGCACCAAACTTCCAAAACGCACAGTTGCAGCAGATTTTGTACCAATATCTCGAACGCGTGGTGCCAGTCTAGGTAGAGTATAACGAAGATTCGGCGGTTGAGTAGGATATATAAAACTACCTGAAAAATACAGTAAAAACTTGGATGTTTCGAGCGAAGGCCCTTCGTCTGGAAGTTAGTCGTTAGGGTTCCAGACGAAGGGCCTTCGCTCAAAAAGTGACGTTGAAGTTCTGATTGTATTTTTGAGATAGTTTTATATATCCTACTCAACCGCCGATTTTGAACCAATGCTCTTTCAACAACTTGTTCCATCTCGCGCCTGTAACAGTAACTTTACAACCATGAGAGCATTTGTAGGCTATTAATTTAACAAATTTGCGTGAAATGTAATGCAACAAAGTTTAAAGAACTGACAACTTGCAGCAACAAAACGGTGGTAATATGGTGGATATCTGAATTCGCCCCACCCCCAATATTTCCTGAAGTGTCCGCCACTGTCGAAGCAGGGCCCTAAGTGGTATTTTCCCAGTAATGTTTCTGCATATCTGTCGCTAAACTCTCTTTAAAATAAAAGGCAACGTTATATAAAATGGTATTTATTTTTACAAGTAGATATTCACATGTTATACATTAAACAGTTATAAAAATCTTCTGGGTGTATTATGAAAAAGCCCAGAATCATGCACTGGGGAGTAATTGGTGTATTTAACTTCCTACACTTATCAACCTCATCAATTCTCATAAGCATGTCTCAAATTTTGATGAAAGTAGAAGAACAACAAGAGTTTTCGGCTTGTTTGACCAGTTATGAGAATTGCAGTTATGAGAATCGGTAAACCGCTGGCTTCTTTTGCCCGCTAGTAGTTTCAGCTGATACAACACAGAAGTTATTCATAATACACAATTAAACTGTATATTTCGAATCTAAATTTGATTCATCCAAAGGACTCGGCATTTAAGAACTCTATTGTGGACCTTCACTTATATATTTCCATGTAACGAAGGTAAAACGGCAGAAAGTTCTAAAGTTCTACTATTTATTAAGGACGAATTGAACGGTTGATGAATATGCTCGATACTGATGGATAATGTTGTTAATGTGTTTATGGGATTGTCCTCTTTTTCTTTTAACGTCTTTAAGTAGACTCAGTTTGCCAGTCCTAGTTACATATTTGTCAGTATGCATCTTTAAGCTACAACTGCGATATTAACCAACCATTTACAGTAAGTTGACAGTCTAATTACTAGTATATACTGTAGTACTAGTATATTACATTTACTGAAAATGACAACAGGTATATTTATATCTCATATTGGGCGTTGTCCTCTGCAAGGCAAATTTCTGTAAAAATGAACTCCCGTCGCAACCAATCTCTGGCGTCAAACTTTTCCACTTTGTCTCGTCAAACCACTGAGTGAACTGCACTATACACTGGAGTGACTCGATTTTTCCGGGGTTGCCAGGCGGCCCCCTATCGCCTTTTGTACCCTTAGCCCCAGCCTTCCCATCGCTCCCTCGGTCACCAGGGGGTCCGGTTGGACCAGTTGGACCGGTCTGTCCGGTTATGCCCGGTTCTCCTCTTGGTCCGGGTGCGCCAGGGAGACATGATGTTCTGATGATGTTTGATGGGGAGTTGGTTGTACTTGGTTTGCTACATGTTCCTGAAGGTCCAGGTGAACCTGGTGGGCCCGGCTGGCCGTCTCGTCCCTAGGGAATGAACAGAAGTAATAAACGCAATGGATTTGTACTTGTGGGAGGATGGTGACACAGATTTACCCCCACCGGCATTTTCACGCGCCCTTCTTTATAATTCCGAAATAAAAAACTCTCAGCCAGACTTAGAGCAAGTCTACTATTACCTCCGTCATGAGGTTATGTTTTCATCAGGGTTTGTTTGTTTATTTTTTGTTTTTTTGTGGTTTTTTCGTTTTTTTGTTTGTTTGTTTGTTTGTTTGCTTGCTTGCTTGCTTGTTTGTTTGTTTGTTTGTTTATTTGTTTGTTTGTTTGTTTGTTTGTTTGTTTGTTTGTTTGTTTGTTTGTTTGTTTTTTTTTTTGTTTTTGTTTTTTTGTTTTTTTGTTTGTTTGCTTGCTTGCTTGTTTCTTTGTTTATTTGTTTGTTTGTTTGTTTGCTTGTTTGTTTGTTTGTTTGTTTGTTTGTTTGTTTGTTTGTTTGTTTGTTTGTTTGTTTGTTTGTTTGTTTGTTTGTTTGTTTGTTTGCTTGTTGAAAATTTGGGCAAGGACAAATCCATGAAATTGTGGTTCAACTTGAATGAAAATTGGATGAGAAATTTACAAAAGTTTGTCTTGCTTTCCCTGGCTGAAAATAATTGAATGATAATAGTGCACGAATAATTTATGCATGAATACCAGGGCCTTTTTTAACTAATGCACTGGGGGGGGCAAATGCCCCCCCAGCCTCCATGTTTGCCCCCCCAGTCAACTATGTTTGCCCCCCCAGTGAAGGTCCCTTGTGTGCAAAGTATAAGCCAACTTTATAATTTTGAGGAAAATTATGGTATTATCACAAACAAAACAGGGTCGGATTAGATAGTACAGATAAAAAATAGGAATATGTAGTATAGTCCGGGAAAATTTTTTTTACATTTCCCCGAAACCCACCCCCCGTCGCCAACAAAACTAATAATATTTATTGGCTCATCTACTTGTTAAGTCTCCCTTTCGATTATTGCCCCCCCACTGACGATTTCTTAAAAAAGGCCCTGATGAATACTTGACTGAATTTGCTGGCTGAGGTATGTAGTCTCTGAGTGCCCTCTAGTCTATATGTATAATTTCAAATCGGTCAATGTGAAAATATGGTGTATTTTCCAGCGTCACGGAATGTCATATGTATTCTGTAGTATGTCCCTTGGAGCCGGGACAGTAGATATATTTAACTTTTTAGAGCGACAATATCACATCATTGGATACATTCTTTGCCAGTAAGCAGCAAACTTTAAAGATGTTGCAAGTTGATAGTCAAAGAGTCATCGCGCTAATATTGTATTCATGTATCCGACAAGTATAAAGGATCCTAGCTGTTTTGCAGTAAATTCAATTTTGCTAGAAAATGCTTTATAGTATGATATAACTATCCAGTGTAACAAAAGTTTGTGGTTGAGTTAACTTTTTTGTTTTAAGTAAATTACTTACTGCAAGTCCAAATGGTCCTGGCGGACCTGTAGGTCCGGTGCTGCCTTTAATTCCTGGTCTACCAATTGCTCCTGTCTGGAATTGACAATGAATTATATTAGAATAGTTGTATTTCATGCTATTGTAGTATAAATCATGGTATTGCAGAGATTTACACAGTCAAGCCATTTTCTACTATTGGTAAACGACGGTAGTAAAAACACAATCTTCACTGTCTTCTGGAATCTGGGCTTGTGAAAGTCAAAAATACATTTTCCGGCGAAACACACCGAAGTGCCACCTCCTCACAGTAACTAAAGACACGATCTTTTCTAAAAAGCGGCAGTAGACTAAAATGCTTGATTGTATAAATCCAGGTGTAGTAGTATAAATTTTGTGAAGTGTTAAGTGTATGTGAAAGTCTTCGGTAGCGGAGTCTTCAGATTGACATCCTTTCACTTCTAAGATCATGGGTTTGATTCTCATTCCGGACTTCACTCACGTGGAAAGAATTACTCAACGCTGTGCTTTGGTAGTCTGTAAGAAAATCGCCCCTATAAGAGCTGGCTCTCTTCATATAACAGCGTTTCAAGTAGCTACGCAATCTGGCCTAGGAGGGCCAGTCCTTCATGGTGGGCTCGTTTAGACACATCCTAAATCACAATTCGTTTAAGGCATTTCCAATAAATGGGAGGTGTTGGGGGGGGGGGCAAGTAGACAATTGGTCCTCTTGCCACCCATTTCTTACGGTCAAAAGTTACGCATTAAACTCTTACCGTTCCAGGCTGTCCTCGTATTCCAGGTCTTCCATCACGTCCGTCCGTTCCCTGAGAATTAGTGAACGTAATTAGTAATTCGTCTGACCGAAATGTTTAGTCATGTAAATATGCGAAGTTTGAGTAATTTTTGTCCAGTAACTTTTCCCAGGAGTGGAATGAACGCGATTTTAAAATCATACCAAAAATGATAAGATAAGGGCCCTATATATGATATTGATGGTAAATCTTGAAGGTAGTTTCACCTTGTTTTTCATTTAATTTCAGTGTAGGTGTAAGATTCTTAAATTGCCTTTTACTATTAACAAAAGCTTAAAATTAAAAGGAGAGCAAAATTATTTTCACGAGCATATAGTACGATTTTAACACATTTCATGTCAAAGTCCTTTGTCAAAGACGAAGTTTATCGGCAATTTTTATGTACATTTCGAAACGTTCTACGAAACGTCTTGGTTGAGTTTTGCATTAAACCGAAGCTTAGAGAATGCATAACATAACCTACATTCAATATTTTGGCAATTGATAATTATATAGTTAAAAGTACTTTTAATTATTTTTGGCATTTTGTACAATAAATAAAAATAGATATGATTGTGTTACCATGGCTCCAACCTAATGCAAGCCAGCGTTCGGTCAGCGGTTGGCTAATTAGAAATACTTTATGTTGAAACAATTTTTGGGAACTGTAGTTTGTTTAGAAAGGGCGAGGAGTTGCTGCATGCATGTATTTCTAGTTAATAATGTACGTACTCCTTGTCCAGGAGGTCCTGGTGGTCCTGCAGGGCCATGTCTGCCTCGGGCTCCTTTTTGACCTCGACGTCCTCGAGCGCATGGACATTGCTAGAGAGAAGAAGATATATTAATAGGTCCACGAGGTCGGCGTACGGAACAGGGCGACAGGGGGTGGGGAAGGGGGGGGGAGTAGAAATCCCCCCGCCCCAAAGGTGTTAAATTCAGGTTATTTCATTTCAAACCTTCACAAAAGTTCGAGTAAACTTTATAGAGTGACCACTCTTTTAAGATCGGCCCCTTACGTTTTTGCATAGATCATTGTTATTTAGAAGACACATACATGGGTCGTTGCTATACTGTATATAAAAATATTTTAACAAACAATTTAATTAAATAATCAAATGCAGGGACATTGCTATATTGAAAACATGAAGTTGCTATAATTATTATATACTGTTCATAGAAAGGCTTTAACAAGGCTTCTCAGACTGAATAATTAAATACACGGGAATCGAATTGCTAGTAGTCAAATAGGTCATTACTACGTACGCTACTGCTTAACAAATCAATAATCAAATACATGGTCAAGGACATTGCTATAGTGTAGTTAACAAATCACTTCCCTGATTAACTTCCCTTAAGAACTTGCTACACAAGGCAATTTTTGCTGTGATGACACAGAGCGATGTTAGATAAAAAGTATATTCGCTGAGAAATTGTGACCATGAATCTCGTTTTAGCTTGCCGATATTTTTCTTACAAAACATGCCCAGAAGGCAACAAAGAAATTTATGAGAATGATGATATCGTTGAAGTGATACACAGACCATGTTAACTGTTTTTTCTGTGCGTACATTTCTACATAACATGGCTCTATGCAGCAGAAATCGCGTTGCAAGTTGCAGCAAAAATTGCCCTGTGTAACATAGCCTTAAGCGATGGTTCATTTGTTAGACATGTATACATGGGGTTATTAGTACTGAAGATATACTGAGAACAGTGTAATAGTTCTATTTACTGAATCTCAAAATGGCTGAAAATATTCAGCCATATCCTTTAATTATTGAATTAAAGTAAATTAAATTACTCTGATTTTAGTTCTGATAAGAACCACGTAGTTGCACGAACTTGAAACGAACTTGTGGTTTATTGTAGTAAATGTTACAATTTTATCTTTTTTGTGTCACAATGGATGGCTGATTGACACTATTCTATTTTTGGCCGATCACACAAAAAGAGTGAAAAATATGGCACCCAACCCCTAATTTAGCCGAAGAAACAATCATCAAACCAATAATTCCCTTCGGTGCCAATCCAGGCATAATTAATTAGTTCCACAACGAACCGACGACAGGAATTGAACAAATTTATATTACGTCCTATTTGTGGGCGGCCATTACCACTAAAAATAGTAAAGTCGTTAAATGACATAGCAAAATGTGAAATGTATCGATAAAAATACAATTGGTTCAACTAAAACTGAAACAGTTTGTTGATGTCTTGTGTTGAAATGACATATATCGCAAACTTTAACTAGATTGATAGTGCACAACAAAAGGGTTCATTAAGTTTCACTTTGATTTTATTGTTACATTTCACATTTTGCTATCATGTCATTTAGCGACTTTACTATTTTTTATGGTAACGGCCATGCACCGTACGTATTCTCACGTCTGCATAGAACGTTCGACGGCTTTGCTCTCATGGTGGTTTTTCTAGTTAGTTCCAATATAACTTAATAGACTCATTTTTCTTTCCACACCTGTAATTCTATCAATCATGCATGTTGATTTTACAGAAACAAATTGCCAAAAGCTTTTAACCTCTGGGTGGGCTCAAACTTTTAAACTCTACTCTACTCGAGGGCACAGTCAAATATTTATGCAAAAATTATATGGATGCATATTCCCATATGCATGTATAGGCCTATAACTATATCAGTCCCACACAAATACACTACCTAAACATACTTCCAGACGAAGGGCCTTCCCTCGAAACGTCGACGTTTTCAAGACTCGAAGCTTATACGTGCACTAATTAGTAATTATGCATCCAGTTCTGTTTAGTCCGGGAAAGCAAAACAAACTGTTGTAAACTTCTGATGCAATTTTCAACCAAATTGAAGCAAAATTAAGTCGATTCTTCAAATTTTCGTGTTAAAATGCTCGATATTTTTTAGTCATCGTACGTATACTAACAGACAAACACACGCATACACAAACAAACCCGGACAAACGTTTCTAACTAGTCCTGGCGAAGGTAATAATCTCAGGTTCTGTTGTACATGTACTCATGTTATCAGGGTATTAGCTACAGTAAACAAATCGGCGTTATACGCCATTTTCCCAATTACATTTAGCTAGCAATTTCCCAATTTAGATTTGCAAAAATAACTGTATAACTATATGAAAAAATCAAATAAAAGATTGCTCAACTTCAAAACTCCGCTCAAGCAGAATTGTATTTTATGATGAGTATTACAGTTTCACGCATCATCTATCTAAATAAATCGAGATGAATTGAACTGAGATCTATATATCTCACATACAGTAAGTATCTGTGTATCACTATGGTTATGTCTAGATTTTATATTTGGACGGTTTAAAATTCTGCTTAGAAAGCGCTATTTCATTAAATTGCCGAATTTTTTTCTCTTCCGGCTAACACCCTGGTTATACGGTTGAACTTCTACGGATTCCTCTCTAATACGTACAGTTTCCAATGTCCCCACATACATAAATCTCATATAGTTTCTTTCCTCTGCAGAGATCGAACTGTATTTTCCCATAGCAAAGTTGCCTTGCTAAATGGATATTTTCTTTCTTTCTACACTTGTTATTCTGTCAATCATGTGTAACTTACTGAAAACTAACAATTCGGCTGGAGTATATTGACCCCTATCTTTAATCTTTCTTTAATCTTTCTAGAATTTCACATTAAATAGTAAATACTAAATACTAATTTACAATGTGAATTACATTTAAACTGTATAAAAAAATATACTAAGACTAATGTTAAGAGTTAATATTTACAAGTAATCTTAAATAAAATTTGAAAATTTTTTGATAGAATTCGATAAATTTACTTCGACTCCAGCGTTCGGTTAAAACATTCAATCCCATACACAATTGGGCTATTTTTAAATCGTTCAGTTCGATATCTAAAATTATACAGTTTTTCTCCATTTGATCTAGTTTGTCTCTGTCTTATCTGATTAACTGTTTCTGGCAATAAACTGTGTAATCTATGTCTAGGGTCTGTCATTGTTTTTATAAGGTTTCCGCACATCTCTTCTCTGCGAGCCTTTAATGTTTTAAGGTTACAGTCCAGTAATGCTTCTTCATAAGTCAGACCAGGACAAATTATCCTAAGCGCACGCTTCTGAACTCGTTCTATGTCAGTAGACTGTTCCTTGGTTAAGTTTCCGTGCCAAATTTTAGCACAATATTCAAGTGTCGATCTTATGACAGCCATATAAAAGGCTTTTAAATCCTGCTTTGGTGCACCATAACCTTTTAACATCTTCAGAAAATACAGTCTTTTTACCGCTTTTTAACAATATAGCATGTGTTAGTTGACCACTTCAAATTGTCATCAATCCATAAACCAAGTAATTTGTAACATTTAACCCTTTCAAATACATGTCTATTGATTTCTAGCGGTGGAATAACAGTTACATTTTTCGAAAGTCAATTATCATTTCTTTGCATTTCGTTTGATTTAACTCCATCATATCTTCTTCAGTAAACCTTAAAACGCTCTTAACTTTACTTTCCGCACCACCCAGTTGCTTCCCAGAAATATGGTGGCTGACATCTAGTACCTCGTATAATGTAGTGTCATCCATAAACATTAATGTATCATGTTCAAGTATAACATTAGTTTCCATGTTGGTTGATATCATGAGTTGGATTTCTTCTTTTATTACAGAGGGAAGTTTATCAATCTTTATTACAAAGGCAATTGGTCCGAGTTTACTTCCTTGTGGCACTCCGCCATTGATATATGCATAATCAGACGTATCATTCCCAAATTTAGTAAAATGGGATCTTTTATTGAGGTATGTTCCAAACCATTGGATTAAGGCCAATCTAACTCCCATCTCTTTCATATTTCTTAGCAGTATATTATGATTAATTAGATCGAACGCTTTTCTAAAGTCAAGAAAAATTATTCGTATTACTCTTTGTGGCTCGTCCATTGCTCTATACCAGTTGTGGAGTAGATTTAGAAGGGCATACAAAGTCGAAGATCCTGGGAGCCCTCCATATTGGGAATTGGAAATTTTCCCATTTATATCTTCATTTATCCACTTGTTGGTAAAGGATTCCTGAACTTTTGATAAAACACTGGTTAATGCAATCGGTCTAAGGTTTTCAGCGATTGTACATGGTGTGATCTTAGGAATCCCAGTTACTTTGTATTTTTTCCAAGTTTCAGGAAAATACTGGAGCATTTCAAATAGTCTTGTACTGCTGTATATATATGTATTGTTTTATATAAATACATTGATCAACATCAAATAATCTCTACCTGATCTATACACTTGAGTTCCCTTGTTGGGGAAGCACGTGTGGCAGACACGCTAAGTTCAGCCTTCTGCTTCAAGTTGAGGGTAGGATATTGTAAACGTAACGTAACGTAACGTAACGTAACGTAACGTAACGTAACGTAACGTAACGTAACGTAACGTAACGTAACGTAACGTAACGTAACGTAACGTAACGTAACGTAACGTAACGTAACGTAACGTAACGTAACGTAACGTAACGTAACGTAACGTAACGTAACGTAACGTAACGTAACGTAACGTAACGTAACGTAACGTAACGTAACGTAACGTAACGTAACGTAACGTAACATAACGTAACGTAACGTAACATAACGTAACATAACGTAACATAACGTAACGTAACGTAACATAACGTAACGTAACGTAACATAATGTAACGTAACGTAACGTAACATAACGTAACGTAACGTAACATAACGTAACGTAACGTAACATAACGTAACATAACGTAACATAACGTAACGTAACGTAACATAACGTAACATAACGTAACATAACGTATAACGTAACGTAACATAACGTAACGTAACGTAACATAACGTAACAATAACGTAACGTAACGTAACGTAACGTAACGTAACGTAACGTAATAACGTAACATAACGTAACGTAACGTAACGTAACGTAACGTAACGTAACGTAACGTAACGTAACGTAACGTAACGTAACGTAACGTAACGTAACGTAACGTAACGTAACATAACATAACGTATAACGTAACGTAATAAATAACGTAACGTAACGTAACATAACGTAACGTAACGTAACATAACGTAACGTAACGTACGTACGTATGTAACGTAACGTAACGTAACGTAACGTAACGAACGTAACGTAACGTAACGTAACGTAATAACGTAACGTAACGTAACGTAACGTAACGTAACGTAACGTAACGTAACGTAACGTAACGTAACGTAACGTAACGTAACGTAACGTAACGTAACGTAACGTAACGTAACGTAACGTAACGTAACGTAACGTAACGTAACGTAACGTAACGTAACGTAACGTAACGTAACGTAACGTAACGTAACGTAACGTAACGTACAGTAGCGTTTTCTTTTGTGTTGAAGTCATTAGTTCTACCCGAATGCTCAGGAAACAAAGAAATACGCTACAAAGTGGAAACAGCCTTTATCTTCGTGACTCCGTGTTTCCTTTCTCACCAAACTGACTAACCCTTCCACATTAGCTGTGCTCCGTGATCGGACATAGGTCGTAAGGCGGCTACTAGAATTTGAATTTTATTAACTTTGCCACAGGAGAATATATATCATAACTAACATAAACATACACATATAAAAGCAATACTTAACAATTAGAACAAACTACATGACATATCCACCACAGTGGCAGGGTTACCTCAACAGCGAAGAAAATTACTGACGACCCAATTACGTAACATAAACCAATAAAATGAAAACTATTTCCACCGAGCAAGACTAATAACAACAAGAAATGTGACGAGTACGGGAACGCGAGCAATTGCATTTCGGACCAATTGTCTTCCATGTTCGTTTGTCATCTACATTAAACAATTGGTCAATGAGTTAAAATAATACTTATAAATCAATAATTTAAAGGAGGATAATGTAAAGGTCGTAGATAAGTTCAAATGATCAGCTAAAACATTCCTAAGCATTCGACTCGCTCACGTGTGAGCTTCGTCCATCGCAATCAGTGACGCAATTCGGCTCCATCTAAAGATGATTAACACACCTCTCCCGACTCTACCATAGATCCTGTTTTCCCACACATATATTAAACGCTTGACGGCTTTGCACTCATGGTGGTTTTCTCGTTAGTTCTATTGTGAAGGTCCTGCGTTATTGCTTGCGTATTTGCATCTTATCGTTTGAGGTATCAGTTAATTCAATCATCTGGCCTATTTGGGGATTAAGATAAGAATCACTAATATTGAAAGATCTTATCGTGCGTGGGAGAACAAACCGCATGTCAACAATTGTATACGCCACTCAACAGTCCTGTCGGGCAACGCGTGTTTATGCACGATGCCACCCAAGTCACTAACATATATTTTTTTAAAGCTTCGTCACAGTTTGGACATTACATAACAAACTAGAAGTAAATCAGAGACAGTAAATTTATGCATTCAGTTATTTTCAGCCCGGGAGTAAATTTTGTAAATTCCTCATTCAGTTTTTATCCAAACAGAACCAAAGGTTAATGGAGTTGTTATTGACCTATGGCCGTTAGCTCCACCAATTTTCGTATTAAAGTGTTTAATAGTTTTTGGTTTATGCTTCTTACAGATAAATGCGCACATTCAAACAAACCCAAGTAAAAACATAATCTCCTGGCATGGCGTCGGAGGAAATAACAATATACCTAACATTTACAAAATTGTGATAGTGATAACAATAGATTTTGGTCAATTTCTGTAAACGAAAATGTTGGATTTAAATGCTTGGTTACCTTTGTTCTATTCTATGTTTACAATATCATTACTGTGCTAACTAGGTATGCGAGTTATCCGAAAATATGAATTGGAGCCAGCGGGCATAAACATGGTCTGTTTACGTCTATACTTTTTGTGTACTCGAAGCTCTCCCTACGATACCTCTCTAATACGGACACCTCTACAATAGGGACGCCTCCCTAATACGGACATCTTTCTAATACGGACACCTCTCTAATACGAACACCTCTCTAATACGGGTACCTCTCTAAGACGGACATTTCTCTAACATGGACACTTCTCAAATACGGACACCTCTCTAATACGGACGACGCCTCTCCAATGGGGGACACCTCCCTAATACCTACATCTCTCTAATACGGACACCTCTCTAAGACGGACACCTCTCTAACATCGACACTTCTCTAAAACGGACACCTCTCTAATACGGACACCTCTGTAATACGGACACTTCTCTAATACGGATACCTCTCTAATACGGACACCTCTCTAACACGGACATCACCCTAATACGGACACCTCTCTAACACGGACACCTCTCTAATACGGACATCTCTCTAATACGTGCACTTCTTTAATAAGGACACTTCCCTAATACGGACACCTCTCTAATACGGACACCTCTATAACACGGACACTTATCTAATACGGACACTTCTCTAATACGGACATGTCTCTAATACGGAGACCTCTCTAACACGGACACTTCTCTAATACGGATACTTCTCTAACACGGACACTTCTCTAACACAGACACCTCTCTAACACAGACATCTCTCTAACATGGACACCTTTCTACCATGGACGCCTCTCTTACACGGACACCTCTCTAATACGGACATTTCTCAAATACGGACATCTCTCTAACACGGACACTCCCCTAACACGGACATCTCTCTAATATGGTCACCTCTCTAATACAGACACCTCTTTAATACGGGCACTTCTATAATACGGACACTTCACTAATACGGACGCCTCTCTAACACGGATACTTCTCTAATACGGACATCTTTCTAATACAGATACCTCCCTAACACGGAAACCTCCCTAATACGGACAATTCTGCAAAACGACGCCTCCCTAATACGGAAATCTCTCTAATACGGAAATCTCTCTAATACGGACATCTCTCTAATACGGATACTTCTCTAATAAGGACACTTCTCTAATACGGACACCTCTCTAATACGGACAACTCTCTAACACGGACACTTCTCTAATACGCACATTTCTCTAATACGGACATGTCTCAAATACGGACACCTCTCTAACACGGACACTTCTCTAACACGGACACCTCTCTAACACGGACACCTCTCTAACACGGACATCTCTCTAATACGGACATCTCTCTAATACGGACACTTCTCTAACACGGACACTCCCCTAACACCGACATCTCTCTAATATGGTCACGTCTCCAACATGGACACTCCCCTAACACCAACATCTCTCTAATATGGTCACGTCTCTAATACGGACACGTCTCCAATACGGACACTTCTCTAACACGGACACTTCTCTAATACGGACAATTCTGTAATACGGCGCCTCTCTAATACGGAAATCTCTCTAATACGGACACCTTTGTAATACGGACACCTCCCTAATACGGACATAATATATTTTGTTTAAAATACCTTTCTAAAATGGTTAATCGATACATTTTCAAATAAATAGACACTGTATTTGAGATTGAATAAAAGAGTGGCGACTGCCATTTAAGTGACTTGGCTTAAATAATCTCGTTTTGCCCATCCGACTACAGGGTATTTTAAAGCAGGGTTAAATTTACTGGGAGCTCAGGGGGATGCACGCCCCCTAGACCGGTCAATGGGGTGCAGGAGGGTTACCAATTTCTATATCAAATCTAAATTTTAGATTTGGCAGGACAATTATTAAACAAAAATAAAATATTGAGCCGTTGCGGCCCTCTTTGACCATCTAGGCAACTTTGTGTTCAAAAAATTGTGTACCGTGATTTACATAAATACATCGAAACTATGCTGTCAAAAGTTTTTGTAGATGGAAATTCCGAGCGAAAACTACACATAGTTTTAGACTTAACAGGAGCAGTTGCGAAAACTACAACTATGGGGCCTCTGGCAAGAATTGAACCTACGCCCCTGCGATTCCGGTGCAGCGCTCTGACCACTGAGCAACAGAGTCCAGTTGCCAAGAGTTAACAACAAGTTCATCTATTGAATATATACTAAGGTGATGCCAGTGTACGGTATAAGGGTAATATTCTAGATTTTGCGCATCTCACTCCATAGAACAGAACCTTTGAAGAACAGGGCTTTGTAAATGGAAATTTTGAGTGAAAACTATATACATTTTGAGACCTAACCGGGAACAGGTGCGAAAAATGCAACTATAGGCCAGTTAGTTAGAAGTCGTTAACTGTGAATATGACTAAACATAATTATGTACTGACTTCGCATAGTGAAAAGAAAATGTTTTGAATGGTTGGGTTTTACTAAGTTGCACAGTGCAGCATATGGTGAACATTCTAAATTTTTGGGCGTCTCACTCGATAGAACTAAATGTTGATGGTGTTTGTAGACGGAAATTTCGAGCGAAAATTATATACATATTTTCAGAACTAACCAGGAGCAGTAGCGAAAAATGCAAAAATAGGCCCTCCAAAACCCCTTTAACTGCATTCTGTTCTATCGAGCGAGATGGCCAAGATCTAATTCAAGTCTATCCGGCCTTTCATCCAATCTCGGCCAAGCGTTGCCATGCAAACAAGCCTTTGTGATGCTTTGTCGCGAAAATTAGATGAAAGTCGTATGATTTAATTTATGTTTTATCCCAACTACAAACGCTGAATTGGTTATTTCATTTTGGCATCTTATTGGAGTGCGATAGTCCGCAATGGGCGTGTCACATATTACATCATATTTATCAAAAGACCCACGTCGCCTGTGTTATTCGCGTTGGTCTTTCTCAACCCAGCGTGGCTGCGCAAAACCTCTGCATTTAATCTAGAATCAATTAAATTAAAATTACCAGCTCGATTCATGCATTTGAACTTCCATTTTAGCTCTACGTACCGCTGTGTTTGATCTTAAATAGGTAGAAATTACTATACATGCGTGAATATAGTTAGGTTGATGTTGTTTTAGAAGAAAACAAATTGTAGTATTTTTACCACACTTAACTGCGACACAGTAGCTTTAGATTTCAAACTTGCTGTGCGAATGTTTTCCGGCTTGCTAAATTTAGTTCATCCATCCATACTTGGAAAAAACGCAGTGTCAACTTAAGTATTTAAAAGCGCATAGAGTATATTATAGGAAATTATACTCAATTCACTTTAGGTGGTTGAGACATGAGTCATCTTTAATAATTGCATTTTAATGGCTGTGTAGTAGGTTTGTGTCATTAATCGCCTTATCTGGTGCTATAAAATGCGTTGACACTTAGTTATGAACCCGAGTAAATGCTGCTAAATATTTCGATGACACGCTTTTGCCACCAAACACAAAGTCATTGCATAAAATGGATAATGTAGATCAGTCAATAACTATGTTTCCTTTTAGAGTTGATAACCATATGCTGAATGTTGATGGTGTTTATAGATGGAAATTTCAAACCGAAAATTATATACATGATTTCAGACCTAACCAGGAGCAGGTTGCGAAAGTGCAACTATAGGTCCCTGGCAGGAAACGAAGGCAATAGTTGCTCCTTGTTAGGTTTGACAATATGTGTATACATTTCGCTCGGAATTTCTATCTACAAACACCACCAACGTTCAGTTCTATATCGAGGGAGATGCCGAAAAAGGGTCAGTGCATATGCTTATAGTGATATTCACAGTTAACGACAATTCACATAACTCCAAGTACCGCTCGTGTGTTTTACTGCAGTGTGTTTTCCAGTGCACGAAAACAGTTTACTTGCTGCTGTTTAGCGAGAAAACAAAGTTTAGTATTTTTACCACACTTAAATGCTAGGCAGCTTTAGAATTCCAAACTTTCAGTGAAAATATTTGCGCACCTTGCGCACTTGCTAAATTTAGTTTATCTATATTGCGAAATGTCGAACGCAATGTAACAACAACGGAAATTTTAGCATGTAATCGCCAATAGACTATATTAGAAACCATACTTAATTGACATGCATGGGTTGGTTGATACATCGCAAATCATATTTAAAAATTTACCTTAATGACATTATTAAACGAATTCAATAATATTTTTACTATGTAGGAAATTAGTATTACGTAGTCAGTTACAGCGACATTTAAATCATGTGCAGTGTATATGAGGTGCAAGCCCTTACTCAAATCTCAAGTCAGCTTCCCTAGGTCAGAATTACCACAATAAAATTCAGGAGGGAAAGGCTCATTGGCCATTGCAATTTTGCAATACGAAATGTAAGATATTCCAGTTGTAAAAACGTGTATAGTAAAAGGTGAAATTTAAACAGGTATTGTAGAGCCAGGTATTTCTAGCAATAAAGATAAACAATCAATCCATTCCGAAATATGACTGCCAATCGATCTGACACATCCAGATCTAGCCCTTTTTGAGATTAATTAACAGGGGGTCATTTTAATGATATTGGGAAATTCAGTTAGGAGACATTTATTAACTCGGGTCTGAATGTTGCGTCTCTTAAATGGCATTCTCCGTGCGTTTGGATAGCGCTTTTTCAGCAGAATTTTAAACAGTCCAAAGATATAAAATTTAGCCATAGTGATACTGTATGCGTGATATACAGCTCTCAGTCAAGGTCACTTTGAAAAGTAAAACTCATCATAAAATAAAAATTTGCCTAAGGCTAAGAGGACACGGATCTGGTTCTCAATTCTTCTTGAGCGGAGTTTTGAAGTTGAGCACTCTCATTTTGCAGATCTAAATTGGGAAATTGCTAGCTAAACGTAATTAGGAAAACGGCGTATAACGCCGAATGTTTGACTGTAGCTAACACCTTGATTCATGATATTTTCTTCTAATCCTTAAACCCCGGTAAAACGAGGATGAGAGTTGACTTGATATTACCACGCGTACTGGTCAAACGTGCAAGAACTCTCATTATCTCTCATTAAAATTTGAATCAGTTCAAAGTTGGTGAGAGTTGATCAGAATGCGTGAGAGTTGATGAGAGTTGGCGGTGAAACGCGAGCGAGAGGTTGCAACTCTCACTGACTCTCATCAACTCTCATTCTGGTCTGACCAGGGCTTTATAGGTGTAAAAACTGACATTAATTAAACCTCGATTATCCATTAAACGTTTCGTAGCGATATCGCCGTTCATCGTTAATGAGCCGTTCTTAAAATTAACAGTGTTCACTGTGGGCTCAAATTATCTTAGTATAATTGCCTAATCAAATGCTTAGCAGTAAATCTCTTTAAACTTAGGTGGCCGTCCAAGTTTTAAAAGCTTCATAAAAAGTTTAATAGTTTATAACCATATTCATTTGAAACTAAATGGTGCAGGTAGACAATATAAAACTCATCGTTAAAAGAGTATTTCAGAAGAAAGATTAATTTTTGGTAAAACTAGCTTTCTGGAGTTTCCGGCACTACTACAGGAGGAAACCAACATACCCGAAGAAAACCCAAGCACTCTCTCACATGCGACTGAGGTCAAATTGTAATTAGACAACTGCATATTGCAGGAATCAAACATTGACGTCTGGACGTGGAGGTAAAAGATGCAAGCACCAACTAACGATGGATTGTACCACCAACACCATAGCTTTAAATACTACATAACTGGTCGAGAGTGTAGCCTCTGCTCCATTCTATACGTTAACTTTCCTTAAGTTGCTTGTTTCAACCCAATTATTATTTAAACCCAATTATGTCCAAAAAGTGTTGAGGTCGTGGCATGATAACTCGGAAATTGTAACAACATCGGACTTAGGGAGCAAGGGCGGACAAGTCTGACTTAAGAAGGTATATTGATTTTAGAGTATTATTGATTTTGGTAGTATCCAAGATTGGAGCTCCATTAAGATAATTGTTTATAAGTGTTAAAAATAGGAAAGGGCGTGTCCAGTCTCATCTGATGGCAGAGTGCTGCTTTCTGGGTAATTATTACACTTTCCCGTCAAAAGTTGCCATAAATTATTGAAATAGTGCTAAGAACACATCCCGATGGTAACTTTTTTTCAGGGCGTGGAAAGGGGGTCCACGGTAGATCGATCTCTCCATGAGGTCATTAGTGGACACTTTTCCTTTCTAACATGTCTTTGAATACGTAACTTATGCTATAGCCAATGCCCACTTCACTTCCCATAAAGGCTGTTTTCCACTTCCAGCGTAGCGTACCGAAACGTATAGCATACTTCTTTGTTTCCTGAGCACTCGCGTAGAACTAATGACGTCGACACAAAAGAAAATGCTACGGTACGTTACGATACGTTTGAGGTGGAAAACGGTATTTACAGTCGCTTTGCCCGCGCTGCAGGTAAAGAGTTTTACGTCCGCTTCTGTGTTCGCGGACACCTCATTGAAGTTGAAATGTTTTTAACTTTCCGGGCGAACGCCCGCGTTCACGAGGGTTCACAGAAGCAAGGTCAAAGCGACCTTAATGGAAAGCTGCCTATATTTACCATATATAATAGTAAAAGCACAATAATATTGTATTGTCAACGTAAAGTCTGACTCAACTTACTAAAGTGAGACCTCATATAAAACCTACTTCTAGACTTGAAAATAGACTAACCGACAGACTAATCTACTTCTAGACTTGAAAATAGATTAACCGATATTTAACCGATATCTAGTTTTCCGTCAGTTTGTTTTCGTTCAAGTTATCAGATCAGATCAGATCAGAGAGGGACAGAAGTAGCCAAATACAAAAGGGACTTGAAATTACAGACAAACTGCACAGATTTATCAAAGATGTAAAACCGCAAAACCTCCACAGATATTTTGGCGCATTGCCGCTTACATTTCATCAAGTGTTTGCGCAAAATTCCCGAGTAGCAATACAAGGACACAAGTAATGTAATTTAGCCACCTTTAAATGCGCAGCAATTTGAATGAATTGAAAATTATTTCGGAAACGAATTTAATCATAAATGAAAAAGAAACATGCCTACAGGCAGAGGCTGACCACCAAAAATTTGCATAATCCGCGCGCTTGACAGACGGGAATATGCTGGCAAACGCCGAGACCGCGCGCTGTGTCACAAACGCCACAGCTCTACACTCATGTTGAAAGACAAATAGTGAAAATGCGTTAATCAAATGAGATCTAAATCTCTACACCGCTTGGTTAGCTAGATATCACAGATAATGAGTGCAAAAGGTCACAATGTTTTGCCAAGTTCTAAATGTACTTGTTTTTCGTATTTAGTATTGATTAAATTGTACCGCCTCTGATCAGTGTTGCCTAGCCTAACCGCGGTATTTAGTATCATGCTTTAACTTTAGGAGATTTAGTATCATGCTTTAACTATACGTTTTGCACCGTTGCGTGACAAAATTTTAAAATCTGTAACGCGGAACCTATAAAGCTGGCTGTTTAACATGTTTTGTATGTCATAACAAGTATTCAACAAATTTGACTTGAAATCGACTTGAAATTTGTTACAAATACTTGTTATAATGACATACAAAACATGTTAATAAAGATTTTAGCATTTTGTTAACTGAGAGACCTCTAATTAATTAACACGGCGAATACTTACTCTTAAACTAGTTTTTACCTTAATTTAAACCTTGTTCCTGATCCGGATCCTAATCGTAGCATTAATCTTAATCCTAATGACTGTTCTGATGTTTTCTATCCCACAATAACAATAATTTTTATCCCTGGATAACAGTTTTCAGTATCCGCAATTGTGGAAACGATTCTATATTCGCAGATATCATTTGCATCAAGGGAGGTGTAATTGCTCCAAAACGAGGATAATACATTTTCACACACAAATAAAGATCAGGCTTTTAGCTGTCGAATGACACCTTTTTTGTATCACTGCGATCAATAATGGCCCAATACGATCTGATGAAAAAAGAGTGGTCGAAATCACATTTTCCCACCTTTGGGAATTAAACGTCCTTCGAATTTTCGACAATTTGCCCAAATTATGGTCGCCTTTTTGTGAAACGTTCAGCATTGACAGTTAGTGAACTCCCTGTTTCGTAAAATGTTTCAACAACTAAATTTCGTTGTTAAATCGCGATTTGAACCTTCTTTAAATTTACCAAAAATTTATAAACAGCCCATGGGTTACGCCAATTTTTAGTTTTGACTAGAATTCATGCCATCCAATAGCCATCCATTTACATCATTACGACCGGCAATTTTTAATCGTATCGTATTTCGCAAAAATGATCTGATTTGCATGGCAGCTAAAAGATCGATCTTTATTGGTATGAGAAAAGTAAATATATAAACTAAATCATAAACGTACGACAACATGCTAAAATTGGATTTTACCGTTTTTTTATGCACCTGTATAAGCGCATATTTCGTTGTAAAACTTCAAAACAATTATTTAGAAAAAATCAGTGTTACTATTATCAATATGGAAAATTTGATAGCAGAATAATTTTTTCGATAGATCCAATACTTTGTGCACTGCTGACCTATGAAAGGCATTTCTCTGAAGTTAGCCGCAATTTCATGTTTGCCACAGTTGTGGGAAGTTTACTGACAAACATGGGCGGCTTCGCTCCGACTGTGTAGATAATCCTTGCATTGAGAGATAAGAAGATTATTGCGGGAGGAAATGCCAAATTATTCACGACGTCTATATAGTCTGTACGTGCTTCAGGAAATTGTTTTATGATTGCACTAGTTAGATTCTTAAATAAGAATAACCGATAGGAAACAAGCAGCAGGCAACCGGCGAAAAAAGAATAATTGTATCGTGTCGAAGCTTGCCAGGAATGACTGTAATGATTGTGTACAAAATCTATGAAGTAGTCAAGGTCTCAATTTAAATATTTTAGAATGTTCTCACCTTATGGTGCAAACCCCCCATTCTCTTCGAGCTATATAGGCCTACAGATTTTATTACTTTGAAACTGCGCATCGTTGAATGCTATTTTACCCCTTCTAATTAACAAATGAAACAATCAGCACTACATACAGAGGTAATTCTTCTGCTCACCTTCTTTTTAGCAGTTTTTGGATGACATTCTAGTCCCCACTTATTGGTAGTTTTGTCTTTCTTCAGCACACATTCCTAAGAAAGAATAAGACATATATATAGTTGGACAACGTCTAAACGGTCTGTTTATAATATAGTATTAAAGACAGTGTTGGTGGTTAATACACGTACTTTAAACCTATGGTGATAGTTTATGATATGATATGATATGATATTATATTATATTGATTGACAACTAAGTTCCTCGAAACGAGACTTTTCGTGACAATATAGACGGAAATATATTATACTGATGGTATAAAAATCTAGTTAAATGTATACATTAAAAACCTTTAAGTTCTCAAAAATCATAAAGTTGATTTTTAGGTATATGATTGAAAATACGTTTTGATATATTTACATAATTTTCCAGTATAGTTTAACAAAATAAACATAATTAAATGTGTAAACTGAAACGAAACGTCGCATATATTTTGCGTATGCGAAATTAAACTGCGTGAGCGAAAATGAGCGAGTACCGCGCGAATATGAATACAATTGGTGAGTCGTATTATATACGAGCATATAGACTGATTAATAGCAAGAGTTGTTTAAAATACCCTCATGCGGCAATCGTGGGTCAGAGGTCAAAATGGAAGTATATATATATAATTTATAATAAAGTTAAGTCTTTTTTCCAACATCTGATTTTTCTGATGTTTAATTTAAATACGTGTCTAGCTGTCTTCAAATTGATAATCACTTTATCATCGTTTGCAGTCGTCAGCTTAATAACATGTCATTTACATAAACATTGCATGTCTGACACTGTCTCCTGTCGACAGGTCATGTACGATACCTGTTTCTCTTTTTTTCTCGGAAAAAGACACTTTTAAATCATGTTAAATTTCGAGGGGCAAATCACTTATTTAAATATCGTACACGTTCACAAATAAAAAATAAAAAATCACAAAATAAATCACAAAAAATAGACAAATCATAAACTAATCACACACTTTTTATGAGTGATTTCCCCCTCTTTAAATTTAGTCTCTTTCGCGGTTGGTTATATAATTGTTGATATTTCGGCGCTTAAAAGGTTCGTTAAAAACTGCGAACTTAGCAGGATCTTAATTGGAGAAATTTCGAAGCAGGTAAAGTTTGCTAACTTAACTTAACTCTCCACAAGTTCGGTAAAGTACAGTATATATTTCGCAATAAAGCCAATCATCATTAACATAACTATTTTCTCAATTTTGATTGGCTAATTTTCCTGCAAATAACTGGTGCAAATAACACGTCAGCTGCAAATAACTGATGCAAAGAATGGTTTGAGCATGCGCATTGGCCAAATCCGTTGCTCACCTGAAAATAATGATCTGCTCATGCGCATTAGCTTCGCTTTGTAAACATTGAAACGACGGCTTGCTTATTTTGCTGAACTGAATTTTGTGTTCGTTTGAATTAAAAACTTATAAAAAGAAGCCAAAGTTGCAGAAAACTTATTTTGCCATTAGGGAAACGCCACATGGTTGCGATGGAAAACGTTTTACAGCTGAACAAGGTCAAGGAAAATTTTATGTGGACAAAGGCGAAGAAAAACAACGATAAGCAGTATACTTTTTACTTGATGAGTTTTTCCGTATATAATTAATAATAACTTTCATGAAGCAAATGACAAAATATTATTGAACTCGGTTATCGCAAAATATCGTGATTTGTCAGTGGCGGGCAGTTTTCTCAACCTCGCTCAATAATTGTATATTATTATGCTTCCCATGGTAGGAAAATGACGCACTTTACAACTAAACAATTAAAGGTCGAAGTTTGTTCGTTCACGACAACCGGGTTTAATATCACTAATATTTTCGTTCGCTACTCTGGTTTAAGATGCGACTTCAGATCACCCCTGATGAAAACACTAGACCGGAGTGTCAAAACGTTGGGTCGTGAATGCAATTCGACCGCGCTTTCGGCATTCATTTACTTACCAGAGTAGCGAGCAAAAACATGCATGACTCATGAGTGAATTTAATGTTGGGTGAAATAGTTTTGACTAGAATTCATGCCATCCAATAGCCATCCATTGTAACACAAAAAGACAAATGTGTAGCATTTACAATAGTCAATTAGCCCAAACTTATTTTGGATTACACTTTTTACACCTTTGACACGTTTCATGTTTGACTTTTCATATGCATTACGACATAGGTACAAAATACTGCATGTACGTACTGTTAGAGGATAAGCATTTATCGTTTGCAGGGTACGTGGACAAGAATATTGTATTGTTTTGATTGTCGATTTCTTCGGTGTTAAACCCGTCCCCGGCGACCTCAACGTATAAACAATGCACTATCGGAAAGTACCCGGCGAAGCTTCTGCAGTACGACAGCTACAGGGGGGGAAGGTTATTCTAGAAATTGTCCGCTAATCCTGGTGCAAGGTTTGTCGGAAAACTTTTCAGCGACGTGAACATGAGCTCATATTTGGCCGCTTCTTTTTTGTACAACTTGCACCAGAGTCATGCAGTTGTGGCTAAAAATAACCAAGCCTATATTGGTTAAGTTTGTTTAATAAATTATTGTGAGAAATTCCAGATTAAATTAACACCGAATAAACAGTTTAATGTGTAAAGAACACATGAAATATAAACAAAAAACACGGGAAATTGGCAAAGGAATTCCGTATGATTTCGCGCCGTAAGGTCAGTTTATATCACATGCATGTAACTACATTTCAGCCCGCGATTACGTCATTTCAATATGTCGGCGCATCAATATGTATGACCACTGTAAAAAATTGTGGTCTATTACTAAATGGTATATATCTTCGAAGTGCCTTAATATAGTCTTTATAATTTTGCGTTTGTTGAGTGAATTGTCTGTTTTGCTTGTAGACTGGCCGGAAATTTGAAATGTTTACATAAAATGAAAATGATAGACCAGCATGCCGCCCATAGCTTTGCATGGTGATGATAGCTAGTTGTTCTTAGTATTGAATGCCGACTTGACCTTAGACGTCGCAAAACTAAAATACTTCAAATAAATGAAAAACGTAGCCTCAACTGAAATGGACATTGTTGTGTAAATATATAGATTTTAGTGTCGGTGTCAGACTGAGATAAATTTTGAGATAAGCTGTTGTTTAAACATGGCCTAACCGCACTAGCCTTAACTAACAGTCCGCGGTCCCAAATGCCGACATATGACCTCAGCCGGACTAGACAATCACGTATAAGATATAGGTCAATATTGTTAAAGTAACTGTTCTAATCTACATATAGTTTGAGTACTGTAAGGCTAGCTATAACTAGTATAAACTAGTTTACATGGCCAGAGATCACTAACCCTGGTATTCCTCTACGTCGAAATTACCTAAGAAATCTTATAGTTTAAGCCCAATAAAATTGTTCCTATTTGTGCATATCTTACTATTTTTAGCTTTCTGCATGTCTATAGAAGAATGCTTTACAGGTCGAGGTCCTGCGGTCTTGAGTTTTGACTTTGAAAGGACAACTTTGAACTATCTATAGCTATTTTCATGCAGATGTTACGACTTGTTCTTGGTCATTACAAAACAACACAGTTAGGTTACCTCAATCAAATATTAGACCTCGTGAACATTGGATGAGTTTTGGTTTGGCCGCATAAAGGAGCTATAACTTTAACCAACTATAGCTATAGTGTTGTATTTTCCTATAGACCAGTTTTAAAAGAGCAGCGACGGCGGGAATTATGCTAATGACTCACGCGGATTATGTCGTTCATATAAACAAATCTATACTGTCGACGTTCGTCAATCTAACAAACTTCAGTAGCACGATATAGCGAATATCTATTGGATGTTTTACGATTGAAACGTTAGAAACCTTTTTAGCTATAATGCCAAGAAATGCCGCAAAACTGACTATAAACAGTAGAACTTCAGCTCGAGGGAATGAGATCACAATTGAAACTAACGAAGACAACTCTATAGTCATAGTAAAAACTGTACGACATCCGAATATTGAGAATATACTGAATAATACACACAAGCTTATAGCCATTTTATCCATACCATGTGTCCAAATGTACAAATTGCATACAATGGTTTATTTGTACAAGACTTAATTTGGCAAAAAAGAACATCCTAATCAATTTCCGCTGCTGTCGCCTTTTCCTTAAGGCTTCGGAATTTATTAGACCGATATATTTCAATTTAGTAAAGGAAATTGGCATAAAATTGGATGAGTAAACAGGAGATTGTCAATTTTTGCCAATTGTATTGACAAACTCGTGTCAAACTCATATTAAGTTTGTTCGAGTATTAAACTGTTGAGCTGAATAGAGAACGATGTGGTTAATAACACCGAAGGATTGTCGCGTCTGTAGGGAAAAATATGGTCATTATATACTGGTCTATTCTGCCTCGAATAGCCTATATATTCGGTTGTCAGTAACACGAGGCTCGATAAGTTTAGCCTTAAGCTTGGCCATTAATTAGCGTAATGAATTGAGGCATAATTCACAGCCTAGTTTGAATGTTTTAATAGTTAAATGATCGCCCACAAAGAAATTCAAGGCAAAACTACAGACAATAATGTAATCCTAATTGAATTGTTCCCTCTATATGATCTATTAGTTTGTGCGTCATTCCTAGACATTAAAATGTAGCCATTGACTCTTCTGGAATCTAACCATGTCTAGTCCAGATCTTCAACTGAATTTGCATGGTCATTGCCTAGTGTTTAGATATATTTTTATAGATCGCACATTCTTAACGGACAGAAATGTTGATATTTGTCAACTAACTCCAGAACAACTTTATTAATTGACTTGTTTGTGTATGTTTTCCACCCGAGGGTATTTCAATAATTTTGGTGTATAATACATATATATATAGGAAAACGATAATTACCCGATAGCTGCTTGTCTATTCATGTTATCTAGTATCAAGATTGATTACAGGTTAATCGAGACAGAACCTCAATATTCAATAATGAATTGGATTTTACATCTTTGTAATTCTTGACTATGTCTATGCTCCGTTTATATAATCGCTTGATAAGATTTTTTGAATATATTCTGCGCACATTACAGTTGACTGAAAATAACTACGGCTAGCTTCTATGAAGACAACTAGCAGCAGTTGCTTGTTTATACTATTGACGAGTGGCTATCTAATGAGAAAAACCGAACAGTTTATTTGTTTTGTCCTGTTTTGACTTAAATTTTCACTTTACAAGATGTTATTTTTCGGTAAATATGTTTTATTTTATAAAGCCACCTGTGGGTATCGAACAGCATTTTGTGTATTTTGGCAAGACGCATTTCCGATAGAGTATGATAAATTATTACTGTTAAATGGCGTTTCCCTGATTTATATAGACCACTTTCATAATAGTTACAGATTTAGATTTCTTTTATGCGCATCTTTATAAGCCTCGTCTTGGCCTCGATTCTGTGATTAAGATTGAATAGTATTTTAAACGAGGCCAAGTGGCACAGTAACATTCACATATAAATATTCAAATCCGAGTTCCTATTATTATGAAAGTGGTCTATGGGGTTACTCGTATCCGGGTCATAAATCTTTATATTGAACGTAGTATAGTTAGAGTACGGTTAGCACTACATTCGGTACATATGGAAATCAAACCAACTAATATATCACTGGTTTTGCGAGACGCTAATGCGTTATGGGGTTTCTGTAAATTGTATATATGGACTCATCTTAACCGAGCTATCAATTAACCTATAACTTATTTTTTTTAAATATGTGCTACTGCATGATAGAAATTTTGTAGTTAACTTTAACACAGTACGATATTACCTATTCAGCTGAACTATATAACACTGTCTTCGTACCTGATTATGCGTTCCTATTATGAAAGTGGTCTTATCTGAGTCATCAATTAACTTCGTCTTTATACTGAACATAAGTAGTGTTATTGTTATAAAGTTAACCGTTCGGTTCTGATTAAAGCAATTCACAAAGCCATATCATATGTAAAGTTGTGCGTGACATGAATTTTTTCTTATCCTAGTCATCAATTAACTGTTTAAGTTGAACATAAGTTATTCTTGTACATATTGCAGTTTACTTTGTCTTTAAGTTTATGATAGCAACGTATTATATAAAGAGGGATACATAAATAAAGAATGTTTTGAAAAACCTTCATGGATCATGAAATGCTCCCTAAATTATGAACTACTGTTACCCTAAGGCTAAGTCATCAGTCTACATATTGAAGATAAGTGTTCCTGTGATAAATTTTACAGTGTACTTTATCATAGTATGTAAGATATCACCAATTCAGCAGAACTACAGTTAACCTGGTTTACATTCACATGAAAGATTACTTAAATTCTTTCCTTTTGTGAGGGTAGTCTATTGACTATGTCTTATCTGAACCATCAATTACTTTATAGTTTATGTATATTGAAGATTAGTGTTACTAATACAAATTAACAGTGTATTTAAAGATAGTAACGTTTCTTTATTTCAACAGAACGATATAATACTGACCTCATTATTAATATTCTTGCTTTTTTTAGCCGTCTTCTTTGACTTGGACGACGCACTTAATGCGAAATCAGGAACTAACACCAAAAGCACTTCAATCAACGCGACTAAAACTATCGCACGATGACACGCACGCGAAAGATTCATGGTAGGTTTGCGCACTATCCCCGGATCCTTCTTAGTCTTTACACTTTCTGCGCGCAATTTATTCTAAATAGATAGAAGCGCGCGCTCGTTCTTAAAGCTAGTGCGCCACCGTATGCTATATTTACACTGTTTTTCTGTGTGTGTTGCGCGCAATTCATGCTCCATGCCGTTCAAATAACCTAATTATCACCCCTGAAGTGAGATAATAAAACACACTTGCATGCCTTATCAGATTACACGAGACCGTCCTACAAAGAATCCATGACAAAAACCCCACAGTCATGACAAAAACCGCCCCAAATTACTGAATTCAGACGTAAACCCCACATCTGTGTTTATCAAGTTTTAAATTATTTATCAGAACAAACTTTTTAACGAAATATAATTTGTAAAGGACAAGTAAAAATACTGCTAAAATTGATACATGTATAGAAAAGTGTTATGAAAAGTTACTGTTCATGTGACTAACAAATTCGAATGTTGTAACCGACGCCAAGCGGCATTTGCTCCAAAATCTTGCAGTAACAATAACTTTTCATGATACTTTTCCTTACTCTTATTTATTTATTTATTAAACAGTATTTCCACGTTTTCTATACAATTAATACTGATAAATTGATTGAAAAATTGATAAGCAGAAATGTGGGGTTATTGTCTGAATTTAGTGGTTTGGGGGGTTTTGTCACTGGGGATATTGCATGTCTTCGGGGATTTTGTCGGTTGGAATTTTGTCGGCGGGGTTTTTATCATGTGGGGTGTTTGTCAACATCTTTCCTACAAAATATTTTAGAACAAGAATCAAGTGGGGTTTTACCTGAAAACTTTTAAAATTTCATAAATTGTTTATACAATTAAATGAAGATTTACTGAACAAATGGCTTTGTTACGGTGTAATACTGCCCGTCAATGTACCCCTGAAGTGATGTACACTTGAATGCCTTATCAGATTTCAACACCGGACAAAAAATAGAAAATGTTAGGGTGTCATACAGTATGTCCATGTTCTGGTATTCTAGGGTTTAAGATCTTTTCAGTGTAAAAATTTCATCTTTATCAGTTATGAGCATTCTTTGGGATCCCTCAAGTTGCCTAATATAACTCAATTGAATAGTTCATCAGATTACAGGATCGTCCCAACAAAGATTTTAACACAAACATTTTAGACTAGGAAAATTTACTGTAAGCTAGTCTAGCTTTGTTAGGGTGTCAACACAGCGTGTCAATGCTGCAGTGTTTCAGAGTTGGATTGTTCGTTTTGCATTTTATAATTTCAGCTTGGGAGCCTTGAATTGGTGTAATAGAAACCAGTAGCCTTAGTAGCTTATCAGATTAATCGATACCGTCCCGTCGCAAGAAACTTTAGCAACAAAAATTTCTCAAAACTTTTTATAAAAGGGAATTTACTTAAAATCTGAATTTGTTAGGGCGTAATACAGTGCTTCAAAGTTCGAGTATTCCAGGTTCCATATAAAAATTTTGTTGTTTGTGTAAAAATGTTATCATATGATCTTATCCGTTAAATGTAAGAACCTTTCTTGGGAACCCTGATGTGAGCTACTAGAACCCACTAGCCTGAATTACTTAATCAGACTACAAGACGGTCCCAAGATTTTAATTGTGTGACCAACACAAAATTTTAAGTATTTCATAAATATTTTATGCAAAGAACGCTCTAATTTACAGTGTTTTGATGTTGCAGTATAGGTTGCCATAAACGTCATGCTTGAGGGATTACATGCAGGATCAAACTACCTGAAAAATATTTCTAGAACTTCGGACGTTTCGAGCGAAGGCCTTTGTCTGGAAGATAGTCGAAACGTCGAGTTGTCAAGTAGTTTGATGCTGTAATCCTCAAGTATATAGTGTTTTGATGTTCCAGTGTTCCAGAGTTGTCGGAATTCTCTTCTTCCAGTAGAAGAGTTCGTGAAAATTCTGGCCCGCTTATCACTTCAATCAGGCTTGCGTAAGGTTGTCATGAATGCGACCCCACCCAAGAGATTTGAAAATGAGCAGTTGATGAAAACTAGGACTGTTATCTGGATTCGTTGTCCAAAATATGGAATATCGGTGACGTACTCTAAGCTGCCTATGACCTTTTCAAGTAGTTTAGGTACTTTTCAAATTTAAAGTACTTTTAAAGTTTAAGGTACTTTTAAAGTTTTAACAGGACCGTCGGATGTTAGGATCCAAGTATTGCATCGGCATCGCACAGGAAGTAGGTTCGATTCCTACCGAAAGGGCCTATAGTTGATTAACTTTACGCAACTGTTCCCGATTGGGTCTTAAAATGTATATATTTCCGCTCGAAAATTTCCATTCACAAACACCTTCAACATTGTGTATTCTTTGCTTCCCCACCCATATATCTTTTAATATCGTAACTATAGCATCCGGGAGAAGAGTCGTATAGTTAAATTTTTAGTTGGGTAGGAAATGGATTTACTCCAACCTAGAATATTCCCTGGGCATACCGAAGTCCCACACAGAAAGTGCATGAAAAGTCCCGGTGCTAACAACATTGTCAGCAGCCTTTTCACAGTCATACTGCTGGGCTAGGGGCTGTAGGGTATATGAATGGACAAACGAATGAATTTTTACCGATTTGGGTGGGCCCTCGACGAAATTTTATAAAAAAATTTGGGAAGCTAATTGTTACTGATTTAGCGGGTGTTTACATGAGGCATCTGTAACAAAGGGGCTTTTTTCGTGTTTCTTCGTGTTGACATGAAAAAATCATCGCTTTTACCAAGACTGGCTCCCTTCAGAAAAACAGCACTCTATCGCTTCCGTCAAATAAGGTTGCTGATTAACCCTTTGTTTGTCTGTCAGCAACTCAAAAACTATCAAACAACTAAATATGAAAATTTGTGGAGCTAAGCCAAGGATCAATTAATCAAATTTTGGTTGAACTTGGATGAAAATTGGTCTTACTTTTCCCGGCTGAAGAAAACTGTATGAGTATTTAACGCATGTACAATTTATGCATGAATAATTGACCTTCGCTGGCGGAGGTAAGCAGCCTTTGAGTGCCCTCTCATTCCTATGATTTCATTTTTTTCTATAATATGTAAATGCGTTTTCGTAAACCATAACTTGAAGTTCGTTCCCTGTTTTTACTCCAGATCCGAGACTTGTTTTTCAGCTATGCTTTGAAATTTTCCCTAAGCTTTGAATGAGCTATGGAATGCGTTTTCTCACACCATGCAGCAATTCACAGTGAATTTGAAAACAGTTGGATAGCTGAGCCGCCTTAATAAGACCAAAACACGCAGAAATTTCCAATTAAAGAAATATGCGAGCACAGCATTAGTACACACAGTGTCATTAGCTATTTTGTTAGCCAATGGTGTGACCTTCGCCTGGTGCAAAATTTAAAATTGTTCATCGCAGTTACGGATTTCTAAAATCTATGTCCATTTCACCTCTATGACCGCTGTTCCATTCCTGCAATAATCAGTTGTCTGATTACAATTTCGCCTCAGTCACATGTGAGAAGAGTGACTCTACCAAACACCGTAGGTTTTCTACCTGTAAGCCGGGGTCCTCTTTTACTAACGTTGGACCTATGAGCAACGGTCCTAATTATTGCATGGACCTCTACAGAGAACAGTTTACAACTGATATAGGTGTCCAATATAAATTAAATTAGTTTAGACTTTAGTTTAGGTTCCCGCGGCGCCTGTTGTAGCATTAGACCGACCTTTCGATCGGTGATGGCACTTATTAGACCACTATGGAGAACATTTTAGAGTTGATAGAGCATTCCCGCAATTAATAAATTAATTTAGTTGAAGTTCACTCCTGTAGGTATAAAGAACCATTCAATCAGGTATGGCTCATGCTTATTTTTTTTTTATTTAACAACTTTATTGGATAAGTAACAAAAATCCAAGCGGAAAGAATGCGAACGGGACTCGAAGACGCATGCGAGGCATTCTCCCGTTTCAATTAAATTACACAAAAATAATAATTAATATATCTAGATCAATGCCAATTGCTTAGGGACCGGTCATTAATTAGGGCAGGGGTTGGGGCCGAAGAGAAAATGGTTGGGTAAATGAAAATTCCGAGGCCTCAAAGGTTGGGTAAAAGAAAAAAATACCTCCCTCAAGGTTGGGTAAAATATTTTGGAACAACATTTATATAAAAACAAAGTATTGTATATAAAAATAGAAAAGTTCATAGGTTGTCATCTAAAATGTCAATAACAATGTCATCATCACTAGACATGTCACTCATTGTGTTTGGACATCCCACTTTGGAGTTTTCTACAATGCTTCGCTTCTTCTTTGTCTTAGATTTTTGTTCTTTGACTCTTTTAGCTTTCCGTTTCTTTTCAGTTTCATTCACCGAGGCCACATCAAATCTTTTTGCTAACTGATTACTGACATGCTCAATGTCATGTGCAATATTATTGGATTCAGTCAGCATGCTTTCTACATGTGTTGTCATTTCTTGAACAAAATTTATTTCATTACTTGCCCATTTCTTCGGCTCAAGATCATCTGCATATAGCTCCATTTTTCTATTCGATAACTTTCTTTTTTCCTCATTGATTGTTTTTATTGTGGTTTTTTTTATGTGGTCTAATGCTCGTTGGCTTTACTCACATCATCTATCTTTACATCCTCTGGAAATTTCCTGTATCGTAAACAATTTATATTCTCCTTTAGAATTTGACCATTTTTGTATGAAGATACAAGGTGCTCAAGTTTTTCGAGGTTGCATTTAACATTCCAACGAAACTGGCGTTGTCCCATCAAATAAGCATGGAATCTAGACTGCTTACTGGTATCATGTACTTTTCCAGAGGCTCCTTTTCTTTCACTCTGGCATTTTCATCCACAACAAACTTCCCACCAATGAATGAGATTGCTATTTATTTAAATATAAAGTTAAATATAAAGATAAAAGTAAATATTTCATTTAAATAATCATCAATTCTTTATGTAACCATGCCTTCCCAAGGCAATTCCTTAAAGGATTTGAAAAATAATTGCAAGTTTGTAAGCAAATTTACCAGCACCAGAAATTTAATAGACATTTTTAAATTTATACCCACCTCAGGGCAGGGCAAGGCTAAAATAGTATAAGAGACCATACATATACCCTCAAGACCGACAATACCCTCAAGGATACAATTTTATACAGGGAGGGGGTGGTATAAACAGGAAAATTGACTGAAGCATATAAACGTATTTTAAAACATGTCATATGAATCCATGATGCACAGTAAATTCATTAAATTGATTGTCCAACATCACACTTATACCCTAGTTGAATAACAAAATATTTACAATGATAAAAACTTACTTTTCTGAGCCTTCTCTGAGCCGGAACGGCTGTTTGGTTACTATTGTCAACATTAATACTTCCTAGATTGCGAGTATATGAAGCTATAGCCTTCTTGAATTTCAGAAGATGCCCTGGTTTTCCCGATAAACCAACTAGATCAAACATTTGCCGTTGTTCATCCAATTCCAACGATTTCAGTAATTCAATGTCGTTAAAACCAGACGCATTAAATCGCTCCAAATAATCCTCAGCAAGATTAATAGATTGTAAAAAACTTTCAAATTCTTTTTCGGCAGCCATGATGAAAACATGTGAGTATGTTTGTTTAACTTGGATCATCCAAATGGCACTCGTTTATAGTAGGCTCATGCTCGGAAGTGTGTCGGACCTACATCGGATCTACTCCTTTAATACAACTTTATATACAATTTTTTTCCTTGGGTTGGGTAAAAAAAATTTATGTCTCAACAAGGTTGGGTAATTTAAATTTCTGATCTTATATTGGTTGGGTAAAAAAAAAATTTGGATTCAAAGTCGTTTCTCTTCGGCCCCAACCCCTGCCCTAATTAATGACCGGTCCCTTAACAGAACTACACACCACTAAGCACATAGTTAAAATATTCACGATAAAACTAACCATATAAAAACTGCTGTTTAGAGACAATTCTCAATAGACAACAGAGAATATTACAAACATTAGAGTGTTACAAAAATAGAAATGTCTACAATTCTACACCGTCAAAAGTATCCGCGAAGGTGAAGTATGCTGCAACTCTTGGGAAGAGGTTAAAACCTGTACCGGCGTTACCTGCAGTAACACTGAACCAAAAAGCGAACACCCTTACTGGATAGTGACATGTCGGTAGAAAATTTTAGAACTGCGAGCTATCCAATGTAAAGTTAACCTTAGTTTAGGTTTCCTCCTGTAGTAACACTTAAACGAAAAAGATGTCACTGTACCTGCAAATTTACGAATCATCTATTTTTATTCAATTATTTAAAACATGTTATATTTCATTCACGGGCAAAAATGTTTTGTTTTGTTCACACACACGAGCGCTACGCGGGAGAAGTTTTAGCTTAAACGATTTTCAAAAACGTCTCATTATCCTTTATAAATAGAAAGTTGTGAAATTTATTAATGGCTAGAGGTCATTCCACAGAGACTGCATGATTTAAATCAAGTATCATGCATAAATTATACATACACTAATTACACATTTAATTATTTTTGGTCCCAATTTTCACCAAGTTACACCAAAACCTAATTGTTTGCACCAAAACCTAATTGATTACCTAATTGATATTTCCTATATTGAGTTATCGTGCTTACAGACAAACAAACACACAAAAAGACCCACGTGAAAACATAACCACCTGAGGGAGGTAATTAACGAGGCTAAAATTACCAACCACGCGGCGAGGTATTCATGCCACATGTATTCTCTTGTAAATATAATACAAATTACTTGTGGTTGTATCATTGATAACTATTTTCGATTAACTAAAACGAAATGACAACCTAACTTTAGTAGCAAAATAGTGACCGATCTAGACTTACTCCAAGTATCTCTTTCATTATATTTCTGCATCGATCCACTACAGTGTAAATAACATGACGTAGCGAGTGGTGGCGGAGCGAGAAAGAGAGACTTGTCAAATTCGGAAATCTCGGTTCAAAACTGAACCGAAGCGGCTGAACTTGCTCCAAGTTTATCTTTCATTGTCTTTATGTATCGATATCCACTGTAGTATAACTCATTTTATTTTACACTATAGTGGATTTTATTTTACACTATAGAGACTTGGAGCAAGTATAGGACCGATCAAGCAGTGATCTCAAAACAAGGACTGATAGTACATCCCCTATGCATAAACGAAGCCAATGGCGGCCATATTGGTGTGACCACCAAAGTCTACTGCGCTGTTGCTGGCTTGTTAGAAGAGGTTCTTACAGTTTATGGTTATTGGTGGAGCAGGAAATACATTGTATAGATAGAAATTGGTATTTCTAGCTAACGCAGTCATGTCAATATGGCAGCCGTTCGAAATTAAAACGTTCGAAAACGCATTGGAAGAGGTGTGGCGAGCCATATTTTTAAATTTCCGCGAAAAAGATCCTCCTTATAGTAAATGTAACGCGATTCGATTTGCAGATAATTTTACAGATTTCGAAATCTTTTATTATATGTATTCTGGCGTTAAAATTGGCTCATCGGATTCAAGCTAAATCCAAGTTTTAGTTTTTAGACTAATTCGATCAAGTCACCTTGTGTGAGGGAGAATGGGGGAATGAGGGAGATATTAAATATTCCATATGCCCTCGTTAAGGTGCACTCATAAGTTACACCAGTTTCGTTAATCCAGGATGGTTGAAGTCCAAATATCTCAAATGGGCATGACATAAGAATACACACAAGAATTTATTAAATATCATAATATTAATACTCATTACAGTATATGTCCTAGTAGTTCAAGATTATAGTTCTAGTGGTCCATGACTATAGTCGTAGTGATCCATGACTATAGTCCCAGTAGTTCAGGACGATAGTCCCAGTAGTTCAGGACGATAGTCCTAGTAGTTTATGACTGTAGTCCCAGTAGTCCAGTAATTTATTCTGTCAAGTGTTAGTGTGTTACCCTCTTTAAATAGAGTCTATTCATGCATTCATTCATTCAGAATTTTATTTCAATTGATGTTGTTTTAATGGAAATTGACCCCTTCGCGTAAAACGGCGCATTTTGCTTTTTCTAGTTTAGGCTATGGAAGTAGATCGAAGAGAAATGTTATTCCCGTGCACAAAAATGCGCATTCTATGAATACAATAAAAACTCGCATGTAAGAACCAATGTTTTCAGGTGATAGCATGAAGTGGTTCTTAGATAACATGTACTTAGTATGAGTTAAGACAGAGTTGGTTCTTAACTGACTCCAATTTCTACTTCAAAAACAATAATTGTTACTGGTTTAGTATTGACATTGATAATTGCTATTTCAATGAAAGCCTCTGAATTTGATGAACTCTTTGACTACAAGAAAGCATGTTTTGGATGCCGTATTTGCGCATTAAATTTTTAGCGTGTTTGATGCGTCGCTTATTCGAGGGCGAAGTTATTCTATTTGTATCTGCCTTCACAACGGAACTGCATATTTCCAAAGTAGTAGAGGATAGTGAATGCCGAGGCTGATAAAAAATTGAGATGTACTGTAGACTTTAATTCAGCGTCGGCCACGGACATATAGAACAAATTGAGGGTTGCTTCGCGTGTGCCTAAAAGATATAAACAAAATCTCGACGTTTCGAGCTAAAGCCCTTCGTCAGGAGAAATTAGTAGACAGATAAACACATTACATCAGCTTTTATAGCAACGCTATAAAAGCTGTCACGTGAACAAAATATTAACCAATGAAAATAAAGTAGTCATAACAATCGTAACAAAATAGAATTAATTTGTAAAGATATAGCCTGCGTGCAGGCTTCGGCCCGATTATAGGGTCGAAGGCCTGCGCACAGGCGTTACACTTACCAAAGCGCTATAAATGTCGTACAAGGGAAGGGAAGAGGGGATATAGAGGAAAGTATATAAGAAGTATTTAAGAGAAAAGAATGAGCTAGATGAAGGAGAGGCGCTCATTGATACCATCAGGCTGAATGGTGCCAAGTTTGAAAATGAGACGCTTTTCTTGCTTCCGACGGGTATCATTGCCACCAATAATGGGATGAATGGCGCATATTTTCATATCAGAAAGGAGTGGTTGGCACTGTTGAAGTGCCTAGCAACCGGTTTTGTGGTTCTAAATTTACTGGTTCTCTTTTCTGCTGGTTTTTACTGTATTTAAACCACTAGAAATGCAATTGTGTATAAATGCACACTTTTTAATATCAAGGGCATGGCTGAACTAAGCTGCCTTATCGATGAAGATTTTGAATAACTGTAATTATCCCTTATGGATCTTATATAATTATATATATCACGTATATTGAGTAACATTCTAAGAGTTAGAAATTGTTCACAAAAATGACGTCATTACCCTTGCTATGGAACAATGACGTTTCAATATGGCCGACATTTAAACTTTTATCGCACTTTACTCGAAAAAATGCCTGGTTACCCCCACTTTTTATCTCATAAAACAGTTTCTTCATCTTCAGTAAAATAGATTATCTGAACAATTAAAAGTATAGCCAAATTTTAAAAGATTAATAAACATGATTTTTCATTATAAATCTTTTTTGGCTCTACAGAATTTTTTAAACTCGTTCAGATAATCTATTTTACACCAGGAAAACGTTTTATAGAATAATTAATGGTGGTAACCAGACATTTTCTCAAGTAAAGTGCCACAATGTCGGCCATATTAAAACGTCATTGTTACCATAGCAATGGTGATGACGTCATTTTTGTGAACAATTTTCAATGTAGCTCTATAGACCACTTTCATAATGGACACCGTTTTAAATATTCTTTTATGTGCATCTAAATGAGCCTTTCTGGCCTCGTTATCAAGCAAAGATTCTTTTGAATTACAGACACAAAAACGAGGCAAGAAAGTCTTATGAAAATGCACATAAAACGATATTCAAATTAGTCATTATTATGAAAGTGGTCTATGTAAGTCAAACAATTTGTGTTAACAAGTAAAAATTCTTCACAACATTCTAAATCATAAATTTTCCATATTTCATAAAATTATAGGGAGCCACCTTAAAGAATTGCACACGACGAAGTAAAAACGATTTGTCAGGCAAAATTAGTAATGCTATTTTTGTCGACATTTTCTCATATACGGTTCTTGAAAAAACCAATAACGATGGAACATTTTTTCATCCTATTTGTGACAATCTTGACCTTTCTGTGCCAACTATATTCTCCTTACATGAAGTATTCCATTTTGTGTTACTCAAGAATATTTACTACGCACCATGAGAAAAGTGCACGTGGGCTTTTAATAATTATAATTTTTATATTCGTTATATAGAGGTAGTTTTTACCTGCATGTATTCAGTTTAAGCTCAGAGACAGAGTGGTGTCCGTTGTCCTTTGTTTGGAGCTATCCGTGGTTCAGAGGTTTGCAATATAGAGATTTTAAGTTAAACAAGTCGCTGGGGATATGTAACGGATAGAGCGTGTTCCCTAAAGCCCGGCGCACACTAGTGCAAGTTGTACGCACAGATGTCATTCGTGACCAATTACGTGCGACGAAAATCCTAGTGTGCGGGGAAAATATACAGGATTTTTGTCACTCGTGTCGTGAACAACAAATATCAAACGTGTTTGATATTTTCTGTCATTCGTGACAAAAATTCCTCGCAGCAAAGAATGTATGTTTAGCATTATATATAGTGGTTTATTGCAATTGCATTCAGCGAGCTAGTCGGTGGCGTAGTGGTTTAGGGCGTGTGCTGGCTACAGTTTCTTAGAGCGGCTGTTCAAGCCCGGTCAATCCCGGCCAAAACTTTTTTCTCACTTAAATTATTTTTTCTTTCAAATAATTTTTTCAAGTCAAATAATTGACTTGTTTTAACCCCAAAATTCCTTTTCAGACATTTCTGGTTAGGGTTAGGTTAAGGGTTGGAGGTGGGAAAGGTTTATTTTATAAGTATTTGACTTAACTATAGTCAGGCAAATGCCCGCCGCAATTCCTATCGCTAGCTGCAAGTGTTTGTTCACTATCCGCCATGTTGTTTTGGGAAATAACACGCATGCGCACTTCTTTGCTGCGAGGAATTTTTTTCACGAATGACAGAAAATATCAAACACGTTTGATATTTGTTGTTCACGACACGAGTGACAAAAATCCTGTATATTTTCCCCGCACACTAGGATTTTCGTCGCACGTAATTGGTCACGAATGACATCTGTGCGTACAACTTGCACTAGTGTGCGCCGGGCTTAAGATATTAGATGTAATAAACCGAATGATGCTTAAATCTATTTAAAACTTAGTTCTTTCTCTTACGCATGTGGGAGCACATATGCCCTGCCCAGCGACCAATACAACTCTCAAAACCAAGTACCAGGTAATTCTTCGAAAATAATAGCCTGTCCCGCTTATCGTTTGGGGTAATTCCATGTAATAAATTGATGCGTCAATTTATTTAAAACTTCTTGTGAATGTGGGAGCATATCAGGCCGATTGCGCATCCTCAGTTATACTTAAACAAATTTGATCCCACAAGCAATAAGCCAAACCTTTTCTAGTATAATTGAAAAAATGACGTAATTTGTCAATTTGTGACGAACGAAAAATATCCTATAGTCGCTCCCTCCCAGCGCCGACTAAAAATCGTGACCCGAACTTACTGTCCGTTGTACAGAGTGTCCGCTACTACAGGTTCCGCTGTATATGAATTAAGATAACAGTTCAAATTGTCATGCTGCAATAACAGTATATCAAGGAAGGAGCTATAAGATTGAAGACGAATCATTCAGGTCATCGTTAAACGATGAGAATTTTCTCTCGTTTTGAGTTAGAAATGTGTCATATATGTATATAATTTGAATATAATTGTATAATCTGAATATGAATATATATTCATACAAATAATATATTGTTAAAAATATGTTTGTGGTGCTTCTGATAGCGAAGCGAAGCTGAAATTGAATCTTAAACAAGTGAAAGTCATTTTTGTGACAATTTTTATATAATTACATGTTGGAGTTGTATTACGTGAAGTACATAAAATATGAGTTTCAGTTATGTTGTGTGACGCACACGGTCACATGGTGTGTTTTGATTCGACGTAGTTTAGCGGTAGAATTTATTTTGTGTGAATACAAACGCAAATTGCTTTTGGATTTGATTTTCATTCTTTGTCAGACTTGAACGATCTTGAAATATTCTGGAGTGAAATTTTGAGTTATTTAATCGACTGGTGGACTTGTTTCATTGGATATCTGGTGAATAGACACTTCCCGAATTTGCTGCCTGGCAATGAAAACTGCTTATACAACAATGGATTACATTGTCCGCCTCGATTTCAGGCTATTATTTCGTGTGCACTCAAGCAAATTCGGGAAGTGTCTATTGAAAATATATTTCGTGCACTCTTTCGGTCAGACTGAAACAGCGAAAGGAAGGAAATTTTCGGACCTCGCGGCTAAGTTTAGGATGGTTAGATCATGCAAAGGTAGTATGTGTTCTTGATTAATATGGGCTACCTTAAAGTGATAAAATGTTGTACAGAAATTACTGCATGCTAAGTTAAGGATTGTTAGATCATGCAGAAGTAGTACATGTTCTCGAATGTGGGCTATCCAAAAGTGATCTGATGTTGTACTGAACTCACTGCTGAGTTAAGTGAGGTTCGGTCATGCAGATGTAGTACATGTTCTTGAATGTGGGCTCTCCAAAAGTGAGCTGATGTTGTACAGAACTCACTTATGCGTGGTTAGGCCATGTAGATGTAGTACATCAGTACATGTTCTTGAATGTGGGCTATCCAAAAGTGATCTGCATGATCGATGTTGTACAGAACTCACTTAAGAGGTCATGCAGAGGTAGTACATCTTCTTGAATGTGGGCTATCTTAAAGTGATCTGATGTTATATAGAGATCACTGCTGAGTTAAGCATGCAGGTTAGATCATGCAGTGGTAGTAATTGTTCAGTTCGTGCAATGCTACTTGCAATACACATTATACACACTACATGGAATATAGTTTCTAGAACCATTCCTATTAGAACGCATAATTGCGCAATGTGTCGCGCCAGGCTTTGGTATAGCAACCACTGATAGCAACAGACAGAATGGCCATCAATACATTTTCTGTGGATATTAAGAACTGGTACACCACGACCATTGCCGGATGGAGGTTAATTCGATGCCATGTCAGCACAGCCTCTGATGGGTCAAACAGAAAAGGATAGCCGAGGAAGAAGACCATAGGAGAAGACACAATACTTCCACATAACCTCATACATAACCTCACACATAACCTCAGCTCATACATAACCTCATACATAACCTCACACATAACCTCACACATAACCTCACACATAACCTCACACATAACCTCACACATAACCTCACACATAACCTCACACATAACCTCACACATAACCCAGTTTCATGCCTACCGCGACCGTCATACAATATGATATATCACGTTCATCACTGCCCAACGAACTGCCAGAGCAATGCACACGTGATACCTGAGCACGCACGCGAAGAATGCAATTGAAAATATTCTGGATTGTAGACTAAACCAAACAGTTGATAGGTAAAAAGGACAACTATAGGGCTGTTATACTCTAAGCCAAAGAAAGAAGCGAAAACACGGTTGAGACCGCGGTGTACCATGGGAAATGCCACTGACGTAGCAGAGGTAAGGCGTAAGCGTCTCTATACGTAACGTACCCAGGCAAAATAATATGCAGACTCGTTATACTCCTGTGTTTGTTGGAGGCACGGTGCACAATCTACACAATTACAATACCGATACTCGATTGTTTTCTCCACAAGGGAAATTGTCCCAATACGTTTGCTTTCAATGCTTGAACTCTTTCACATAGCGCAGAAAGGTGGATGAATACATAATTTGTGGAACATTTTTCCCCGGGCACCATTTCCTTTGTTTGGTATGGAGTCATAGCATTGAAGAGAGCGTGGGGAATAGTGGTAAAACTAAGTGTAAAATAGGACCACCATCTTTCATCTTTACGTCCTTTACGTCCATACTGAATAGCGACAATAATGTCTGAAACCAGGTCAAATATAAATAGAATAACCAGCATCAGCCTATAACCAGCATCAATAATTCTGTCTTTCCTCTCATATTTAGCAGTCCAGAACAGCTGAAAATGAATACAACTAATTCAATTAATGTCCTGCAATAGAAAGCAATACGCTAAAACTTTAGCCACACTTTTACAAGCCAGTTCTGTACACACACTGCAAAACACCACGCAGTTTCTATTCATGATATCCTGAGTGCAGGCATCGAAATGTGTTTTCTCAGAATCACAAAAATACTGTATGACTCTTCAACTACCATGATGCTATTTGAGATACATCATCAGAAATATGAGAAGGTTAATAAGATATTGTGTGTCAACAGTCGTAATATAGAATTTAATTCTGAAAGATACGTTCCCCGAAAGTAGTGGGAGGTATATAAGACCAAAACTGGGGTGAAGGAACCTGCCCCTCTTCCCCTTTGCCAACTTAGAGAGATGTTTGTTATAATTTGAAGAATTCATTAGCATATACCTATACAACGAACGTTTGCTAGCAAAAGTGTAGGAATTAATGTAAGAAACAGTTTGTGATAAAAGTTTTGTAAAAAGATGGGAATTCGCCTTAAAGTAGCACTATTAACACAGGTTGGTAGGAATATCTCATAAATGTTACCATGGTAATACACGACAGCAAGTTTTAATTTTATTTATTAAACACAATATAAAAGCATACAACCTTAGAGCAATAGAGATCAGAACTCAGAACAACTAGAACAGGCTTCCATTACCAGGTGTGCAACAAACATTATGAAATAATCTATAATATATGTGGAAGGGATTAGTCTTGTGAGTTGTGTAACAAGCTCTCCCATGAACGCTCTTAAAAGTAATGACTTTTTAAATAGAATTACGAACCTAAATGATTACTAGATTATTTCAGTGGATTTAAAGCTGTAAATTATTATATTTAATTATATTTATATTCGTTACACCTCGCTGAAGAGTTCCTCTGGCTCTGACTAAAAGAAGACTTTTGTCAAGGAGGAGGGCTAAAACAGCGTGCATTGTATTTTACGAAAATATATCAATGAAAGTGACCTTTGACGAGAATCTGCCCCCTTGGCTTTCTATCATTCCGGTGCTTCTTAAGATCGAGTGTCATATATTTACCGGGTGTTTGGTTACTATTTACTATTCATTTGGCATAATTCTTCTAGGAAAACACTCTTCTTCTGTATTCCAAGTATCGTCTATCGATCAGATCCAAGACACCGTTATAGCGTTTTGCGGCGTATGGACAAAACTTCGTTGGAAAAGTGTGGCTTACTGAATTTCAGCGTATTGCTTTATACAGCAATTGGCCGGAGACTTGTGGTTTCTCATATATTGAGTGATGTATATTTGGTATGTGATTAAACTGGATTTTCTCTGTGTATTTTGACGCGGTTTGGCCTGTTGATTTCAAATTTGGACTATATAGTCTAACAAATATTCAGTTCTAAACTACTGAAACTGCATGCAAAATGTGGCAGTGAATGTCAAATGTAAACCTCTCTAGTTTAATAATATTCTGTCACCGCAAGTTATGCTCAAATTTGCACACATTGGAATTACGAAATTATTATATTTTCGTAATTAGCAGTCCTTACCGGCCGCTACTTCGGGAATGGGGCTACTTATTAGCCTACTTTCAGAGTGTTAAATACGTTATTATAATATCAAAATCAAAAGTATCAGATGGGAAAACATCTTGTAGAACTAAAACATATAGGGTCGTTCGCTTCTTGGTCAACCGTGCCATTTCAGTGTATATTTACATGTACGCTAATTTCAAGTAAATTTTTTTTAGTTCCAATATCATCATCACTTTTTGTTGGATAAACATATGTCTGAAAAATAGCGCACATATTTCACCTAATTTACATATTAAGCAACTGTGAGGTGTTGGTGGTACAGCGGTTAGTGCATGTGCATGTCTTTCACCTCTGGGATCGAAGTTCGATTCTTTCAATTCCTACAATATGCAGTTGTCTGATCGGTCAGTCGCATGTGAGAAGAGTTGTGCTTCCAGCTTGACACCCCAAGTTTTCTCCAGATACCGGTTTCCTCCTGTAGTAAGACTGCACCAACAAGGGATGGAACTGATAGAGCTATTATTTATTCAGAACTGATAAAGCTATCCAGTATAAATAAAGTTAATTTAGTTAATTAGCTTACTTGTGAACAAAGCAAGCAAACAAAAAACTGTATAAAATAAATTAGGCTATAGTTTCTAATTCAAGACAATTCACGACAATAGTATTTTCGCTTAATACGCACTTCAATAGCAATATCCTAAGTGCTAACTGAAAATATTCGTGGTAAAGTTAAATACATTATTCACTCCTTGTTTTTTAGATGTCTTGACAGCTGTAAGAATGCGAAGAAAAATACATGTCCTATCCTTGATCATAGGCTTTCTGTTGTATATTTTTGACTTGGGATCAGACATTTATGTTGCTGTCCAGTATTATAAACATAATGAGCAATGGTGGTTCAGCTTTACAATGATTCTCATTATCGTGCCTATGACAATTATCAATTTCATAGCAAGCAAGCAATCAGCTCCTGAAACGGGTTTTGGAAGAAAAATGTGCATGTTTTTGTCATGTTCGTCCATTTTATCCCGTTACGTCGAGGCATTTTGGCAATGGATGGGCGGAGATTGGAAAAACTCATTACAATTTTTCCACTATCAGTCTGATGAAGTTAACTTGATGTATAAACTTGCTTGGTTACGCCATATAGAGACGGTTACAGAGTCCGCTCCGCAATGGTGTCTTCAGACATATATCATGTTACGTCAGTGGCACTTCCCATGGTACATCGTTGTCTCAACCCTGTTTTCACTCTTGTCTTTAGCTTGGAGCATCACGACGCTCGAGAAAGTAAGAGCAATAAAAAGGAGATACAGTTTTAAACTGAATTCTACAGTCGTCTTTCTAATTTGGCAATTATCTGATTTAGTCGCCAGATTATTTGCTATCGTGATCTTCGCATTTGCATTCCGATATCACGTATTTACCTTCTTGGCAATTCACTGGGTATTCGTGTTCGGAGCTTTAGTTTTCGTTAAAAGGGAAGAGTTCTGTCAGGAAAATGGCGAGCGTCCATGCTTTCCGCGTTTACTTGAATTGTGGCTTGAAAGTTTCCCTTTTTTGTTTCACGTGACCGAGACTCACGTCGACATGCAGGTCAGGTACCAAAGACGTTATAACTTCGCCATGTCTGGCGTACTTGATCTAGAGAACATACTAATGCTGATATTCACTCTTTCGGTTTCAAATTCGGGCGTGTTTCATATGGAGGTTCTGAAGCCGATTGCAATCTCGTTTGTCGTTGGAGGAATGCTTCTTGGAGCCGTGTTTCATGCTATCTATTACTATCGATACTATCCAACGGAAAATATAGAGGTTGAGAATGATGATTGGCCAGTACCATCCATTGAGAACATGGATGTAGAAACAGATTTATCAAATGATATCCCTGTGACTGTGACACCCATGGAGAACAGAGGTTTCGAAAAATCTAAGGATTTGTAAAACTCAAATAATTCATGAAGAAACTTGAAAATTTGGTTATGATGATGCTTCGATATTTCTGAGAAAGCAGAAAAATAATCTTAGATGGTGAAATCCCCTCAGATTGCCCGACCGACAGTTAATACTAAATCGCTTGAAAGCGCCCTAAGTTGCTTATATCGCTACCAATTTTCCTTATATCGCTACCAATTTTCGAAACTTTCTTAAGTCGCCTCAAGTCGCCCCAAGTCACTGCGTCGGTACTATGAACTGTAATATCCTGTATTGTAAAACTCATTAATAATTCATGAAGAAAACACAAAAGAAATCATTAGCGTGAAGGAGTTTGTATATCTGATACAGAATCATGCTGATTTACATAAACTTTAAGTTCAACCAATTCTCACCAAATATCATTCATTTATTTTAAATTGTTGAAGAATACGAATGTTCTCATCAAGACGTTTCACAAGCTATTTACAACATTCGCATCCGTGTTGTATCGGATATACAACGCTCGCCTTCGGCTCGAGTTTGTATATCCGATACAACACGGCCGCTCATGTTGTAAATAGTAGGCTACTTAAGATTTAAGCATCAGTGCAAAGCGTAATAATCTCAAAACTTTGAAGATTTAATTTTCCAGAGCAACAATAAATCAGATCAATATTTCATATATATATTGGCTTATTGCACAAGTTTGCAAACAAATAATCTATAGTAATCAAGTACTGATTTTAAGATAAATGCACGATCGGATCCGACTGATCATTACGTTAAGCTAGCAGGCTGTAAATAGTTGGCAACTACGATGTTAATTGGATATGCCAATCGCTCCAGGCTTATAAGCCATGGACTGTAAGCCAGAGTAGCGTTAACTATGTTTCGATATTTCAGCCAGTGTTGAAACATTAAAGCACTTTGTTAATCGTAATATGTTAACAACGTATTAATGATTTTGATTATTCAATTCAGTGCTTATTGGCCACAGCTTGCCTTCATGATTCAGCATATTTTCCATATTATTTGCGTCAAAAATTGTTAATACTATAAGGACTCACGACTCAAGACCCATGCTTGACTTTGTCTTTTATACCCTTTTAGAAAACCTCCTCAAAACCACATAAAACGTGCAAAATATGACTTAAACTTCTCGTAATGGCAAAACAAAGGTCTAAACTTTGATATTAACCAAAAAAGAAAATTCTCAAAAATCTGACATTTTTTAAGTGGACCCTCCCCCTATATATCAGATATGTTTTGGGTTTTTTCCCGCTACTTTGGTTTTAGATAAATGAATTCAAAGCCAGGTCGAATTTATACTTGCTCCAAGTCTCTCTTTCATTGTCTTTCTGTACCCATCCACTATATATTGATATAGATATATGCCATCCAACATGGCCGCCAAAAAACAAATGCTTAGGGAAAGACATCTTTTATTACACATGTGTATATTCTGTTTACTATGATACAATATATTGCTTTTAAAAGTTAAATTGAGTTTTTTTTAGTCAGGTTTGGAGAAAACGTAGCTTGTAAACACGCAAAAAGACGCAAAATATCTTGTCCACGCGTCATGATCATGTCGAGTCGATTTTTATCACGTCGGTAAATTTCATTCAAATTTATGGTTGTTTTTCTCGTATTTCGTTCTGTGAAATTTTCTAAAGTCTTATATTTTGCACTTACTGGTCACTTAGATTAATATATTCAATTTTCAGAAATTTTCATAAAAGATTTTGTGGAACAAAATTTGCATAATATCAAAAAAATTTGTAACACTCCAATTTTTGATATGATGTTCTGTTTGATATTTCTTTTATACCTACAAAATTTCAGGAAAATTGACCGAAGGAAATTTTAATAACTTCCCGTTTAGTCAACATGCTTGCAGTTTAGGCAGCACTGTTGCCATAGCAACGCATATTTGCGTTCTTTTGAACAAATATGTTTGAAGTGAAAGAGTTTCACAACCGTTTATACAATCGTTATACAATCGAGGACGGTAGATAATTTTAGGAAATTGGGCTGGATACCCTTTTATGACGAAGTCAAGATAAACAAATGTGTTTTGGTCTTTAAGAAGTTAAATGGAGATGTGCCGTCATATATTGACGATCTTTTAACAACGAATCAATCTATTCATATAGCAGACAGACAAGGCATGGTGGATATAATTTTGTCTGTCCTACGTATACTCGTAGTAGTGAAGTGGATAGATCTTTCACAATCAGTAGCATTAAGTTATGGAATAGTCTACCTCTTGAAATAAAGAGGAAGCAAAGTATTGGTTCTTTTAAAAATGCACTTATATATAGTGTTTATAGTGCACTATAAACACTTTATAGGAATTTATGAGAACATTGATAGCTTAGGTGTAAATTAAATATGTAAAATTTACCAAGCGATATATTTTAGTCTATGACAATTGTACTATATACCTAATTTCTAGTTAGTAAATAGTAGACATATATAATATAGTTTTAGTAGTAGATAAGACCCCCCATATAGCACCGGAAGTGACGTCAGCATTTTGAGGATCTCGCCATATGACGTCATTTGCGTAGATACGCGTAGATACATGTAGATATGCGTGTTCAGAGTATAAACTGAGGATGTAAACATTGTTTTTGGCACTGTGTTTACAGTTTCCATAGAGAGAACTTTACTGAATTGAACATTTTTTGAAAGGATTACTTTTATAGAGCTTTACTGAATTGAACATTTCTGGAGAGGATTGCTTGTATAGAGAAAACTTTATTGATTTGAAAGGATTTGACCTTTTCTGCGCCGCGCTTTTATTCAGTGATCGTTACTAACTAAGTTTGAAAATGAGTTTCTCACAAAATTGCGAGCAGTCAAACTGGGCTAACAGTGTTCATGCAGACGAAGTTTCGTCCGTTGATTATAAAAAACTTTTCAGTTTGTTAGAGGCTATATATGCAGAGGCTGTTTTTGACGAAGTTTGTAAGCTAAGTAAGGGAAGATGCTGTGGTTGTGAGTACGATCACCCAAGTCAACGCCAGCATGACTGTCCTATGTTATCTGAACAGGAAAGATGGCAATCGTATGGCTTGGAGGCCATAGATCGAGTAATCAATAAACGTATGGTCTGGAGAGATTTTGTCGAAGCTATTAGAGTGATGAAACTACAGTACCATAAAGATGTTCGTGGGCATTTTGAAAGTCTAGAGAGAAGTCCTGATTCAACGTTTGTTTATTCATTGATGGACCTTCGTGAAAACACTGAGGATCGTGAGTTTGAGTCTATTTTGAGCTATCTTTCGTATTGGAGAGAGGACAGACTTTGAAATAAATTATCGTGGAGCGACTTTGGGCGAGATCATTGACGTCAGGGAAGCGTACAAGACACAAAAAAACGGCTCTTTTAAGAGCCACCAAATATACTAGAAGAACTAAACGAGTTTCGTGTTTACATATTTATAGTATGCACTGATCACATTTCGCTTAGCGTCAATACCCAACACATGGACAGATCAAATGACAAATCAGAAATGTATAGTGTACACTGAACACATTTTGCTGAATATCAATACCTTTCGTATGAAATTCTTCGATAATCACTCATTTATCAAACCAATAGTCATTTTCCAGTGCCTAAGTTTTATTACTAGCTTACTAGCTAATTAGCTGTGAGACACAAAGGATTTAAATAATTTTTGACAGCTAATTGGAATATAAAATAATGATTTCCGACTTAGCATGCACACATATTTTGTTAGTCAGAAACTCATCCTCAAAATATAGCACTGATAAGACCTTTTTATTATGACATTACACAATCTTCTCTCTCTCTCTCCTTTTGCGATAAAAATGTGGACATGTTTGTGAGGCACTTACTGCTATAGCGATGTTTACTACGGTGCTAATGACTTTTCTTGACGTTTTTGGACCGCAGCCGTTTGTTTATCTAGAGTTTTAGTTTATTTCTGGCTACTTTAAAAGTTTCGCATGAGGCTGTACGGAATGTTTGTTGTCGACAAATAAATAACAGCAGAGAGTTTTGTGTTTTGATTTTATTTAAATTACACACAACAATTTAGATGTTTCTCTTAATACGTTTTGGCTTTATTGTTCGATAGCCATGGTTTCTTTAACAAAGGCTCGGACCGTAGCCTCGTCTTCGTGCAGATTCACCCATTTTATATGGCCTGTAGATTGGTGCCTTATTTTGACAGGCCAATAATGTTCGCCGTTTCTGTAGACACCCGGACGGCTAGGATCAACACTATTGCGCGACGATTTATACATCTCTATGATAGCATATCCTTTGGGAATGACACGAACGGTATCGGCTTTGTCGGTGTATTTTAGCCACTCGGGGATAGTTGCATCCGACCAGGTAATATACCGATGATGTTTAGGTTGTTTTCTTCCAGGCTTGGTTTCGACGCCAGAGACCGGTGTGGGTGTAGTCACTTTAGTTTGGGTGGTGAAGGGATAAACATGGCAGTCGCCAAATAGGTCTCCAAGAACTTGCTTATCGGTTGGTGTGTCAGGCTTGTTATCCACCAATAAGTATCCAAACGGTTTTTCGGTCTCTTTGTAATAAGCGTTCATAAAATGGATTCTGTTCTTATCAAACATGCGTTCTCCAACAATACCAATTTGTTTCCTATCGCTTGGACTTCGGAAGAGAGCCAGATATTGGGCATTTCGGCTGATATCCGTATTATATTTCCCCTTTGGAAACATGTTTTGCAGCAATAAGATAACGCTCGCGTTTCGATGACGGCCTTGGGTAAACAATCGAGATACCACAGGACTGTCTGTCGCTTCAGCCATCAAATCGTCCAGGATGATGATGTTGTTGTACCGCGTATCAATCTCGCTCATGTTCTCAGACAGTTCGGGCACACTTCTCTCAAACCGTATGCTTTTTCCGAGAGACTTTTTCAAGACGTCATAACATTCTTGCCACTGGTTGTAGTACCAAAAAATGCGAATACCTTTTTGCTCTTCATACACGATACGATTTTGCTCCAAAATTTGTTGGACAAATACGTTTTTCCACTTTGACTCGGACCCACGACTAATAGCGAAAATTTATGACGTAAGTTGAATTCCGGATAGGGCTTGGTAATCAAAGATGCTGTTGCTTTCGCTACGGTTTTTGTTGGTTTTAGTATAGAACTTGTTTTCTTTCGAACACATCTTATTTCTTTTAGTATATGTGCCGGTCGTGTAGGTAGTAAACTTGAGTTGTGGTTATGCGATTTTGAGAACCGCGCCCTTCCTAACCACTTTTTCCTTTCATCTCCGTATAAGTTATGTACTTGACGCAAATGATCACTTATATATCGAAGACCAGGCTTGTTACAGAAAGGACAGTCTCTTTTGTGCTTATAGGGCATGTTGACACTTTGAAAGTTCAACCATAAATGACCGAGAATAAAGTGTTTCAAAACATTTATTTAATTATTTTTTTTTCGATGTGAGGTCGATGTGAGGTCGATGTGAGGTCGATGTAGGGTCGATGTGAGGTCGATGTGAGGTTGATGTGAGGTCGATGTGAGGTCGATGTGGGGCACCGATTCAAGTCCGGTTCGGTAGATGTGAACATTTCGGGCTTCTGTAGGGGTTCTGCAAGGGTTCTCTCGGGGTTCTGTAGGGGTTCTCTCGGGGTTCCCCTGGGGTTCCCTCGGGGTTCCCTGAGGGTTCTATCGGAGTCGACCTATGAGCGCAATGAAGCATCTGCTCATAAAAGTGACGTGCTGCTCAATAGCAAGTCATTTCTCGACAGTCAGTGGTAACGGAATGAGCTGTAAATTTTGCGGAAAACAATTTAGCCGCGGTTACAATCTACGCAGACACGAAATGGAATACTGTCCACTACGGGATCAGGAGATGTCACAAACAGAAAGTCAGATAATGGATTCCGAAGACGACGATGTTTCGACGACTTCAACTCATGGGTCTGATAATGAGTCAGAAACTGAAGAAGCAGAAGAAATGGATCCTTGGATACCAATGATAGAAGAAGCAAAGGAAAGAAGTAATACAGCTTTTGAGGAAATGAAAGAGAGCCTTGTAAACAGCGGTCTTGATGAGCAATCTGCTACCGACAAAGCTTACACCAATATTCTGCCTGAACTCCAGAAGGAACTTGAAAATATTTATATACAACGTCTCCTGTGGATGAAACAACTGAAGAAAGATCCAGTCCATGAGAAAATCATGCAAACAAAGGATGCTTTTGTGAATGAGGATAACTTTGATCCAGAAGAAGCTATAGAAGCAGCTGTTGATAAGAGAAAGTTTCTCATTAGAAAACTTTTAAAGGATTACTATTTTGATGAGGAAGATGACGCAGAAAGCGATGATTAAACTCAGTCAAACGGTTTAATGCGGTTGGAGCTTTTGTTAGAGAAACCATGGCTAACGAGCAATAAAGCAAGACAATATGTTTAAGAATTATATGCATTTGTGTGATTAATTGTTATACTTAAGAAATAAATTTGTTACAAACGTTAATCTGTGCGTTAATATATGCATCCAGCCAAACAAAGCGAGCAACAATAATTTACTTTTAAAATCAGTGTTCGCGTTCGCGTTACCCCCTTTTTCGCCCTATGGATTCCAATATTCAAACACGTATTTATCCCACTGAAGCTCTAAAACTTTCGTCACCTCAACAAGAGTATTGTCAATGACTAACAAAATATGTGTGCATAGATCAACCTAAATTTATGCGCGCACGCCTCATTGAACACAGCATGCCAAAGTAAACATCAGTAAGCATCTATAGTAAACATCGCTATAGCAATAAGTGCCTCACAAACTGTCCACATTTTTATCGCAAAAGGAGAGAGAGACGATTGTGTAATGTCATAATAAAAAGGTCTTATCAGTGCTATATTTTGAGGATGAGTTTCTGACTAACAAAATATGTGTGCATGCTAAGTCGGAAATCATTATTTTATATTCCAATTAGCTGTCAAAAATTATTTAAATCCTTTGTGTCTCACAGCTAAGCTAGTAAGCTAGTAATAAAACTTAGGCACTGGAAAATGACTATTGGTTTGATAAATGAGTGATTATCGAAGAATTTCATACGAAAGGTATTGATATTCAGCAAAATGTGTTCAGTGTACACTATACATTTCTGATTTGTCATTTGATCTGTCCATGTGTTGGGTATTGACGCTAAGCGAAATGTGATCAGTGCATACTATAAATATGTAAACACGAAACTCGTTTAGTTCTTCTAGTATATTTGGTGGCTCTTAAAAGAGCCGTTTTTTGTGTCTTGTACGCTTCCCTGACGTCAATGATCTCGCCCAAAGTCGCTCCACGATAATTTATTTCAAAGTCTGTCCTCTCTCCAATACGAAAGATAGCTCAAAATAGACTCAAACTCACGATCCTCAGTGTTTTCACGAAGGTCCATCAATGAATAAACAAACGTTGAATCAGGACTTCTCTCTAGACTTTCAAAATGCCCACGAACATCTTTATGGTACTGTAGTTTCATCACTCTAATAGCTTCGACAAAATCTCTCCAGACCATACGTTTATTGATTACTCGATCTATGGCCTCCAAGCCATACGATTGCCATCTTTCCTGTTCAGATAACATAGGACAGTCATGCTGGCGTTGACTTGGGTGATCGTACTCACAACCACAGCATCTTCCCTTACTTAGCTTACAAACTTCGTCAAAAACAGCCTCTGCATATATAGCCTCTAACAAACTGAAAAGTTTTTTATAATCAACGGACGAAACTTCGTCTGCATGAACACTGTTAGCCCAGTTTGACTGCTCGAAATTTTGTGAGAAACTCATTTTCAAACTTAGTTAGTAACGATCACTGAATAAAAGCGCGGCGCAGAAAAGGTCAAATCCTTTCAAATCAATAAAGTTTTCTCTATACAAGCAATCCTCTCCAGAAATGTTCAATTCAGTAAAGCTCTATAAAAGTAATCCTTTCAAAAAATGTTCAATTCAGTAAAGTTCTCTCTATGGAAGCTGTAAACACAGTGCCAAAAACAATGTTTACATCCTCAGTTTATACTCTGAACACGCATATCTACATGTATCTACGCGTATCTACGCAAATGACGTCATATGGCGAGATCCTCAAAATGCTGACGTCACTTCCGGTGCTATATGGGGGGTCTTATCTACTTTTAGTATAGTTATATAATAATGTCAATTGATAGAATACTTTAGGAGGGCCACTGGTTTGTCAGCACCAGCTGTTATGTGTTAGCCTCATTAAATAAAGTTATTATTATTATTACGTTTATACCTCGAAAAGGGGACTGATTTTGCTATTGCAAAATACATGTGTCAATGCGAAGACTTCATTGTTTTTCAGCAACTGTAGGGAGCCACCTCGAAATTTTTCGTTGTCCACAGCAATGTAGAAATATAATTTTTGGGGTGTGGTATAGCCTTCTCTGTCACCGACTTTCTAAATCCGAGCAACGCAGGTGACCAATAAGATGCCTGCGGAGGAGACTGGGTGTGTCTAAGTGCATGAAGTCGAATCACACTGGAAATTATTTTCAAAATTTTTAAAATCCTTACTATGTCTATGGAAAAAGCATGGATTCTAGTTGGAAATAGTATGGAAATTCAATTTCCATATAATTATATACTAATTGCCATTTCCATGCTTTGTATATAGTATGGAAATAGTGAGGATATACTATGGATTTAGTAATGCAAATATAATTTCCATATAATAATATGGATTTTTAGTTGGAAACTAGAAAGAGTATGGAAATCCAATTTCCACACGGCGGACTGCCATTTCCATACTATCGATATAGTATGCATCATAGTCAATAGAGATATAGTCTGGAAACTCGGTAAACTTCAAAGCGTCTATAATGAGCTAAGATTTTATGTTGAGACGGCTTCACCTTGCACCAATCTTTGTTTGAAATTTTGCTTAATAATATTTCAACATACGGTTGAATGATTCGAATTGGATGATATGCCATTGGATGCTTGCTTCATCATGCCAAAAATTCATTATCTTCACCGTGCACAAGTTTGCATAAACATGAACAAAAAGATAGAACAAAGACTTTGGCCGAGTTTCCAGACCATGCCTTGATTGACTATGTATGCATGGCATCAGCCGTGAATGATGCAAATATGCATGATCACCGTAGTATGTATTTCACTGTTTCCAGACTTAGCTAACTATCTAGATTAGCATGGTTTTTTACAGTTAGTTTGTGACCTTGGTCTCTTTAATACTTAACTTTTATACTTTGTAAATTTGGTGAATCGAATTGGAGCAAATTAATGATTAGCACCAGAAAATGTTATTGTCGCAGCGCAACGCTGGAGTAAGTAAATTATTGCAATCCTCCGTTGTGAACATATTCCATCGTTGCATTAATTTACACCAAAGTAGCGGGTAAAACAGTGCCTGATATTACACCTAGAATTGCAAAGAACAAATTAGCAAACTTATGAAAACTGAAAACAAAAATATGGCTAATCTGAATCATTCTGCACATTATTTTTATGCCCATTTGTCCGATATTAAATTTACTACACTTTGTTATGTAGTGCTAAATACTCTACACTTTTCGTTTACAGTATATAGACCAAAATCTCACAAACTAAAACGTGTACATCTGTTGCTAGGTAACGGATTGCGTAGGACATATGCGTGCAAGGTCGAGGCAGCTGATGCTTGAGCCGCACATGCATGCATGTATATGTTGCACTCGCATTTGTAAAGTGATGGCTAAAGATTGCTCGTTTACAGGTAAAAAGTTGTCAATATTCTATATATTTTTTCTTAATCAGTGAAATGTTAAAGTAATAGGCATTTTTAATGTAAACAACTTTTGGTTGAAACATTTCTCGACGTTTTTAACAAGGGTTCTTCATCAGGATAGTTAGTGGCTAGTTCCTATTAACTCTGTTCACATTGCATTCAGAAAAGGATGAAATAACATTTAACAATATATTCTAATAACTTGGAGATGGGCAGCTTTCTCTAGGAGTTTAGAGTTTAAATTATCATAAATTAAGATTGAAGCTATAGTCTATAGATTGGTCTTCATAGTTAAAACATGCATGCAATGTACGGTTCACGAAAGCTATATATAACAAAGTGAATTCGATCATAATGTTATTGCTCGCAGCGCTGGAGTAAGTAAGTGAATGTAATCCACGGTCGTGAATGTATTCGATCCGAGATTGCAATCATTTTCATAAACCAGAGTAGCGAGCGAAAACAATGCTTGATAGTGATATTACACCTGGTTGCCGAGAACAAATGAACAAATTTCAAAGCCTCTTAAAGTTGCACTTAAGACATGGCTAATCAATCATGATTCTTCAGATTATTTTCTTGGGCCGCACATTGCATGTACAGGGTGTCTAAAAAAAAACTGCAAACCCTTTGAAATCAGATATTTATGAAAATTGCATAATTCAGTACTAAGTGATCCCAAGGGTGCGCTAGGGTTAGGGTTAGTAACGTAAACACGAACCCATGAGCAAAGTAAATTGTGTACATCAAACAAACAATAAGATTTTTAACTCACTTTGTGTGGTTATTCAAATCCCAGGAGCATCATAAGTTGCACAGGCATTGCAATGCTAATTGCAGATTTGCAGTGGATATTATGCAAATTGTAGTGTTTGCAGTTTTTTTGAGACACCCTGTATATTGCAGTAGCATTTGTAGGGACGGCTTTACAAATCTTCTAAATCAGTTTAAAGCAACAGGCATTTTGAATGCAAACAACATTTGATGTTCGTTCACGTCTGTCTGAAAAAGATAAAACACTTCTTGAGGTTTCCAGCGAGGGCCCTCAATCAGGAGGGTTACTATATAGTGAGTTTTGGAAATCATCGGCAACATCAAATTGTGCATTCCAGTACAGCCTTTCTTGTTCAAACTATACTTCGTTATTTACATCATTCCTACGACTCAACCGCGCCAACAGCTATATAATGTTCGAAGTCGTGAATTTGGTGTGTTTTATGTGAATTCACTGCAGTTTAGATTGTTTTCACTGCAGTTTTAGACCAAAGTCGGAACTGTCAATATAGACCCATAGCCTTGCTTACATTTTGCTGGTAGGAAAATTCCGATAATACAAAAGATTATGTTCTCCATTGTGATTCAATAATGCATATCACAATAAAAAAACTCTCTTGCTTGCCATAAAACGTACACAAAGCAAGGGGTCTCTCCTCGCGTGTGGCTTTCGCTGGAAACGTCAAGATCGAGGAGTGTTTTTTATTTGATCTTCTTCATCGGTTGACGAACGATCACGGCATTACCAAAAGTTATTTCTATGTACGCTAGCGCTGCGGGCAACGCCGAACCTCCAAGTTTAAAACAGGCTTAGATGTAAGCGATGGACGTTTACGTTAAATATAGAGACGGGTCAGCCATGACCGTTTTTCTCACCGACGAGCTGTCTGTTGGTGTTTAATAGCCGTGTCAAATATTTTGAAAAGTGCAATTCCAGATATCGTCTTCCCGCAGACGTGCCAATTCATGGTTACCGTTGGCAATCAAAATCAATCGAAATGCCAACATGATATTTGCATATCAAATAAAATTAATAATATCTGGAGAAGGAAGCATGCAAGCAATGCTTTACTTTAAATTTTCCTATATAAACAATATTGTAATAAATTCTTTAGCGTTTGCGCCAAAAACATAATCGCTGGTCTATATAGAGAGCTCGCGTAAAATGTTATTAGAAAGCTTTAGCAAACACAACGCGACGTCAAAGAGGACGTGATATGCCCATCTATGGATGTGCCCAAGCCATTTTTACGCCATTTTTACGCCATTTTCACGTCCTCTTTGTCGTCGCGTTGTGTTTGATAAAGCCGTCTATTTTGTCATTTAAGTGTTCCTTACAATGCATGCATTTTCGAAAGAGTAAAATTTAATTACATGGACAGTATGGACACTTTCGTAATATTTAACAATTAGTCGCCGAAGGCGAGGTGATTACAAGCCTATAGTCACTGAGCCGAAGGCGAAGTGACTATAGGCTTGTAATCACCGAGCCTGAGGCGACTAATTGTTTTAGTAGAAATTTCAAAGAGAAAAACAAACACAGAAAGTTATGAGGTCAGTTGAAAAGGCTATAGGACAAAATTCAGCGCTTTTCTCAGAGGCCGGTTATTAAACATGCCGGCAAAAGACGAGTGTCAAAACATATCGAAGCGAAACAAAAACAAACAATTTCATGAGAAAAATACTTTGGAAAGGCTCAAATACAAAGTAGAATGGTTTTAAAAATATATCACAGCTAGGTTTTTGCTGAATATAACGATATAAATGAGGATAAAACGAATAATTTTCAAAATAAACACTTGTGGTTGAGCCGTACGGAAAAAGTTTTATACATGTTCATTTCAACAGCGAGAAAACGTTGCCTTTCATGGAAGAAAAATAGTGTATTTGTTATCGCTTACCTTTAAAATGTCAAAAATATATCCTCCTTTAATTTAGCGGCAGTTTTTTTCATTTAAAACTTTGAATCAGGCTCAAAAAAACGATTTTTGTTTTAAATTCGGCAGCTTTCGAAGAAGCCATTTTGAAAAAAAAAGTGATAGTCACTGACCAGTGACTATCACTTTTTAGAGGCTCAATTTGGACCAATCAGAATGCAGGAAAATCGATAGTCACCTGGAAATTTCTACTAAATAACGATAGGCAACGTTGCGCTCTTCTTAAAATAGATTTAGCCTTGCCCTTGGTGCAAACTTTTTGTGAAAATTTTATAAATTTTATACAACATCTTCAACCATCTGGTCTATTTAAGTAATATAGTTTTCTGTTGTAAACATGCAGTTGTGTTATTTTCTTAATAATATATAAAAGCTGAGGAATCGTGCCGCATTGCCGAATCGTGTCCGGCGTGCGTGGGCCTATAGAGAGAGAGTATACACCAGTTCATGGGAACTCGCTGGGCATTTTATATTTTATAACTGTTGAGGCAAGCCTTATCATACTTGAAATTGAATCAATTCTGGCTTATCCCATCATTTGAAACTGCTCATTCTGAATTCTATTTTGAACATGCTAACGATTATTAGTTGATGAGTATTCAGGATAACTCCAGTCATGGATTAGTAATTAAGACGAGCTGGCGTATAGTTCAGAGCATTTGAAACTTTGCGCCAGCCACTTGATGTGGTTGGCAGTCTTTGCCCTTTCGCAATCGGGAGTTTATTTTGAATTGTTTTGTTTTCTGGAAAACATCGATCAGAGCAATTGGTTATCCGTTGGATAAGTAGGATGTTATATACGAGGACCACGTGACTTACATCGTGAAAAAGTCTTCAAAACGTCTTTGCATCCCAATACTTCTTAAGCGAGCCTGCGCTGACACTAAAACTTTGGTTAAAGTGTACGTAACTGCATAAGACCAATCTTGGAGTATTGCACGCAAATTTGGCATTAAAACATCCCCGAATACTTATCGAAAGATATTGAAAGGATCCAGTCAAGAGCTTTCAAAATCATCAGTCCATCACTAGCAAACTACGATGCTTTGGCAGTATTCAATATTCCAACCTTGTTTTCAAGACGTGAACTTGTGTGTTCGGCATTCTTTTAAAATGAGGTTCTTCCTCAGTGTAGTCCACTATCTGAACTTGTTGAAACCGTGAAAAGTCCTAGTCTCAATTTACGGGTTAAAAAAAAACTCGTTCCGTTTAAATGTAGAACTAATCGTTTTAGAGACTCGTTTATTTCGTCGTCCGTATAACTGTACATTGAAGCTTAAAATTAAAATTTACTTTGATTATACTTTTCTTTTCATATTTTATTATTTAGTAGGATCTAGGTTTTTAACTATTTGTAATTAGTATAAACTTACTAGTAGTCTATTACAAATTCAACGTTGTGATTGGCTGAGCTACTAATGGTCTATTGGTGATAGACCACTAGTAGGAAAATTCAAAATGGCGGAAAATTCGCGTTTTGCCGAAGTGTTTAATGATGTTTTTGGACGACTTTTTGGACTATTTCGTACCAGAAAAAAACCCCAGAAAGGCAACAAAATATGCAATGGCAATTTTTAAGGGTAAGAAAATAGATAAAACAACATACACTCAATGAAATTTTAAAATTAAAGTTGAATTTTAACACAATTTAAGGCGAACAAAAACTGATATAAATACGATATAAATTAATACGATATAAATTTCAGATTGGTTTGCAAACCAGCAAGACGTGTAAATTAATGTTATAGTTTATACTAAAACAATTAGACAACTCGGCCTCATTGTCTATGAGCGAATAGTCAACTCGGCTTCGCCTCGTTGACTATTCGCTCATAGACAATTCGGCCTCGTTGTCTAATTGTTAATTAGTAGAAACATAGTCGAGTTATAATGCAAATGCTGCATTCTGATTGGCTACGCTACTCGCTATCTACCGTAATAGCGAGTAGCGAAACAGCCATCTCCTCAGCGCGATTTATAATGAATTTATTTCAATAAATTATGAAAAACGTTTTGAAATACTGTTTTCTTACTGGTTTCTACTAAAACAATTAGATTATTCGCTCTCGATTTCTATGAGATGATAGTTGATTCGGGCTTCGCCTTCATCAACTATCAGCCCGAATCAACTATCATCTCATAGAAATCGAGAGCGAATAATCTAATTGTTAAATAGTCAATTTGATCTATAGTATGAGAATGTAAATGATCGATCTAAAATTTTAATTAAATTCTAATTCAAAGTTTAATATAAGCCACTCAGCCTTAAAAAGGCGGAAAACAACATTTTTTGACGTGTCATTTTTTCTTCGTGGTTGAGATATGATAAGTGCGTACAGTTCACGCTATTGATTAGACACCCAAATATCCATTAGGTCAATATATATATTCATATACTCAAACAACATTCAGTGTAAAAAGTTAATATGGATCTGAAATATTTAATAGAAAGTTTAATGTAACACATATGTCATATATACATAAGGAAATAATTTTCCACGACATTAACTAATATTTATTGCGTTGTGTTTTTCTAGACCCTCGAGTTTTAGCATACATGCACAGAATGATTAATTATCTATATGTAGCCGAATTTACTATTTGCAGCTGTCACACGCTAGTGTTTATTCTTAATCGAATCTTCCAATTATTTCATAAATTGTTTTCACGATAATTTGTTGAATTGTTTTTGCCCTTTTCCTAGCCGTAATATGCAATATAAATGTACCGTATCTCCCCCGCATATAAGCGCATGCGTGCACCTGTCAGAGGATATTCAGGAATTTTATATCGTTTTCGAGTCAAAATCGCCTTAAGAAGCGCGCATTTGTCTAAAAATACACGTCCACACGCTTGTGAGTTTAAGCTATTTCAACGTTGAGCCGTATAATTTAATATTTGGCATATTAGGGCCATTTATACGAGCGAAAATAAGCCTAAATAAGTCGCGAACTATCGTATAAACGTACAATTTGCTCGCGACTAAAATAAGCCGCGGCTTATTTTAGTCGAGGCTTTGGGGCTCGTCTTAATTAAGCCGCGGCTTATTTTAGTCGCGAGATTCCCGTATAAACAGTTCGCGCCTAAATTTTAAATAACAAAATGGCGTCCAGCATTGCAGCTCCTGCCGCAAACGAAGAAAAAAACAGTTCACAACCATCTGTGGGAAAACCAAACCAAAACGAACTACGTGGACACCTAGTGAAGAGAAGCAATTTCTGGTAATATGCGCGGAAAGCGCTATTACCGACCAACTCGACAAATGTGTCACTTCTGCTGGGGTGAGTACATACTCTTTTAATATACTTTTTGTATTTTTTATCTAGTCTAGTATTTTCATCATGTATTTGTGCACAGTTAAAACAAAGAACTCACTAACTACATGAATATACTAATGTAGCCAGATATCTTAATCTACTATACCGTATATCTAGTTTGTTTCAACTTCAAGTTTCTTTCATTGTGTACAGGATATTTATAGAATAAATTAATAAAACAATAGGTTATAAATTATATTTTATTGTTGAATAATTCATAACATCTTGTTCTATTGTGTAGAAAATTAAAGAAACATAAAGTATCAAGTTAATGGTAATGAACAAAGGTGAATATTTTAGATGGAAAATTCAATATAATATTTTATATTTTTGTGAAAAATAGAACGAGGAAATTTATGCTGCAATTCAAACTGGGTTGGTTGAAGCAGGATTTCCCAAAAAAGATGCAGAAAAGATTCGGCTGAAGTACAGAAAACTGAAAACAAAATTTAAGTAAGTGTAATTTGGATTTTTTACACAGGTTGTTTATAGACCGTCATTTTTCGCACAATTACCTGTAGTTTTTGGATGAATGAAAAAGTACAAAATATTCAATCTCTGTGTTTTAGCGATGTGAGGGAACACAATCTGAGAAAGACTGGACGTTCCCGAAAAGAATGGGTATTTTACGATCTGGCAAACACTGTGTGGGGAGATAGGCCAGTTGCTTCTAAAGAAACTTATGATACAGATGAATTAGCAAGCTTTGAGGTAACTATAAATGGCCATGGATATCAACCTAGGAAGATGAAATGGGGTGGGTGTTTCCTCCCTCCATTGACCAACATTCCTATATCCTTGCTCTTATTCTCTCCCACCCCTCCCCCCACTTCTAGAGCCACTGTGAGGGGGGGGGCTTCCAATTCCCTCTGTAGGGGTGCTGTGGCTGTTTTACTCCAAAGACTGATTTAATATATGTTTTCAAATATAAGAGCTTGTACATAAATTTTTTAGAATGTCAATGAAGATAATTCTGGAGAAGAATCCTTGGAGGAATCAGTACCTGTAAAAAATATTACAAAGAATAACAAGAAGCCAAAGGTTGATCTGGGAGATACCTTCTTTGTTGACAAGCCTGTGGAGCTGGAAGAAAAGAGGTTATGTGAGCAAATGAAACTCGAAAGGGAACGAATGGAACATGAGAGTAAGGCAAAGGCGAATCAGCTTGCATTCCAAAGGGAGATGCTGGCCATGATGCAAATGCAAGGTGAAAGGGGTGTGCAGCACCAACAATACCCTCCATTGAATCAAGTTCAGCCAGGTCATTCTCAAATACCCAACACGTATTTTCCTGGTGGTTTTTTTACTAAACACAAATAGCTTTAAATAAATGCTATATATCATACTTGTTATAAATATAGTTGTATTCAACAACAAAGCTTGAGTTTATTCATTTCTGAAATATTTATAATAGAATGTGTTAATAATGTTATAATAATTCAATTAATAATGTTATCATATGTTCATAATTTATTTGTACAATTTGTAATCAATGTAATAAATTTGAAATATATAAAATTAATAATTATTAATGTGATAACTGTTTTCATACATGAAACAATCATATAAATCCAGTAGTAACACAACAACTTTCCCCTGAAAGCTAAGAAATGTTTGTGGACATTGTGTAGCTTGAGGCAGAGGCATTAAGCATGTATCAGCGGCTTTCCATTTGGGGCGACTTCCAGGTACCCTGGGAGATTGGTCCACTTACCCAGCAAACCTTAGCAAATGGACCTTGGTGTGGAGTGCAGTTATTAAAACCATATATCCCCAAGGGCATATCTATTTTTTCTACCCTATATCAAGTAAGTTGCAAACGGTATACTATAAGCTGCACCTGTGATATCCCCAGGAGGAAGCCGCTGATACATGCATTACTATATTTAACATAAGAGTTCAACAAACATGTCACGGGTATCCTTGCCATCATGTCCCCATTCATCAGTGTATTGTTGAATTCCCTCATTTGCCAAAGCAATATTGCCACCTGCATCTACATGCCACTCTTCTGGGTATTCTTCTTTCTCTTTAATGCAGTAATTATGGAGGGAACAACATGTAAGTATGACTTGGTCAACATTAGACGTTTCTAATTCAACTTGTTTCAACAGAACTCTGAATCGTCCCTTCAGCAGACCAAAGGCGTTTTCTATTATTATCCTTGAAGATGTGTGCAACTTGTTGAACTGCTGTTCTTCTTTGGTCAGGTCTGCATCCTGGAAAGGGACCATTAGCCTAGATTGTAAGGGATATGCACTATCACCCAAAATTACCACAGGTAGGGAATCTATTGCTCGGTTTAGATACCTAAAAGGAATGATAAGTGCACTATATTAAGAAAGTATAAATGCCCAAGCAGTCACCCTTCGAAGAGTAAAATCGCCTGGCGTTAAACATCATATATGAATATAATCTATACAGGTAATGCAATGCTAGAATAATATATATTTCCCAAACATGGTAGAAATTTTTAAATGTCAGATTAGTTATATTAATACCTTGTAGTTTGAACGTTGTTGTAAAATGTTGACCTTCTCAGCATTCTTGCATCATGTATTGAACGAGGGTGCCCACAACTAATGCTTAAAAATTTTCCATTGCCATCACACACACCCTGTATCAGAATACTATAGTTTCCTTTACGGTTGTAGTAATCAGTTGGATGCACGACTGGTCTTTTTATTGTGATATGACAACCATCAATGGCGCCTACGCAGTTTGGAAATCGAAATGTTTTCATCGTTGCTGAGAGTTCTTCTTCGGTAGTTGGAAACTTTATAAGTTCAGGAAGCAATTGTCTGTTTATCACTGATGTTACTTGTTGAACAATAACCGAAACAGTGGGAACAGCAACTCCAAACTGATTAGCAACAGCTCTGAAATTTCCTCCTTGACCAAGGTAGTATAGGGTCAATAAAACACGACGCTGAACCTGTATCGTATTCTTTGCAAACGTATCTTGTTTTTTTATTTGAGGCTCGAGAATTTGACAGAGTTTGACGAAGGCGGACGTGACAAGCGAAAGTTATTTATAAATTCGCATTTATCCATAAGAGGAACATCGATATCAACCCACTCTGTCGACCTGTCTCGTATACGGTTTGACAGCCGCTTCTTGCGCTCGTACAACTTCCACAAACGATTGCACTCGAGCACCTTTCGTACCAGAGAAACCTTTGTGACCAACGAATGTTCTGAAGTAAAAAGATAACGGAAAACGGCCTTTTTCTTCAAGAGTAGTGCCCTTTGCGTTGCCTTTTTCCTTATCCGAGCCATTTTTCCAACGTTGTTGTCATAATTGCTTGTTTCGTTTACAAATGACTCGTTTATACGAGTGTTTCTGACTAATTTTTGGAAAATACTATAAAGGCCCGTATAAATGCTCTTGTTCGCGACTTATTTAGGCCGCGGCTTATTAAGGCCGCGGCTTATTTAGGCCGCGGCTTATTTAGGCCGCGGCTTATTTAGGCCGCGGCTTATTTAGACCGCGGCTTATTTAGGTCGCGGCTTATATTCGCTTGTATAAATGGCCCTATTGTCTCGAAAATTCAAGTCTCGTTCCTTTGAAATATCACTAAAATGTAGAAGAACCTCACAAAAAAATCTAAAATTAAAAGATTTAAAAAAACCCAAGATCAGGACGAGCATGCAACATAAGCGGCCCATGCCGTTATGGAACTTAATTGCTCCTCTGTTGATGTATGCTTCACCGAGGGCATGCACTTTCTGCTCACTTCTCTATTTTTTTTCAAATATGGGTAAAAGTTATTTGGAAGTTTGATTCAACAGAGCAATAAAAATATTATTACAAGTACAATTGATTTCTTATATTTATATTTAAATTTTTATAGTTAAAGCCAGATCGAATTGTCCTATAAAGCTTATATTGGCAAGCCTTATAGCTGATAACTGAAGAAAGTCGGCTTTTGACATAGATGCAAATTGTGACGTGATCTAAGTCAAAATTTGACAGAAAGTTGAAAGTTGTTGCCAAAAGCAAAGCAGCTGTTTTCTTTGCTTATCTTTTCTGTTTATGCATGTTAACGAGTTTTAGATATGGTTCGATGTTGCGCCCTATTAACCCCAATTTATTTTTAAAACTAAATTTGTATGCTTTAAAGCGAGTCAATCATGTGGAAACTAATTGTCCTTTGAGTAGCTTTTGCATATTCAAATGACTATTGAACAGTTGAATACTTTGATATGCACATTACTTTTGCATTTTCCAGTCTCAGCTATATATATGTTGTGATTCAACTGCAATTTTTTCCGACGTAGAACGCGTCATTTGAATGCGCTTTCGACATTACGAACTGGCTATAAATTTGACTGGCTTATTGGCAAGCAAAGTTTGATGCCGTAAAAGCTTTATTTACTCATTAAAGTTATCCATTTATGTATAATATCTTCGTTGTTCATTTAAACTCATACACTCAGAATTTAACACTTAATTAAAGCGCATGCGCCTTTATTTGGGATGGCTTACAAGAGTGCGTGGCATAATAGAGTATGAGAAAAAATATTACGTTTCTACTTAATTTAGTTTGCAGCCAAGCCGGATCAACACAAAGCTCTGTCAAGGATCTACATCCAACCTATTTTAAAGCGCTGTTTCACTGAATGAAAGAAGTTCGCTCGGCTAACAGGTATGTTTTTTGCTTTTCAGTATGTAAACGATCTTTTTGACGGATATTTACATGCAAGACTGGTCTCATAATTCAATGTTTTCGATTCGATATTTTCTCGAATTTTTTCTGTTGTAAAATTTTAAATTACTTGCAGTAAAATGAACTATATTTTTCTCCACTAAAATGTTGAACTTATAAATATACTCTATACACTACAAGATGTTTTTTCCTGCACCCCTCTCGATTGAAATTAAGGTAGAAGGTTTACCTTCTATACTCTATATACACATCACATTTTGTATATTATCTTCACTGCATGGTGAAAATCCTGGCTTGAGGATTGAAAGCTTTGCTAAATATACATAAACGTGGCCAGCCCAGGAAGAAAAGGGTAGGGATGCAATGAATCGCACTCCTGCAGTGCGTTTTTTCATTGCCAAATGCAATATATAGGCATATATTTTGTACTTCTTACAAGGCCCATATATGGTATGCATGTATTATTATAATGCTTTTACTAGGCTACAACGAACATTTTGCTCTCTCAAAACGTTTAAATCCTATTTTATAGGATGCAAAAATATTAAGTATAACTGATAGAAAGTCATTATTAGCTTCCAGTCTGTTTCCAATGAATGTTGTTACTGTGTCACAAATATATTGAATATTAACAATCGACAGTTAAACTATTGTGTTGGACTTAGATAGTCACTAATGCTATATATAGTCACTTCATATTTTTATTGAAATATATTCAGTGGAGGTTTGTTATAAAATATTTTACATTGCACCTTAATCGAGGTGTGCGATAAATCGCACTTCCTCATATAAGCTAAGGCGTGTAGGAGGGCGCCGAATATAGGGCTGCAGGTTTTCACCTCGAATTTACACATTCAAGAAAAATCAGCCTTCTTGAAATAGTTCTGCCTCGTGTAGTAAATGGAATTGAATGGCTTTTCATGACTCATTATTTTCTCACCCTGCATGCATGGAATATATTTTCACTATGGAATTTATCGTTTTAGAGAGTGAAATGTCGTGAAGGTCTTTGTCTTCAAAAAGCGGAGTTCGAAATGACGTTTCTTTTAAGTTAATCATGTGCTGACGTTTCTTTTAAGTTAACCATGTACCATGAACTGGGGTATTTCCTGTCCTTCTATGACTATATTGATTTAGTAGAATCATACTAATATACTATTGCAAATGCTGTATTTGATTGGCAACGCTACTCGCTATCTAATTGTCGATAGATAGCGAGTAGCGAAACAGCATCTCCTCGGCGCGATTTTTAACGAATTTAATTCAATAAATTATGAAAAACGTTTTGAATTACTGTTTTCTTGCTGGTTTCTAGTAAAGCAATTGGATTATTCGCTCTCGATTTCTATGAGATAATAGTTCATCAACTATCACCTCATAGAAATCTTGAGCTCATAATCTAATTGTTAAAACCATAAATCAACCGAATAAAATAGCCAAAGGCAAAGAGGTTTCGCCTTGGAGTGCCAGCACTTCATGTAGGTCATATATAACCTATTTACTTGCCCTGCCTAAAGCCTAAAAAATGTGAGCACGTTTACATAATTATAGTGAAAATCGAGGGCTAGTTCCTTAAGGAACCGTAATAGGATATTTCAAAATATCTGTGTTCTACGCTTGATTGGAAATATGCAAGGCTTGAGGGAACCTACAGTACATCATTAAACTCATTAAATTAAATTGGATAATCTAACAACGCAAGGTTCATTTTCCTCAGCAGGTTTCTTTCTTGGAAGCTTTCCCAGTCATCTTTATGTTCTGGGTTATTCTCTATCAAAAGCAATAATATTCAATTATCTATACTGTCTCCTGTGCTTCTCACAACACTATAACTGTCTATTGTATGCAATACTAAAAGGAACTGGAAGGGAGAAAACTGGAAGGTAGTTAATTCAGTACGCTTACGAAACAACACTTTTGAACAACCATATTCTTGGTAGAAAATGCGAGGCACGATATTTCTTAGTAACAATGCGTACTGTACATAGTGAGGGTGTATATACGTATACACGGTACCTGACGAACTCTAAACCGCACCAAACGGTTTCTCTAAACGAGCCCATATAAACTCGTTATATTTTATGGTTTTGTATACAATTTACATGTTATATATAGTATATAAATTTGAAGTTTTCATCTTTTTATAATTCAAATGAAATAGATTTAAAAAGCTATTGCATATAAGCTAACCCATTCATTGACAAGTAGAGCTATATATACAAGCATACATGCACGGTGTAAGTCCTACAAAAAATGTTTGCGCGATCGCAACATCCCATGCGGCACTATTGCATTGTTGTTATATAAAGTGAGTAACATTGTCAATCAAGATATATGTCTGGAAACTCTGCCAAATTCTTTTTTCTATCTTTTTGTTAATGTTATATGCAAACTTTTGCATGCGCGGTGAAGACAATGATTTTTTGGCATAATGAAGCAATCATCACAATGGCATCACCTCACATGTACTCAACCGTACTGTCTAAATATAATTAAAAAAAATTCAATAGATCTGTGCACGGTGAATCCGTCTCAACGAAAAGCGTATAGCTTATTGTAGACGCTTTGAAGATGACTGTAAAATTGAATACAAAATCTTGATCTTATACTCGACAGAACACATGCATTGTTCAATATTTTTCATGGATGGAATCTAACCGGGAATAGTTGGGAAAATATCTACTGACTATAAAGCATATGCAGTTCAGCAGGTATTGGGAATGAATGAGTGTCGCACACGGACCACACGTTAACAGCTTTAATAAAAGATAAGTGTTTCGAAATATAGATTATGCAATATAATGTCGTTGGTTGCATTTGTATTATTCAGTTTGACCCTACCAAACACCGCAGGTTTTCCTCGAAAAATGTGGGTTCATTCTGTAGTAAACATATGAACAGTTAAGTAAGGCCTTTACTGGACCTCCAGTGAGAACATTTTAGAACTGACATAAATAACTCTACCCAGCGAAAATAAAATTAAGTTTAACTTAACTTAATGCATTTGCACCTGCCACGCGTGAAGGGCCACTTAATTTTCTGCATAAATTGAAATGAACGTTTACTGCCTGAAGGTAAATAAGCCGAAATATTAACTCTTCACACGTTTTCATTAAAGTTGATAAAGAAATTAAATAGTTAATATACTAATCTTCAAAAAATCGCCATCGTATTAAATATCAATTTTTGACACACAGCCCTGCCTATAGGATTTTAAATGTAGGCTCGCGGGCTACGTTACTGCATGTATGTCATTCGCATTATAGTAGTCCGGATCGATACTGTTACTTCAGGCATCACTCAGAATTGAATACAAATCCAACTGCAATTAAGAATTGGTCCACATTATTTTTAGTTTACTTGAATTGGAACATCACTCATTTAATTTAAATATTGTGGGAACCGCTTATTAGAAATATTGTCTCGTTAAATATAATTAAAATCTTTACTATACATGCATGTATGCAAGGTTGTCAAACTGAAGGTTGACAAAACGTTTCCTCAAGAGACAATAGAATTACAAATAATTTAAAAAGGCCATTAATATTTTCAAGGGCGTTTAAAAATCGCACGAGGCCGACAAATCGTTGGGATGAATAATTTTAATATCTGAATCTTATAATGTTTAAATATTTTAACATTTGTTGATATTTTAATCAGATCGAAAGCTTTGCGAAATTAACAAACGTGTCTCTTTACAACAAGAAGTCAATATTATTTATTGTCATGTTTCAAACCTGCAAGAAACGTAAAAGAAAATTGTTCAAAGTGTGCCGATGTTTCAATTTTGGGGTGGTTCTATTTTTGGCAGCATTTTGAATTTTTCTTATTTTTTTCGGTGGCTTTTCATGAGTTATATGACTATTGTGATTTTAAGTTTCAATTTTTTTATAAAATTTTGTTGTTGTTGATTCAGATGAGGAGTGTATACCCGTTGTTTTTAGCCAATTTATTAGCATTTTCGAGACTAGTATGTTAAACGGATAATTTTTTCCCATATTTTTCCGAAAGTTTCTAGTGAACATATTTAAGTCGTGAACCATCCCTCTCAAATCCCTCTCTTTTAACGGGTTTCGAACAAGTAAATAAGTTATCTTTAAAATATTCCTTTAAATACACTCCCCTGGAAAATGTCTCACTGATCTGGAAATATTACTGCAACTGTGTCTTCAGCCGGAAGTCAGTCGTTATTAAGGGACCAACTGACAACATTTTTAGCGTATAATGGTAAAATAATGTATTAATCTGGTATTTTTAGAGTTCGAAGACGTTTTAAAAAGAAATAGACTGAGTTTTCCTGTGTATTTGGTTCCTTAGTAATGGCGGATTTCTATAATTCTATTGTCCTGCAATGTTTCACTGGCTTCATTTTCCGCTCCAGTGAACATTAGGTTGCGCTATCCAGTCTACTTTTCAGATCAGTGGAGTGTCTCCTATGGAGCTAAAAAGCAAAAATTCAAGTGTATAAATTATGTTCGGTTCCGGTTCCGGTTCCTGCACTACATCGTCGTATATCTTTTTAGTAGTAGTCCTTCTTTTTCATAAGTGCATATACGATAACAATTCACCACAGTGAGAAAAATCGTCCGACCAATCAAAACGCTGAGACGATAATTTTCACATGTGAAAAATATCGTCCGCCGTGAGGATACAATTGTTATATACCTTTCTACTGCACGGAAATCTCTATACTTATATAATAAAGTTGAAAACTATACCAGAATGAAACAAAGAAAACATAAGGTATTTGAATTTCACTGCCAACTACATAATATATATGATTTAATCTCTCTTGTGGTCGTTCGGGCACTCTGGCCCCATGACACTTTGCGCATGTCTGGATGCGTTGATGTCACCGTGTGGTACCACATGCGCTTGGTGAGAGCGCGCAAGTTCGTGTGTATAAGTACGGTTGTCATCTCGTATCTAGACGTACCAAGCTGCACTGACGAAGCGTTGCGTTGGACGCCGAAACATGCATGTCTGCAGATAGTGCAAGACGACTAAGACGTTGATTTGTTATTCGTCCGTCTAATTTCCCCTATTTATATTGGATGACTAGGTTTCTCAGACGTTTAAAATGTCTTATAATAGAGACCTTTAGATTCAGGTTTACCGCAAACCTGTAACCGCCGTTTGACGTTAGCGGTTTGCCGTTTGCGGTTCGAACATTTTTCGACTTAGATTTGAAGTTCTTAGATGAACATTATTCGACTTAGATTTGAAGTCGACTCAGATGATGTTCTTCGAAGGATCTAAACGAGAGGTGAAATGCGCTTTACAAATCTTAAAGTCTACCGAAGAATCAAGTGTTGATCGCCGCCATGTTGGATTTCACTCCTCCAAGCGTATCATGTTCGAGTCAATATAAAATGCGAAGAATCAACTATTTCGACTTCAAATTCGTCTTTCCTGCTAGAATGATAAGTACTGTGTATGCGCATAGTGTGGATACGTGAAACATGATATAAAAAAACTCAAATAAACCCTGAGGGAAATTACAAACGTGTAGACCCACCTCTTGACGTTCAAAACTCGCGTTGAAAACCTCAAACGTGGCGTCGGGATAGGGTCACGTGACCCGTAGACGTTAGCAGTTCGGCGTAAACCTCGATCTAAAGGTCTCTACTATAAATGCGGCTTCACGCATAGAATAATGACATAAAATGCGCACTCCTATCTTTTCTCAGTCAAAATTTTTTCTCCACAAAATGGCGGATATATAAGGGCATTTTGACACCATTCCAGTCTCCTGTAGCAAGGAATTTCGCGCTGTGGCGGGGAAACTAAAGCTTGCAAAAAGTATTTAATATCGAGACTTAAAATGGGAAAAGTTTTGTAAAGAACATAAACTTTGTGGCTGGGCAAATGCCTATTTAAGGAGGTTTATCAGTGTTTTGAACTAAAAGATCTTTTTAAGGATTATATGCTCAGAGAACTCGACTTTTGGCTAATCATATCGCGATATGATTGGCTAATCAGGGGTGCGGAAAATCACGTATTGTCCCGCGGGGAATTACGAAATTTTTAATGCCCTACAACAAAAACAAACCACATAATAAACTACTTATTTTACTACTTATGGTTAAGCCATATAATAAACTACTTATTAACCTCAAACGTTCGGTCTTTACGGTAAAATATTAAACCTCAGTCTTGTCGTATTGACCTCGCTATCGCTCGGTCAATACGGCAAGACCTCGGTTTAATATTTTACCGTAAAGACCTCACTTTCGGTTAATATAAACAGTTATTACTGCTGAATATGAGTAAAACAACGCATGGAAACGAGTTGATAGGCGGCATTTTTTGTTTTTCTGTTTTTTGAGAAAATACAATATCGGCAAATCAGTAATCCATCAAGTAAAAGCATGGCCTAATAGAGTTATGACTTAATATCAATCATATTATGTTAATTATAAGTGACGAACCATTAAAACGATATTGCAATACATCAAACCTTGTTATATTGCATTTATGCCTTAATATTTGGCAAGATTTAATATTTAGCCGGCAAAAATAAAACGATCATTCAGACAGTAGTATATATTATTATGCATACTCCAGTTCCATCCTGTATATATACACATGTGTTCATCCGGTGTCTTTCTCTTGTATAGTACATGTACCTGAAGGTGTGTAAAGAAAGCCTTGTTTTTTCCTTGCAATTTCATTTACTATTTGATTAAGGTAAGGTTGAAATAGATAATAAGCTATAACAGGCCTCGAAATAGTTCACAAAGGCGTTCATTATTCGCCTTGTGTTCGGCACACGGGACGGTTGAAACCGGACGAATTCGAGCACAGCTATATATATAAGCGTATACGAATTTCCGTGTGAACAAGTGGAGCCGCGGACGAATTTTCGTGCGGCTATTCCAAAAAGTATAGAAAGAAACAAATTATGAAGAAAATTGTCATCTAAAAAATCAATACATAAATTAAACTTTCATAGATTTTCAGAATATACATGTGAATTTTTTAATAATGCCCCGATCAAACGAGAACAAGAATTGATGAGAGTTAATGAGAGTTGCAACTCTCCCTCGCGTTCGACCGCCAACTCTCATCGACTCTCATCAACTTTGAGCTGGTTCAAATTTTGATGAGAGTTGATGAAACTTTTTGCTCGTTTGACGGTACACGTTGTAATATCCAGTCAACTCTCATGTAACTCTCATCCTCGTTTGACCGGGACTGATGCAATTCTTTGAATATTAAGTTATGACCTTTTCATTTATCGAATTCTGTATGTTTCTATCTTGGTTTAGTGGTATTTTGGCAGTTAAAAATCAAATTTTAGGAATATTGGGCATCACACTTGACAGGACAGCGAAAACCTGTTACACACTTTAAGACTTGTGATGTATAGTTTTCGCTCCATATAGTTTTTGTGACATATGATTGTAATGTTGCCTGTAATGTAATTGTTATATTAATTTTCTAGCCATGTTGCGAAACTTGTTCATTCTGGTTGTGATTGGTTGTCTTAAAGTCACCTTGGCAGTTCCCAAGTACAAGATTCACATTGGTTGTCTAATGCCAGGTTATGGAGATGATCAATATGGTTACCAAGCAGCTATTGAACTGGCCGCTGAAATGATCAATAACCGAACTGATATTTTGCCCGACCATGAAATTGTCATGCTCTGTGGAGATACATATGTGAGTTGAAACCCAATTGACATTAGTATAAACCTACTAATAGGCTATTACAAATCCAGCGTTCTGATTGGCTACACTACTAGAGGGCCACCAGGCATTTGCCTACCAGTAGCGAAGAGCGAGAGAAAAATCCCCGCTATTTCGAATAAATTTTGTGTCCCTTGACCGAATTTGCCCGGCTATCTAGAACTTTAATGACTTCAATTCGTTGTTTCTATTAGAGAATACATGAACGTATTTGATTTTACAGTGTGAGCATGCACTTAAAACGGACTAAAATAAAGAATGCTCTCATTCTGTATAAGATACTTACAGCACAATTGTTAGATAAACTGTACTGACAGTGTTTATTGTTTTATTCACAAATAAAGTCATATCAATGGTTCATTGGATCAGACACGTTAATATAATTTTATATAATTATTATATTTTTGTAATTTGACACTGATTCGGTTATCTCGAACCCCCGCTATCTCGAACATTTTGTTGCTTCCCTTGGCTGTTCGAGATTGCGGGGTTTTATAACAAACATACTTGCAGGGAGGTGAGTCCTGGATTTGATGCACCGAGAGTGGCTGGTAGCCGCCCGGACTCACCTCCCTGCATGTATGTTTGGTTTTATCTCATGCCATTTCGGGAAAAAGTACTGAAGAAATTACTTGTTTGAAGAATAATTTCTTGTTTGGATAACGAACATTTTAGCCGCCAACATACTACGCAAACAAACAAACTTAGGCTTAAATTTAAACTAAAAAAATTATCTACAATACTCCCTTATTCTTTAAAAGAGAAAATGCACTCATTCTGCGAAAACATTGCCAAGGTTTTGGCGGCCATCTTGAAAATACATCGATCCCGAACCCACCTCCTAAACATACGTCAGCAGGTGGGCTCGGGATTGAACGCACCTCTTCGGAGCCAATAGGAAAGCCGCTTTTACGCTAGGTATGAGATAATACTGTATCTACAGCTCTTCCACGGTCATCAGTTCCTTTTGTTATATTACTACTACCGTATGATGCTTCCAAAGCAAATAATACCGGGATATTCGAAAAATTCATTTGATAGTCATTATCATCATTATTTTGCAGGGAATTCCTCAATATGCAATTCGTCGTATATTTGAATTTATTCAGTTGCCTGAGAATCAATCCATCCGCTTACTCATTGGTCCAGCTTGGTCCAAGACTACCATTGCTGCTTATCATGCTTGCAGTTCTCATGAAATTGTGGAGGTAATGTTGAAATACGAATTTAGTAAGAAAGTTCAAGATGGTCCAAACTATATGGTCCAACACACACAAAAATTACCGTTCTTCAAGGAGAGAAGGAGGTAGATTTGGAAAGATGCTAACTTGACAACAAATCATGATAAAAGTCGAAGAAATACTTTTAATGGCTCAATTTCCATATTAACATCATGAATTTTCATACAAAACTTAATCTGAATTCTACTCTAATCCTAACCGTAATTATAATCCTAACCCTAATCCTAACCTCAACCCTAATCTTAAGCCTATTCCTAACCCTAATCCGAATTCTTAATCCTAACCCTAATCCTTGTGACGTAATTTCGGGATAGTAATATGAATGTGACTAAATTTTGAAATTTTGAACGTGCAACCTACAAAGCTGGCTGCTTAATATGTTTTGTATATCATTATAACAAGTATTCATAACAAATTTCAGGTCGATACAATTATCCCCTCGCGAGTTAAGAAAGTTTGAATAATTCTTATTGCTGACGTCAGCATTATGTTCAAATGCCGTTTTTTCCAAACCTAACGCGAAAAACTTAGGTTAGCTTTTAAAAGCAATCTATAGTATCATAGTAAACAGAATATGGACATAGAACACATCTTTCCTTGAGGATTTGTTTTTTGGTAATATGCTCATGTTTCGCGCACGAATATATTTCTCTTTGATCTCGACCCCATTCCGGACCCAATTATGTGTTTTTTAACCGCCATGTTGGATAACAGATGGATGACATACAAAACATGTTACGATGTTAATCAGCCAGTTTTATAGGTTAAACTTCGGGTCTTTAGGATCAATCTTGATCGAACTTGACATCGATCAATTTATCAACAAGCGTCTCCAATCATTCAACCCGTTCCAGTTCTGGCGATTTTCTTCGTCCAAATCTGTGTAAAACTTCTCTCTTTAGAAACTCATACTTTAATAGAATTGTGTTTCTATGGAATAATTTACCTTCTGATATAAAATCGTCCTCTTCAGTTGCTATCCTTAAGACTAAACTATATATATATTGTACCAATAAACTGAAACTATCTTCGCTATAGACAGACCTAGAGCTTGGAAATTTAAAACTTTGTGTAGCAAGTGTTGTTCTTTACGAACAAACTGTTGTTCGTAAATATGTAGGAATGCATAGTTCGTGATATATTTCAATTGTAATTTTATGTATTGTTATATGGTTAGTGTAATATTGGCAAATTTTTGGTGGGACTTAATAAGGAACTAATAGTTCTGTTGTTCTTACCATCAGTCATACTGTTAAGTTAATAAAAAAAAATCTACCTGAAAAATACAACAAGAACTTCGTCTGGAAGTTAGACGGAGGCCCTTCGCTCGAAACTTCGAAGTTCTTGTTGTATTTACAAGAAAAAACATACTCCGAATATAACCATCTTGTAAACTCAAGATATGAGTTATTAAAAACAAGACACGCTATTCAAGGTAATATTTCGAAATTATCGAGTTAAAGAATTGTTTATTGTTTTCGTATCATATCGTTAATGATACGAAATCAATAAAATATATTTAAGAAAGAACATTCGGACAAGAGAAACTTGCAAACTGTCAATTATAAAATAGTTTCTTTTATTGTAGCTGTCCTACGCAGCGAGCAGTGTGGAATTTCAAAATAATTTTGAGTACTTCGTATTGTTCACAAATGTTCCATCGACATCTGCGTTCAACAAAGCCAGGTTGTCTTTAATACAATATTTTGGTTGGAAGAGGGTCGCCATCCTGCGAGAATATGATGACAAGTTACACACTGAGGTATAACGTCACTTCTTGTGATTATGGGTGGAAAAAATACTGGACCATCGGACAGAAAATATATTAGGTCAGCAGAAAGAAAACAGAAAATTTTCACTTAGAAAGACATCAAAAGAAAATATTCAAATTGAAACCTCCAAATCAACTAATATACAGTTTAACATATAGAAAGTATACTTTTGGGCTCGGTCGTTGTTCAACTAGCTCAACAGTATTTTATTAGCCCTATCAATTCCAACCTACAGAAACTAAACCATTTACTATATAATTATAAACACAACTTCAGCAGTATTGATTGTCGATAACTCATAGAAAATGTTTTCGTGTTCCCTTGCGGTCCCGGAGAATATGATATCTTTTTCACCCCTGCATGTGTTTAGGGAGCGAGTTTTGTTTAGAGCGCGCCAGAGTCCTTCAAATTTTCTCCCGCCCCCCTTATTTTCTTCTCACCAACAGCGCGTTCTCAAAAAAAGCGCGCGCTGTAAACAAAACTCGCTCCCTAAATTAAACACCCCACAATAGAACGCCTGCCATCCAGGCTACTGGAAAAGTAAATGAACCGCAAAAGATCATAAATCAACGAAAAAGCGAAGAAAATCACACGAAAAATTAATAATATATACACCGAAGGAATGCAAATGATTTTCAAATCTCGTATACTGTTCAGGGGTGATTTGGCGTTCGTATTTGTATTAACAGATGTTTAAGTTCGTGTTAAACCTTGTTCTTGGGCGCTAAAACCGCAAAAGTCGATTACTAAATTGTTACATTTTGTTCATATTTGATAGATCGTGATAGGCATTCATGATTTACTGTATTGTTCTAGGCAGTGCGTGACCTACGTGACCAAATAGTTCATGACAATTTAAACATTACTTTGATCACCATCGAGGGATTCAGCCAGTTCACCGAGGGTCATCCAAGAATTCAATTAGAAAATTTACAAGTAAGTTCTTCGTGCAGGCCATGACGTGAATCACCTTCAATATAGGGAGCTTAAAGAAGCTCGGACTTTCCGAACGTGGTTTTATTCCTCCAATATGCAGTTGTTTGAGCATGCATAATTTATCCTCAGTGTAATGCGAGAAGAGTGCTGCATCGTACCCCACGGAGGTTTCTCCGGGTACTCCGGTTTCCGAACCATTCAAGACTGCACCAGTAGAGAGAACAGCCAAATTAAAACAAAAAGAGCTTTCCAGTAAAAATAAAGTTTGTTACCTCTACCAGAAGCTTATGTTTTCACCTGAGTTTGTTTTTGTGCTTTGGTTGTTTGTCTTTAATTAAGCACGAATACTAAAAAAAATCAAACATTTTAAAACGAAAATTTGTGGAGCTAATGGATATAGGCGGAGGACAAATCAATTAACTTTTGTTTCAATTTGGATGAAAATTGGATCTGCGAAATATGTCTTGCTTTCCCGGGCTGAACAGAACTGAATGCGTAATTAGGGAATGCATAATTTATGCATGAACACTTGCTTTACTATTTAATGCTGGCGGAGGTATGCAATCTCTGAATGCCTTTCAGGTTTAGTTATATTTTATTGTACAACCTTCTTGTCAAATACTATATAGTCTATAATATTCCTTTTCAATTTTCTTTCCAGAAACTTGATGTACGTATTATAATTGGCGAGTTTTCAACACGTGGTGCAGTTGAAGTTTTTTGTGAGGTTTGTTATGATTTCATTCACTAGATATACTATGTCTTTGACTCTCGGCTCGCTAATCTAGCAGATTAACTGGGCCACCAAAATATACCTGTGTAAATGGTAAACAGCTTGCATTACGAATCAAGTTCCACCGTAGTTGACATTGCAATATATTCTTTCTAGGCTTACAAAATGGGCATGGTTAGTCCGAAGTATGTTTGGCTTTTGCCAGCTACAGTTTCTGGCTCCTGGATATTCACACCCAAAACCTTTCACAAATACTACAAAGGAACTGAGTGTAATGTCAGCCAAATCATTGAATCTGCAGATGGATTTATCATGTCCGACAAGGTGCCCATACGGCAAGATGATAACGAAACGCTATCTGGTTTGGTAAGTTAAGCTCTCTTTAATTTTTCATTACTTCCACGAGTAGGTTATGTTTTCACCTAGTTTTGTTTGTTTGTGTGTGTCAGTGAATAGGTAACTCAAAATTTGTCGAAAACTGGCGCTAAGGACGAATTTGGTTGAATTTGGCAAAAATTTGATGAGAAATTTACAAAACTTTGCTTTGCTTTTTCAGGCTTTCTAAAATAACTTTCTGATGCATGGATAATTATGCATGAATACTAATAAATACACTCTCTTAGCAAGATATCTCAAGCCGTATTAGACAGAATTTCGTGAAGCTTGTCCATGCATATGATTTGCTTTGCGCTACGATTCAATTCAATTCAATTACGTCTTTATTACAAATAGTGGAGTTGCAACAAACGTGCAACTTTACAATTGATATGAAACACAAAAGATTAAATTATTTACAAAGTTATTTACAACATTGCGTCAAGAAAAACAAGCCAAATATTCGAAAATACGCCTGGAATCTCTCGGATTATAGCGAGTTTTTTTGGTGAATATATTTATATTCTGAAAAACTTTCATAGTTTTAAGTCTGTAGAGTCCGTGGAAATGGAAGATCGAAACATTTAGACGTTCTCGATACGGATATTTATTGGCAAATGTCTGGTCAAGAAACGTATTGTCCTTTCGCTTTGCTCGATCAGAAATCATTGGTAATCCCAGCTCCAGGAGAAAAAGTTAGAACTTATAGACAAGAAATACAAAGTTGTTTTTAGTTCGTTTGTACGGGATGGATATACAGTAACGTAGGCAACATTTATATGAGTAAAGTATCAAATATCTTTTGAACACAGAAGTGTGTTACAATACATATTAAAGTCATAAAGCTGAAATCATGCTGCAAGACACTGTATCAACATTAAGCGATAATTATAGATTTTATTATCATGAATTAATTAATATTGCAGTTGTAGTAGTTTCACATACGTGTATTCATAGTAAATATTACTCAAATGTAAGACTGAGCAGAGTTCGGCCAGCATTGCAACAATATGTATTCTACAAAATAATTATGTATCATTGATGTCGCGCACACGAAACTTTCAATTCGAAAGCAAGAACAGGCATTTATTTAATATACGTTGTCTATTAAGATCTAACTTACTATTATTCTGGACTTGGGATTATAAATAATTTCAAGCAAAGTCTAAGGACAACAATGTTTCTTGATGACATATAATTTTGCCCAATAAATATTCGGCTCGAAAACAAAGGCAAAGAATTTCTAAATGTTTCCTCCATTCCCCACGAATTCTAGCGATATCAGATGTGAAACTATGAAAGCTTTTCGGTATATTAATCTATTCACCCAAACGAATTCACTATAACCTGAGAGATTCCAAGCGAGAGATACTTTGCTTGTTATCCTTGATTCTAAGATAAATAGTTCGTGCCCCGTCGCGATATATTATGCCTGACGAAACCAGAATAAAAAGTTGGTCAAAACATGCCTTTTACATACATTATGAAAGGATATATACTGTGGTTGACATAAGCTCTGCATCGCGTTCAAAAACTGTAGAGTCTCGAAACATCAATAGGGATTTATACTACAAAATCACACATTTGTGCACTACTTTTGTCACGTGACGAAAACTTCAACACATTGAGACACGTGACAGAAGTTTCCAAACCTGTCAGTATATTGATATACACAAATAATTTTACCATGTTGTGACGTCAGGCATATCCGAAGATCGATATGCATATTCAAGATGGCGGAATATGAGTGGAATATTCTATATACCAAGAACGATACATAAAAACCTGTAAAGGTTTTGCAATATATTAAATGTCTCTTCCAAATGGGACAAACTTAATTTTCATTGCTACTGCTAGTCGAGTGCATGGATAAGCTCATGTAACTAACCCTTAGGGATTAACCTTAACTAACTAACTAACCCTCTTAATCTTTGTCAATTGGGTTGGAAGACCTGTTAAGGCTTTCCGTCCGCCTCAGAGTTGTAAACATAATAAAACTTTGCTTTATGTTAAGACTCCAGAGTCATTCATGGCGAAGATGCGTAAAAGAAACAACAATCCACGAAGTTACACGAGTTATGCATTCGACAGCGTATGGGCAGCAGCGCTGCTATTCCAGGAAAGTCTATCATGGCCAAAATATCGTCCAGAGAATGTGAAGTTTGGATCAATCGCTGTGAGAAATTATTACGCATGGTTTCTTTCTCAAACTCAGTTTGAAGGCATGACGGTAAGCTTTAGCATTGCATACTATTTCTTAATATTCGTATTCACGATCATGCTTAGCTGAATAAAGCAGTTAATATTTTAACACCAATATTTTAACCTGTCCAAAAATGCAAATTGGACAAAATAATTGGAAATTGTTCTATGAAATTAAAAAAATCAAATTAATTAGTTTCGACAAAGTTCACCATTTGACACGTTAAATACTACAAATTCAATACTGCTCAAGTGCCTTACACCATCATTTTTTCTCCTACTCGTACGGTCTCCTTATCCAGATTTATTTTTTGGCCGCCATGTTGGATGGCATCAGGCTGCCCAAAGAAAGACGTGTTTTATTACACATGAATGTCTATAATATGCTCGCTATGATACTATATATTGCTTTTGGAAGCTAAGGCCAAAAAACAAATTTTCTGTTTTTGGTCAGCGCGCGTGTCATTTTTAACTGTGCGCTTCAACGTCTTTTTTGGCAAATACGGTCCATCAGTACTCTTAAACTAGAAATACATGCATGCAGAATCCCCTCGCCCATTTGAACCAAACAATTTACTCCCCAAAAGTTATCATAACATGAAGTGCCGAATAGACCACTGTAACCATGGTAACACGCAACACTGTATATTTCTTTTATTTTAATTTGTAAAAAATATTGATATTTTGTACTTTTAACTATAAAATTATCATTATCAATTGCCCAACTATATAAAGTGGGTATACGATTATGTACTATTTTAGCTTTGATTTACTGTAACATTCAACCTTAGACGTTCACAAAACGTTTCGAAATTTTCATAAAACTTCAACTGCTTGCTTTTCAAGTTTCCAGATTTTTTCATAAAACTTCAACTCAGTATTTTTATACTTCGGCACTTGCTTTTGAAATTAAGTTTTTGAGATGTTTTTTATTTTTCTATAACGTATTTGAATCAATACTAAAATACTTTTAAGATCAATCAATGTTATATTGACCACAGAATGATCTACGCATTTTCAAATTCACAAACATACTCTGTATGCTATAAATCGGCAAAGCAAGTATGCAAAATAGACACTTACCAGTTTAAAACGCTCCTTTTTCGGTCTTTCGATTGTTTTTCTTCTTGTAGATTTGTCCTCTAAATACTTTATCTTGTTTTGAGTATTATAAAATAAGTGCAAAATTATTTTTGAAAAAAGTTTGCAAAATGGCAGTCTTCTCTCGGTCTGAACTCGCGCATGCGCATAACTTAAAAAACCGTCCATGACAAAAAAAAAATGGCGGACAACTTTGCATTCTGCTATGTTTTCACATACCCGGGTGTAAATATCCGAGAGGAATTAGTACCCTCGCACGGCGCTTCGCGCCGGCTCGGGCATAAAATTATTAATTTATTCTATTAAACTTGAAAATTTGGTGACAATTTAGGATCAAAAGCATAAAAAATCACTATAAAATATATAAAAATACTCACCCACTTATCCAAAAAGCGCCCCCTTATTAACTCTTAAGAGAAAAATTGAAGGGCGAAAAAAAAAGCGCGTCGCCGCGTCAATTCTACACAAACCCACTTACTAGAAACAGAAACGCAATTTTTAACGGCATTTTAAAATAATGCAGACGTCAGCAATACGAATTATTCAAACCTTCGTACTGTAACTCGCGACGGAATAATCGTATACAGTATATCTTATTGAATTCTTCTGAGCCCAATATGGCAAAATATTAAGTCGAAACTTCAATATTGGGCGAGACCGAAGATCGAGACTTAATATTTTGCCATATTGGGCGAAGATGAATCCAATAGGAGTTTTATTATATCGTTTATAACATTTATAACACAAGAACAGGTTGTAAACGAGAGTAATGCAACAACAATGCGATAAAACTACAAACTTGTGTGGCACTTCGGCCACGAATTTGCTTAAATTACGAAAACAAAAAGTAATGAAATAAACTAGTTTTATAGAAAGCAAAAGTGTACCTTAATAATACTAACTATCTTTCAGTCTATTTAAGACGATTTGACATAATTTAAATCAGAAAAAGAACTCACATACTGACCTTTCGACCTGTTGTAAACAAATGAATTTCAAAGACATGTTTTCCCGCGCATTATTTTTAAACAAAACTGATAAAAGAAACGACTTCAATTTTCCAAATCCTTTTCTTTTCTTTACATTACTACGCCCTGCCATTTGTTTTGTGTTTAAAATTAACAAAACATATTAAAAGGTGAGTTAAACAGGGAAAAAAGTGGCGATAAGCTACTGTCCTACATGCTCCTGTCCTACATCGTAAAATGTCGGACAGGCACGTGACCCTATCAAGGACATAATTATGATTGGTCAATTGTATGTGAAAGAATGTGAGAGTACAATTAAAAAAAGGTTAAACAGCCAGCTTTATAGGTTGCACGTTAAAGATTTTAGAATTTTGTCACGTGACCGTGCAACTCCTCTATTTCCAAATCAGTGGCTTGATAACGTTGTGTCCCGCGGATAGTGATTTTTTCAACCTTTGTAAAATTGACCGTTGGCATAACCATGATTAAAGTTTCACATTTAAAAATTTAAAGTTTTCTTATTTATTGTGGGGTCCATATCAGTAGTTTAACATCTTTTCAGGAATTTTAACAAAGGTTGAAAAAAAACACTATTCGGTGGATGAGGCCAAATTTATATCTTGTCAGGGTCCACATCATTTTGATCACAGACAAAGGCTGGGAACTGTGCGAATTAACCAAATGAGAAATGCGAATGGAACAGGTAACTCTATATTAATTCTCTATAGGTTTTGATTCAGAGATGTTTTCGTTCGCTACTCTGGTTTTAAGTAAATGAATACAAAGCCCGATCAAATTGCATTCACGACCAAATGTTTCAACACTCCGCTCTAACATCTTCATCTGGGGTGAAAGGATTCGTAAAAACTTGAAAGTCCTTGAATTTATAGAGGTGCTTGAAAGTCCTTGAATTATTCTTGCTTTAGTTTTGGAATACTGTGTTCCCTGAACTTTGTCGCTTTGTGGCACGATTGTACAGCGTAATAACACCGTTTACCGACTTCTAACGCCTTCTTTCCGGCCCTAAACAGTCCTTGAATTTCCTGATACATGCTTGGCCGGGAAAGTCCTTAAACTATCCTTGAATTTTAATATTCCTGAACTGTACGAACCCTTGGGCGATCTAAAGTTGCACCGCAGCTCATTCCTTACTTGACAGATGACGTCCGGCCAACAAATATACAGTCATGAAGACGCTAGACCGGAGTGTGGAAACGTTGGGTCGTTCTTTTTTGCCTCTCCAAACAATTAATCCTCTTTGAAACTAAACAATTCCGGGTTGCGCGTTGATTATACATCCTTCTTTTCGTGGTCACATGCTACTATTTTCTTTCTCTATTCCCTGCATTACTTTCCTACGTACATACTTTCGCCAGGAGCCATGCAGCCAATAATTCAGAGAAATATAGTACAAAACTAAAACCGAAAAATGAGAGCATCTTGAAAACACAAGATAGGATTAAACAAGACGTAAAGTTCAGGGGCGGATCTAGGAATTTTCGTACGTTAGTAAAAAATGTTTGGTTCCACTACCCCAGGGGGTGCATATTTTTTCGGTGGGAAGGGGGGGGCGCCATTGTTTTTAGCTAGGCAATACAACGACTGTTTCCGCATGCCTAGGAAACACAATTTGCCATATATTATGCTTATAGATATCGTATTACAAACAGCGTAACACCAAACCATGCGATCAAAGACTCAAAATTTCGACATAACAATTTGTGTAGTATTAATATTTGGTTCGGTCGATAAAAATACATCCGCAATACCTTGGTTGATACAAATATTACAACAAATGCCAATATAACGGCTATATAATAATATAAATGACCTTTTGATCAACCGCAAATATATGCTAATTCAGCCAAGCGGCTTTTACCGGCGTGAAATAGACACACTTTGAACTTAGTAATACTCAGTAATAGTATTAGTATCAGACTATAAACCAATATAAATAGAATCTCTTTTAATACCTTATCGCTGTACACTTCTTATTTTGTTGACGAGCAACTCTGGGTATGAAAATTTCTGCGCCAAAATCTCTCGACAGAACCAACTTGAACCTTTGCGGTCAAGTAGCAATCAGAAAGCCTTTATTTTCATTTCGTATTGACTGAAGACTGCTGAATACCCCAAGGAGCGCTGCTGAATACCCCAAGGAGCGCTGCTGAATACCCCAAGGAGCGAATTAGTCAAACAAATCGAGCCAATGAGAAAGGAGAATATTTCCTTAACCAGCCAATCAGAAAGCTCGAATATTGCCCAAATGAGTCAGACCCCCGCAAACTTTAGTCAAAATTCAAATGGACCAATCAAATGGCTAGAATCCGCTTCAGATTAGTCAAAACTCACGCAGATAACCGCTATTTTGACTTTTTTACTGCAGGCTGGGCCGCTGCACGAAATTGATAACTGGAGTATTTTTGAATATTAAGTACTTCGCTGTCGGCTGCCGCTGCATGAACTATTACATCTGGACTATGTATTTTTATATCTGCGCAATTTTTACCTTAGTCGCGTGACTAGTTTGACTACCCCTAGATCCGCCCCTGGTAAAGTTAAATGCATGGTTAAATGCATGCAGTTTATGTTTCGATCCATTAACTATGTTTGATTCAATTGCAGAATCATCATCATTATTATTAATGGAATATAACCATTTAATCTTAAATATATTTTCTATATTTTAAATCTTTATCATGTTGTCTCTTATAGCGGAACTGATTCAAGTGGGAACTTTCAGTTCCATTAGCAGCGAGGAATCTAAAATGACTCTCTTTGAAAGCCAGTTAAATAAATTATGGAAAGGTAAGCGGTCAGAATTCAAACACCAGCCTACTCCTAGCTTAGAGGCTATGTATATAGAAGCTGGGCTGTTAGCGGGCCAGCCTGCTTAGCGAGATCTCGCCGTGTAATAGTTTTATAGTAAAAATTATAGTGCGTTTATATGAACAACCGGGTTGGCCTGTTTCCCGAGATGTCGCTTGAAACAGCGAGATCTCGTTTACCGGGATGAAAAGACGCCGCCGCGAGGTATATTAAGAACTGTGATAACAATGTCAAAACAACAAAATCTTGCTGGCAAGAGGGATGAAATTTTCTCATATACTTACAACGGAAACTAATTGTGTTTGAGCAACTTTTTGCATATTCATGTGATGATTGAACAATTGAATACTTTGATATGCATATTTTAATTTTTCCACTCTTAGCTTCATGTTATGATTCAACTGCAATTTTATCCCGGCGCAGAATGCGTCATTTACATGCGCAGAATTACTGGAGCGTACCCGCATACATGCACGCATAGCCTCGACTTCATTCTTTTGAAATCATGTGGAAATTTCAACATTACGTGAGACTTAATAAAATTCAAAAGGAATCGATAAAATGAAGTCGAGGCTATGCCAATATAAAGCTACACTCTTGTAGTTCTGCAAATGGTCTATTTTGTATACAAAATCCGCGCTTGGTCGCCACCATAACTTTCTTGCAGATGGCAAAATACCTGTTGATGAAACAACAAAGGAAAGAAAAGTTTTGACAAACTCCACATTACAGCTGGCTGTTATCGGAGTTCTTGCTGTTTTTGGTCTCATTTACTCCACATTTTTCCTTTATTTCAACATCAGTAAGCGAAATCACAAGTAAGTAGTTACAATAGACGTTCCCCAAGATAGCTTCACAACTTCGTTCCAGGAATTTTAACGCGCGGTTTTGATAAGCACATTTTCCGAGTCATGTTGAAGAAGACGCTCTATTGAGCGTCAAGTCGTGAAGTCGGCGCCGTGCACAACACTGCGCAAATTCATATTGTGAAATCCCCTAGCCCGTTTATAGTGATGGACAAAATGCCAAACAATGAGTAACTGCAGATGTTCTTTCTCATATAATACTACAGCATATATGTATCACTCGATTTACTTTAACTTCGAGGGAACTCAAGCTTCAAGAGGTCGCCATCTTGACCACGATTCACTATGTTCTGATTACAGTACATGTACTGTCCCGAAAGTCGCTCTGAAGTGCCACAGCCACTAACTAAAGAGTACGTTAAAAACCCGTCAAAATATCAAGAGCGACGCATTCAGTTGAAATTAAAGTTCTTATTTAATGGTCTAGGACGTGTATGTGAGTTTCCTTTAACCAATATTTTATTGAAAAAAAGAAAAGAAATACACGGCAATTTTTCCAAAAGCCAGAGGCTTATCTAGGGAAATCTTGCCTAAATTACTTGAATACATGGTTTGCTAAAGGTACGTTCACACACAGCGATTTGTCGGGCCGATTTTAGGTTTATCTGAATGTTAATGACGAATATTTGCAGTTGATGATGTCGCCAGATGACGTTTGCCACGTATTTTTCAAACATCATTAACGTGCATCTGAAATCGGCCCGACAAATCGCTGTGTGTGAACATACCTTAAGTTTGAAAGATAAGTTTATAAAAAGACAGAGAAGTGGCAGCAAAAATAGCAAAAGCATCTAATGGACGCAGTATAGCGTCCTTCAGATTTAAGAGGAGTTTGGTATTAATAATATAATCTTGAACGATTAAGAAAAGATTAGCGTTTGTTCGTTGCGAAACTTCAGGATGTCCATTTAAAAACCACAATAAACACATTTCTCTTGTTGAATTTAACCATTTTGTATCAAGCAATTGTGCAGCGGAAGCAAAAATGAATGGTACGTAGAGCAGTATATGAACAGTGGATTAGGAATTTGGGATGGAAAATTTTCACGAATACTTAAAACTATAATTTGAGGCATAGAAAACCTTTGATATTTTGGTGCAAAAAGATTTTATAAGTTCCTGACTTTTGTTTAGCTTAAGAAAACCATAAAATACAATATTACGCAGGGACTTACAAAATCAAGCCCACGCGTTGTTTTCGTAAAGATTGCGCGTGACTTTCAAATTGCTTTGAACATTATACTTTCAATTCATGTTTTTAAAATACTTGGGGTGGTTTATTGCAACAGATTGGCATTTATGTGTTCAATTTTTCGATTGAAAGTATTTTTGGATACTGTAATCTAAATACATTTGAAGACGAAAAAGTGTGACATTGCACTGGCGCGATAATTGAGCAAAAACTCGCTTCTACAATATCAAAGATAAATACACTGCACTACTTAAAACCTGACGAAACTTGGTTGGATTATTCGTTAGTCAACTATCATTATGCTCCAGTACAACTTGTGGATAATATTTGCGAGGCTCGGTGATAAAAAGCAAAATAAACCGGCAACATATGGCTGAAATCGTGTTGTGGCGGGGAGGAGGGGGGTAAGTGAAATGAACTGTATTATATCTCAACAAAACAATATAAACCCTATATTGAAATAAGAAAAAAAATATTATTCTATGATAAAAAGATTTAGGAAATAATAAAATATAGCCTTTCTAAAGTATATGAAGTTATATGATGTATAATTAGCAGTTGACCTGGGATTGTGCATAAGTCATTTTCTTGTAAAATATTATACATAGACACATTTTACTCTCCTATGACTACCCCTAAAAGTAACCATTCTAAACACCATAAGCATGTAGCTTTGACCGTTTAGGAGATAGAGCTATGTCGGCAGTGCCGTTTCTGGGTGTGGTCATTTTCGGGCAATTCGCCCTGGATTTGGGTTTTGGCACATATGCCATGTTGTCCATCATGGTAATTTTACCCTAAAACAGTTGAGATTATCTGTCCTAAATGATTTTAAAGTCCGAAATACGTGTCAACCAATTACCTACACGAAATGAATTTTCGCGCGAACAAAAACAGCCTTCCGTCAAATGTCCCTTACAGCTAAAAAAACAAAAATGCCAAAAACAAAAAGGCAAAATGGCAAATTTGTAAGGAACTGCTTCGCTTTTTCTCCATAATAGTATTTGATATCTACTATTATACTACATATCTATTATTTCTCTGATTTTTTCACACTATATTGCTTCTAATACGTTACAGAATAAGAAACAACATGATTTCCTAGACTGTATTTCAAAGTCAAAGACAAAGTTTATCGGCAAAAACATTTTAAGTTTTATGAACATTTCTAAACGCTTTGCGAAATAAACGTCTAAGGTTACATTTTACTATAAAGATATATTACATTTCTTCTCAGAATGATACAAATATTATACATAACGAAAACATTTTGGTGTTAGTGACATGTAAATCGTCCAATGTATAGCATCATATTTTTAGTAAGCATAACCAATACACTCGATCGATCTAAATCTCTATTGTTGGCAGTGGACGTTGACCACAAAGATATTCTTAAAATTTTATTCAAGATGTCGGACGATGCACAATTTTATCAAATTTTATTTGGAATGCATTTTGCTCGCAGACAAAATTGTTTGAGAGAAAGAAATAATAACATTCTCATATAGTTAGTTGGCCCAGTAAAAAAGCGAATATTAATAATTTTGGTTGCTAATGTCCTTTTAAATTAGAAATTAAAAAGGAAAAGAAAGCTTATTCAGTAGAAAGGTATAAACAACAAAGGTACTAATATTGTCAAATAGCAACACAATTCAGAAAATGTACTAACAAAAACCGCGCGAAAAGTGTCCTAAGACAAGGTTGTGAAGTTATCTTCGAAAAAATATAATCTATTATCCTCGATCTTTCCAAAAGGATCTATGATCAGAAATCTTGTCTAGCAATCTTGTCTAGGCACAACGAACAAACTGAAATATCTCAAAGGGGAGGAAACTAAAACGTTTATAAGATGATAAAATTTGAGGTTATAGACACTGACTACGTTAGCGATGAATCTTCACAGACTTTAGTTACAAAAGTAACATAGTCTACATAACATGGCTCTGTGATGAAAAACTTGCTGTTACCTATTTTTTGTATACTTCTTATATACTTCCTTAACTTTGCTCATTTGCCTTTTTTTTGTGATATGTATCCCTTGATTAGAATCACTGCATATATTATTTAATACCTTGGTTTAATACTTATTTTCTTTGCCAGAGTGGTTCGAATGTCCTCTCCAATGATCAACAATGTCGTTCTGCTTGGGTGTTTCTTATGTTATGCGTTTGTTTTCTTGTTGGGAATTGATTCAAGATTTGTTGATGACCATGTCTTTGGAATATTGTGCAATGTAAGTTATGATATTAGTATTTGGGTCAGTAAGAAATAAACTGCAACAGAGTAAGGGAGTATTAGATGACGCAACTACGGGTCACTCTCATGCGCATAAACTATTATGGGTTATAATCATGACATAGAGATAGTAGTGGTATCGTGACGATAGTTGAGGATATTTAATGGTGTGCGCCGAAATAGCTGTATTTACCGTACCTTAAGGTTAGGGTTTGTTACCTTTCTTATGATTGCGTCGCCAGTGAGAACCAGTCTTCACTGTGTAAGTGATGTTTATCTACATTATTTTCTAACATCAGGTACGTCTTTATGTATTGGCGATTGCATTCTCCTTGGCTTTTGGTGCTTTGTTCAGTAAAACATGGCGAGTACACAAAATATTCACTGCTCAACGTGCTATTAAGAAGAAGGTAAGAAACGACAGTTAAATATAACTTAGTTTTCTAATAAGACAGAAAAATATTCACCATGGAATTTGGTTTTGAGTGGAGATTGAGTGAAGCATTGTACTACTTTACAATTAACGATTTAAAAACTAAAGCCGGCGTGCTCTCCGCAATTTTAGTCGGCCGTTGTATGGTTTAGCCTTTAGGTGCATGTTATTTAACGAAGCCATTGCAGAGGAGAGAGAATAATGAGCACACTGGGCATGCCACTGACTGTCTCCTGTTTTAACATCCATCTAATCCACAAATCGTAGCGTGTGCGCATGGTTTCCAAATGTTGATTTCTTTACAACTCGAATGTATTTTTAGTTTTCTTCTCATTTTATGGGCAGAAAATGAAGCCAGTTAGACATTGTTATAGACTACCGAGAAACCCGCCATGTCTAAGGGACAAAACGTTTGCCAAAATGCGCTGTATTCCTTTTAAAGACGTCTTCAAACTTTAGGGCTCGTCCATAGTTAAAAACTTTTTCACAACCTACAGAGAGTACTCTTTTTGTTTCAACCCCCTCCCCTCTACTTTTAAATGTTGAACCTAAGGAATGACGATAATAGTTCTATCATCGACATTTTGAAAGGCGTACATTTGTCATTACTCCGTTCCCCCACCTCAATCAGCGTACGGTTTGTATGCTTGCGAAAATGCTGTCCACTATGGATGACGTCTTTATATACCAGATAAATTGACCATTTTGGCATATATGTAATATGGATTTTTTATCCTAATTTAGTTGATGCGAGATTTTCATCTAATCTTATTTGTCTTGGCATTGGTCATAATCGACGTCACCTTCATCACCATTTGGATCTACTATGATCCCCTGGAAATGAAGGAGATTATTTTTGATGAATTGGTAAGTTTAAGCACACGTGTATGCATTTAGTCTGCTTTCAAAAAAACGCAATTAACTCTAATTTGCACTACTAAAGTTGCTGGGCGATACCAGGATTTATATTTCGATACTGATACCGATACCGAGTACTTGAAAATTTGTATCAGTCGATACCAATGGTTGTTTCGATACCAAAAATGGTGGAAAGCATATTAATGCTTGTATCGGTCACTTCTGACAATTTGTACAATGTGAAAAAGTCTCCAAAATAATACTAACTCTAAAGCATAATAATTTAAATCTAGAATTTAATAATAAAGTTGTTTTAATTGTTTTAACTGTGAACTGTGACAAAAATCAACTGTGAACTGTGACAAACCTTCCAGTTGTTTATGTTTCATTGTTAACGTTTGCTGACAGAAATTCTTTCGAAGTGAAATCACAATAGAGGTAGCTCTTTTCTACAGTAGTCGTGTTTGAAGCTATTCAAAGCATAAATTATAAAGATGCAAGCGCCTCCTCTTAATCTTTAATCATTCAAATTTCAACATCGATGTAACATTAAATGTAAACAGGAGTGATTGAAAAGGAATTTTTTTCTATAGATTTATTAAATCGTGAAACTTGAGTTTTGAAAAGAAGTAGCAAAGAGTCAGGAAACTATTTCCTCATTGTGCTCTGTTAATTTAAGATATGAACACAATTTCAAGGGGTCACGCGTGCATTTATGACCGGGATGACGGTTTATGAATCAGTTTCTTTAAGCATTCCCGAGATGTTTTTCTTATACCTATTCTTAATCCAATTCAAATTTGTAGGCGATAACATCAGTTTTCAGGTGCTTTGAAATCCTCCTATGGAAAGGTAATCCTGAAAAGGGCTTGGATTTATAGAGACGGTAGTATAGCTTATCTTGAAAAGGGAATGAAAACAAACCTGCCAGTATCAATATCACCACCAGTACATGCAGAGTACGACGTCTTATATGATTTCAAGTACTATTACAATTTATGAGTTGGCTGATGTAGTAGATCCACAAAATGAATTATTTTTAGCGCAAAACGTATCTGTCAGAGTCATGTATATTTCCTATAAAGCTCTCATTAAGCGTTTAGCTCATGCTGTTTTATCGTGCGACAATCGCCTTATTTGAATTTGCTATATTCAATCGCTTCACTAGACTTGGCTATCATTAAGCAGACAAGTTGAAGCTGAATTACAATAATGATTTGTAATTTTCCCATTTGTTGGTCTTGAAATTTTACTGCTGGCAAGTGTTTACTGTTTATCTTCAGAGGTAAAAGTCCTGAAACTGACCTCAAAACAAGCGACACGATCCCTGGTTTCGATAGACCCAAGTTCGTTAGAAATTCATTGGAGATTTCACCAGCGACAAATTGCGATCAACCAAGCTGGGCTCATGGTAAACAGACTACCTCAACAGGCTTCTAATATTGAACAACAGACAATCGATAAGGTTACCTGGAAACTTCAACCAAGCCAGATAACAGTTAAGGCTTCCTTTGATAAGTATCTGGAACTCAATTTTACTTATCCACGAAATATCCAAAGAATTTATGTCGATAAACCGATTGAGTTGATGTGGTTTGATCTAGAACAGACCCAAAGTCAAACCTTGTTCATTCCCTATAGTGAAGGCATGCGCATTCCGATAAATGACTCGCAGTGGATTCACTATTTAAGTAAGGTATACTCTGGCAGTAATACCTGTCAAGATCTTAAAATGCCATTCTGGTCAATTCAACAACAGGATACGTTCATCAACTATCAGCTGATAACTGCAACTGACAACCAATTAAATTTTTCGTCAGTTCAGGAAAAACTCGATATGCGTGCTACTCACATCTTTACAACACTGAATCGTGAGCAGCCGTTTGTGATACGTATTTCTCTTGGCTCTAATATCTTATCGGGCGCGAAAATGTATCGTGATTGGCACTTTGAAAATCATCAAATAAGGACGCTAGAACAAAAGCGCAACAAACTCCGGAGATGGGTAAGTTGATTGGAGCAAGTCATGTCTACCTGTTTGGTCATGATGAGTTAGCAACTTCTGATGTCAAAGATTGGCGGGGATTAAAAAATTGGTACTTTAATCAAACAGAACTCGTACCTACTGAAGATGCGATGAAATATTTAAAGTCACTTCAAGAAGACAAAAACTGGCTACGCAGTGACGACGAAAACCGTCTGCTACACAACATTTATCAATCTTTAATGGTTCGGTTTCCTACTGTATCACCAACGATGTTAAGCAACCAGATTCAAGCCCAATTTCATGCAGCCCAAAAACGTAAAGAATTCCTTATCAAACACGCAGGGACTTATCTCATCAGTCCTGAGCGATGGGGACAAGGAATTTCTAAAGACATAATCCACAATTTGAGAAAAGCTGGGATCGATAAATTATGGATAGGTTTTGATAACTGGATGCCAGCCTTTTTTCAACCTAAGGTAATTGAACAAGCCAAACAAACAGGCTTTTTAGTCGGAACGTATGATTCGTATAACACAGCTATCGCACCAGGTGTTAATGACGCTTGGCTGACCGCACAATTACCCAATATTATGCGCAATAACTGTGCCATTATAAAATCCAATGGTGATAAACAGGAAGGTTTTGATGGTAATGGTGTTTATCTCAATCCAGTGTGTCATCAACGTTATGTTAAACAACGAATAAAGGATATTTTGAAGTTTGGTGGTTTCAATAGTCTATTTTTAGATGTAGATGGAACGGTAATGGCTCGGGAGAATTACCGTAAATCACAACGTTTTCCAAAGGGGATGAACGAAAAACAAATGTTAGATGCCTTTAATGATCGTCTTAAATGGATTGGCAACGAACAAAACATATTATTAGGTACAGAAGATGGTAATAGTCTTACCACAGAAGGAGTTACCTTTGCTCATGGCATGGAAACCGTTGGCTTTGGCTGGACTGATTCTGACATGCATTACAATAGCCAATCACCATATTTTCTAGGAGCATGGTATCCCGAAAATAAACCTGCATTTTTCTTTGCGAAAACGAATGTAAAACCAATTTATAAACGCCTATTCTTCTCACCACAGTTTCGTGTTCCGTTGTATCAAACTGTATTTCATGACGCAATTATCAACAGTCATCATTGGCATACGGACAGTATCAAATTCACCAATGTTCAGGTGGAACGGGATTTAATATCCATGCTGTATAATACACCAGCAATGGTACATTTAGTCCGAGACGAAGTTAACGCAGTCAATGCGCCTAGATTACAGGCTCTCAAGCATTATCAAGATGGATTTCAACCAATTCATCGCGTGATCTGGAACCTGTCACTAACTGACTTTTCCTGGCTTGATATAAATGGGCACGTTCAGCAAACAACATTTAGTGATGGCAGTAAAATTATTGCAAATTTCAGTAAACAACGTTATCAAACTCTAGAACACATCATTCAGTCCAATAGCATCCTGGCCAAGCTTAGTAATGGGAAGATAATTAACTGGCAGTCAAGCTTAGAAAATCATAAATCATAATACTACTAGAAACACATTCATGCAGCAACCCCTGAAGAACTATAGTTCCCAGACATTGCCTCAACATGAAGTATTTTTGCTCAGTTCAAAATGATAAAGTGATCAAGAATTTTGTCTATAGAATTATCAGTTTCCGAAAAAAAATGATGTAGGTATGCTATTATGCATTCTATAAGTTCGAATTAAAGTAAAATTCAACCTTAGATGTTTCGTAGAACGTTTCGAAAAGTTCAATAGACATGAAACTAAACCCCTTTTTGCTGATAAACTTCGTGTTTGAAATAATATCAGTTCAATCCTTTCGTGAGATTAATTTGTTTCCTTCGAATTTAAAGCGTTTTGATAACATAAAGCATTAGTTTCTACGTAGTTAAATATCACATTTGTTTTGTAACAACATCAAGTTTACATCAGTAACTGAAAGAAAGTAGAGCATATTTATGGAATAATTAGCCACAGTTAATTGCAAAGGGTAGTGTATTTCTGTATGTGGTAATAGAATAGCTAATAGCATAATATCGAGTTCGATTTAGAAATAATCACAAGCACGACGGAGTTTTTGAAGGACGACACGGGAGGGGTTTTGTCAAGGGGGTTAATGTGACTGATCTGAAAAATAGACTGGATAGCGCAACCTATTATTCCCTGATGCAGGAAATGAATCCAGTTAAACAATTTGAAACAATAGAAATCTGCCATTACTAAGGGATCCAATATACATAAAAATTGTCTCTATTTCTTTTTAATATATACGTCTTCGAATTCTAAAAAACCCAAATTACGACATTATTTAACGTATCAAGCTTCAAATATATTTCAAGCAATAAATTACTACCATTACACGCCTTAGTAATGGGCGACTTCCGCCTTAATTTTTAACATAGTAGATACTAAATCCAGTATTATTTTCAGATCAGTGGTTATTTGTTCGTTGTTCTTACCATACTCTTAAAAATATCATTTTTGAGAAATTGTTCGTACACATTTCGAAAACGTTCAATAACACAGGATTGACCAAAACATCGCGGTTTCAATGGCGTCGCCAAGGATAAAAAGTTAATTTCAATGATAATTTTGTTGTATATTATTAACATGCATTAAATTTACATTTAAGGGCATTTTTGTTGATTTACAGTGTATAGTAAATATCCTTTCACGCCATAGAAAGAAGATTCCAGGGACCTGATCACAATTCCAGTGCTAAAAATCTGCGAGTGCACTCACAGAATAAAACTACTTGGTGCTCTGTATGGATACAAAGGTATCCTGTTGCTGTTTGGTGTGTTCATCGCGTGGGAGACAAGGAATGTGACCATCCCTGCGTTAAATGACTCCAAGTATATCGGAATGTCAGTCTATAATGTTGTCATATTGTCAGCTATTGGTGCAACAGTGTCTATGGTTTTGAAGACGACAGTATATTATGAGTTACTCCACGTAATGGTATCTGCTATCGTGGTACTTTCCACCACTGTTACTTTGACCATGGTGTTTGCACCAAAGGTAAAAGTCTCATTCCATTCTCTGGGTGTTATTTTTTAGTTCTGCTGGTTCGCTGTAGAGTTCCAGTGAGTGTCGATTTTATTGGTTGCGTGTCACTCCAGAAGGAACCGTGTATAAACTAAACCAGTATATATAAACTGGATAGCTCTATTATTTCTACATGAGCTGTTCCTCTTTGGGGTCTAGTAAGGATCTAATATATTTACTAGATATAGCTATATAAGTTCTGAACTGCTTTAACTGAACTGAAGTCCAGTAAGTGGCATCACTTACCTATCCAGTGTTACAGCAGGGGGAAACTCGAGTACCCAGAGAGTTTAACCTGCACTTTTTTAATGCAGTCAAACTGAAAGCAGTCTTTTCATTCCAGTAAAGTGAAATATAATCAAAGAAATTAATATTGAAGGAATCGAACCTTGGTTTCAGACATAAATAGTCTGACTAATATGCCACTAGTCATGACTTTCTCTGTGCTGAACCAACTAGGTTAAACTATAAATACTGAACATGCAGCTGTATCATTGTTAAACTGCTCTCCATATGGCACTGTAAAAGTGTACTGGAAGGATGTGTCAGATTTTTAACTGTTCTACTTAAAGGTCCAGCAAGGCCATTCCTGTTTTATCCACGAGTTACTACAGGTGGTGAAATATGGGTTGAACACTCTTAAGGCCATGTTACACGAAGCGAGTTTGTTACAACTAATAACGCAATTTCGGACACATAGCGATGTTAGGAAAAAAGTATATTCGAACATGTATATTGTGAGCATTAATATATTTTTACTTTGGCGTTACTTTTCTTATTAAACATGCCCAGAAGGCAACAAAGAAGTGAATAAGATTGAAAATATCGGTGGAGTGAAACACGGCCTATGTTCACCGGTTTTTGTGTGTACATTTACACATAACACCCTTATGTGAAGAAATTGTGTTTCAGGTTGCAGCAAAAATTGACCTGTGTAACATGGCCTTTATGCAACCAGCAATAAATATTTTCGTTACTTAAAGGTTTATGAGTATTACCTAACACCCCCTGAACCTCAAGAACGCACACGTACGATGGAAACGCTGCAAATGAGTGTGAGATCCACAACAACTACAGATGGATCTGATGTTTACGAAGCTTATGTTAAACCAAAAGACGTCAAACATAAATGGATACAAACTGAGGACTTCGATCAAGGTAAGAATAATAATAGTTCTTTGAAGGGTTTGAATCCTACATGTATATTCATAATTGGTTTTGTCTTCATCCAGATTATAATTGAAAATTATTCTATTTTGTCTAGATTAATTTATCAACATTAATTCTTTCACAGCTTTAACACATGCAGTTCAGCGTTTTAACCCCCAAATGACTCGTTTTGAATCCAATTAAACTTGAAAAGATTTTTCATAAAATCGAGCATAGACTAAGATTTATAACATGCATAACAAAGTATTCAACTGTCACGCCTGTCAAAAATGTATGCGAAAGCGCCAACTTGCTTCAACTTCTTTAATTTTCACTACTAAATTTCCCATGAGCATAGAACATATCATTCTTACAAATCGTATGTTTTTTGTTTTTGGAATTGCTACTTTTTTGGCGGGAAAATGACGTAACAAACTTGGCGCCAAAAAATTAACAGTTAGCTATCGTTAATTTTATGAACTTATTCGGAAGAGGACATTGAGAGAGTCTTAAAACTGAAGTCTGTTTCGAAATACAACCATTCCTTGCGAAGATATCATGACTCAAATCTCAAAAAATCGGCCATTTTCTTCCATTTTTAGTAACAAAATGGCCGATTTTTCGACATTCGTATCGATATATCTTCGTGAAAAATTGTTGTATTTGGAAACGGACTTCAGTTTTACGAAAACATGTTTTGACATCCATTCGTATTTTAAATACAGCCACAATAAGTCAATAGAACTTTCTGCTTGATCCCTTACACGATAAACCAGTTCATCACAAGTAATTTTGTATTTTGTGGTACATTTTATTGCGAACTGAGTAGATTTACGCATGGGTTGACTCGCTTCCCAACGTTTTTAATCCACCTTTTGACACTCATATCTAGTGTCTTCATCAGTGGTGATCTAAAGTCGCAAAGTAGCTCTCTATATACTGGAGGGATGACGTGATCGGCCAACATGGTAGAAATTTTCTTGTGGCAGATAGTTACCGTCATCTCTATAAAAAGCATACAGCATAGGCAACGTCTTTGTCCATATAGTGATGGTTAGTGGTAGTCACTAGAGTTTCTCCACGCGGCCTTTTAATGTTCTTTTAAACTTGTACCAATCTTGCGCTTAGACTGATCCAGATACTCTTTCTCCTAGTCACTGTATGCTGCATGGTATAGAGCATGTGTATTCTGATTGATAGTAACGGTAGTTATTTGCATCAAGAATATCTCCACCTTGTTGGCCGATGACGTCATCCGTCGAGTATATAGGAAGCTATCACCCCTGTTGAAGTTACTAGATCGGAGTGTCGAAACGTTGGGTCGTGAATGCAAATCGACCGGGCTTTGCAATTATTTACCGAAACCAGGGTAGCGAGCGAAGACGTGTTTGATATTAAACCTGGTTGCCGTGAACGAACAATCTCAAAATGTCAACCACTGCTACAATAATATAACCTAATTTTAGTATAAGCCAGGTTGCCTTTTTCGCAAACACCAAGCGAACAAACTGACACCAACTCTATCTTATATTTTTTATATAGTGAACAATGGACTATTACCTCCATTGCCGACGTTACTCGGACATAACGGAGGTACAGTGGTGGAAAACGGAAACCATATTGAAAACAATGATGATATGTTGACATCTGAAGTGAATAATGATGGTGCATCTGTGGTCAGTCAGGGATACTTGCAGGATGATGAACGTACACTCGTGGCTTCTGGTGTGTATATAGGGTTATGTGAGGGTAACATGGGATCTCCGATGGCTATGAGAAACGGAGGATTCAGTCAGGATAACGAATACGTTGATGAACAAAATGGGTTCCATGTTGATACAGTGGAGTAAGCAAGCCCTCCAGGGATAATGGTAACTATTATGATTTATTTCCAGCCGTAAATATGAAAAAGTAAAATAATAGAATAAATTCCGGACAAATACATCCAAGATATGATTCGTTTTACAATTTAAAATTATTCTAGCCATAGCAACCGGGATATTTACAAGCATTTTAAATCTACTGCCGTTTTTCAGAATATGGTTGTGTGTTTTTATAATATAATAGGTGGCAACCCCCGAAATATTTTTTTGTTTTGCCTCTCAGAAATAGCATTTCATGCATTCAGACTGAACTGCTTTTGAGCAGAATTATAACAGGTCTTAAAACAGGTTTTATATCGCGTTGAAATGCTATGGAAACTAACAATGTCAAGTAGTTGTTTCCAAACCAAAAATGTAATTACTCACAGTTTGAGTTGCCAGAATTTCTTTCGGGTCTATTTTGAAAAAGAGGAATAACGGAGAAATGCTGAGCATCAAAACTCAATTGAAGATTGAGTTTTTAAATTTTTAACACCATATCACGGTTGTAGAAAAGTTTTGTAAACATCCCTGCCAACAACGGCAATGACAATGCTTCTAAAATATCTTTGACTTTGTTTCAATATAATATAATATAAATTGATAAAAAATCATAATATATACCATTAACAAGTTGATTTTAATAAGTTCATTATTATTAAATTCCATATTAAAATATAGACTTGTAGTTGGATATGCATTGAATATAAATGACACTCTTAAAAATTATGTTAATAATTAGTATGCAGTATATTAATTTAAATGAAGAATACTTAAAGTTATCGTGTAAAAGATTCAATCCTATAATATATATATAAGTATATTTAAATATGAACTTGTATGTACTATACAGAAAGTACACTTCAGAGAATTGGGTTAATAGTGTTATAATTGTTTATCTAAAATACTTCTTGTACTATTATACTTGTGATGTAAAAATTGAATGTTTGATTGAAATATACTTATTCGAGGTCTGCATCTATTAAATTGTAATCACTAAAATAGAAGTATGCATATAGTTGTGGAGTTAATGTCCATTAAAATAGCTCCAAAATTCATTTTGTGTCACTCTAAATCTGTTTAGTCACTTTTTGTGCTTGAAAAATGAGTTTGAAATGCAATGCATCAGAATATCTCCAGCCTCCTTACTGTGAAAATCGGTTGTCTTATAGAACTGCAATAGTTTTATGAGAATCAAACGAAGAAATTACCTAATGATTTGCGTTTTCGAAAGTATGTGTATTTAAAGAATTTCAAAACAGGTTAGCTAGCTTCTACATGGTTATGATGGCGTTCGTAAGAGACCAAATTTGCCGTGAGACTGAGTATGCCTGTTATCCGTTATGCCTGCGCGAAATCTCCATATTAAAAGGCTAAAGTTTTGGTAAGGTTAATTGGCTGGGTCGCACCCTATAGATATAGGATATATAAATTGCTGGCTCGTATTACATTGAATGTTAAAAAATTTTTGTAGATGGAATTTTCGGGAAAAATTGTATACATATTTTATACAGGAGCAGTTGCAAACAAGTACGATCGTACTACCAGACCAGGAACTGGCCGAGTTTGCATCTTGTGCAAATCACGAACTTCTCTTTAAAGGCTTTAAAGGAAATTGCGAATTAACAAATAATCGAATAATCTAAGTCGCTCCTAACGTTTCGCAGTATGATATTCTAATTTCTAATTATTAAATATTATCACTCAAATATTATTTATTATACTTATTATTAACTACCAATATGTATAATTGACGGAGCCTTAGGGTTTTATCGAGGAGCGTCGCCCCCTAACAACAACAACAACAACAACAACAACAACAACAACAACAACAACAACAACAACAACAACAACAACTACCACAACAACAACAACAGCAAGAAGATTAACAGCGATTGGGGACCAGTTCCTGGTCCAAAAATGCAATTATAGGCCAGTAGTAGTAGAGGTACCGATCGAGCCCCTTTTTTGAGGGGCCGCAAGGGGCCGCAGGGGGGCCGCAGGGGGGCGCACTAATTAGTATGCAAGGGGGCCGCAAACCACACTAATTAGTATGCGAGGGGGGCGCAAACACTATCATATAGGGGGCCGCAGGGGGGCGCAAACAGCACTAATTAGTATGTAAGGGGGCCGCAAACACTAGCATATAGGGGGGCGCAGGGGGCCGCAAACACAACTCATCATTAACATTCATTAATTATGTATTGACGTCATGATGATATGCAAGGCAAGTTTGGGCAAGACAGTCATTAAGCTGAGCTCAGCATTTTCGTCACAAAAAGAGTTAATCCTTACGCTTTTTATCACAATAGCTATAGCGTCCCTATAAAGTCCCCAAACGTTGTGTTCCAAACACAGTCCGTTTCGACAACGATTGCAGCAGCAGCTTACTGATTTTAGTACTTTGGATTTTACTCGTGAGAAGAATATACAATGACTATCGACATACTGTTCATGGCCAAGAATCAACTTGTGCTTCATGTCAATATGTGTGCTTCTAGTTTTGAGAATAAAATCTTAAATGAATTGACAGATGAAGAGTTTGAGAAAGGGGTTCCCGTTTATGATGACGACGAAGATAGATATGTATATACTAATGAAGAGTTTATTGAAAAGGTTTGGTACGCGTGTGTCAAGCATGGATATATCTCTGAAGATTACGATATCATGGGGAAGTTTCTTGACGAAATAAAAGTCACTCCATAAGCAAATTTTGACAATGGGGAAATGTATTCGAAGAGCCAAGACCTATATGTCAACATGCAATGGTATACTATGAACGAAAAGTCAAGAAAGATGGACCAAACCAAAACCGTCTATTTTACTGTTGCCCCAAAGAAGACGTTTGTGGTTTCTTCGAATGGGAGAAGCAAGACCCTCGTGTGATCAATACTGGCATCGGACTATTCAGTAATCCACTACAATACCGATACAAGATTGAAGAAATAGAAGAGATATTTAATAGTACTAAATCTAACACTAAAGAGGCATACGCGGAATATACATTTCTTAAATCTGTTAATGCTTTAACAAGTGAACTTGATGAAATAGACATCTTTTAGCTGTATTTATATATGTGACAATAAATATGTTGTAAAAAACACTGTGTTGTATGCTTTTTCGTTGCTATATGCGTCGCTAAGTCATTATAAAGCGATCCACGAATTTACATATTATTGAGATACCTCACTTGCCTTTTAACCTTTGTGGTGAAACGGTGAAATGGAGAACATAGATATAATTTATGACGAGTTGAAACGAAATGAGAGAAGTGTCTTACTAAATACATGTTTGCGAACCGAATATATAAACGTATAACTCTAAGTCAAAGCTTTCATTTTATTACCAATAATACATTTAACAAGCAATTAAATCTAGTTTTGCATAGTACATTTTGTACTTTAAATAATTAAACCGGTGATTAACACAGCCAAACAGTCATTAAGCTGAACTCAGCATTTGCGAACACAAACCAGATAACCTTAAGCAAATGGGTTTTACTTTTGTAAGATACTGTATGATATCCTAAGATAGTGTATGATATCTTAAGATACCGTGTATGATATCCTAAAATGATATCTTAAGATACTGTATGATCCCTTTCTCTAACCTTAACCCCAACCCTAATTCTGATACTTAAACCATTTTCATTGACCTCACAAAGTATAATTATACTGAAATCGAGAAATTCGTATATATCTTTTGATAATTTGGTGGCTCTGAAAAGAGCCGGTTTGGTTGCGCTATGATATCTTAAGATACCGTGTATGATATCCTAAAATGATATATCTTTTGATAATTTGGTGGCTCTGAAAAGAGCCGGTTTGGTTGCGCTATGCCTTTACAGACTTAGCCATATACAACCACAACCACCACATTCAAAATAAACAGACAAGGCGGTATCTCCGACCCCATGTTGGACACTTTCAATGCACGAAATGTGTACTCTTGAGTCACAACAAGAGGTGGTTTTGCTGTCTTGACTGTTTATTTTTTTCACGCAGAACATACAGTGGTGATCGAGCTGTAATGACTGCCTGCAAAGGGCACAGCGCGTAAGGAGCTCTCCAGTTCTCGAGAAGGCCTCTATTTTCCATCTAGCCAGACACCAGCTGTGGCAAAGATGTCCACAGCAAGGCGTCGTTACGATCATCGTCGTTCCACAACGGATCTCTTCGAGGCAGAAATGACATTCCTCATCATTTTCTGCCTTACCAATGATACCAAAAGTATCGACCAATCTTCGCTTTTCTAATTCTTGCTCTGGCGATGGTAACTGACCAACCTCTTCCATGGTCGAAATCTCGCTTGGACTTTTTAGGGAAACCACTTCTCATTTTATGTGTTCAACTTCAATTGTGTCCTTTTCGGAACGATAATTAGACCATTTAACGCTCTATTATGTTTCTTTGTGAACTTGTCGGAACGAAAATTATCATCATTTGCTGATTATCCTCAAACGCCACCCTGATAGATCCATTATTTTCACCGACACAGATTATCCTCAAACGCCGTCCTGATAGATTCATTATTTTCACCGACACAGATTATCCTCAAACGCCGCCCTGATAGATCCATTATTTTCACCGACACAAGGACGTCCGCGCGTTGTAGGTTTAGAGAATGTATGTTTTCAAATACGTCCTCTACAACTCCTAAAATGTGAATTCCAAAAAAACTCTGTAGAAATCTTTACCTTGACAATGAGTCAACGTTTCTGTGTGGTCTATGGTTTGATTTTTTCCCATTCTGTTAAACACGCTATAACCTTACTATACACTATATGTCTTCATCTTTGCTATAATTTACCCACCCACAAAAATCGATTAGTCAATGATGATGTAGAATAAGGTTTGTCATTAGTAGGAATCAAAACTACGCATTTGCCAAGAGGGGTTCGAACCTCGCGTGCTGAATGCACATTGGAACTTAAGTCCGATGAATGTATCAGCGTTAACAGGGGCTCTGGTCTATAAAAGTCCCGCCGGGACATAATTCAAAATGTCCCTGCGGGACTTTTTGTGTCCTGGAAATCCCGATACGCAAGATTTCTGGGGTACTCTCCACCCAACGATAATACACGCATGTGGTTTTGAAAATCTCTATTTTTATAAAATGTTATGTTGTTCTTAAAATGAAACATTCACTGGTTAGCTTCGATGAAGGTAGGAGCTATAGCTATCGCTTAATCGTTGGTTTAACATAAGAAGACGCGAAAGGAATACTATATACTCTGCGAGATCACAACTCAGCAGCAGAATCTGACTCAGATCACAGTGTAGAGATGGGTAGAAAAAGAAAGTACGTAGAGTCTGATGATGAAACGTCAGAAAGCGATTTTAATAATTCAGATAATACAGACAATGAAGTGGAAACTGATGCTACGCCAGAGAGTGATTTGGATAGTTTAGATAATACTGACAGCGAAGTAGATGGTGAATATGAAAGCGATCCATGGGCACCTTTAAAAGAGGAAGTATCAAAACGAAATTTAGCAGAGTTCGAAGAGCTAACGCAGAACTTCACTGCAGATGGTCTTGCTGAAGAAGAAGCTAATAGTAAGGCGTACTTACTTATCCTACCAAAACTTCGTGAAGATTTGCAAAATATTTATCTGGAACGTCTACTATGGATAAGAGAACTTAAGAGAGATGCAATACACAAAAAGATTATGGAAACGAGGGACGCATTTGTGAACGATGATAACTTTGACCCTGAAGAAGCATTAGAAGCTGCTATTGATAAAGAGAATTTCTTTTGAAAAGAATTTTCAAAGACAAACATTATCCTGATACACACGAAAAGAGTGACAATGACTCTTAATAAGTCTTGTACAAGCCTAAATAAACTACCTATAAACTGTATACTCTTAGAAGTATATTACCTTTACTTGTAAGTTCTAAATCGAAATAAATCTGTTTTCCAAAATATAATTCTCTGTTTTACTTTCTTCCCATAACCCCAGAAATCTTGCGTATCAGGATTTCCAGGACACAAAAGTCCCGCAGGACATTTTGAATTATGTCCCAGCGGGACTTTTATAGACCGAGCCCTGTTAACGCTGATACATTCATCGGACTTAAGTTCCAATGTGCATTCAGCACGCGAGGTTCGAACCCTCTCTTGGCAAATGCGTAGTTTTGATTCCTACTAATGACAAACCTTATTCTACATCATCATTGACTAATCGATTTTTGTGGGTGGGTAAATTATAGCAAAGATGAAGACATATAGTGTATAGTAAGGTTATAGCGTGTTTAACAGAATGGGAAAAAATCAAACCATAGACCACACAGAAACGTTGACTCATTGTCAAGGTAAAGATTTCTACAGAGTTTTTTTGGAATTCACATTTTAGGAGTTGTAGAGGACGTATTTGAAAACATACATTCTCTAAACCTACAACGCGCGGACGTCCTTGTGTCGGTGAAAATAATGGATCTATCAGGGCGGCGTTTGAGGATAATCTGTGTCGGTGAAAATAATGGATCTATCAGGACGGCGTTTGAGGATAATCTGTGTCGGTGAAAATAATGGATCTATCAGGGTGGCGTTTGAGGATAATCAGCAAATGATGATAATTTTCGTTCCGACAAGTTCACAAAGAAACATAATAGAGCGTTAAATGGTCTAATTATCGTTCCGAAAAGGACACAATTGAAGTTGAACACATAAAAATGAGAAGTGGTTTCCCTAAAAAGTCCAAGCGAGATTTCGACCATGGAAGAGGTTGGTCAGTTACCATCGCCAGAGCAAGAATTAGAAAAGCGAAGATTGGTCGATACTTTTGGTATCATTGGTAAGGCAGAAAATGATGAGGAATGTCATTTCTGCCTCGAAGAGATCCGTTGTGGAACGACGATGATCGTAACGACGCCTTGCTGTGGACATCTTTGCCACAGCTGGTGTCTGGCTAGATGGAAAATAGAGGCCTTCTCGAGAACTGGAGAGCTCCTTACGCGCTGTGCCCTTTGCAGGCAGTCATTACAGCTCGATCACCACTGTATGTTCTGCGTGAAAAAAATAAACAGTCAAGACAGCAAAACCACCTCTTGTTGTGACTCAAGAGTACACATTTCGTGCATTGAAAGTGTCAACATGGGGTCGGAGATACCGCCTTGTCTGTTTATTTTGAATGTGGTTGTGGTTGTATATGGCTAAGTCTGTAAAGGCATGGCAACCAAACCAGCTCTTTTCAGAGCCACCAAATTATCAAAAGATATATCATTTTAGGATATCATACACGGTATCTTAAGATATCATAGCGCAACCAAACCGGCTCTTTTCAGAGCCACCAAATTATCAAAAGATATATACGAATTTCTCGATTTCAGTATAATTATACTTTGTGAGGTCAATGAAAATGGTTTAAGTATCAGAATTAGGGTTGGGGTTAAGGTTAGAGAAAGGATCATACAGTATCTTAAGATATCATTTTAGGATATCATACACGGTATCTTAAGATATCATACACTATCTTAGGATATCATACAGTATCTTACAAAGTAAAACCCATTTGCTTAAGGTTATCTGGTTTGTGTTCGCAAATGCTGAGTTCAGCTTAATGACTGTTTGGCTGTGTTAATCACCGGTTTAATTATTTAAAGTACAAAATGTACTATGCAAAACTAGATTTAATTGCTTGTTAAATGTATTATTGGTAATAAAATGAAAGCTTTGACTTAGAGTTATACGTTTATATATTCGGTTCGCAAACATGTATTTAGTAAGACACTTCTCTCATTTCGTTTCAACTCGTCATAAATTATATCTATGTTCTCCATTTCACCGTTTCACCACAAAGGTTAAAAGGCAAGTGAGGTATCTCAATAATATGTAAATTCGTGGATCGCTTTATAATGACTTAGCGACGCATATAGCAACGAAAAAGCATACAACACAGTGTTTTTTACAACATATTTATTGTCACATATATAAATACAGCTAAAAGATGTCTATTTCATCAAGTTCACTTGTTAAAGCATTAACAGATTTAAGAAATGTATATTCCGCGTATGCCTCTTTAGTGTTAGATTTAGTACTATTAAATATCTCTTCTATTTCTTCAATCTTGTATCGGTATTGTAGTGGATTACTGAATAGTCCGATGCCAGTATTGATCACACGAGGGTCTTGCTTCTCCCATTCGAAGAAACCACAAACGTCTTCTTTGGGGCAACAGTAAAATAGACGGTTTTGGTTTGGTCCATCTTTCTTGACTTTTCGTTCATAGTATACCATTGCATGTTGACATATAGGTCTTGGCTCTTCGAATACATTTCCCCATTGTCAAAATTTGCTTATGGAGTGACTTTTATTTCGTCAAGAAACTTCCCCATGATATCGTAATCTTCAGAGATATATCCATGCTTGACACACGCGTACCAAACCTTTTCAATAAACTCTTCATTAGTATATACATATCTATCTTCGTCGTCATCATAAACGGGAACCCCTTTCTCAAACTCTTCATCTGTCAATTCATTTAAGATTTTATTCTCAAAACTAGAAGCACACATATTGACATGAAGCACAAGTTGATTCTTGGCCATGAACAGTATGTCGATAGTCATTGTATATTCTTCTCACGAGTAAAATCCAAAGTACTAAAATCAGTAAGCTGCTGCTGCAATCGTTGTCGAAACGGACTGTGTTTGGAACACAACGTTTGGGGACTTTATAGGGACGCTATAGCTATTGTGATAAAAGCGTAAGGATTAACTCTTTTTGTGACGAAAATGCTGAGCTCAGCTTAATGACTGTCTTGCCCAAACTTGCCTTGCATATCATCATGACGTCAATACATAATTAATGAATGTTAATGATGAGTTGTGTTTGCGGCCCCCTGCGCCCCCCTATATGCTAGTGTTTGCGGCCCCTTACATACTAGTAGTGCTGTTTGCGCCCCTGCGGCCCCTATATGATAGTGTTTGCGCCTCGCATACTAGTTAGTGTGGTTTGCGGCCTTGCATAATTAGTGCGCCCCCTGCCCCCTGCAGCCCCTGCGGCCCCTGCGGCCCCCTGCAGCCCCCCTGCAGCCCCCCTGCGGCCCCCTGCGGCCCCCTGCGGCCCCCTGCGGCCCCTGCGGCCCCCCTGCGGCCCCCCTGCGGCCCCCCTGCGGCCCCTTGCGGCCCCTCAAAAAAGGGGCTCGATCGGTACCTCTACTACTACTTAGGCCCTCTGGCAGGAATCGAACATGCATAGCCCTGGGATTTCCAGCGCGGTGCTCTGCCAACTGAGCTACGGAGTCCAGTTGACAAGAGCTAACGACTTGCATATTTGGGTAATGCCTGTGAGTGGTAAAGGAGAATGAATCAAGTATTACATTACACGCGCCAAAATTCAAACGAAATTATCTGGTTGAACCGCCATTTTGTATGATGCTATCTCAAGTAACTCGATATGCGATGCTTAATCGGAGCTCTTGTTTGTTAGTCACAGCATTATAATTTCACACAATCGTGTATATTCAATATAGAAGTGTACTTGACCGTTTATCTTTGGAATAACACAGACTTGTCTGGCAAGAATTATTCCTGCACAATATGTAAACAATATAATAAGTGGATTTAAGTCAACAAACTTGTGAATTAGAAGCAGCCGGCATTGATATGTGATTTCGAGTCCTTCCCTTGCCTGATTTTAGGGCTATAATTATAGTCAAGCTAAAATATTCCTTACGAAAATTTCACATGTTCAAATGCACATTTCACGTGTGAAATTCAGAATATTCACATGTGAAATTCGAATTTCACATATACTTTCACATGCGAAAATAAAGGTTCATATTATGTGAAAATTAATTTTTCATGTGAAATATATATTTCATATGTGGAATTAATTGGAACAGCTCACATGTGAAAAGACAGTTTCACATGTGAAATCATATATGAAATTCTTGTAAAGGATAAGGCTATACAAAAATATTCATTGTTTGATAATATCCGTTATTCCCGCGTTTTTAATAAAGTCCAATAAGTTTTAATCGAGTGCTTTCTTTATTTAGGAGCAGCAATTTTGTGGACTATTGTGATTGCTTTAAAAAGCGTAATTTGATTTTATTGCAACAAACTATTTCTGAACGAAACTCCAATATTCTGAATTACGTACAGCATTATTCAAAAACATAAACTTTGCTCGAGTTTCCAGAAAAAATTCTGACTGACTATTATAATCTTCAGGTGTCGAATTTGTCGAAATGTGTCTATGCAGTGTCGAAATATTGGTTCGTGTTTTGCATTCATATACTTAGGGCCATGTTACACGAGGCAGATTGCCCCGTGTATGTAGATGGAATATTCGAACGAAAATTTATAATTATCTTCTACTATCAGTCCAATCGAACGACATGCCTAAAGGCCTATAGCCATCGTCAAAGCGGATGGCGATGTCTGGAATTGCCCGCAGGTTATTTTAATACAGATTAGAATTGAGTTAATAGTAATATCAATGAGTTTGCTAGCTCTCCTAAAGGAGCTGTAATACGAGCAACAAAATTTCAGCAACCTGCAAAAAAAGTTGATTTCAGTGCATGTTAATTAAAAATGTATATAGGCTACACATAAGTTACAAAACATGAGACGACATTCGCAAACATTTTCAATTAACATGCATTGAAACCAGTTTTTGTTGCAAGTCGTAGCAATTTTGTTGCTCGTATTACTTCACCTTAACATCGAAATTTCGTTTAATGTAAAAATTGCCTGAAGCCTATAGAGATATGATATGTTTTGAATTTGCTGCTTCGCGACAAAATTGAAACAAAAGATGTGAAATCATGCAGAGCCAAGACTAATGATGTAAGGCCACGTTAGAAGGATTGGATTTATATAGGATTAACCTTTTTAATAACAAAATTGCTGTATCTAATTATTTTTAAGTCTCTAATTTCATTAAACATTTCCAGATTTCATTCCCTATGTTTCATATTTGTACAACTTGGAATATTGGCGTAGCCGATTTAAATTGTTCTAGCTAGAAAGAAACTCAATTTTCGCAAGGTGAGTTATTTGAACTCTTTTTGTTTGACTATAAATTTTGATAAGATAAATAAATGTCAAGAAAATTTTTAGAGTTTTATAGGACATCCTACAGTATTTTTAATGCCGAAATATTTAATTAGCGAAATTTAGGCCTATTTGGTGCTTTTAACTGAGCCGAAACGCGTGAGTGGAAATCAAACAATTGAAAATTTTTCACCTTTAAGTGCCACTGAACTGAATAAACCAGATTTTAAATCATCAAGACTTGATTACTGAAACAAGCGAATTATCCAGAAATTCTAAATCAGAGTTGCAAAACGTTTTCAACTTTCTCCGGGTAGGATTTTGGGGTTTCCCAACCTTCCACAAAATAAATGAAAACTTTCCGTCATGCAGACGTTTGCTTGAGTACCGTACGTTTGACAGTAGGCCATTACAGTGCGCCTAGTCTGACTGAGTGCTGACTTTTGCTGCTAACACTATATCATGACTAGTCCAGTATTTACTGCTTTGCAATGTTTTATTCAGTGTTTCACTTTCAACCTTCCTCAATGCCAGTAAACCTTCCTCATGGGTGGTACCCACAGCGTTTTTGTAACTCTGAAATATACGATTTTGCTTACAATTGTTCAAGATACGCTTTTAATCGTCGAGCGAAGCGTGATTTATCACGTGACGAGTTTATAAAAAAGCAAGCTTTCCATTTCGACACTCTTATTTACGGGCGTCTTTGATGGATCACGTAAACAAATTCCAGGAAAATACGCGAGGTTCACATGATCAAATCATGTCGTGACGTGGACAAATTCACTAATCAAGTGAAGAATTAATGTTTAGCATATGATAAAGGAGCATGCAGTCCATTTGGAGATTCTCAGACTTTGGTTTTGATCTCCCTTAATTATGGTTCACGTGAACAAGTTGCAGTTCAAAATGCCATGTGGTCACATCATGCTGTCACATGGAGAGTTCATGTTTCACCATATGATAAAGAAAGAAGCTGTTCATTTGAAAACATTCGGTTAATGGTTATGTTAATGAAGTTTAATATGTTGAAATATATCGTAAAGTACTTTGGACAACTGGCAAATTCAGCAAGACAACACACACAACGCATTTTGTGGCATATATTTTGGGCAAGGAAGTGCTCGAACACTCTAGAGGCTCTAGCGAACCTACGTTTTTACCTAGAGGAGACGGAGGTCCTCTAGATGGCAGAGGGTTGAGCTAGCTCTGGCATGTTGTTCAGCGAGTTGATACCGGATGGTCTAGAGACCACCATTAGTTATACTGAGACAGTAAGGGCACTCAAGACCTGACAGAGCATGCAAAAACTGTAGGTTATTCTAGAGGAGACGGTGGGCCTCTAGATAACGGGGGGGACGGCGGCCCCCCGTTCAGGTCAGTCACCTCGTTGAAATTGAGTCCTAGTTGGACTTGGTGACCAACCATTGATGCAGGGTACTCAACTATGTATGACTGACCCATCGAGTCTCTAGGTCAGGTCATTACGGGTCGCATTTACAACCTGAATGTAATGTAAAATGCACTTCACGTGGCGAAGTGTTGTCCCAAAGGACAGCACTTCCCTGCCATTATTTATTTAATTCAATTATTTGAACAATTTAGCTACAAATTTACAAGTTACATATAGATAATCTTGGAATATATTTGAGCATGTAAATTTAATTCATAGATCAGTACTCGGCTCTGCCTATGGGGAGGTGGGTGGGTTTTTTTTGTGGTACAAGGTTTGATACCTTGAAACAAAGTACAGAGTGCTAACGGCGTGAGACCTTTAGGGGGACATTTGAAAATCTCATTGGGGGCTTCCAGTTGCGCAGTCGTCAGAGCAAGCGCCTTTCAACTCTGAGTCTTGAGTTCGATTCTTGTTGAGGACTTTACTCATCACACTCATGTGAAAAGAGTAAGTCAACGCTCTGTCGAAAGTCGTGGGTTTTTCCGGCACTCCGGTTTCCTCCCACAGGGAAAGTTGAATGGGTGGGTTAGGATAGATAGATTAGGAAAGTATAATATCACAATTGTAAAAATAAATAATGTAGGCTAAGTACATAATATAGGTAAGCTAGAATAATGTATGTAATGTATGTATTTCATGCACTTTGGGGGGAAGATTTAAGAGCAATTAATGTCACTACAATTCTTTCCAAATATTTGGTTGAACGAAAAGCAGCTGACATAATAAATGTACAATCATACAAGATCTCTGCTATGTCTTTACTTAAATCTGGCAGAGAATCGTCGGACTTTCTGGCGCTGCTTTTCAGATTTTTTAAAAAGTATGATCTCATACAAGACAAGACTATTTCAGCTTGACATATTACCTGTCTCATATTGGCACGAGTACTTGGATTTGTAATAATCTTACATACATTGACGAACGTGCTCTACCGATCATGACTGGATCAGGAATTACAAGAAGTGAATCAAACGCAAACCTGATTAGATTTGTAATACCTTATGCGAAAACCGTAACATTCCAGACCTCATTTTTTATAAGAACTTGCAAAACGTGGAACATATTAAATAGTAACTTGCGTACTAGAGATATAGGTTTGCTGTCTTTTAAATCAGGTCTTAAACTGTATTACAAACATGCACTATCCAAAACTTTCAAATGTGACGATCCGCGCACCTGGAAATCAGTGTGTGTAAAGTGCAAAAGGGCCAGACCGCTTAACAATGTTATAAGTTGTTGTTAGTCCTATATTATTGAACATGGACTGTATAGATCTTCGTTATTAGTTTAGCTTGTTAAGTTGCCTTCAAAATTTGTTTAGTACAGTAATTTATTAATTCATGTTTATTTGGGATCGCCGTAATTGGGGAAACCTGTGGCGAATTCCCTGGCTCTATATGTTGTATTTAAATAGTAGCCGAATCTTATTAACTCATTAAATTATTAAATCATTGTTTTAGGTATCAAATTAGGCACTTTTTTCTCTTCTTTAGTCTTGGCACTAAATACAGATTCGTTGCGTAGGTACGATCGGTAGGCTTGGTGGTCAGTAGCTTTTCGTTTGACCAAATATTTAGAAGGAATTCTTGTGACATTTCTCTTAACTTCCCTGCAGCGCTCGATACTAGTGTCACTGCGCCCTCGGAGATTTAAACGCCCCCCAATCCAAAGTATGCTCCGCGGTCCCTGTAGTTCTATGTTTGTTTATATCATATTCAATGTTAACTTATACCCTTGTAGTTTAATCGCTATGTATTTTATGAAATCATGGTATTACGTTACGAATATAGTTATGGTAAACTTAATAGTTCTAAATTTGTTGATATCATTGTTAACTTACATTTGTTTGTACAGCAGGAGTCCGTACAATAAACTCAGTAAATAACTAAATATCGTGTACGTATATGTTGATTTTCAACGTCGTTTCTAATAATCAACCACGCAGCGAGAATGTAAGTACGAAATTGGAAGAGTCCTAATGTGTGGTGACAATTAAGATTGCAATTATTTCCTAAAAATTGAAATTCGATTGGTTGGAATGAGTTGGACGTAATGGTTGAGGGTTATAGGTCGAGCGAAAAATGTCAAGGACCAAGAAAATACGTCGAGGCTCAAAAATGCGTCGAGGGTTAAAAATGGTTAATTTTGACTTAAGGCCGTTTTCAACTTCAACGTATCGTAATAGACAGGAATAGACAGCTGGCCAGAGCGCTGCACCGGCATCGCAGGTTCGATTCCTGTCATATCGAGCGCCTAAAGTTGCATTTTTCGCAACTGCTCCTGGTTAGGACTAAAGATTTATATAAATTTTCGTTCGAATATACCATCTACAAAGCACCTTGAAAAAGTATATTTTTAATCCTGGTCTTAGTCGTATTTCTTGGTCGTGAGTCAAGAGATCTTGGTTGCCCGACAAAATTTTTTTGCCGCCTTGGAACTTCGGACAGGCGATTTTGCGAGCGCTGCATTGCCTTTTCTTTTCGTAACTCGAGGCCTGTATATCTTGCTCAAAACGGTCGCATTGTTTGATCAATGTAAATTTGAGTGACAGGTGTTTGATAATTAGAAAATTAGCAAGCGAGAAGGCAATAAACGATCTTGTGTTGTACAAAATAAACACAGACAAATATATTTAATGAAGCGAAAATACAGTTTTCATTTTTTCGTTTAGCAATCTCAACATCCAGCCCAGCTGCACGCATCACAAGAGATACATTTTGTATGGCAAGTAGAAGTGGACGCTCAACTTGAAGATATTTTTGAGTGGATCGCATTTCAGATAAGGTAATGAAGTATTTTATTGAAAGTTTAAACAGTTGTTTTAACGATACACAGCGCATATTGTAAAATTTTTTTATAGGAGCCGGTTGTACAAAGGGCGGATAGCGTTATTCATTGGATAGTGACATTGGTATAACTCGGGTTAAAGTTTTGTATAGGCAAATCAATTTTTTTCATATATATATCAGGTGTCCATATTCGTAGTATCTGAACTTTTCAGGCATTTTTTTCAAAGGATGATAAAAAGTAACTGGTCGATAACGCTATATCCGGCCGCTTTTGCACAATTGGACGCGACCTTTCACTAGACATATTATATGTTAATTCCATGACATGCTGTAACAATTAACAATTACTCGCCGAAGGCGAGGTGAATATCGGTGAATAAAAACCGAGACGAAGTCGAGGTTTTAAAAACCGAGACGGGGTCGAGTTTTATTCACCGAGCCTGAGGCGAATAATTGTTTTAGTAAAATTACATAGGTGATTATCTGGAAAAAAATAAAAAATGCACATTTCAAAAATATTTTAATTGAATATTTACGATAAAAGCGGCTTAAAAACGCTTTAGGTGATTATCGCGTATTAATCCGAGGTAGCGCAACCAATCAGCGTTGAGAATTTTCAATAATCACCTATGTAATTTTACTAATGCTGTATAATATTCATGGTGAGAGACTGTGTTTTTCCACAAAACATCTTCATTAAAATATACATATTCGTGTCCGTTTGGAAATATTTGACAGGTAATTTTATGCTTGCATGGTCATAAATCTATAGATTATAATCAAATACTGCATCCAACTCTATAATTTCCTGGTATCGTTGGTCAATAACTCTGTTTCACCGCCAGGGTATTTCAATGTATATAACGACACCGTTTTAAATGTTGGTGGAATTGTCTTGCAAACAAAATTGGGTGAATTTTGTCTGTGCAGCAGTGATTTATATATATATATATATAAATATAATTCAGTTTGAATTTACCCACACCGCTTGTTTTCTCTGGCCACTACGCTATTCTCCTGTTGTACGGTCTAATTTGACTTCAGGGGAAAACGGTATACAGACAGAATTGATAGAAATGCTATTACATTTATATATACAGCTAGCAAAGTTAGATTTTAGCTTAGTAAGTAAAGCAGCGTATTTTCCACTGTCTATCGGTACAAAATTTCACTATAGTAAATGATAAATTCTACGATTGACCGTTTAGTGATGCCAACATTTAAAATATTTGCCGCCTTCAAAAATGATTAATGCATTACAGCTACTGAGCTTGACAGCTGAATTCAAATAATCATATATATATATAACACTGATTGTTATATACTTAGTCCGCTCGAATTCGAATTTTTTCTCATGCTGAGAATGTGCCTTGTGAATGGTAATAATATGAAATATTCTGCCAAAATGTTTTCAAATATTGAAAGTAGATAATTTTATCCCTCGTATATTAAATACTGTCATTGTATGCATGTTTGATCAATCGCGCTTATTCCATTTTTTGTCTTTCCTTTTTCTAATAAATCGTCTTGCATTAAACTGAATAAAACACTAGTAAAGAGTGACCCGCTCGTTTGTACATCATCAATACGGTTAGGATCGGCAAACGGTTCCGAATTCGAGCAGTTTCGATCGTGTGAACGTATAGCGTAATTTTAAGCTTCAACTCTTTTACTTATCGCAATAATGTTTTTTGCATCTTTTTGGGTGTGGTTACGAAAACACGACTCCCAACATCCCGATCAATACAATGCAAAACATTATTGCGATAAATCCAAAGAGGCTCGTCGGAGCCAATTTATTAATGAGTCACGCGAGCAAAACCTTGTATCTCAGCCGATGCACAAATTGAATATTCCCTTTTGCCGAGTCTTAATTTAGTTAGCGTAACAAAATATTCAAACAAGCTTAAATTAATGCTGAAAATTACAATTATGCCAGGCCGTGATTGATTAAAAACCGAAACAATTATATTGCTGCAAGTGGCGTTGAGATAATATAGGCATAATTAGCAGTATCTATTTCGTTTATTGCACTATTTGAGGGACCAAAAAGCGAAAGGATAGCACCAACATGTATTTTCGTGTTTCGTGGATTCGAGATTACCTTACTTTTATTTAAATTCGCTCGGCGGTATTAGAATTCACATGGTATAAGAATTCGCGTAAAAGTATAAAACTAAAACTGAGCGAAGAATAATCCGCGCGAAAAGGTTGCTGCCGTAACACGCGCAACAAATAATCCGTGTGTAACCGTCTTTCGGTGCGCCATGTATGATAGGTATTAGCCGTATAGATTTGTTATAACTTCATAAAGAAACTGTCCTGTTATAATTATTTCTATTGTGATCTTCTCGAGTTCGGGTGGCTTGCACATTTTGCAAGCAGTTTCTTGAAAGTTTTTAACAAGGAAATACTATAATTTAAGTGCGATTTCCTATAGTTTTGTTCTGTTTGCAGACACGCAAAATTAAAATTACGCGAAAATATCGCAGCTAGAGCGCGTGAATTAAATCGAAAATAGGAACCACGCGAATGCGAACAAGTATAAGTCAGCCAGGAAAAATCGCAAAAACTGCTTAGAATGCATGTATAAACCTCTATTTTTGGAAGGATATACTTTCTTGCGTTGCATTTTCCTTCGTAATTGGCTTCGTAAAGGGAGAGGCAGACTGTACGCTAATTATGCCTGGGGTTTGTACCGAAGAGAAATTGGTTGATTAATCATCTTAATTCTAACTTTATTAAGGGTTGGATAAGATAATATATTGACAGCTTTTTTGTACAGTCGAATAAAACAAAATTCTTACAATTAGACATCAATTAATTGCGACAAAAGAGGATAAGTATGCAAGTTTTACCAAAATGAAACCCAAGTATATTCCTGTTTTGATCAGGACTATACTGTACGATTTAACGATGTCTATATTTTTGGTGAATTTTAGAATTAGCTATTGTCAAAGCATCGTACACATTCATATATATGTTGCCTTTTAAATAGTTTTATTACTATAATATTATGAATGTAAAGGAAGCATTTAGCGCACGAAAACGTGATGATCTGCATGTCTTGTTGAGGTTGGGAAAAGAAGAATGAGATTTTGTATTAATTTATGATCTATTATTTTGTCCAAATATTTGTTAAACTGTGACTCTTATAATATATTTCACAAAAACACCAGGGCTGAACGATATTTCTTTAGTGATATTGTTCTGTAATTTAACAATCTCTATATTAATTAAACAATTGTGCATGAGGCAATCCGACGCGCAGAAATGTTCGAATTCCTTGTGCTGTCATTGTAGCGCCGTTTGTTGTTATAGGTTGTGTTGACTTTTCGTGCAACCTTATAAGCGTTTTGTCATTTAAGCCAGCAAATAGAATAACAACGCAATAACCAATGTATAAAAATACAGCGTCAAATTCAAATTTTTATCAAGGTCTAGGGACTAACCAAACTTCGGCCAAACCCTATAGGACACCGGGTGATAGGGTTTGACGGACCTTTTGCGGGCATGGCTGCATGAAGAGCATTCAAACGGATTAGTTAAAATAACCAATTTAACTTGGTTGTCTCAGATGCATTTTATTTTGACCAATATTATCTCTGACTGTTGGCGTAAGCAAGTTTCTCAGGTGTGCGGGGACGTTTTGAGAGATTTTCGGCACGCCTGCCATCAGCGCCGAATATTCAACATGTTGAATAATTTTTGACACGAGTGACGATTGTCTTCAAGTGTGCGCGTAGGAAAAGCAAACACCTTACAATATGATACGAATACGCATGCATACGTGGTTAAACTTGTCATCAAACATGGCGGCTGCTGTTTGTGAAGATTTATACTCATCCTCGTCAGATGATGAGTATAATTCCGTCGGCGAAGACGTTCGATAGCCGCCAATAGAATGATACGGACGAAACGTTGGATTTTAAGACGTCGAACGAAAGGAGCGTGTGCAAATATTGTTCGCGAACTGAATATTGAGGACCCCAAAAAATGTAGGCAATATCACAGACTTGACAGAGCTTCATTTGAGGAAATGTTGACCCTAGTTTCGCCACTCATTAGTTGTTCTTTAGATCCGCGAGAACGATTATCTGTTACATTACGCTTTTTGGCAACAGGTACGTCCATACTCCACAATAATAAATCACTAATTTTTGCATCATTACTATACTCAAATGTGACTTGTGTTTATAACATAAACAGTGCTTTATTTTGTTTGGTTTTATTAGGAGAAACGTTCAAGGATAGACATCCTTTCAATATCGAATAGGCGAAAGGACAATTTCTGGGATTGTTGAAGAAACTTGCCAAGCATTGAATTCAGTAATGAAAGACAACTATTTGAAGGTTTTTATTAATACAACATTTTAAAACTTTTTACCAGTTATCACAGCATGCATATTGCAATGTTCCCAAGTTTTCTTAACCTCCTAGCTTTATAATATGATATATATAGAACTGAAATAAAACTTTTTTTCCTTTTGTTAATATTGCCAATTCACTCTATCAACAGTAGCATTGTAATCTTTTAAGTGTAATTTTGGGTTGGCCATCCACATGTAGAGTTGAATCCAGCAGGTTCATCTCGAAAAGGTGAATTCTGTTCAGCATATATGATGTCATTGGTGTTATCGGCCGGAAAAATTTTGTTGCTGATGCATCATCATTGCTGGTTGGATTTCGTGGACTAATATGCCAGCTTGAGCTTGAAAAATAATATTGTTTATTTTGTTCTGTGCCAAATGACATGTCCTACTATCCAGCTCTGACAATGCTTTGGTCACATAATTACCAAAAGCTTCTAATATATTATTATCAGTTTGCTTAGCAGATTTTTGCCTCTTGTGCTTTTCAGCGATTGATTGGGACAGATTTTGTATTATTAGTTTGTATTCTTCTTCCGCTTGCCTCTTCCGGGAAGTGCTTGGTCTTTTCTTCAGCGGTTCATTTGTTGATCTTGTCACTCCCGTTTCTTCATCTTCCTCAATTTCAATTAACGGGCTTGTTGGATCAGATGTAGATTTATCATAGCCTTGGTCATCATCTACAAAACCATCCTCACCAATCTCGGTCAAACATATATCTGTTGCTGGGGAAGCACAGGATTCCTATATAAAAATGTATTTATTTTTTAGACTCCAGCTACGAAAGAAGAATGGTTACGCATTGCATCTGAATTCGAGAGCAAGTGGAACTACCCATGTTGCCTAAGAGCAATAGATGGTAAACACATTGCTATTATTATTGCCAACAACCTGGGGACACTGGCTCGGAATTCTTCAACTATAAACACTTCTTCAGTGTTATTCTATTGGCATTGGTTGATGCAAATTACAAATTTATTTATGTGGACGTTGGAGCAGCTGGATGTGCTGGGGATGCTGGAGTGTTTGGCGATTCAACATTGACAAGGCCTTAACATCCGACTCCTTAGATCTGCCACCATCAACTAGCATCACAGGAATATCAACAAATATACACTATCATATTGTTGGAGATGATGCCTTTGTCTTGACGACAAACATGATGAAACCTTACCCTCATCGGAATTTGCAAAAAGGACAACGAATATTTAATTATAGGTTATCACGCGCTCGTAGGGTAGTTGAAAATGCATTCGGCATTTTCGCACAGAGATGGAGAGTGTTTTTATCAAGTATTAAACTCTCTCCAGACAAGGTGACTGATATTATTTTAGCTGCTTGTTGTCTACATAAATATATGGTTGACAAAACCAAAGCAAGTTATACATCAGGTATAGATCGTGACAATGCAGATCATACAATCGCAGCAGGAACGTGGAGAAATGACCCAATTTTGAGTGGTTTACAACCATCCACTCTCCATAATGCAAAATGCCAACGGGAACTTTTAACTGAATACTTTAACAGTATTTTGTAAAATTATACTGTGTAACAAGTACTATAAAATTCTTATGTTAAACAAACATGGGTAGTATTCCTACTTTTTAAAAGCAGCTGGTTTCTTTGCTTTTACATATCGGGTTCGCAGGTTTCTTAACTTTGCTTTTACCCACTCAGGTGGAAAATTATACATGTAATATTCAGTTTACAGAATCACGAGAGAGCCATGATATTATTTATTTACATATGAATCAGAAGATTATAAATATACGATTCTTTTGCTGGATAGGAAATACACACACGAGAAATGACAATGAGAACATGAATAGTGATAGACTCCAACTATTCAAATAATATTGTTTTAAACTTGTTTGTAATAGACATACCAGTTTGTCCACGTTTTTCGGCTAAAAGCAAGGGTAATCCGGCCAAATATCAGCGATTTTGTCTTCCAACAATGCTTCGGACGGTTTTCACTTGTTTCCATCTATCAAACTGACGTTACGCAATTTTCCCGATTTTCATATTCGTTTTTCTTCATCAATTTGGTTAGGGTTAGGTTAGGGTTAGGTTTTGGGTTAGGGGTTAGGGTAGGTTTTAGGGTTAGGGTCAGTTACAAAGTTTTTAACTTTACTTCAAAGTTGAAAAAATGACGTAACGTCAGTTTGGTAGATGGAAACAAGAGGCGACCGCTTCGGACACCACAACACTACTCGCCGCCATTTTGGTTTGAAAGATGCATGTAGTACGCATGCGCATTCGCTTCATATTGTAAGCTGTTTGCTTTTCCTACGCGTACACTTGAAGACAATCGTCACTCGTGTCAAAAAGTATTCAACATGTTGAATATTGGGCGGTGATGCAGGCCGAAAATCTCTCAAAACGTCCCCGCACACCTGAGAAACTTGCTTACGCCAACAGTCACGAGTGAAACTTTGCTAAGCTGATAGCTCTAGTGTGCGGCGGGCTTTAGCTTGCTCAAAGAGAGCACTACCACCTTAATGCGCCATGCTGGCAGCATTATTCTTAATAATGCTGTGTGCAGGCTGCATTATTTTTAATAATGCTGTGTGCAGGCTGAATTATTTTTAATAATGCTGTGTGCAGGCTGCATTATTTTTAATAATGCTGTGTGCAGGCTGAATTATTTTTAATAATGCTGTGTGCAGGCTGCATTATTTTTAATAATGCTGTGTGCAGGCTGCATTATTTTTAATAATGCTGTGTGCAGGCTGCATTATTTTTAATAATGCTGTGTGCAGGCTGCATTATTTTTAATAATGCTGTGTGCAGGCTGCATTATTTTTAATAATGCTGTGTGCAGGCTGCATTATTTTTAATAATGCTGTGTGCAGGCTGCATTATTTTAATAATGCTGTGTGCAGGCTGCATTATTTTTAATAATGCTGTGTGCAGGCTGCATTATTTTTAATAATGCTGTGTGCAGGCTGCATTATTTTAAATAATGCTGTGTGCAGGCTGCATTATTTTTAATAATGCTGTGTGCAGGCTGCATTATTTTTAGTAATGCTGTGTGCAGGCTGCATTATTTTAAATAATGCTGTGTGCAGGCTGCATTATTTTTAATAATGCTGTGTGCAGGCTGCATTATTTTTAATAATGCTGTGTGCGGGCTGCATTATTTTTAATAATGCTGTGTGCAGGCTGCATTATTTTAAATAATGCTGTGTGCAGGCTGCATTATTTTTAATAATGCTGTGTGCAGGCTGCATTATTTTTAATAATGCTGTGCGCAGGCTGCATTATTTTTAATAATGCTGTGTGCAGGCTGCATTATTTTTAATAATGCTGTGTGCAGGCTGCATTATTATTAATATTGCTGCGTGCCAGCAAGCGCACTCTGCATTCGCTGGTATAATGCAGAGAGAAAACAATAGGTTATTATGACCGTCAGTAATTATTATATATATATTCACTATTACCCGGAGAAAATCATTATTGTGTTTGGGACAATAACTGCTTCGTCGCAGTTAAGATTGCAACGAACCGAAGGATTATATTGATATACACGTTTTAATCAACGCTGTGGTAGAAGAATAATCGACTCAATCATGAACTAATTGTTAACTTCCCCTAGGAGGTTATGTTTTCACCCGAGTTTGTTTGTGTGTGTGTATGTCTGTGAGCGCGATAACTAAAAAATCCAACATTTTAAGGGGAAAATTGGTGGAGCTAAAGGTCATAAGCCAGAACAAATCGATCAAATTTTGGTTCAGTTTAGATAAAAATTGGAAGAGAAATTTACAAAAGTTTTTCTTCCTTTCCCCGCGGCTCGAACACAAGCCTTAAATTGCTGGCGGAGGTATGGAGTCTTTAGAATGATTTTTAGTACAGAACTTTATGTTTACTGCGAATATAGCAAAATTAATTGAAAATTTTATGCAAGCGTTAATAATTAGAAAGAGCTGAAAACTACTTTCAAATAGTGTTTGAAGCAGGAGTTTGGCGGTCAACTCCAGTACCCAGAACACATAATGAATAACGCGGCCATGGCTGAACACCTGCCTACCGTCTTTTTAAAAAAGAAACTATATGAAAATACGAAGGACTTATTTTAATACTTGGGTTTAAGTAAACACTCTGGGAAACAATAACTTTAAGATTAATCATCTTTCATAAAGATAGTATCCCTGAATATCAAAGTGACGAAGATGATTGATTGTTTGATAAGCCTTTTAAAGATGTTTACCAAACTCTAATATTAGCTTTATACATGCAAGAAGTGCTTATATATTCAGTATATTGATTAGGGCTCCTATCAAAAGTACGTTGCCCTCGTTACTCGAAAGTACATCAATTCTAATGCTGTGTTAAAGATTTAGCAAATCATCCGGCATCAATCATTATTCAGCCTTTGATGACTCGTGTACAGGAATACTGAAGTTGAATTTTTAGACACACATATATAAGCAGTAGGTAAGATGGAATGATTTTCAGTGCATTAATCCATTTTATGGAATCTAAACAAAACTGCTGGCGTGACATTGATAGTAAGAACATTAATATGGCTCGCGATGGGGATTCGTTTTATGTAGCTATATGAAGTAAAAATTTTCCCTTTGAGCACCACTATTGCTCATGGATGATACTTTTGCCAAGTCTGCAGGCTCTTTTCGCTTTCGCAGAAAGTAAAAGTTTAGACTATGCAAAAGAATCTTCCTTGTGCAACACCCATGCGAATTTTATTCGAGAGATTTTGCAAAATCGCGCTGTGGTGAGTCAGGCCTTGACCCCACGCAGAAGGACCCTTTTGAAGGGATCGAAACGACTCTTTTGAATTAACAGTCTATGTAACATCCATCTTGAGCATCTTGAAAATACCTATTAAACAGAGAATGTATGGATTTACGAACATGTAATCACAAAGACGGTTAATTTCACAGAATGTGTTATGTAAATAACAATTTTGCAACGGTTGTGACCAGCTAACAGCACCAACTTGAGATATCACCCTCCCGAATAGTTGCTCTGTATGCTTTTCTATTGCTGACCTTGATATCTGATCAACCCATCAAATTCTTTCAATTCACTAGAGAGACTTGTTTTCATGCCATGGTTTGAGAGTTATAAGAGCTCCCCAACAAACTGATTATTTTCATTAAACAGCTGAACAGGATGATTTTTAAAAGTTATGTGCTAGCCAGATCTATATACCATTATGTGCAGGATCCAGGGGATATGTACACTTAAATACAGCAAGCTGTATTATTCTTTGTAAGTACCATGAATGGTATACAGCTATTTCAGTTAAGGTTGTCATGCATGCAATACTCAAATGTACAATCCAAGCGCGCAGAGTATAACGGGAATGAGATATTTTATCAGGTAAAATGTATTGTAAATCGCCTCGTGTTATTAGTAAGTGAGCATTTATCATATTTGCATGTTTGCAAGTACAGTTATTTAAATCAATCGCTTGATATAGCAAAGAATATGACATCTATAGGCTTACACACACAACTTACGATGGAGAACTATTTTCTTGACAGAAATAATGGGACTGCAGAAGTGCAAGAAGCAGCTTTTTACTTGCAAACTTCAACCGTTTGTCGCTAATTTGTAAATTTCTGTACGCGGCGTTGTCGCCGACTGAGTAAATCCAAACCCCTGGGAATTACAAAATCAAAGGAGCTAGCTCAAGTCATGGACTAAGGCCTGTTTATATGATCCCGGCTAGACGGGACGTGTCAGTTGCCGAGATCCCGCTTGTAATATAAACCCTATGGAGTGTTTATATGATCCCGCTTCTATCCCGACTAAACGGGATCCCGGCATATGTTGCCGGGATCCCGCTTAGCCGGGACGACCTAAACACTCCATCCCGCCTGTAGCCGGAATGAACTTTAATTTCAGAGAACGCGTAAATCCCTTTTCTGCAAGAAAAAATTACGTCAAGCACTTAGCTGGCTTGTATTTTCTCCATATAAACACGCCATCCCGCCTATGATATGAGCTAATATCCAGAGTTTGTGTTTTTAATAATCATGGTTATATGACTTGTCTAAAAGGGATCAATAATATTAAACATGCGGTGCCAGTGTGGGTAGAGTATAGCAAATACGGCGGTTGACTGTTGTGTAAAACTACCCCTAGTTCTCGGTTACCATCCATTCAATTTCAAACTAAGGGATGTCATATCTTGAAAAACGACCCTGAAAAATCTTCTATTTTCACCAATAATCCCTTAGTCTCGTTTCGGCATCGGACACTAGTCCACAGCTCTCTACCACAGGACTCGTTGTCACCTAATGGCACGTTTCCTTGTGGTGTAAAGCTGTGTAAAACCTGTAATTATGTAGATTCTTCCACTATTATTTCGGCTCCAAAATCTAAGTACACCATTAAGCACCATTTCACGTGCACCTCCTCTCATCTCATCTACTGCATTTCATGCAGTAAATGTGGGATGCTCTATATTGGTGAAACTGGTAGATATTAAGGATAAGGTTTGGTGAGCATCGTCGTGCTGTCGTAAACAATGATGCTAAATAACCTGTTGGCGGACATTTCAACACTGGAAAATCACAGTCTTTCAGATATCAAAATTCGAGCTCTGTGTCCCATTTCTGGTAGTAATGATAGCCGCAAAAGCCAAGAAATGCGTCTCATTTCCCAACTTGGCACAATTCATCCTCTCGCCATTAATGAGCGCCTCTCTTACATTTAATTCCTATCTATTTATGCCTGCCATCAGCAGATACTCTACATCTCACCTTATCTAATATTTCGTTCCTATTTTCCGTCTTTCGTGCTTTGTTATCTTTGTTCGCTGCTCCTTATATGCTAATATATTTTGTGATGGGATGTGATTTCCATATTTTTTTTATAGTTTGGTTTGATTAAATCCATCTGATTGGTTTATTTTTTATCACGTGATCGCTTTTGTATTCACTATAAAAGCACATGTTTTCCTCCGACCCATTCTGCTAACTTCCAGACGAGGAGCCTTCGCTCGAAACGTCGAAGTTCTCATTGTATATTCCAGGTAGTTTTACGCAACTGTCAACCGCCGTATAGGCAATAATATTAAGGAGCATACAAATTAATTCTTCGTTATGCATATTTAGCTCAAATACGGAAATATAAGCAATCTATTTCTTACAGTTGGTGTTGGCAATCTGACTTGCCAAATATTTCAACTTTGTTGCTGTGTTAGATTGCACACAGTGCCAAAATGTTGTATAAAACAGAATAATTTTTAAATCGGTAAAAACTAATAAACATTGATAAAATAACACACACAATGGAGAAGTTTATTATTTAGTGCGGTTTTAGAAATAAATAACTGTTTTTTATGGTTTTTAGGACTTTTGCAATACATCGTCTGAAAATCATTTACTTTTCCATAAGCACTATAATCGAGGTGTTTTTGCAAATCTTAAATAAGAATTAAGAATTTTTTAAGATTTTTTTTATTAAAACTGATCTTGTAACCGAAGGTTAAATTGCATCAGTAATTACAGTATTTATAAATCTAATAGACAACTATATATTTACAATTAAAATTTCAAAATATAATAGACCTCTTTACTATTTTCCTTAGAGATAATTTGGAGTAAAGTAGTAGTTCCTAAATCTATCCGTTTTACATAAGAAGTTTTTATATTTACATTTTCACCTCATGTCGTAATCTGAGGAGGTTTAAGTGATCAGTAGTTCGCTAAATATATTGCTATTTCCATTTTTTGCAAAGAAATGTTCACATGGTTCTTCGCGTCGTGTTTTAAGTAACGGGAGATCAGTGAGCTCATGTGCTTGTCTATAGCTTAAAGAATGTAAAATATTTTAGTGCATGCACGTTTTTGGATTTTTTCGATGTCTTCACTTAAATAATTTTGGATGTTAAAATGATTATTGCTCATCAGTATGGTCTAACACGTCGGATGTTAACATAAATATATATATATAGATTTTCCCTTACCTCAAAACTTGTCTGCAACAGGCTGTTTCATCTGTAAAAGAATCATCAGGCAGTTTACAAGTATCGAAATTTACATAAAATTTAACTCTTTCTTTAAAGGTACACTAAAGATTAAATATAAGTAGTATTTACAAGTGAGATATTTACGAGTTATATAGACAATGTAATGATTTAAAATAGTATTAAAATTTAAGATAAATGCACCATTAATAGGTATGATTTTATTTCAGTTTTAAAAACACCTAGATCACTAATGGTTTTAATTGTGTGTCCAGAGCGTTCTATATTTTAGTTACTCTATATTTGAAACATCTTTGGCCACTCGATGTCCGATGCTTCGGGATATCAAGATCTTTATTATTTTAGTAACACGATCGTGAATTTGATTTCTCTGCTCGAACTTGTGACAAAGGTATCAAGGTGCTTGATCATTTAGACATTTGTAAGTTAATACGGCATCTCTGTACAACAAATGTTCTTTAATAAGTAACCAACCAAGTGTTTCTATATAGGATCGTATTTGGAGATCACTGTAATTGGTCTAACCTCACAATTCCGGCCTAATTGGATCTTTTTTATGTTAACATCCGACGTGTTAGACCATACTGATGAGCAAAAATTATTTTACTCAAAACAAATGTCTCAATAATCGTGATTAGTGTTGACTGGTCGAAAATGTGTTTTAGTCGACAAATTTGACCTAATTTAGAGATACACGATGCCGATAACTCCTGTATATGTTTATTATACTTTAGGCGAGAGTCAAAAAATACCCGCCAGATCGTTGACGTCTGTCACAGGTTTAAGACTTTTGCACATAAAACTGAGGTTAGGAAACGTCTCCAGTTGTTGAAGCAGTTGTCGTGAACCCACCACCAGCATTTTGATTTTATCTGGATTTATCAAAAGGCTATTGTTACAGCACCATTCGAATGTAGGTCTTCTTCTATTGCTAATAAAGAGCAGCCCATACACGATAAAAGAAAGATAGATAACGGGACACCGTTATTCTTTGCTATAGTTTCTTTACTTTGTCCGCTGTTATTTTTCCCACAGAAGTGAAATAGGTATTAAATTCATCGGCTATTATTTTGTGGTCTTTTTGATAGCAGGGTTTCGTCGATTCTTTAGCAGGCAAGCACCCTCAGATCACCTTCCACATAGATCTCGAATTTCCCTTATATTAATTGGATTCCGCTGTTCTTAAAGATGATTTTACGGAGTTCCTATGTCGCTTATAAACTTCCAAATCTTCTATATTATGTGAACGTTTAAATATATTTAACTTTCTGTCTTTTAAATTCATTAGCTGTTCTATATCTTTGTTGATGAACGGGTGAGATCTTCCTCTAATTCTAATGCAGGTTACCGGGTCTATAAGAAGCACAGACAATTAACGAATTATTTTCTTTCACCTTTATCTGTATCCATAATTGGTGGAAACTTAAAGTAGATATGTACGAAAGATCTTTCAACACTTTTGTCTTAAGGTTTTGTCTTTGTCTTACGCACATAGATACACACACTACCACCCTTCTTATGCTTACAGTCGAGTCTGTATAATTTGTAACCTAGGATTTCTAACTCAGGATTAGACTTGGATAAGTTAAGCCATGGCTCCGTTAGTGTAAGAATATCAACATTTTTGGCGCTAACCAGCTCATTTGGATTAAGTGAACTATGTTTTTAAGTAACTGCGTGTTGAGATGGAATAATTTTATCCCATTCAATTTATTACCTTTTCCAGCTCTTGAATTGGTTTGGCAAGTGGAACAATTCTTAAGTTATTATAACTCTTACCGACAAGAAATATCCCTATATTTGGGTATTTCGTAAGGGCAAGGTCACGTTTTACCGTTAAATGCATGTTCAACTAAAGCTTTATAATCATTTAGTGGTGGATGGTAGACTACGCAGACAATTAGGCATAAGTAGCCACGAGGAAGTTTATGAGGCCTTATGTAGAGCCAAAAAGTTGCAAAGCAGTGCTCTTGCAAGCAGTCGTCTTGCATTATTTTAAAGGGAGTATGGAACTTTATGAATGCACACACCCCTCCACCGATCTGATTAAATCTATCGCGCCTTACTAACGAAAAGCCATCAACTTGTGCAGCACCGTCATCAATATTTTGATTCAGCCACGAGTCAGTAATAAACGCAAAGCTAATGCAATTCGATTTAAGGATAATTTCTACTAAAGTCATCCACCTTCGGCAATAGTGATCGAGTGCTTCGATAGTAAAAAATCAGTTGGCGAGATTGAGTTGATTGTTTTAAACGAGCCACTTTATCTTCTGTACAAGAAATGTTAACCAGATTAGATAAATTTCGAAACCGCATATTTGAAATATTCTGTCTTGTACCACGATATGATGATGTAACAGGGATAGGATAACATTTGTTTTTGGCACATTCACGGCTCCGTCAGAGGGTTATGTTTTCACCTGGGTTTGTTTATGTTTATGTTTATGTTTATGTTTATGTTTATGTTTATGTTTATGTTTGTGTCTGTGAGTTTGTTTGTACGTGAACACGATAACTATAGGCCAAGGAAAAATCGATCAGATTTTGGTTCAATTTGGATTAAAATTGGATGAGAAATCTAGAATGGTTTGTCTTGCTTTCCCCGGCTGAACAGTATTGAAAACTTTAGATGTATAATGTATGCATGAATACTTTACTTAATTTTCTGGCTGAGGTAAGTACTCTCTGAGTGCCCTTTAGCTTAAAAATGTATTATTTTCTTCAGTTATGTCTCGTGCGTGGATCTTGATGATTTTGCTTTCCTCTTTGAAAACAACTTTGTCCTTAGCTAAAAAGAAAATTTTCATCGGAGCTTTAGTCTTGTCATATGGCGATGACGAGCAAGGTTTTCAAACAGCAATGGAGTATGCTACAGAGATTATCAACAACCGCAGTGATGTATTGAAAGATTACGAGCTCGTGGTCAAATATGCAAATACCTATGTAAGTATAATAGAGAAAGGTACGGAATGTATGAACACTCTTAACAAGTTGAGCCCACTCGCCTTACATCCAACGAGCTCATGTCTTCACTCGGATCCAAGGGGGCTCTTTAATGACTGTTGCTCACCTGAATATGTATTGACTGTTGCTCATCTTGAATATTTAATGACTGTTGCTCACTTGAATATTTAATGACTGTTGTTCACCCTGAATATTTAATGACTGTTGGTCACCCTGAATATTTAATTACTGTTGCTCACCTGAATGTTTATTGACTATTGCTTACCTGAATATTTAATGACTGTTGCTCACTTGAATGTTTAATGACTATTGCTCACCTGAATATTTAATGACTGTTGCTCACCCCGAATATTTAATGACTGTAGCTCAACCTGAATATTCAATGCTGTTGCTCAGCCTGAATATTTAATGACTGTTGTTCACCCTGAATATTTAATGACTGTTGCTCACCCTGACTATTTAATGACTGTTGCTCACCTTGAATATTTAATGACGGGAGTTGACTCTGGATATTTAATGAGCGCGGCACCCTGAATATTGATTGAACGTAGTATCCTGGCAACTTTAGTCTTAGATCACTTTAATTTGTTTTTCAGGCGTCACCAATATACACAATTTTAGGCGTGTTTAACTTTTTACAATGGCCGAAGAATGAATCAATGCAAGTTATGATTGGACCTGCCTGGTCAAGAAATGCTGGACCTGCCGCTTTGGCAAGTGGAAGTTGGCGCGTTTTACAGGTAAGGGTGATATAGGTAAAATATACGTTTAACAATTGCCCAACTAGGCTTAGGGATTTTCAGCGACAATGTACGATTAGAATTAAAGGCAAGAGGGTTTAACAAATTGTTGACTAATCATAGTTACATCTTTCAACTAATTCTTGATTCAGTACTGTTCAATGCTGGCTACACTGTAACCTAGTATTCGAGATAAACTTAAATAAAACTTAAATAGGTAAATAGTTTCATGCTAATGTAGTAAGAAACAAACTTCGAATGGAAGTTCCATCTTCAAACTCGATTGAGTAAGACCAAAGGAGACAAAATTCAACATTAATATTTCGAATTTATTAAAAATTCATTTATCAGTCTAATTATTTCCGAAATATCACTATCGAATTTTGTTCCCTCCTGTTTTTCTCAAAAATTGATTTTCAAGGAACTTCTATTCGGGGTTTGTTTCTTACTTTATTTCGTGCTAACATATTTAATTACAAATTAAGTAGAAGGTATTATTGAGAAAATATATCATTATTTATGCGGTAGACGAGCCACAATACGGAAATGTTATAAAAACAATTGTTATTTTTATTGTTATTATCATAGATATCTTACGGTGCTACGAGTGTTGAGTTACAGGAAAATCGGTATTACAGCAAGTTATACAGTAACGTCCCATCAACTGCTTCATTCAACTTTGCCCGTATAGCTGTTATGAAGCATTTTGGATGGAAGAGAGTGGCTATATTACAGGAATATGATGATAAGCTGTACTCTTCGGTAAGACGATTAACTTACTTCTCAGGTAAAGATAAGTTTCAGTAAATGTCATTCCTCTGTGGAAACACTGCTTCATAAATAACATTAGTGTTGTTGTAGTGGTCATTGGCTCTCCTCATCCTCTTTGCTCCCCTCGCCCTTCTTCACCCTCTTCACCTTCCCCACCTTTTCACTCTCTCCGCCCTCTTCGCTTTTCTCGTCCTCCTTGTTCTCTTTGCCCTTCTTGCCCTCCTCACCTTCCTTGCCTTCCTCGCCTTCCTCGCCTTCCTCGCCTTCCTTGTGACCTCATCCCCCTCATAGTCCTCCTTGTTCTCATTGCCTCCTTGCGCTCCTTGCCCTCTTCGCCATCCTCGCCCTCATTGCCCTCCTAATCTTGTATTACCAGCTTTGGTTTATTCCCACTTCCACAGGCAGTGAAAAACTTTCAAGATCAAATGACCTGGTTTGCGCCAGGAAGCTCAATCATCGCTTCGGAAGGATATCAAAATGGCTTACCAGAAAGAGGTCACCCAAGAGTAGAGCTGGAGAGATTACAGGTAAAAATTATATTTATAAATTCAATTTTAGTTTCGATTTTTCATGTTTTGATGGCTATAACTGGTCAATTTACAAGGTAAGGTCTAAAATATAATTTGCAAAGAGCCAAATGCAGAAACTTATTCACTCTTTTTGTATTAAAATATACACCTATTTGCAATTCAATGGTGTTTTCGGCAATAAATATTTGATCTTTAAAAGCGATATGCTTATAATGAGAGAGTAGGTTTCCAAATGTACTTACCGGGATACCGACAAAACCCCCACGTGACAAAATACCTCTGACAAAATCCCCACTGACAATAGCTCCGGCGACGATATCCCGGCAACAAAAACCTCAAATTACTCAATCCAGGCAACCATCCAAATTCTTGTCTATACATTTTTTAATTATCAAAACCGACTTTTGATCGATTCAAAATAATTGTATAGACAAAATGGAAATAGTGTCAAATTTAAGAGTGAAGAAAAGTATTTTGAAAAGTTACCGTTCATGTGAAAAAATGGTTTTGGAAATTATCCAAGCATATTCCTTGTGAAATCGATTGCTTTTGTCAGTTGCTTATATGTATTATTCTTTAGTTTATATGGAATGCTGTGGTGAATCATCGCTCATTGACATGTCAAATTTTGAGCGAAACTGAAAAAACTTAACTCAGTTTTCTATGTTGCACTCGATATTAAAATGTGGTGATTGTGTTTGAATTAAGTAATATGCCGGGAATATTGTCATTTGGGGCTTTTGTCATGGGTTTGCACATATATTCTTATCTATGTTTAGAAACTTGATGCTCGAATTATAATTGGAGAATTTTCTATATATCGTGCTGCTGAGGTGTTCTGTGAGGTTTGTACATGATTGATTAACCATTTCATTCATGATTTTTTCAGCGCTTTCTACGATTTCTTCAGTATCTAATAGTTAGCTTTATGTCACAGCTGCTGTCGTGGGAAATACTTTCCCCGCTTGTGATGTCATACACTTATTTCATTCACATATAATACAAACAAATTAAAATATCTCGAGAACGAAACTCTCTGATTGGTGCCTGTTATGCATATGAAAATTTTGAAGGTGTTTTATATATATACCATTTCCCGCAGGCTTACCAACTTGGAATGTATGGACCAAAATATGTCTGGTTTTTGGCTGCTAGCTCCTCAGGAGCTTGGATTTTTACACCTGAGACGTTTTCAAGGCAACATAAGAACCTCGGATGTGATCACAGCCAGATAGCAGAGGCAGCTGAGAGCTTCATAACTATTACCAACGTTGATGTTCGACAAGATAACAAAACAACAATTTCTGGCTTGGTGAGTAGTTTCTTTGTACTTCCAAAGTGTTATAGACAAAATTTACACTTCTTTTATGATTGCATTGTAAAAGATTGAAAATAACGAAACGAGATATTTTGCCAATTCGATATTAGCTTGGTTCGTTTTGTAGATATCATTATGATGTCACATTGCACAATAATTATTTAGCTAAACATGTCAAAGTTTGCCAACATATTAGTAGGGGATTTTGTATTAACCATTTTTCTTGTGTTCCAGACTGGCAGCGCTTATTTGGCAGAAGTACGTAAAAGAAATAACCAAACACTACCTCGCACTAGTTATGCGTTCGACAGTATCTGGGCTGCTGCGTTGATGTTAAATGAGACTTCAAATGAAACTCGTCCAGAGGATTTCGTATTAAGTAGTGACATATTTTCTAACGAGTATCAAGCCTTGCTGCAGGACAAAGAATTTGAAGGAGTCTCCGTAAGTCTATTTATTGAATTAACAGCTTGCTAGATATATTTATCATGCAATTTTACTAATAAAATAAAAGTTCGAAAATGTGGGCAAGGAGTCTACTAGAAACCACAAACCCTTTGTTAAAGGTTATACATTGTAGATTAAACTAATGAATAATTAATATAATAAAAATTTATCTATCAATCAAAATATTTATTCAGGTACCTTAAAATTAATAAATACATGATAGGCCCCTGCAGGAGGATCGAAAGGTTAGCCCTATTATCGATTCCCTCAACAAATTAGTAGCTAAAAGATTAGTATAGATTAGTTAACAATACAATACACGTTAGTGAATGTCCATGTATCGCCTTAATTCTTGTTTGAATAGTTTTAAATCGTTTGCTTCCGCAACATTTGGAGGCAAAGAATCCCATGCACTTATAATTCTCATCGAAAAAGAGCATTTGAAACAGTTTACTCTTGATAACTTTACATATAATAAGTATTTATGCTTTGCTCTTGTTCTCTGGTATTTCATAAATTCCAAAAAATCATTAAAATTCACGCCATTCAGACCAAAAATCGTTTTGTAGCACTTTATGAGAGACAAATGCTCCCTGCGTCTTTCTAAAGTGTTCCATTTCAATAGCTTACACCGATCCAGGTAAGGCATCTCCCCCCGCTTCTGATTTAGTGCTATCCGCGATGCTCTTCTCTGAACCGATTCAAGAGCCTTAATATCTTTTATTAAGTACGGTGACCATTCCGGCGCACAGTATTCCAGAATGGGTCTTACTAAGGCTTTATACAACAAGGTAAATGTGGTTATGTTGGATGATCCGACGGTCCTCTTCACCAAGCCCAAGACACGGTTTGCTTTACTCAGACTAGTCCCTAGTCCTCTATACGCGCGTTCTATATTTCCGTGACGTCCCCGAATGAAATGCGCGCTAGAGGACTAGCACAAAATGTTTTCCAATATGGCGGAATCGTCAAAATTTGTAAACATACCGAATATCTACAAATCAATGTAAGTATTTAAGGATATTATGTCCATACAATATAGATAAAACATGAAGTCAAAGGAATTATAATAATTTATTTCAAGAATGACAAAAATTGAGGGCAACTATTTAGTATTAAACACCCAAACAGCACGATCTGTTTATATACTTGACATAGTTGTCATAGTACATTAGCAATGTTTACAGTACGTTATGTGTTTGTACAATTTTGCATTGTCACTGTATATATATATTACGTACTTTATAGATTACTTTTGTTTCAAAGTGTTTTATTTCATGAGATGTTGAAGACCTGAAGAGCAAATATTATAGTACAGGTTGGCTTACCTCATATACCTCAAATACAAAATCTAAAAGGCTTAGTTAGGGTGCACCCATCAGGACAATCTGGCCAACTCACAAAATATATGATGCTTTGGGTGGAGACGAGGGGAGTGCTTAAACAAGAGTCACATATTGTCACACAAGCAGGAGGAAGTAGAGACGCACTGAAATAGAGCAATTAAGACAACGTCTATGCAAATCCATATTCTATTTGAAAACTATATGTTATGTAAGATTAATAATAATTTTATTAATGTTATTGAACGAGATGCCGATAAAAATCTTGATATTTACCCATACACCATATACTGGCATCACTCCCATCTTATATACCGAACTTGCGGTTAATAGCTCAGCAACTGGACTCTGTAGCTCAGTTGGTTAGAGCGCTGCACCAGAATCGCGGGGCCGCAGATTCAATTCCTGCCAGAGGGCCTAAGTTGCATTTTTCGCAACTGCTCCTGGCTAGGTCTAAAAATGTATATAAATTTCTGTTCGAATGTACCTTGATATTTCTCGAGAACACTAAAGTCAACAAACACTTGAATGAGAATCTTGTAAATCTAGGTATAGGAATGTACTGTGACAGAAGTAAAAGAAGTAAAGGACTAAAGGTTGTTCCAGCACACACTCTCAAATTACTAATTACTTATATCATTGTGAGGGTAGGTAGGTAGGCTGAGAGTCACATAATTTTTGAGTGAGTGTAATGATAGCTGTCACAAGGGGAATAGGGGTGGAACGCCCCCTTTTCATAAAACGATATGGCTATGCATTCATGTGAGGCTAAAAGTTAATTATTGTAATAACAATACCCCAAGTGTATTTGTTCTCATGAATTTGTTATTTAAAATCGGAAATATTCTTATAATTATTTCATTATTTGATGCAGGTTGCTGGTAAAGTGTACAAGGCCATTTTTCGGATAGTACTGTTGAAGCTAAAGAGAAAACCATCACCAAGTTGCATACATATTGGCCCTGATGTTGATGAAAAAAATGAAAAACCAAGCAATTTTCTTGTGGCATGTACCTGTATCTGATTCAACAGATACCTGTTAAAGCTGAAGAATTTGGCAGAGTTTATAATGAATGGAAGACAGGAGATAATAAACATGAGGTTGACAACCTGTCATGGAGAAAGTCTTTGGACATGTTACATGTACAAAAAATAATAAAATATAATGTGTGTTTTTCTTGGAGTAATAGAAGAAGATGTATTGAGGCTCGTTAATTACTGCTTAATAACAATTGAATAATAATAATAAATTTAATGATGTTATTATAATTACACTGTTTATATTTATTAAGTTTAACCAGTGATAGGCAGTGTGTTAAATGTTAATCCATAATTTTACCCTATTATTGTTCATTTAATTGTGCCAAATTTGGTGCTTCAATTCATTTACTAATACAAATTAAATGCTGCCCTTTGTGAATGTTCTAGCAAGTAGCATTTATGTATAAATAAATGAACACCGATCGGAATTCAAACAAGCTGTTATAGATGGTGACTGCTGTACTTGTTTCAAATCACAAATGTGAGACTACACTGACTGCTGTTCTTGATTTCCAGTAAGAACTGCTTATCCAATAATTATGAATTCAATTATAATATTTCTCTATAATATTTTATGTATAGACACTTTCACCAAGTTTTTCCAATATGGCCTTGTTTAGTTATATTTCCTTCACAATTGACACTGTTTGTGCCTGCATGATATCATTGCCTCTTCTATTGTACACCCGGCCCATTCTGTATTTGGAAAATTTCTTTCATGTGTGAAGCACTTCCTAAAAACTAAATATCAAACAAAATGGAAATTATTGTTTTGCAAGTACTCAACAATACGTTGCATAACATACTCCACTTTTATCAGGATCACACTCACAGTTGGAGCCCTCGCCTTCAGTCTTTCACGGGATTTCTTGTTTTCAAACTAAATTTCGCCTTACTTAAATAGTCTTTCGGATGCTTGAGCTGTGTCTACCACTCTTTCTATTCAATATTAACCACAAAATGTAGAAAAATTTTCAAACTTGTCGCTATAAGTTACGAAATTTGATACAAATCTATCAACATTTTAATTCTCGCTCATTGGAGTTTCCGCCTATATCAGCCTCAATGCGTGATTGTGCACTCTTTATTTTAAAATGTAAGAGTCTCTGATGTTTTTCGAATGTATTTTCGTCTTTACGTGTGGAAATTTTATACCATATGAACAGTAAATTTGTGATGAAACACAGAGCGATAAAAGCACGACTGATCGCCATGCTCCACTGGATCACTGGATGATCACAACAATTAAAAGACAACAGAAAATATATAAAGTGATAAAAGTAGCTTCATTCACTGAAATGTAGTACAATAAATCATGATTTAAAAAACCAAAAGAAATAATCATGACTAATTTATGTAGCCTCTTGAATTTTTATGTCCGAAGACATCTTTCTTTCAAACTAGATGCAGGAATATCCTGTTATTGTTGTTTTCAAAGAACTATAATTTACTGTTCATCCTGTATTAACTAAACACGCTCTCAAATACGCCCAGACCCCCAATAATTCCCTTTTCAACTGGAAGAAATTTATTAAACCATCTCTCTTTTAAACCCCATTAATTGTTCTTGTTAACTACATTTCCCATTCATGCATAAAAATTCCCAAAAACCTGGGATAATTTTACTCCCCGATCGATAGGTCATTCTTGACGCCAGTGGTGTCTTCTCGAAAAAATCTATCGTCAAATTGGCCAGATAAATAAAAGTAAAACTATGATATTTTCTATAATTTTAGAGTTTATAATTTACGAAATTTCACTCTTTTGTTGTTTTACAATAAACAGAAAAGTTTTAAATTTCTCAGTGACTTTAATATAGAACTATTTCTTTCAATCTTAAAGATAACCGATCGCCGGAAAGCTGAATAGCTTCGACTAATAATTTAACGTTAAGCATCTTTAAAAATGATTCTTTTTTTCTCTTCTCTCTCTTAGTAAACAAGCACAAATAACCGTAATTGACAACATTTCAGAAAAAGAAGTTACTTTTCAAACTTGAATAGAAAGCACAGTACCCAATATTTTAGGCACGGACTCATTTATTGTTCATCGCATATTTCTTAACTTTTAGGGTCCACATAAATTTTTTGATCGTGAAAGAATGGGAACTGTTGTGATCAGTCAAATGAGGGTGAAAAATGGCACTGGTGAGTGCGGAAGGATTTGACAATAAATAATGACTCACAAAAGAACTTCTATTACCTTACCTATTACCTGGATTTCTAAAAAGAAGAAGCAACCGGAAAACAGATAAAATATTTAAGAGATATAATTTTACAGCATGAAACTCTTTAACCTTTAATATTCCTAGTCTGCGGCTTGTGATCTTAGTCTGGTACTCGCGGATTAATATTTCAAATGTGAGTTTTTTGGAGCTTTTCTAAAGAGGATATAACATGATAATGTCTTTTGTTTTCCTTTTAAGCTCAACTTGTTCAAATTGGAAGTCACGATGCTGCCAGCGAAGAATTAACCTTAAATGAGGATGAAGTAAAGAAAATGTGGAAAGGTAACGAGAAAAGAATGATTGGAAATTCAGTTTTATACTGGACATACATATGCATGTATGCCAAATTTTACAACAAACTAATTGTAATAGTGAAGGATTTTGTGGCAATAGACTCTGGAAATATTGTGTAATTTCAGATGGCAAAGTTCCAGTTGATAAAACAACCAAAGAACGTAAAGTTTTGACATATTCCCTTGTACAGTTGATCATTATCGGTGTTTTGGCTGTTCTTGGTCTCATTTATTCTCTGGGTTTTCTTTATTTTAATATCAGGAAAAGAAATCACAAGTAAGTTCATTGGTCCTTACATTTTCAAAAAAGATGGAGAAGATTATGGACAAATATCGTTTGTTTAAATATGTCAAATAATGTGAAATAACAAATCTGACTTATATAAAGCAAGATCTGAAGAGTTTGAAATTTTTCGACCAATACTCGTGTACGTGTTAATTTTTCGATCAAGTACGTGTTAGTGCTATGGCAACAATGACACTTTAATATGGCAGACATTTCGGGTTTAAAGCAATTTAGCTGGAAATAGCGTGGGTGATATCTATTTCATAAAATGCTTTCGTTAGAACGCATATTGAATTACTTTAACGATTTACAAATCCTATCATGCCAAAAATTGAGAAATGTGATGGATCTTTACTGATGTTTTGGCATGACAGATTTATTAGAATAATTCAGTACACTAAAACTGTAATAGAAAGCATTTTTTGAAAGGAAGTAATTAAGGAGTCAATGGGGTTTCTCTGAGTTAAATCATTTTAAACCGAAAATATGTGCCATATTGAAACGTCATAGCAACAATTAACGCTTACCAGTTCCAAGTATTCTAACTGCTTAGATATTACTTGATACAAGTCAGATACGTTTTGTTTTCCAACAAATAATATGTGCTAAATTGTTGGGACCCACCTATAAAAGATTCATAAATAATACGATTATGTTATTGTTTATGTATATATAGAAGTATTTACCGTTGCAAACTTATTTGTGCACAGGCTTTTAGAAAACACAAGTTTTAAATTTTGCAAACAATAATTCCCCACAAAACAAGCTTCTTGAATAGAAACTCTTTGGTGCAAACGCCCATGAAAAATGCTCGCGAACGAATGAAGGAGCATGAATTATATTCGGAGGTCCACGGTAGTTTGATAATCTTACATTTTTTCTCTGCCAGATTGGTTCGAATGTCGTCTCCAATGATCAACAATGTCGTTCTACTTGGGTGTTTATTTTGTTATGTTTTTGTTTTGTTGTTGGGAATTGATTCAAGATTTGTTGATGATTACATATTTGGAATTATATGCAATGTAAGTCAGAATATTAAGTTCTAATTGGCTGTGAGGAGTACACATATTGACTGCTGTGAATGAAAAAGGAAATAGAATGGAACTTAGAACGAATTTGAGTAAAAAGATATAAAACGGCGGTTCAACTTGATTTTATATCTTTCCTGTTTTACTACAATTTCTAATAAGACCTAAATAGAATGAAATTTTTTAACAAATATTTGAAAATAAACGCAGTGCATATCCAGAATGATTTTTCGTTTGTTTGTTTGTTTTTTTTGTTTGTTTGTTTGTTTGTTTGTTTGTTTGTTTGTTTGTTTGTTTGTTTGTTTGTTTGTTTGCTTGCTTGTAAGAAACAACGTATTTTATAAAACATAAGTAAAACAAATTGATAATAATTATATAATTGTCATACCCCAGCATACACACCATAATCGTGTACTATGGAGTAGAGTACATTAAATTTTCAGCTGGCAGTGACCAATATTAACATTTATATATATATTTCTAGGTTCGTGTATATGTTTTGGCAATCGCATTTTCTATGGCCTTTGGAGCTTTGTTCAGCAAAACATGGCGGATACACAAAATATTTACAGCTCAACGTGCTATAAAAAGAAAGGTAAGAATCGTACGTTCAACAATTTGGGACAAAATTTTGATGCTAACCGTAAGGTATTTACAATAGAGTCAAAATGCTTGAATACCAGCTTCAACGTAGTAAGACTAAAAATCAATACCAGCTAGCCGATGGTTTTAAAAATATTCAGTGAAACAAAACTATGTTCGAAACTAATTATCTTCAGAAATCCAATATACGGATTCAAACAAGACTATAGATTACAGTAAATATTAAATTTTGTTGGCATCTCACTCGATTGAATAATAGTTGAAGGGTTTTTGTAGATGGAAATTATCGAGTGTAAATTATATACATTTATTAGACCTAACCAGGAACAGCTGCGAAAAATGCAAAAATAGGTCCCTGGCGAAGGAATCAGACTGCGGGGCTGCGCGATCCGGTGCCAGGGAATCAGCAGGGGTTCAGTTCGATTCTCTGATCATATAGATTACAGTATGTCTTTGCAATGGTCTTGTTTTGTCTTATAGTTAAATCCAAATGACATTTATCACAAGCTATCGTCTTAACATCTAATTTATTTCAGATGATGCGAGATTTTCATCTCATTTTGTTTGTTCTCGTTCTTGTTCTTATTGATGTTCTGTTTATCACTGTTTGGATTATTTATGATCCGTTGAAACCTGAGGATATCGTTTTTGATGTAAGATTTAAATAATATACTGAACTGAACTGAACCGAACCGAACCGAACCGAACCGAACCGAATACATGCTCTTGTTATTCATGCTATTGTTATTCACTGGACGATCCACCGTCATCATAGTTATCTCTTTCAATTTGTCACATTATTCATCATCATTATTATAACCATTATTAATGCCACAGTATCATCGTTAATGTCCTGTGACGATTATTACCATCATTATTACCATTATAGTTGTCCGTATTACCATTAGATTTACCATTACCATTTCCATCATCATTTGAGAATCGCCCTAACAATTATCCTCGTCATTTACAAAATTATTCTTGATTTCATCATTATCCTTACCACCAAAATTATGGTCATCACTATAAGCATTATCATCATCACCACATCGTTATGGTCATATCTTATACATTCTTATAATCACCACCGTCACCATACCATTACTGTTACATTACTACCAATATTCAAACTTGACAACGCTATCATCATCACGTCAAATTATGTTAAGAGGATACTATATTTTAGAACATATTTTCTTCTTTTTCTGTATTTCAGAGTGAACAGTCAAGTGATTTGATTACAATTCCGGTTTTGAAAATCTGCGAGTGCACTCACAGAACAAAACTACTTGGCGCTTTGTATGGATACAAAGGAATTTTGTTGCTGTTTGGTGTGTTCCTCGCGTGGGAGACACGAAATGTGACAATCCCTGCGTTAAATGACTCCAAGTATATCGGTATGTCAGTTTATAATGTTGTCATATTATCTGCAATTGGTGCGACAGTCTCTATGGTTTTGAAGAAGACAGCTTACTATGAGTTACTTCACGTACTTGTATCGGTTGTTGTGTTGCTTTCTACAACAGTTACTCTGACGATGGTGTTTTTGCCCAAGGTAAAATATTATTATGTTCGGTCGTATTAATGAAGGAAGGAAGGAAGGAAGGAACAAGGTGAAGGATGGAATGACGTAAGACAGGAAAGAACAAACAAATTAACAAACAAACAAACAAACAAACAAAAAAAGAACAGAAGAAGCAAAGAGGAAGGCGTGAAATTTTGAAAAAAGAACGTAGATAGAAATTACCAAATTTGTTATGGAAATCACCAAATATATTTTAGCCGGGTTAAAATATATAATACTATACACTTCCAAAGATTCTTGAAAGTCTATTCTTATAGGTGTATGAGTATCATACGACACCGCCTGAACCTCAAAAACGAGTTCGTACAATGGAAACGTTAAATATGAGTGTGAGATCCACAACAACCACAGAAGATGTTTATGAAGCTTATGTTAAACCAAAAGATGTCAAACATAAATGGGTACAAACTGAAGACTTTAGTCAAGGTACATAATAATTTAAGATCATTAGCTCAAGTTTAGCACTTAGGAAATGATGCTTTCGGTGGAAACTATTTTTGCTTCATTCCAGTGTATCATGCTCTTGTAACTGCGATATTGAGCACTGTATAAATAGACTCGCAGAGAGGAAAAAGACTAGGTAAAATATATATCCAATCATAAGAAGATGCAGAAAGCTTCTATATAATGTTCAATTTTACACCGATATGGCAATTCAGGCGAATTTGAATGTTTACAAAATGAAAATATGTTTGAGACCAATATATTTGAAAAAAGAATAAGAAAAGGCTGCCAGTCAATTTTGCTCAATATAGCATATTTCTCTAGTTCAATATTTCTGGAAAAGAATACATGGTATTATATGTTTAAATTTAATAGTACCAAAAGACGCAATGTATAATGATGTACATCAAGGAATCAACGATGGGTTCTGTGTGGATAAAGACGATGAACAGGTGTTAGAAGATAAACTTCAGAAATACGAGGAGTACAAGGTTGGATCTTTGGGACACATTGAGTTTCAGGAGGATAAAGACTGGTATTAGTGAGGTATTCGTTTTTGTCTTTGTCACATTAGATGGTAGTTTGTCTTATTGAGCTAATCGTTGTTAATAGTTTGTTAGTTTAATTGTCAAATCTGCTACCATACACGTGATCACCAAATAAAGGTGATCAATGATTGAATAGAAAACGAACCAGATTCAGTGGCGCAACTCCTATGAGCTCTACCCAGTAAGAGCAGGGGTCACCCAGGCGATCGGGCTTCCAGAGGGGCACCTTGAACTGAGTTGTCCGGGGGCCAAACAAATTGTAAATTTTGTTGTGTTAAAATGTCGTTTTCTGACCATCATAATTCTGTAAAATATTCCCCCAAAGGGCCAGGAAATGGATATCAGAGACTTTAGATTTAAACATTTTCGGCATTCGTACTAGAGGGGCCTTTAAAAATTTTGAACCGGGGGCAGCTGATATAACGTTACGCCACTGACCAGATTCCGAATCATATGATCATCTTACAAAACAACGATAACAGGGTCATCTTGAAATTTAATATATGAATTAAAACGAGTCTCGTCTTGTTGTAATTGATATATTGAATATCAAGATTACCCTATTCTTCGGAATGTGTTTCATCTTATACATTAATTGAATGATATCGCTGCCTTGACGTAGTTTAGTAATGAAAGGGTGATATGAAGTGAATTTTTTGTTTAATTATTAGAAAAGAACGGTCAAACATTGCAGATTTTCGTTTACGTGCTTTCTTGGTAATAGTATTCAGTTTTCTCGATATGCAATGCAAACCAATTTATTTCACACGTTCGATAATTAGTTATCGAATAATATCAGCTATTCCAGCTATTCTTTTCATTTGTTTGGGTTGTCAAATATCGCTATTTCTAAGTCAGTATACGTTATTCACTAGATTAGATAAGACTCATTAAATTAAAACATGCATGTTACATAAATATTTAAACAAAATAAATTTTCAACCAGAATGTATCACTCAAGTTGTTCAAGTATGACTATTCTCTATAAATCTGGTGATTATATTCATAAAACAATTTCAAATTTTATTGGCTGATAGGAGTGTAATCCTTTTTACATGCAGTGCTAAAAATCGTAATTTGATGCCAAAAATGGAATAGATTTATTGGCATATGCGGTTTCAAGTACGTGCCTGCATATTGTGCCTTTCTCAACATGCATCACTTTTAAAGATATGTTTTTCATATTTACTTGTCAAGGTGATACATTCTCGTTGTAAATTTTTATTTAACAAAAACGACGTTTCGGAGTTTACTCCATCATCAGGTTGAAGATAATCTTAACCTGATGATGGAGTGAACTCCGAAACGTCGTTAAGCCTTTATATTCTGGTCTATATTAAGAAACACAGAAATCAATTATAAAATGAGGCTCAGAGAAAGTTCGTTTATAAACCTTTTTAAGATTCTCGTTGTAGTTATTGCGGAGAACACGTGCAAAGCAGCAAAATGTAGAAAACGTAAATATAGCTGTAGTTCTTTCTTGTATCTATTGTAAATCTAAAATTAAGATAGATTTTTCTAATAGAAACGTTGTAACAAGTGCATGTTAAACTTAAAAATATATTGTAAAATACTAATTTGCATGAGAGCTAAACAAACATTGTAAAATTTGCTCGCAGATTAAATTATTCAATATAGTAGGAATATAAACCAACATAAATATCCTGAATTTTCCGACTTTTAACCATGTTTTATGTAACGTAGTGTTGCAGGCCTTTGCATTACTCTGGATACAATTTTCGATTTTTCAAATCTAAAATTACGACTCTGACGTTTTAAAATCTAGTGACTTCAAACTGAATTGCTAATTCGTTTTACTTAAAAATTATCATAAATTTACCAATAACAACTATGATAATGAGTGCTTACACTTCTTACTAACCATACCTAATGATACTCCCAACCAATGATACTTCCCCCATCCGCGACAAGTCAACCTGTTTATCACAGGGAAGATTGCACAACTACTTATTCTAACTGCCTACCTATATGTACTCTTACCTGCCTTTTACCTATCACGTATAAGGAATATCCCAATATAACTTGGGATCGAACACGTCCCGAACGCGTTCTATTTTTCTTTCATATCATTGCCGAACGCGTTCCAGAGAATAGAAAGAACGATTAGATTTCTAAAATAATCTTTTACAAATTCTGTGATATTGGTAGGTTTTCCTATCTGTAAAAATAGTTTTGAGCGACGCAGTGTAACTGCATATGCGAAATAAAGTTAAAAAATTAAGCTTCAACAAAATACCGCCGTGCCTGCGATTATATAATCCAAACTAGAAATACATGCATGCAGCAACCCCTCGCCACAGCTAAACAATGTGAGACAGTTCCCAACATTATACTAAGTTTTTTTGTCACAAAATCTGCTATGCAAAATGCAGGAAAAAGGCCGTTGCACCAGCATTCTTGCCGTTCTGGAAATGGGATTCGGTAAATCAGTGGCCGTGTTTGCATGTGTCCTCGATTCAGACAAAATTTTCGCTGAAAACACGGAATTGAATTCCCTACCCCCCCTAAAATAGTTGTTTTAGCCATAAAATTCCCGAATTTATGATGTAGGTATGTTATTACTCATTATATGAGCTTTAACCTAATGTAAAATTCAACCTTTCGTTGAAATATAACTAATCTGCATTTTACTGATAAATTCCTTTTTGAAATTAAATCAGTTTAAAATATAATCGTAAAAATGATTTCGTTCTCCTTTTAATTTAGACCTTTTTGATAATATAAAATATACGATACTTTAACCGGAAATAAATGAAAAACTATATATATATATATATATATATAGATTTTCTAACTTACCTCTTCTGCAACAGGCTGCTTTGTTTGTAAAAAGAATTCATCAGGCAGTTATATATATATATATATATATATTTTCGCGCACCTACTTCTTGAAACTTGCTTGGCTGTTTCATCTGTAAAAGAATCATCAGGCAGTTTATATATATATATATATAAAACAGGAGTTCTTATGATGTACAAAAATACATCAACACTTTTAATAATATAACAAACCTGCCTCTGTATATTTTACTTTTTTCGATCATTTATCCCTTGGACTCTTCTTATCTTTTTTGCTAAAGTAAAAGCGATAAGATCTATCCCGCAGCTCTTCCTATAAAGTCCCAAAAGCGACTTTTAATTCAGACTTTCTTAAGTTTTTCGATAATCTCACTAACTCCACTCCTGACAATCCGCCATACTTTTGAGATCATGACCTGCACCGACCAACCTTGAACCACGCGCCCGCGATTATTGATGAACTTTGAAATCGCCTAGCTCTCTCTAGCTCTCCTTTTCACGGATGTAAATAGCAAATCAGGATTAGAACCTTCGCCCCGGGCTGACGCCCGGACCAGCCACAAATCATTGTGAGAGAACGGCACCGAACCAAGTCAACCAACAAGAAATACCGGCAATAGTACGGTAATAAACAATTATACCAGTCAAATGAGAATTCAGCAGTTAATGATCACGTCGTTGCCACGACTGAAAAGCCCTACGATGATCAAGCCATTCAATCAGAACGCCGTATCATTGTGCATAGGCAGTTCGGACACTCTGTGTGAGCTTGCGACGCATTTTCTTGATGCCAAAACGACTCATTTCGCAAATCGCTTTTTGAACTTCAACGAAAGGCCTTGTGCTTCAATTCAGTTTCGTTTCACAAATTGTTATTTACATCCGCGATTTGGTATTTAATTGAGTATGGAGAGAATTTGAATATATGAGAGTGCAGACGCATAAATGTTTTTTGCAGAATTCATTTCCGCATTCATGAAACCTAGCACCAGAAAATGATGCTAAATTGCATATTTTTGCCACCAAACACAAGGCCAATACAATGGTCAATACATATAGTGAACAATTAACTTACTCTGATGACAGTGTTTTCTTTTAGAGTTGACCTCCATGTGCTTATGAATAGGATTTTGGCAGGCTTTTTTTCGTTTCCCTCTTCAAATTTTCTGCTCTCCCGCCCCTATATTTTCTTCTCACCACGCGCGTTCTCTCAAAAAATGCGCGCTCTAAGAAAAACTCGCTCCCTAAACAAAACTCCCTTCCCCACAATAAAACGCCTGCCACGCAGGCTAGTGAAGGCACCGCGTGCATTTCATTAATTCAGTGTTGGAGAACCAGTGGTTTATTCATGTGCTATTGATAGTTTTTGGAAGGGTCCAATATAATCCGCGCGGAGTTGACCGCAGCATAGTCAAACAGAGGAAGAATAAGACTGTTATATATGGTTAAACGAGCGTGTAATGGAAGAAGGTATCTGATACGTCGTAGTAAAAAAAAGTCTTTGACTGATTTTCTTAGACAGGGTTTCAATGTGATCAGACCAGGACATGTTTTGATTAATTTTGACACCTAAGTATTTAAAAGATTCATTCCGTTCCAATAAATGATCGTTGATCGTCAGTGACAGTTGACTACAAAAACGTAACTTATGTTGGCTTCCGTAAAGTACAAACTTACATTTACTAACGTTTAAGGTTAGAAAGTTTTCATTAAACCACTGACAAAGGTTTGCAAGATCAGAGTTGGATGTTGGAGGATGAGTAGTAGATAACAGTGTCATCAGCGTAAAAAGATACTTCACACGAGTTGACAACAGAAGGTAACTCATTGATGAAAATTATAAAAAGCAATGGTCCTAGCACACTACCTTGAGGTACACCAACAAGTACGTGCTTAGGGGAAGAACTAGCATCGCCAACGCAAGTTGCTTGGGTTCTCCGGGACAGGTACGATTTAAACCAATCAACGGCGGGACTTGTAAAAACAACTATATTTAGTTTTTGGAGAAGACGTAAGTCATCTATTGTGTCAAAAGCTTTCGACAGATCTAGGAATACAGCCCCTGTGACACGTCCTTTATCCATGTTATCAAGTACGGAGTCTGTAGAATGGGTGATAGCGGTCTCAGTTGATAGTTGAGGTCTAAAGCCAAATTGACGGGGAGTTAGAATTTTATGTTATAGAAGATATTGATATACTTGAATATGTACAGCTTTCTCCAAAATTTTACTATTGTAGGAAGGATTGTGATGGGTCTATAGTTACTAGGGTTACATCTCTCGCCAGACTTAAATAAGGGAACGACTCTTCCAGATTTCCCAGATGAAGGAAATGTAGATGATAGGAGCGAACGATTAAATAAGTTAGTCAACACAGGGGTTATTTGAACTGCCGAGTCTTTCAGTAAACGAGCACTAATTCGGTCAAGTCCTTTATTAGCCTTTAGTTTTCTGAGCTGATAATTCACGAATTGTTCTTCCACAGGCTGAAATGCGAACCCATTAGTGTTGAGATTAGTTGAGTCGTGAACTTGTTGATTTTGACTAATATATCGCACGCCAGACTTCAATTTGGCTCCTAACTTGGACCCGATCAATTCTGCAATGGAATTTGCTTCGTAGTATTGTACGCCATCAACCTCAATACAAGTTACGGGAAAACTAGACTTTTTTGACGTGATTTCGTTTAGCGTGTTCCATAGAGCATTGGCGTTTCTTTTGTTTTGGTTGATCAAGTTAATGTAGTAATCTGATTTACACTTCTTCGCCAATTTATTTGTAAAGTTTTTTATTTTCTTAAATTGATCCCAGTGACACTTAGAGTTGGTCTTAACTGCTTTCCTATGGTGAAAATCCCGGTCTCTCATAGCATTACTCAGAACGGGCGTCATTCAAGGTGCATGAAGTCTTTTTATACGGGTCTTTTTAATTGGGGCGTGTCTATTTTCTAATTCGGAGAATACATTGTTCCAAGCTTCAACGGCAGAATCGATGTTGTTACATTTGTCGATAATGGACCAATCAATTTCATTTAGTTCATTGACAAAAGATTCTTTCGTGTAAGCTCGGTAGGAGCGGTATTCAATCGTTTTAGGGTTTTTTTTCTTCATATAACAATCAACAGTAAATATCAGAAAATAATAAACTGTTTTATATATCAAACTTTTCTTTCCTTAATTTGACTTTCAACCAGTAACAAAAACACAATCTCCTTAACATAAACAGCCCCTCTGTTGACAAGTTGCGCGTTTGAAAAAATATTGTTACCCATAGTGCTTGTTACCTGAACTTTGCCTTAATTTACATTTTAAATTGTAAACTGTTTTGATACTCAAATTACAAACGCAAATTTGCTTCCTACTGTGTTCTCTGTAGATTCCTTTTATAAAGCGGACACCCCTTTTAAGGTGGCTCCCTACAGTTATTTTAGCTTTATAATAAATCGTTTTTAAACGAGTATTTGTCAGATAAAACTAAGGATTATTCAACGTTTTTTCATTACAAATCTTTCAGAATTGTAAAAATTATTTTAAAAAACCGGGCGAAATATCTTTTTTTGTTTTGGTCGTCGAATTTGCGTGGGAAAGTCCACGTACTTTCCACGCGTTTTTAACTCTCGTCCCGCGATCATCTCATGCATTACTGTAGGGAGCCATAAACAAAGTTTGTTTATGGTAATATGAATTGAAAACGCTCTCCTCAACTAAGTTATTCTTCGTTCTTCTTGCTAACATTTTAGCCAAAATGGACCATTGTTCACTTGAGAGAGGGGGGGGCATAATAGTTTTGCTGGAGGTCCCTGAACATGGGGACTGCATGGGGCATACCCCTCCCCCCTATGTTAAAAGAGGCCCGATGAGAGCATATTATTATGTACATTTCTATAATATGTGTTAATAAACTGCACGTACGGTCTTCATCTGCACTGCGTAATTAACAAATGTTCATGTAAAGTATTGACAGATGTTTGTCGATATAATACCGGTATAGTAAACACAGTCAACGTTTCTAATAGAAAAAAAATCGCCTTTTTCGCATATTTTTTTATATTTATATCTCTATAGCTGACATTTAATGCAGAGAAATGTGCAATTTTTAGACAGTCGTGTAGTTAATTTTATACAAACCAAGCATTTATACTTGACATGTTTTTGCTACTAGTTTAAGTAAATGAATGAAAAGCGCGGTCGAATTGCTTCTCGACCCAATGTCAACGGATATAACAAACACAATACACTAAAAAGTTATTTTAGTTAGAAAATTCACGTATTTGAACGTGTTGCCGACGTCAATTTACATACCACGCTTACTTCATCCGCACATAATGAACAAATTTTCATATAAACTATGTAAATATTCATGCAGTCATCTAGTAAACAATCTTTCGGTCAATAGGAACGGATATGCCGTGTCTCATGCGCATATTGTTTATACTCCCTGCTTGAATTAGAAGCTAAAAGTGGTATACTGCATTCATTTATATGGTCTGACACAAAACTAGTGGACATTGAATTGGAAAAATATTCTTAACGTTTTACGTACAATTCCGGACAAGCTATTAAGGTAATAAAGTATTTTATTAACATCTTATAGACAGGTGATTTTGTTGTTCAGTACGCAGAACAGAAATGAAACTCGTCCAGCTAACATAAACGTGTCCATACGCCACCTAAACAAATTACATTTTACGAAATTGAATGAAAGAAAATATATAGCGGCCCACTCCGAACCATCACCAGCATTTTCTACACGATTATAAAGTTGCTAGTGGCAGATACGGTTAGTGCGCTGCCCCTTAGTGGCCTTACGTCTGAGTTAAGATGGCTATACACCAGGTCGAGTGTATAAGGCTATACTCAGGTTGGGTCACGTCAGTGTGCTTGATAAATTCATGTAAGTTGAGATTGGTTGGTTAATCCTCTCCTGTGCGTCGAGGGCTTTTCTCCAGGACCAGGTATTCCGGTTTTCCTCCCTCGCTAAACACTTAACCTTAGGCACTAACCTTAACTAACTAACCCTTGGAACCTTTGTAAATTGGGTTGCCAAACCTGTTAAGAAATGAGAAGAACAACTCTAAACTTGAATTACGAAAAACTACGCAGTTGTAATAGCCTGTATATAGGCGGTAAAAAGTTTTGAATTTGTTAATTTAGTCCTTATAAGTGTTGTCAAACAAAGGTTGAAATTTTAATTTGAAACTGTCTACCACTTTTCCCTCTTGAATAGGCGCCAACGCTTAAATTACAGTACAAATAAACATAACATCCAGTCACGTCTAGATGCATGCAGCTGGTCTTTATGTATATTATTATTATTATTCAATTCGTCACAAATGTTCACAAAAGGCAATGATTTACATAACATATCACAAGACAACCTACGTGACTGGGATGTTGAACAGGACTTTCGTCCCAATTAATACCTCACCCCGTATAGTTTATATAACTAGGCTCTTTCTCGGTGTAAGGACGAACGAAGGTCAAACAGTTAGCTTAACAATAGGTTAACCCCTAATTATAATTAAATGTCACGGTTATCCACACACCGAGAAAGTTCCTGAAACCTCTTATAACCTTACTTTACAAAATATATACATCGATACAAACATTTAGTACACATAAACTTAATATTAGCTACGATTACTAGGAAGTTTGTAAGTTTTTGACTTGCAACTATATAAGTTAATTAACCTTGCTCTAAACGAACATAAACTAAAGCATGTCTTTATCTCGGTGGGTAGACTGTTCCAAAGTTTAGCTGATCTGATGAAGTAAGAGTTTTTGAAGTAATCTTGATTGTGTTTTACGATGAGATAGAAGTCATTTTCGTCGTAGCTTCGTGATTTATAGCCAGGATTATAAGTAGATATATATTTATTTATGTCCATTGATATGAGTTGATATTTAGATTTAAATAGGAGTATTAGATCATTATGTGGGGGTATTATACTACCTATATTAGAATGCGAGGGTGTATTGCTCTAAAAATCCTCGTGCACTTATCCGGCATACTTTTGAGATTACTCAGATGACTACTCATGAGCGATGAAATGTAGCCAGGCGCCCGTGATTAATTTATGACCTTAAAATCGGCTAGCTTAGTTCTTTTTCACGGGTGTACATAGCCAAGCAGAATTAGTACACTCGCCCCGGGCTAACACCCGGAACGACACTTACGCGCCGTTGGCCCGGGGATCGTGTTTCTTCCAAAAATTTCCAAACCGTGCGACAAGAATGGCAAGAATAGTTGCCTGCATGCGCAATCTATGCAATTGACTCAGCTGACGTTTTTGAACCTTTTGGTTGTACGCAAAACGTTAGAGAGAAGACAACAAAAGATTAGGTCAATCCTTTTGTATATAGTCTTAAATAACTATACTGCCTCTTGCTTGAAAGTGTCGTAGACTAGAATGAGTTCATTGCAGGAAAACTATCATGTTAGAAACATAGTAAAGCTGAGTATGAGGAGGGATTCTGGATGTTGGATGAAAATTTTGCTGGAACAAAGTCAAAGTTACCTGATTTAACATCTTCCTACATCAACCACTTACTTTACCAAACCTTGTGTTCAAACACACCCATGCAACAATGAATTATTCGACATTGTGGATTGTTTTAAATGGGCCTTAACATTATAACAACCACCAGAAGTGTCATGATTGTAGACACGTTCGCGGCAGTAGGAAAGCCGTTTGTGCATGAGTTTGCTATCGCATTTTGCTTATTAATTAATTATAACAAGACGCTCTATTGAGCGTTAAGTCGCTGCGGCTATTAAAATATACGTCTGGTTTACAAGTCCGGCACCGGACCTTTTAGTTTTACGGTTATAGAATATTCATGCCATTTCAAGTCATATAGCCTAACTGTCGAAAGTTGACGAGGTGTGTGATTTTTAAATAAAGTTTATCATCATCATCATCATTGTAGAATACAATAGCGGGCTAGATTGTGGAATATTCATGCCCTGTCAAGTGTCAAATCATATAACTGTCTTGTTCTCTAAAAATGACAAAATTCCTGTGCAGGGGGTTCAACACCCAAAAAATACACAAAGTGAACTATCCCATCGAAACACATCCCCATATGATCATATGCAATATAAAGCGGCATTTTTCACGATCATGCCGTCTCTCGTAGTCGGTTAAGCATCAATTGCCACGTCAACGCAAATGCTCGAGTTCCATTCCCTATAGGGGCATCTTATTTTCGCTATTTAATAATTTCAGGTCTCAGCGATCTAAATTTTTTCTCTCGATGTTTCTATGATGAAGGACTGATGATTTGTAGTTAGGTTATAGTTGTGTGTTAGGGAAGGCATTCCTAAAATGTGACCATTCATGGGAAAACGTACTTTAACGTATTTGGGTTAAAATGCTAAAAAAAACTCCAATTGAACTGTGTTTAAACACTGCTCAAACGGTGTTCAAACACACAGCCGTTAGGGTTCGAACCCTGTTCGAACGTTCTTGTTGTGTATTCTGAATGGTGTTTGAACGATTTGATAAAACGGTCAAACTTTCCTTACGTTGCGACAGTTCAGACGCCACGTTCAAAATTTAAAACTCCGCTTGAACTGCGTTCGAATATCTACGAACGATTACTGAACGTTTTGAACGCTAAATAAACACTGCCTGAACGACCTGTAAACTCTCTCTGAACGCCCTAAAAAACGCGTTGATATATAAGCCTATTATGATATTAATTGAGATGTCATAGACAGCCTATTAATAACATTGTACATGCCTGTATGTCTATATAACTATATAGCAATTCCTTTCCGCATTGACAAGCATAATTATAAAGCATGACATATCACTTACGTAAATATTTCGGCGATTATCAATCACTCAGCGCTATTAAGTCATGGCTTCTCTGCTTGATTCCGTGGGTTTTACGTGGATTGTACGTGTCTTTTGCGTGGCCCTTACAAGAGTTCTGCTTTAATTATGTTGGCATTCCATAAAATACATTATAATATAGCATTTGCAAACTCTCAACGCTGATTGGCTGAGAGCCGTGTTTACATAACTCGATGTAAACACGGACAATTTCCCGCCGCTCTTTAAAGAATTATTTTAAAGTTGTACTTTATATTTCTTAGTGCTATATTATACCGGCAAACTTCGGGCATGATAACTCTTCATATCACGCTCAACCTCGTTCAATAATTGCTAAATATTATTCAATATCCGTTCTTGATTATTCGAGTTTCGAATATCGATTGCGACAAACAAATACGGTTTCATTTATGTACTGTATATGGCTGTCGTATATGTTTTGTAATAACTGTTTATCGTCATAGTTGACATCAGGACTTGCCTGACAAAAGTATAGAGGTCAATAATATGTCAAGCACTTATTAGTTTATATTTGTAATAGCATGGCGTTTCGACTCCTATTCTCTGGACTTGTAACGGGCTACCAACGCAGTAATAACGCCCGATAAACGATGTACGCACGGTCGAAACACATATTAAACCCCGTTTAAAAACACTGAACACGAATCAAACACCTTTCAAAGCAGAATTAACACAACACAACGCTGAATGATTCATAGTGAACGCTTTTAACCATACACAAGCATGCTCAGAAAACGCAAGAGGCAGACGTGTAAACGATAGAAAAACTCAGTTCATATTTGTTTGATCTCATTGCTAACGCCGCGTGACCATTTGTTACCATCCACAGAAATTGCCCATTGCCGATTGCCGGCAAATGCAAGCCGAAAGCTATAGTCGCTGTTGCCCCACCGACTTATAAGTTATACGGAGTATGTACCAATACATTCTGAGCCATTGTTGAGAATGCTCGTTTTGAAAACACGATTTGTTAGGTGAAACAATAATGCGATGTTATTGCGGTGAGTTGTTTAAATGGTGTTTCTTGTGCGAGCGAGGAATTTACTCGAGAGAATCTAGTTATTGACATTGTTACAGACAGCTTTTTATTTAGGTTATTAATATTTTTTCAAAAGTTCCAATTTTGCCTGAAACTGCTCCAAACATTTGGAAAGTATCCAAAACATTTTCTTTCATCAAAACAATGAATATTATTAGAACATTTGCTGATCCGAACAAGGTTTTGGCTACTCAAACCTATTTTCGATAAACCTATCTGTACTAGCTTCAACCTTCATTATTTCGTAACTGATAGTTTCTCAGAAATATTTTTGACGTGTTTTCATATACACTCGAAAAGCGAACACAGACTGCAGTAATAACAAGACGAAAATTACAAGTCCATATATTCCGAAGCTGGACGGAGCTGAGCAAAAGCGATACCATTTAATATATATATATATATATATGGAATACTTGATGCAGATCCAAAGCGGCAAGAAATTTTTGAGATATAATTTCTGACGAGGTAATTTATTGAAAAGAAACTTCGACGCTGTCTTAGATAAGAAACTGTTTGCTCTAGGATTGTAGAAAAACCATATAATACAGGGTGTATCAAAAAAAAGTGAACCCTTTGAAATTTAATACAATAGTGAACCTTTTGAAATTTAACTTCATATTTGCATTTTCTTTCAAATAATCTATTGTACCCTATTGTATTAAATTTCAAAGGGTTCACTTTTTTATGATACACCCTGTATATTAACCCATCACCACAGTCTCACGAGCCATTCCGCCAACAATGTCTATTATGAATGACATAATGAGCTTTGTCTTAATTCGCATTAAATTGTAAACAGTTTGATTCTCAAATTACTAATACAAATTTACCTCCTGCTGTGTTTTCTGTAGACTCCTTTTCAGCGAACACTTCTTTTAAGCGGACATGTCCCGAACGTGTCCGCTTAATAGGGCCAGGTTCGACTGTCTTCCATCTAGAGACTGAACTTTCACTATTAAAGCAATGTTTGTTTGTGGTAATATGAAAACACTCCCTCATTCAACCAAGTTATTATTCGTTCTCCTTGCTGAAAATTTAGCCAAAATAGCCCTTCACTTGGGGGGGGGGGGGGGGATATTATGAGAGCATATTATATACATTTGCATTTGTTACTGTAGTCCTTATAAGTGTTGTCAAACAAAAGTGGAAATTTTATTGTAAAACTGTCTACCATTTTCCCCTCTTGAATAGGCGCCAACGCTTAAATTACAGTACAAATAAACATAACATCCAGTCACGTCTAGATGCATGCAGCTGGCCTTTATGTGGGGGTTTTATACTATCCATAATAGAATGCGTGTGTGTATTACTCCAAAAGTCCTCGTGCACTTCCCCCCAAAATCTTCCAAAAACATCCCGAAATCCTGCCAAAATTTGTCGAAAAATTCCCATAAAATCCCTAACATTGCCATAATTATCCTTGAAAGTCCCAAATTCTCTTCTAAAATCCGCTAAATCCCTATAAAAAGTCATGTATATATTTTAAAAGCAAGAGTTTTTAGCGCAATGACAATTTATATAACAATTGCATTACCGCTAGACTACGAGAGACGGCATGAAATTAATCGTGAAAAATGCCGCTTTATATTGCGTATGATCATATGGATGTGTTTCGATGCGATAGTCCACTTTGTGTATTTTTTTGGGTATTGAACGGCCTGCACAAGAATTTTGTTATTTTTAGAGAGCAAGCCAGTTACATGATTTGAAAGGGCATGAATACTCTACAATCTAGTCCACTCGTGATCAGTAATGTCTGATCTATAACCGTAGAATTAAAAGGTCCGGTGTCGGACCTGTAAACAAGACGTATATTTTAATAGCCCAAGCGACTTAATGCTCAATAGAGCGTCAAAAATGCGATAGCAAACTCATGCACAAACAGCTTTCCCACTGCCGAGAACGCCTCTACAATCTGACCATTATGGTGGTTGTTATAACGTTAAGGCCCATTTAAAACAATCCAAAATGGCGAGTAATGCATTGTTGCATGGGTGTGTTTGAACACAAGGTTTAGTAAATAAGTGGCTGATGTAGGAAGATGTTAAATCAGGTAACTATGACTTTGCTTCTGCAAAATTTTCATCCAACATCATTCAGAATCCCTCCTCATACTCAGCATTACTGTGTTTCTAACATTACAGTTTTCCTGCAATGAACTCATTCTAGTCTACGACACTTTCGAGTAAGAGGCAGTATAGTTATTTAAGACTATATACAAAAGGATTGACCTAATCTTTTGCTGTCTTCTCTCTAACGTTTTGCGAACAACCAGAAGATTAGAAAACGTCGGCTGAGACAATTTCATAGTTTGGGCATGCATGCAACTATTCTTGACATTCTTGTCTCACGGTTTGGAAATTTTTGGAAGAAACACGATCCCCGGGCCAACGGCGCGTAAGTGTCGTTCCTGGTGTTAGTCCGGGGCGAGTGTACTTATTCCGCTTGGCTATGTACACACGTGAAAAAGAAAGCAAGCCGATTTCAAGTTCATAAATAATCACGGGCGCGTGGCTATATTTCATCGCTCATGGATAGTCATCTCACTAATCTCAAAAGTATGTCGGATTGTCAGGAGTGGAATGAGTGATCGCTTTTTGGGACTTTAGGAAGAGCAGTGGAGCGCACTTTATCGCTTTTACTTTATAAAAAAGGATAAGAAGAGATATATGATCGTAAAAAGTAAAATATAGCACCTTCATCAATATTTTGATTTAGCCACGTTTCAGTAATAAACGCAAAGCTAATGCAATTCGATTTAAGGATAATTTCTAAGTCATCTACTTTCGGCAAGTGATCGGGTGTTCGATAGTAACTGAAAAGTCGGCTGGCGAGATGCAGTTGATTGTTTTAAACGAGCCACTTTATCTTCTGTACACGAAATGTTAACAAGATTAAATAAATTTCTAAACCGCTTATTTGAAATATTATATCTATTGTTTAAATTTGTACCACGATATGATGTTGTAACAGGGATAGGATAACATTTGTTTTTGGCACATTCACGGTTCCACCAGAGGGTTATGTTTTCACCTGGGTTTGTTTGTGTCTGTGTGTTTGTATGTGTGAATTGAACACGATAACTGTAGGCCGAGGTTGAATTTGGATTAAAATTGGTTGAGAAATTTACAAAGATTTGTCTTGCATTCCCCGGCTGGACAGAATTGAATGCGTTATATGTATAGTGTATGCATGAATACTTGACTTTATTTGCTGGCTGAGGTAAGTACTCTCTGAGTGCCCTTTAGCTTAAAAATGTATTATTTTCTTCAGTTATGTCTCGTGCGTGGATCTTGATGATTTTGCTTTCCTCTTTGAAAACAACTTTGTCCTTAGCTAAAAAGAAGATTTTCATCGGAGCTTTAGTCTTGTCATATGGCGATGACGAGCAAGGTTTTCAAACAGCAATGGAGTATGCTACAGAGATTATCAACAACCGCAGTGATGTATTGAAAGATTACGAGCTCGTTGTCAAATATGCAAATACCTATGTAAGTATAATAGAGAAAGTTAGGGAATGTATGAACACTGTTGACAAGTTGAGCCAACTCGGCTTACATCGAACGAGCTCATCCCTTCACTCGGATCCAAGGGGGCTCTTTCCAATTAATGACTGTTGCTCACCTGAATATGTATTGACTGTTGCTCATCTTGAATATTAAATGACTGTTGCTCACTTGAATATTTAATGACTGTTGCTCCCCTGAATATTTAATGAGTGTTGCTCATCCTGAATATTTAATGACTGTTGTTCACCCTGAATATTTAATGACTGTTGCTCAACCTGAATTTTTAATGACTGTTGCTCACCCTGAATATTTAATGACTGTTGTTCACCCTGAATATTTAATGACTGTTGCTCACCCAGACTATTTAATGACTGTTGTTCACCCTGAATATTTAATGACTGTTGGTCACCCTGAATATTTAATTACTGTTGCTCACCTGAATGTTTATTGATTATTGCTCACCTGAATATTTAATGACTGTTGCTTACTTGAATGTTTAATGACTATTGCTCACCTGAATATTTATTGACTGTTGCTCACCCCGAATATTTAATGACTGTAGCTCATCCTGAATATTCCATGCTTTTGCTCACCCTGAATATTTAATGACTGTTGCTCTCCCTGAATATTTAATGACTGTTGCTCACCCTGACTATTTAATGACGGGAGTCGACTGTGGATATTTAATGAGCGCGCCAACCTGAATATTTAGTGAGCGTACTATCCGGGCAACTTTAGTCTTAGATCACTTTTATTTGTTTTTCAGGCGTCACCAATGTACACAATTTTAGGCGTGTTTAATTTTTTACAATGGCCGAAGAATGAATCAATGCAAGTTATGATTGGACCTGTCTGGTCAAGAAATGCTGGACCTGCCGCTTTGGCATGTGGAACTTGGAACGTTTTACAGGTAAGGGTGATATAGGTAAAATATACGTTTAACAATTGCCCAACTAGGCTTAGGGATTTTCAACGACAATGTACGAGGGTTTAACAAATTGTTGACTAATCGTAGTTACATCTTTCAACTAATTCTTGATTCAGAACTGTTCAATGCTGGCTACACTGTAACCTAGTATTCGAGATAAACTTAAATAGGTAAATAGTTTCATGCTAATGTAGTAAGAAACAAACTTTGAATGGAAGTTCCATCTTCAAACTCGATTGAGTAAGACCAACGGAGACAAAATTCAACATTAATATTTCGAATTTATTAAAAATTCATTTATCAGTCTAATTATTTCCGAAATATCACTAATGAATTTTGTGTCCTCCTGTTTTCCTTCAATATTGATTTTCAAGGAACTTCTTCTATTCGGGGTTTGTTTCTTACTTTATTTCGTGCTAACATATTTATTTACAAATTAAGTAGAAAGTATTATTGTGAAAATATATCATTATTTATAGGGTAGACGAGCCACAATACGGAAATGTTATAAAAACAATTGTTATTTTTATTGTTATTATCATAGATATCTTACGGTGCTACGAGTGTTGAGTTACAGAATAATCGGTATTACAGCAATTTATTCAGTAACGTCCCATCAACTGATTCATTCAACTTTGCCCGTCTGGCTGTTATGAAGCATTTTGGATGGAAGAGAGTGGCTATATTACAGGGATATGATGATAAGCTGTACTCTTCGGTAAGACGATTAACTTACTTCTCAGGTAAAGATAAGTTTCAATAAATGTCATTCCTTTGTGGAAACACTGCTTTATAAATAGCATTCGCGTTGCTGTAGTGGTCATTGTCTCTCCTCGCCCTCTTTGCCCTCCTCGCCCTTCTTCGTTCTTTTCACCCACCCCGTCCACTTCACTCTCCCGCCCTCTTCGCTTATCTTGCCCTCCTTGTCCTTTTTGCCTTTCTTGCCCTCTTCGCCTTCCTCTCCATCCTCGCCTTCCTCACCTTCGTTTTGCTCCTCGCTCTCATCGCCCTCCTTCCGCTCCTCGTTCTCTTCATTCTCCTTGGCTTCCTCGCGCTACTCGTTGCCTTCCGGCTTCCGTGCCCTCATCCCCTCATAGCCCTCCTTGTTCTCATAGCCCTCCTTGTTCTCATAGCCCTCCTTGTCCTCTTCGCACTTCTCTCCGTGATCGCCTTCCTTGCCCTCTTCGCTATCCTCGCCCTCATTGCCCTCCTAATCTTGTATTACCAGTTTTGGCTTATTGTCACTTCCACAGGCAGTGAAAAACTTTCAAGATCAAATGAACTGGTTTGCGCCAGAAAGCTCAATCATCGCTTTGGAAGGATATCAAAATGGCTTACCAGAAAGAGGTCACCCAAGAGCAGAGCTGGAGAGATTACAGTAAAAATTATGTTTATAAATTCAATTTTAGTTTCGATTTTTCATGTTTTGATGACTATAACTGGTCAATTTACAAGGTAAGATCTAAAATATGATTGCAAAGAGCCGAATGGAGAAACTTATTCACTCTTTTTGTATTAAAATATACACCTATTTGCAGGTCAATGGTGTTTTCGGCAATAAATATTTGATTTGAAAGCGATATGCTTTTAATGAGAGAGTAGGTTTTCAAAATGTACTTATCGGGATACCGACAAAACCACCACGTGACAAAAGACCTCTGCCAAAATCCCCACTGACAATACCTCCGGTGACGATATCCAGGCAACAAAAACCTCAAATTACTCAATTCAGACAACCCTCCAAATTCGTGTCTATAAATTTTTTAATTATCAAAACCGACTTTTTATCGATTTAAAATAATTGGTATAGACAAAATGGAAATAGTGTTAAATTTGAGAGTGAAGAAAATATTTTAAAAAGTTACTGTTCGTGTGCATAAATGGTTTTTCTTCATTGAATCATTGCTCATTGACATGTCAAATCTTGAGCAAACTGCGAGCAAATCTTGCTATGAAAAAACTTAACTCAGTTTTCCTATCTTTGCACTCGAGATTAAAATGTGACGATTGTGTTTGAATTCACTAACGTGCCCGGGATAATGTCATTTGGAGGTTTTGTCATGGTTTTGCACATATATTCTTATCTATGTTTAGAAACTTGATGCTCGAATTATAATTGGAGAATTTTCTATATATCGTGCTGCTGAGGTGTTCTGTGAGGTTTGTACATGATTGATTAACCATTTCATTCATGATTTTTTCAGCGCTTTCTACGATTTCTTCAGTATCTAATAGTTAGCTTTATGTCACAGCTGCTGTCGTGGGAAATACTTTCCCCGCTTGTGATGTCATACACTTATTTCATTCACATATAATACAAACAAATTAAAATATCTCGAGAACGAAACTCTCTGATTGGTGCCTGTTATGCATATGAAAATTTTGAAGGTGTTTTATATATAGACCATTTCCCGCAGGCTTACCAACTTGGAATGTATGGACCAAAATATGTCTGGTTTTTGGCTGCTAGCTCCTCAGGAGCTTGGATTTTTACACCTGAGACGTTTTCAAGGCAACATAAGAACCTCGGATGTGATCACAGCCAGGTAGTAGAGGCAGCTGAGAGCTTCATAACTATTACCAACGTTGATGTTCGACAAGATAACAAAACAACAGTTTCTGGATTGGTGAGTAGTTTCTTTGTACTTCCAAAGTGTTATAGACAAAATTTACACTTCTTTTATGATTGCATTGTGAAAGATTCAAAATAACGAAGCGAGATATTTTGCCAATTCGATATTAGCTTGCTTCGTTTTGTAGATATCATGATGATGTCACATTGCACAATAATTATTTAGCTAAACAAAGTTTGCCAACATATTAGTAGGGGATTTTGTATTAACCATTTTTCTTGTGTTCCAGACTGGCAGCGCTTATTTGGCAGAAGTACGTAAAAGAAATAACCAAACACTACCTCGCACTAGTTATGCGTTCGACAGTATCTGGGCTGCTGCGTTGATGTTAAATGAGACTTCAAATGAAACTCGTCCAGAGGATTTCGTATTAAGTAGTGACATATTTTCTAACGAGTATCAAGCCTTGCTGCAGGACAAAGAATTTGAAGGAGTCTCCGTAAGTCTATTTATTGAATCACAAGCTTGCTTAGATATATTTATCACACAATATTACTAATAAAAAAATTTCGAAAATGTGGTCAAGGAGTTTACTAGAAACAACAAACCCTTTGCTAAAGGTTATACATTATAGATTTAGGCTAATGATAATAAAATAAAAAGACAACAGAAAAAATATATAATGATAAAAGCTTCATTCATTTTCTCAATACTGAAATGTAGTATAATAAATCATGATTTGAAAAGCCATAATTTGATTTGAAAATCATGATTTGAAAAGAAATAATCATGACTAATTTATGTAGCCTCTTGAGTTTTCATGTCCGAAGAAATTTATTTATTTCAACCTACATGCAGAAATATCCTGTATTAACTAAGCACTCTCTCAAATACGCTCCGATCCCCAATAATGCCGTTTTTCAAATGGAAGAAATTTATTAAACCATCTCTCTTTTAAACCCTATTTCATCTTTCACAACAATAAAATATACTTTTTTATTAATTGGGGTATTATATAGTGCTTGTCTTTTCGAAAAAATCTATTGTTAAATTGGCCAGATAAATAAAAGTAACCAAATTTTACGAAATTTCATTCTTTTGTTGCTTTACGATAAACAGAAAAGTTTTAAATTTCTCAGTGACTTTAATATATAGATCTATTTCTTTCAATCTGAAAAATAACCCATCGTCGGAAAGCTGAAGGGCTTCGGCTAATAAGTTAAGGTTAAGCCTCTTTACGCATGATTCTTTTCTTCTCTTCTCTTCTCTCTCTTAGTAAACAAGCACAAATAACTATGAATGACAAGATTTCGGAAAAGGAAGCCACTTTTCAAACTTGAATAGAAAGCACAGTACCCAATATTTTAGGCAAGGACTCATTTACTGTTCATCGCATATTTTTTATCTTTTAGGGTCCACATAAATTCTTTGATCGTGAAAGAATGGGAACTGTTGTGATCAGTCAAATGAGGGTGAAAAATGGCACTGGTGAGTGCGGAAGGATTTGCCAATAAATAATGACACACAAGATAACTTCAATTGCCTTACCTATTACCTGGATTTCTAAAAAGAAGAAGCAACTGGAAAACAGATAGAATATCTAAGAGATATAATTTTACCTTTTTAACCTATAATATTCCATGAACCTTTTTAACCTTTAATATTCCTAGTCTGCAGGTTGTGATTTTAGTCTGGTACTCGCGGATTAATATTTCAAATGTGAGTTTTTGGAGCTTTTCTAAAAAGGATATAACATGGTAATGTCTTTTTGTTTTCCTTTTAAGCTCAACTTGTTCAAATTGGAAGTCACGATGCTGCCAGCGAAGAATTAACCTTAAATGAGGAGGAAGTAAAGAAAATGTGGAAAGGTAAAGAGAAAAGAATGATTGGAAATTCAGTTTTATACTGGACATACATATGCATGTATGCCAAATTTTACAACAAACTAATTGTAATAGTGAAGGATTTTGTGGCAATAGACTCTGGAAATATTGTGTAATTTCAGATGGCAAAGTTCCAGTTGATGAGACAACCAAAGAACGTAAAATTTTGACATATTCCCTTGTACAGTTGATCATTGTCGGTGTTTTGGCTGTTCTTGGTATGATTTATTCTCTGGGTTTTCTTTATTTTAATATCAGGAAAAGAAATCACAAGTAAGTTCATTCATCCCTACAATTTTCGAAAAAGATGGAGAAAATTTTGGACAAATGTCTAGCTTTTGTAGAAATATGTCAATTAATGTGAAATAACAAATCTGACTTATATAAAGTAAGATCTGAAGAGTTTGCAATTTTTGAACAAATACTCGTGTACGACCCGACCAAATACGTGTTGATGCTATGGCAACAATGACACTTTAATATGGCAGATATTTTGGGTTTAGAGCAATTTAACTAGAATAGCGTCGGTGATATCTATTTCATAAAATGCTTTCTTCAGTACGTATATTGAATTACTTTAACGATTTAGAAATCCTGTCATGCCAAACATTTTCAAAATAGGAAAATGTGATGGATCTTTAATAATTTTTTGGCATGATAGATTTGCTAGAATAATTCGGTACACTAATACTGTAATAGAAATCATTTTTTGAAAGGAAATATGGAGTCAATGGGGTTTCTTAAGTTACTTTAAACCCAAAATATGCGCCATATTGAAACATCATAGGAACAGCGCTTACCAGCTACGAGTATTCTAACTGTTTAGATATTACTTCATATCAGATATTACTACTATCAAGTCAGATCGTTTTGTTTTCCAACAAATAATATTTGCCCAAAAATTCTTATCTAAATTGCAAATCATCCCGGTTTACAAAATATTGTCGGGAGCCACCTTAAAAGATTCATAAATAGTACGATTATATTATTGTTTATGTATATGATTATAGAAGTATTTACCATTGCAAAATTTTTGTGCACAAGCCTTTTGAAAACACATTTTTAAAATCTTGCAAACAATAATTCCCCCCAAAACAAGCTTCTTGAATAGAAAATCCTTGGTGCAAGCGCCCATCAAAAATGCTCGCGAACGAATGAAGGAGCAGGACTTCGGTAGTTTGATAATTTTACATTTTTTTTTGCTAGAGTGGTTCGAATGTCGTCTCCAATGATCAACAATGTCGTTCTACTTGGGTGTTTCTTTTGTTATGCGTTTGTTTTGTTGTTGGGAATTGATTCAAGATTGGTTGATGATTACGTATTTGGAATTATATGCAATGTAAGTCAGAATAGTTAATTGGTATCATTTACATGACGAAATAACTAATTCTAATTGGCTTTGAGGAGTACACATATTCACTGTTGTGAAATGAAAAAGCCAATAGAATGGAACTTAGAACGAATTTGAGTAAACGGTGGTACAACTGGATTTTATAACTTTCCTGTTTTACTACAATTTCTAATAAGACGTAAATAAAATGAAATTTCGTCACGAATATTTGAAAATAAACGCAGTGCATATCAAAAAGATTTTGTTTGTTTGTTTGTTTGTTTGTTTGCTTGCTTGCTTGCTTGTTTGTTTTTGTGTGTGTGTGAGTAGTAGTGTAGGTGGTTTTCGAGCCTTATTTTTAGGGGGCCGCAGGGGGCCACACTAATTAGTATGCAATGGGGCCGCAAACATTAGCATATAGGGCGCCGCACTAATTAACATTAGCATATGGGACATTAGCATATCGGCGGCCGCACTAATTATTACCTCGAGCCTTATTTTTAGGGGGCCGCAGGGGGTCACACTAATTAGTATGCAAGGGGGCCGCAAACATTAGCATATAGGGGGCCGCACTAATTAACATTAGCATATGGGACATTAGCATATAGGGGGCCGCACTAATTATCACCTTTGAGGCGCCGCAACTCATCATTAACATAAACATCATTAATTATACAACTCGGTCCTACTCCTTTGGGATCTCTAAAACCCTCATGCAATGACGTCACGGAACAAGGCCAGGCGAGTTTGGGCAATATATAACTCGTATCTAGTGAAGTATTTCTTTCTGAGTCGACCAATACTAATAAGTTTACAAAGTTTTCAAGCGTATATTTAGTAAAGTCTATACAAGCGAGAATTACAACCATTAAAGCGTTAGAAACATAAATATTTTGATGCATTTGTTGCTAATGTAAACTAAAGACACAATAGCTAAACTCATTAAGGGATTAAGTCAAAAGGTTTGTTTGGGCGAAACAATCATCACAATAGCTAAGCGTCGTGTTCCAAACACAGTCCGTTTCGACATATTCTCGTATCTAATATCACCTTATACGAAACGGCTTAGACAACTAATATAGCGACGCTTAACCTAGTAAAATATTATTGCCTTATGCGAAATAATAACAAGAAGAAATATAGCTTTCTAAAACGAGAAGATCTTAAAGTTTAATCGACATAGCTAAGGTCTTACAAATATATGTTTGCCAAGCGAATGTTAAAGGGATTTAAACAAAGTTTCAAGCGTTTTAGATGTAGCAGAGGAGCAGTGATTTTTAAGCGAGATTTACGAGTATATACAAACATTGTATGCAAACACAATTCTATGCGTTTATAAGTCATTTGTAAATCTTTAACGACGATTTGAATAAATTGAGAATATATAATTATAGGACGGGAAAATATTGTACAATGTACACACACAGAATTCATTTTAAAACACATTTATTGCTTAAATACAGCGTTAGTAAGGTCTGCTCCTAAGAGCATATCGTTTAGGTATCTTTAAAGAGTTCATATTCTTGTCTGTCTTCGGGTGATAATCTTGCAATATCCTCAGCTTTCATAGGAATATATTTTGGTCTCTCGTGAAGCAGTCTTTTTTCGTAACCTTCTCGTTGCTCTGGAGTCATCATTGCTAAATCTTTAGGTCTCCAATCAGCCGAGTCTACCCAATTGTGGAAAAAGTTGTGTTTGAGTTTGGGTCGTTCTCCTTGTGTTGGTGGTGGTGTGAGAAAGCTAGGTTTAGGAGTAGCAGGCACAGGTTGTGTCATCTCGATAGATCTAGGAGTGGTTAGTTGTGTTATCTCCATAGGTTCAGGAGCGGTTGGTGGTTCAACGATATCTGGGGTTACAACAATTGGAGGATGATGGACTGGAATATCCATCTTGTTTTTAAAAGTTAGAAATCGATTTAGTTGGTCAGAATACAGCTTGCTTTTTTCAACCGCGGTAAGCTGTGGTGCTTTAATGATCTCTTGCATTCGCTGCTCGGTAGGACTGTTTCCGTACATATTCGACTAAGGCCTCGCCTGGCAATACATTTGTTTTGAGTCGTTGTTGATCATCCGTTGTAGGTTTTAAATCCAACATCAAATACCCATGAGGGCGGCTCGTAGCTTCTTCATAACTCCTCATAAACTCTCGCACTCTGCCAGGATGAACCTGTCTTGCAAGCATAGAGATTTGTTGCTTATCTCTTGGTGACTTAAACAACACGATATAATGAGCGTTGAGACTAATATTTCTCATTTCTTTACCTTGATGAAATATATTTTGGACAATGTAGATGACGGACAAATTTCTGTGATGACTCCCTTTTGTGAAAAGATCAGCTATACGTTTGTCCTTGCCAGATTGTGCCATGAGATCATCTAGTACGATCAAATTGCGTTGAGAAACATCTAGGTAATCTGCTTTGTCAATATCTTCCGGTATTCCTTCATTGAATTCTATTCCAGGCATTGTTCTCATCATATCAAAATAGGATGGCTGCCATTGACCATAGCACCAGGAGGTGGACTTATGGTTTTCTGGGCATTCTCCAATAGACTTTTCACCCATACAGTCTTGCCACTCTGTGTACATCCTGCTACGATACAAGTAAAGGGGTGTTGCAGAACTGTAGATCCATTAACCGTAAAGTATTGTTGTCCAAGATTACGATTTTTATTCGCATGAATAGTCTTCTTGTGGCGAAGACGATTACTTGTATTTACAAACGATTTGCCGCAAACGCCGCACTCATAGGACATGTTTACTCTTCAAGAACCACAGTAAAATGATTTGAAACAAGGGCGATGAGATATATTTATACCAGTGACAATACATATAGTCCATGACTATGACTATAGTCCATGACTATGACTATGACTATGACTATGACTATGACTATAGACTATGACTATGACTATGACTATAGACTATGACTATGACTATGACTATGACTATGACTATGACTATGACTATGACTATGACTATGACTATGACTATGACTATGACTATGACTATTGACTATTGACTATGACTATTGACTATGGACTATGGACTATGGACTATGGACTATGGACTATGGACTATGGACTATGGACTATGGACTATGGACTATTGACTATTGACTATTGACTATTGACTATTGACTATTGACTATTGACTATTGACTATTGACTATTGACTATTGACTATTGACTATTGACTATTGACTATTGACTATTGACTATTGACTATTGACTATTGACTATTGACTATTGACTATTGACAATTGACTATTGACTATTGTCTATTGACTATTGACTTTGACTATTGACTATTGACTATTATTATTGACTATTGACTCATTGACTATTGACTATTGACTATTGACTATTGACTATTGACTATTGACTATTGACTATTGACTATTGACTATTGACTATTGACTATTGACTATTGACTATTGACTATTGACTATTGACTATTGACTATTGACTATTGACTATTGACTATTGACTATTGACTATTGGCTATTGGCTATTGGCTATTGGCTATGGCTATGGCTATGGCTATGGCTATGGCTATGGCTATGGCTATGGCTATGGCTATGGCTATGGCTATGGCTATGGCTATGGCTATGGCTATGGCTATGGCTATGGCTATACATATAGTCCATGACTATGACTATAGTCCATGACTATGACTATGACTATGACTATAGACTATGACTATGACTATGACTATGACTATGACTATGACTATGACTATTGACTATTGACTATGACTATGGACTATGGACTATGGACTATGGACTATGGACTATGGACTATGGACTATGGACTATGGACTATTGACTATTGACTATGGACTATGGACTATTGACTATTGACTATTGACTATTGACTATTGACTATTGACTATTGACTATTGACTATTGACTATTGACTATTGACTATTGACTATTGACTATTGACTATTGACTATTGACGAAATCCTTCATTCCATTCTCACATCTACGGACATTTTGACGTGGAATACAAAAGGAGAAATCGTCTACATAGGACAGGATATACGTGGAACTGATATTGTAAACATTCTAAAATATTGCACGAGGCCTTTTCATCCATATATTCCAGAGCCTTATGGATTGAGTATATTTCTCAAATGTCTTGCGGCATTGGAAATTGATAAAAGTCTTATCACCAACGGGCGGGTCCTCGCAATGCTAGCACGGATGGAGTCACGGCAAGATGAAGATGCGTCTGAAGATACAAAATGTAACAATTGTGAAAATTTTTTACAGATATGTCAATTGGGTACATGCCCTATCTGTACATGGACAGAATTTTATTCGAGTTTTACCGGATGTCACTGTATGATTTGTGATTGTACTCTTTACAAAGATGACTCACACATACGATTGCGTGTTGTTCACATTGTTATTGTGATGAAATATTAGATGTCCGTACAAATAGAAGTCACTTTTCTGATCCAAATAAAATACAAAGGTGAAGTATTCTCCCTTCAGTTGAACATTGGAAGCCGACCAAGACACATAAAAAGATGAAGGGTGTACTTATCCCCGACGTAAGGCTACTAACTGAACATTACACAAGAAATCAACGTGGTGGTAGTATTGAAGGATTTCATGGAGCAAGAATGCAGAGGGGATATGGGATCGGGGGTATTTTCAGAAGCCTTGCTAGATTTGCAATACCTTTATTCAAACAAGGCGCACAAGTAGTGGGAAAGAGAGCGTTACAAGCAGCAACGGAAGTTGGTCAAGATGTACTCAATGGGAAAAATGTATCAAAATCAATAAAGTCTCGTGGACGGGAAGTTGTCAAAGACTTTGCTGAACAGGGAGCAAAGACGCTACAACGACAATCAGGCCGAGGAAATAAGAGACGAAAAAATTCACGCAGTAATATACCATCCACCAAAAGGAAAAGACTGTGTTTCAATATAGACGATGAGGATAGAAAACCAACAAGGTGGATAAGGGATCATGAAAGTAGCGACGAAAATGACTCGGACAGTGAATATTCTCAAGATGACATTTAAGACACGCTGTAAAAGAAATTTTAATCAATAAATGTGTTTTAAAAATGAATTCTGTGTGTGTACATTGTACAATATTTCCCCGTCCTATAATTATATATTCTCAATTTATTCAAATCGTCGTTAACGATTTGCAAATGACTTACAAACCGCATAGAATTGTGTTTGCATACAATGTTTGTATATACTCGTAAATCTCGCTTAAAAATCACTGCTCCTATGCTACATCTAAAACGCTTGAAACTTTGTTTAAATCCCTTTAACATTCGCTTGGCAAACATATATTTGTAAGACCTTAGCTATGTCGATTAAACTTTAAGATCTTCTCGTTTTAGAAAGCTATATTTCTACTTGTTATTACTTCGCATAAGGCAATAATATTTTACTAGGTTAAGCGTCGCTATATTAGTTGTCTAAGCCGTTTCGTATAAGGTGATATTAGATACGAGAATATGTCGAAACGGACTGTGTTTGGAACGCGACGCTTAGCTATTGTGATGATTGTTTCGCCCAAACAAGCCTTTTGCCTTAATCCCTTAATGAGTTAAGCTATTGTGTCTTTAGTTTACATTAGCAACAAATGCATCAAAATATTTATGTTTCTAACGCCTTAATGTTTGTAAATCTCGCTTGTATAGGCTTTACTAAATATACGCTTGAAACTTTGTAAACTTATTAGTATTGGTCGACTCAGAAAGAAATACTTAACTAGATACGAGTTATATATTGCCTAAACTCGCCTGGCCTTGTTCCGTGACGTCATTGCATGAGGGTTTTAGAGATCCCAAAGGAGTAGGACCGAGTTGTATAATTAATGATGTTTATGTTAATGATGAGTTGCGGCGCCCCAAAGGTAATAATTAGTGCGGCCCCCTATATGCTAATGTCCCATATGCTAATGTTAATTAGTGCGGCCCCCTATATGCTAATGTTTGCGGCCCCCTTGCATACTAATTAGTGTGGCCCCCTGCGGCCCCCTAAAAATAAGGCTCGAAAACCACCTACACTACTACTTGTGTGTGTGTTTGTTTGTTTGTTATAATGTAAGAAACAACGTATTTTAGAAAACATAAGTAAGACAAATTGATAATATATAATTGTCATACCACCAAACATGCCATAATCGTGTACTATGGAGTACAGTACATTAAATTTTCAGCTGGCAGTGACCAATATTAACATTTATTAATATTTCTAGGTTCGTCTATATGTTTTGGCAATCGCATTCTCTATGGCCTTTGGAGCTTTGTTCAGCAAAACATGGCGGGTACACAAAATATTTACAGCTCAACGTGCTATAAAAAGAAAGGTAAGAATCGTACATTTAACAATTTGAGATATAATTTTTATGCTAACCGCGAGGAAATTACAAAAGAGTCAAAATGCTTGAATACCAGCTTCAACGTAGTAAGACTAAAATTTAATACCAGCCGATAGTTTTAAAGTGCTACTGAAACGAAATATTCTATCCCTTTTTTATTTGCTTAGTAAACTATTCAGCCTATATGACCATCGTACCAACGTTGACATGGACAGAAATGGAGGACATTGCTACTGAGCATGCCTTCCCCCTGCTCGTTAAGGTAGTAGTACCAATCACTTGGGAATGTCTCAAATCAACCAAAGTCTTCTTTTTGACACAAAGTGTATCCTCTGTGTTCAGATTCAATACCTCTATTTGCTGTGATATAACGCCAATCGATCGATATTTATTAATACAGCTGCCATTGACTTTCCCTTTAAGAATCCTTGCACACCATTTAAGAAATCACAGCTTGCAATTTCGAGTCTAATTGATGCAGGTTTCGGTGGTGTCAGGTAGCTGTTACCAAACAAGTAAAATACTAGAAAAATATTTTACAAACAGGTGATGGCATTTAATTGTTGTCCTTAATATTCACCATTAAACTACTTATAATAAATAGTAATGATAAAACACTCAAGTTTTGTCAACGTCTCCTTAGTCCTTAGTTACGATCTAATTAGACTTAGAATAATATCCCAAAAAACCGAAAGTACTTACCTCAAAAGCTTTGGTGTTAAATTTTGAGATGGCTCCCACAAGCAGTATTGGAAGGGCCATCCCTTCCACTTAAGCGAATATTCATGACCCTGTTCAAATAAAAGGATGAAAATATACTTTATAATGTTCAGCTTATAAATATTACTTAATACTAGCCTTGTTTGCTATCTGTCTATGAGTATATATAAACACTGTTTACAGTATACCAAAATGAAAATATAATTTAAACGCTCAGTACTTACGTGTCGTATATTTCTGCGTGTTATAACCATCTCCACTTCGTAAAATCTGCCGCGCTTTCTTCTCGGTACGCTATCATAAACGGGCGCATGTCCGATATTTCTGGCCATGGTAGAAGTTGATTAATTTTGAATCCGAACTTCGTTATCAGATGCGAACTTTTACAGCCGCCATGTTTATCTCTGTGACGTAGGAACGAGTACCGAGTCAAGAAAGTACTTGCTGCCGCAGGCAGCACTCCTAATTTTGACATGCTAAGGTTTCTCCAGAGTTCACTCGACCCAGTCTTTCGGGCCGATTTATGTATTGTCGAGATTTCGATCTCGCGTCTGTCCATATTTAAGATGTCGTAATTCCGGGGGGGCACCGGGGAAGTAGAGAAAAATATTGAATTGCGTGCGTATAATTTGCATGCTTTTTATTCTGGATCTGACTTGATGCAAAATATACGAACACTTCCCGAAGAAACCAGGTAAGTATGGCTTTATTTCTTTCTGCTAATATCCATCAAGGCGATGAACTATTTAGCGTTCATTCTAGAGGCAAGCAATGTGCTTTTATGAGTTTATCGGCGCTTCTTACAGCCCAAAATATCCCATTGCCCGCATGGTCGTTTACAACATTTAATAGTGTCTTAATACGAGGAGACAAGATGTACTTAAGAGCTCTGAATAGTGGCGGTTGACTGTTGTGTAAAACTACCTGAAAAATACAATGAGAACTTCGACGTTTCGAGCGAAGGCCCTTCGTCTGGAAGTTAGTAGAACGAAGGGCCTTCGCTCGAAACGTCGAAGTTCTCATTGTATTTTTCAGGTAGTTTTACACAACAGTCAACCGCCGTATTTGCTATACTCTACCCACATTGGCACCGCACACTCTGAATAATGGCCTATTAGTCCTAGACCCTGGTGTAGAATTTTTGTCTATAGATAACTTACCAACAATTGTCACTGTTAATAATTCATGTACGAATACATGTAGTACGATGACAAATAGTGGTATAAATCTACCCGTGGAGGTAGCTCAAAATATAAACAATCTACCCGTGGAGGTAGCTCAAAATATAAACAATCTACCCGTGGACACAGAATACACACTACACCAGAAATTTTTCATGGGTACAAAGTGCCGTGTGCACCCCGGGATGGCGTCATATGACTCAATTTCTACGCCATGTTTACGTGCTGACGTGAAAATACGCCATCAAGATGGGTACAAAGTGCCGTGTGCACCCCAGGATGGCCCATCCTGGGGTGCACACGGCACTTTGTACCCATTTTGATGGCGTATTTTCACGTCAGCACGTAAAAAATTTCGGACGTTTTTCCCATGCCAAAACACATTGTAGCTCAAAATATAAATAGTGATCTACCCATTGTGGTGGAGCTCATTGAGGCACAAAATATAAACATTGATCTACCCATTGTGTTAGAAGAACAAATTGGCAAAAATGAAAACCAAATTTGGTTTATGACTTATGGAAAGGGCTTGTTGTAACTGATCGGGAAATTGAATTTCCTTACTATGATATTCATACAGCACTTTTTAATATTTTCTTGAATGACAGTCATGCTATTTTAATATTAGAGGGCTATATGATGGCCTTAATAAAGCAAATGAATGATTTCTTTCTCTTTGACTCGCATGCCCGACACTCTAGTGGCATGCCTGATCCTAATGGCACTGCTGTTCTCATGAAGTTTATTAATATTCTAGAGTTGGAGCAATATTTGTATTCTCTGTCAATAGAACTACATACTAACTCTTTTGAAATTGTACCTGGGATGATCGATAGGCGCAAGTAGCTCAAATTACTAATATCCCTCAACATCCCTCATGCCTATAAAATTATTGCGAGCGCAGCCACAATTCTAGCCCTCCGGTGGTGTGAAGTACTTCATATAAATTAAAGATTATTTCTGTTCTTTCTCGTACAGTATATTTACTCATGCACTAATGGTTAACTATGATCACAATGCTATGATTTACTGTTCACAGACATAAACCTTTGTGGCTTTGTTGGGCCCCTGTGTTGTTATATGACTGTCTTTTCCCCGTAACTTCCAGCTAAATCTTTTTCCCCGTTAGGAAAAAATTCCAGGAAATTTTTTCATTAGATTTTTTTACGCCGAAATTTTTGTCTACATTTATACAGTGATAATATATACGTTGCCAAAATTTGTTATTGCGCCACGCGAACATAACATAATTATTTAGTACGTTTAATACTACAAAACATGCTTAGGCAGCACTTTCCTTGCGATAGTAACTACTAGTATGATACTCTATATAAGACTATATAGCATTGGAGTTTTTTCTAGGTCAGTTTCTCGCTATTTAAGCTTATTTTCTGTCCGAATACTAAATATTTTTTGGAACTAACACACAATCAACACCCAACAGTTTTTGCGGCGATGGTTTGTAGAGAAAACAGTCGGATAATAATACGATAAAGCACGCGGTTGAAGATCACAACCGCCTGTTCAGAGACGCATGGTTGGAGTCGGCATGGCAAAAATTTAGCCAAAACTTATTACCCAGCTATACCGGCCGTACGGTGATGAATCGCTTACCAAACAAGGCCAAACAGCTGAGAAAATAGATTTTGAAACCTTCTTTTGACCATGATCGACTTTAGTGATATAATTGTAAAGCAACAGAGCCTCAAATAATACTATATTAAAACATTAGTAAGTACAGTCTGGAGGGTAAGTAATATTATATTGAACTGCTTATATTTTGAGGTGGCAGTGTATTCATATTTTTTATTTTATTATACCTGTGCAAGTCATCTCAGTGAACATTTCAAATAGGTAATGACATGTATATACTGAATATATTTACATGTTTTGCTTAGGACATTCCGACATTGTAGCAATGTAAGGGTTTATATCACAGGTTTATATACTGTATACATAATTAGCAATGCGATACTGCTGTTTTATAATACTCAGATCAATGGCACTGTTTATATGTGAATGTGTTTCTAAACCAGGTCTTAGATGGTCTTCCGTACTGGCTATGGAAAGAGTTTTATCAATATTTAGCTCCAGTTATAACGAAGTTCTTCAATCTTTCATTGGAACATCGTTTTTAAGCAAGAGATTTCATTGGAGCTTAAGTCGGTGATTAAACGAGACAATTTGCATATAAAGAAGGTACACGACGGATGCTCTTATTATGTGTCTGCATAACTGGTTCAAGTGGTTAGATGAAGAAGCCGATCACGTTCGAGTGACATTGTTTGACTTCAAGAAAGCCTTTGATTCCGTCCCACACGACATTGTCTGTGAGAAACTAAAAACAGTCAATATTAACCCATATATCATCAATTAGATCATAAGTTTTCTGTCTAACAGAAGACAAAGAGTTGTAGTCAATGGAATAGAAACGAGCTACGTTGACATTAACAACGGTTTACCGCAAAGTACGGTACTTGGCCCATTTTTTTTCTCATTAATGATTAATGATATAACAGTTAAGGATTCGCGTAACAATCTCTTAGTCAAATTCGCGGATGATATGACTGTTAGCGCACCGGTTAAATTAAATTGTGATTCTGCAGCTGCTGAGGTAAAGAGCATTGAGGACTGGTCAAAAATAAACAGAATGTCTCTAAACCTATCAAAAACGTGGGAAATGATCGTGAGTGGCAGAACCGCAAAACAACCTCCACCCCCGATTGCACGTTTAGAACGAAAAACGTGGTTGAAATTAGTTGGTGTTTTATTTCAAGATGAACCCTGTTATTGGGATATGCACGTTGATAATTTGCTAGCTAAAGCTGGTAGTCGCATGTACATTTTAAGAATATGCCGATATTATGGATACTCGATGGAGTAACTGACGAAATTGTTTGATTCGCTGATCATGTCACTCTTTTTTTATGGAATTGAAGCCAGTATGGGGTTCTGTTCTAGGGATAAAATATCTAGACAGAATTGATAAATTTTTTAAAAGGACTCACAGATTTGGATACACTACAAAAATCATCAAAATATCAAGTGTAATCGAAGAAAGAGACAAATGCCTATTTGATAAGATAAGGAAAGATCCAGAACCTATTTTATACGAGTTACTTCCAGCTAAGAAGCAGCGACTATTGCGGGAAAGAGAACACGAATTCATCTTGCCAAAAATAAGGACGGAAAGATTCAAACGATCGTTTTTAAATAGATGTCTTTTTGACTATTTTAACAAGTAAAGTTAGCAAATTTTTAACTTCATATAAAGACTATTTTAACTAGTAAAGTTAGTAAATTTTTAACTTCATATAAAGCAAGTTATTCTAACTAGTATAGTAATAAGTAGTAATACCTTTCAAGTATACCTGTCAAATAAGTTTAATTTAATATCTAGTCATCTTTTGTAAAGTTACACGTCTGTTGTACCTATTTTTTGCGTTTAACGTTATTTTGGAGATTTGATTCGAAACCAACAGTTAGTTCAACAATATAGAGACATCCACTTGATGTTGATAGAAGCAATTCTGGACGGTAGGTGTCACCAGTGATGATGGATGGGCTTTTGTAACCTGGAAGATCAACATAAAGACATGAGCCGCTGACGGTCAGTAGGTTCGTCGCAAGGAAGTTTAAAATAGAGTCATGCCTCCACGTGAATCGTTCCAGATACGACTGGCAACCCGCTACCACGTGTAAAAGTGTTTCAGGGGCTAGGCAATGGGAACAGTCTGACGTTGGTAATATACCCCATCTTGCAAGGTTTTGGCGCGTTGGAAGAGAGCTATTTATGTATCGTACGGTAAAATTAAATATATTTTTCGGCGGATTTGATTGGGATGCACACCACATTTTCGTCAGCTGTGAAAGAGAGAACTTTGTAATATTAGTAAAGAAAGAGCCTTGACAGGTTAAACGATTGCGAAGTCTATCCTTTTGTCCGGAGAGAAAGTCCTTAAGAACTTGTTTGGTGGAGTTATAGACATCATACTGAATATTTTTGTTGTTGCTAGTTGACTTCCAAAGTTGATTGATTTCGTGGTTTGGAGATGTTTTAAGAGCTGTGCGGAGAACGGTTTGGCATTGGATGAATTTGGTGGATGGAGGTCATTAGTTCGTCGACAAGAGAGGTTAGTTCAGACTTATGTTGTTCATCAGACATGTTGAAATTAAAGTATCTTCCCAAATATTGAAAACTATCACAAATATTGATCGCTGGAATTAGTTTGTTACTAATGAGGAGTTTCGGTAGATATTGGATTGATTTTGTCAGAGCTTTTTTGACGCCAAAGGTACTACATTTATCAACCCGAATTATCATGTTGGACCATTGACACCAAATAGAGAACCGGTTCAGAAGATGTTGATTTTCCGATTCTTGACTACTTATTACGGCAGCGTCATCAGCAAATTGAAAAACTGGAAGGAGAATCCAAATTGACGATATTTTTCAGCCTTTATATGTTGGATAAAGGTGCATGTTAAAACACATATTGAACAGAAGAGGACTAAGACAATCACCTTGCAGCACGCCACGACCAACTGATATGAAGGGGGTACGGAAATCAGATGTAATTATTGAAGTTTTAAAATCAGTATATAATAATAATAATAATAAAAATAATAATAATAATAATAATAATAATAATAATAGTAATAGTAACCAGTATAAATAGGTAAATTAGTTGACAAAATTTACATACGTTATACTCCTATCTGACTATCCACATTATTTTACAGTTGCGAGAAATGTGTGCCTTCAACTTGTGTCTATGAAATGTGAACTAGGATTGTCTGATGGTAGTAAAACAATGGTCAGGTCATAATGAAACTGAGAAATCGATGCACACAACCTTATTTTGTTATACAGCCCATTTAATTGAAGCTGCAATCTTGCTCAAAAAGCTTGGTGCACCATAAGATAAATTACAAATTGCTAGCACTCACTATACCCTATAAAGTGCATGTGTTACTAGCAATATGGTATAACTATACAGCCAATTTTAAAATCATTAAATTTGCTAAGTGCACCATGTGTTACTGACCAGACAGGGTTGCAGTAACTACAACAAAATGCCATTGATATGCTGCTTTGCATTCAATAGGCAAGCCTAGCTCCACCAAAATTGATTATATTGCACTGTAAATAATAATGTCAATATATGTCAATAATAAATTTACTAACCATCTATTTATCTTCAAATGTGATTTGATTTAGTTATTGAGTGTTGTCGCTTTTTATCAATTTTATTTGCCTGGGAATATTTGAAATATGTTTTATTAAAATGTTGATGTTGTAAGTTAGCAGTGTGCTATACTTAGCAAACTCTTTACTCTCATGCACAACAATTTGGTGACTACATATGTAGTCATAAAAAGTCTAAAGCCTAAAGGTATATTAGCATATAACATAAATATCAAATGTTACCATGCTTGCCATTATCAACATGTTCATGATATGCAGCAGAATTAAAAATAGTTGGATTTACGTTAATTTAATATCCTTTGTATATATTGACTATGTCTATATAATCTATATATCATATAACACTTTTAACACACATTTTAGACAGCATTTAATAATACCAAGTAAAGTTTGCTGTTCATAACTTCATAGGCTTTAAAACTATTGCATCTACACCAAGTGTATACATAAAGATACTCAAGACAAACAAGAGAAGACAAGACAAGTTTATTTAGTACCATGTTTATATACATCAGTTATAGGATATATAAAAAAGAAAACAACTAATTATTTAACAGGAAAGTAGGTACATGCCAACTGTAATACCCAAAGGGCTAAGCTAGACAGTTAGCAAACTAGATTTACAATTAATATTATCAGTCGGTTAATTTAAATTCAATAAATATCGCCAAAGATGAACATTGAACATGACTAGTTCTAGATGAAACATGCTTAGTCAAAATTAGTCGAATTTAGAATACGATTCAAGCAGTAAACTGTTTTTCAATTTTCGTTTAAACTTAGATTTTTGAAGACCTTCAATTCTTCATCAATTGAATTCCAAACATTGGTGCGAACGAATCTGATATTAAATTTACCAAAGTTTGTCCTAACTTTTGGGAGAGAGTAAGATTATCTTGATGCAAGTCTGGTGTTATAGCTATGTTTCTTGCTTACCAATACAAAATAGTCGTCAAATGTTTGAGGGAGATTACCAATGTGATAATCATATATAAACAGAGCATTATGATAAAAAACAATGTCATGAAACTTGAAAAGCTTGAGTTGAATGGAGAGAGGATTGGTATGGTCTTGATAATTAGAAAAAGTTATCAAACGAATAAAGTGTCTCCCCATGCAACTAATGTATATGTCAAATACGGATAAATTAGTTAGTAGTATAAGTTGATAAGGATGTCGATATTGACAAAATTCCAATATTGCGTTTGACTTTTTTTTAGATTTCTGAAACTTGGGCCTGCTAATTCAAATTACTATCAATCATGATGCCCAAATATTTAATGCAGTAATCTTGTTTCAATGGTTTTCCATTCAAAACTAAATGAACACTAGAGGTAATCGTCTTTTGTATGGGATGAAGTATTACGAAACATGTCTTGTACAGTTGTTCGAAGTATGGCTAACAGATTTAATAGATAGATAGATAGATTTTTACTAAAACACTTCGCAGCCAAATGCTGGCGTATTTTTACATGAAATTTTAAAATGATTAAATTTTTAAAATTATTGTTATTACCTATTGTTATAGTTACACTTAATTCTAAGATTAGAGTAAAAACATTGTTCAGGACATCAGGTAAAAAGTTAGGTAATTAATTTGCGAGATGAGGCGACGATGAAACTAGTTAGAACTTAGAAAACGGTTGGTATTACATTTGAGCATTTCGAATTTCCTTTCATTCCTTAAATCGTAAGTAAGATGGCAACAAAGGTCGTAGCACGTGATTGTCATCAGCGGTTATTGTCTGGAATAGTTTAGTGCATATGTTTTCGAGGTGGACAGACAAAGTTTTAACACAACAGGTACTTAATGCGTCTTTATACTTCATATTTGGGTAGATGATTCTCATAGGCGTACGGGCACAACTTTCTTTGGGGGGGCAGCCAAAGTTTTGCCCGAATTGATATAACTTTGTCCAATTGCCCGAATTTCGATAACAACATCTTCATAACAATAATAACCAATTTTATTTCTATTTAACACATAAAGTATCTTTTTTGGGTGTCGACGGGGGGGGGGCTTAAAAAAAAATTTTCCGGACAATCTTACCATTACAATTCAGTTTTTAGGTCCAAAACTCGGATTTTTATGATTAAAATCACAAATTTTTCAACAACACGCAAACGATGTCAATAAAAATGACTTTAAATTATAAAATTATGTTTTTTGGTTTAAATACAAACTAAATAAATCTATTTTGCCCGAATATTCCTTAACCATTTGCCCGAATTACTTCAATCTACAAATTTTTGGGGGGGCAGGTGCCCCCCCTGCCCCCACGTGCCGTACGCCTATGATGATTCTCATTCCTCTTTTCTGTAAACTTTAATTTCCAAATCAGAGCTTAGTAGATCACGGCAATACCGTAGTCGACAACAGATCTAATACATGTTACGTAGAATAAAACCAGATCATTCGGCGGAATATTGGCCCGTTTGAGTTGGATCAAGTAATAAATTCGTTTAGACACTTTTTTAACAAAATCATCTATACGTGAATTCCACGTTAAATTACTATTAAGTGTTATGGCCAGGAGTTTCGCAGACTCTACAACTCTTGCACATTTACCTTGAATAGTTACCGGGGTGAAATCACGAGGGACTCTTGAAAAGGAGATACGAAGCTCTTTGCATTTGTCTTGGTTTAATTTCGATTATTTTGTTATTTAAAGACCATTGCGACATTTCATCAGCAAATAGTTGGGCTCTACTCGGTTGTTTTTTATCGATTACTGCGGATGCTGTAGTATCGTCTACGTATTTGAATATTTCCACAAGTTGGCGTTGCTTATAGACAAGTCGTTTATCATAATTAAGAATAGCCAGGGCCTTAGTTTTGTGCCCTGGGGTACGCCCGAAGGAACGTTGCCCCATTCAGAAAAACACCCTTGAGGAAGTTTTACTCTTTGCAATCTGTCACTTAGAAAGTCAATAATCCAATTAACAACGCTTCGAGGAAAATCCAATTGAAGTAGTTTGCTAACCAACATTCTGTGGTCAATGTACTCAAAAGTGTGTATTAGTGTCCACTGTAGCCATATTTCATTTATGCGCTAATGTGCATGTTAACTTTGTCGATGTTTCGTCGTTTCGACGCAAAATTCGCCAGCTTTTGTAGCTCTGTGCATCTGTTGCTTCTTTAAAATTTTCTAAATAATAATTTTGTGTTTATTGAAACTCTCTTGCAGTATATACACTGAATTAACGAGTTTAGATTACATTTACTACATAGATCAGAAACCAAATCTGTAGATATTTAGCAGAATCATACTAGTATACTATTGCAAATGCTGTAATTTGATTGGCTACGCTACTCGCTATCTAATTGTCTATAGATAGCGAGTTTCGAAATACTGTTTTCTTGCTGGTTTCTACTGAAACAATTGGATGATTCGCTCTGGATTTCTATGAGATGATAGTTCATTCGGGCTTCGCCCTCATCAGCTATCACCTCATAGAAATCTTGAGCTCATAATCTAATTGTTAAATAGTTAATCTTTTAGTTTTTTGGCTAATAGTGAAAATTATTTGCTTTAGATCGCCATAGATGAAGTTTCCTTCGCGAAATTGTTCTAAATCTCTATTAGCTACACGCCATGTTGATATTCGGTACTCGTTCCTACGTCACAGCACTACAATATGGCGGAGCAAAAGTTCGCACAGGAAGTGCCAAAAATCGCAACTTTGGAAGGCTATAAAATCCATATTCAATTCTGTTTGCGCCAAACAAATCAGGAGATTAGCAACTTTTAATTAAGCTAATAAAAATTTGGTCGAAAATTTCGTTTCAGTAGCACCTTAAGAATATCCAGTAAAACAAACTTTGTTCACAAATAATTATCTTGAGAAGTCCAACATACGGATTTAAGCAAGTCAGCAAGACTATAGATTACAGTATGTCTCTGCAATGGTCTTGTTGTAATCTATATGTGGGATTTCCCAATATGTTTATTTTCGGACATTGTTTTGTCTTATAGTTAAATCCAAATAATATTTATCACGAGCTATATATCTTCTTAACATCTAAATTGTTTCAGATGATGCGAGATTTTCATCTCATTTTGTTTGTTCTGGTTCTTGTTCTCATTGATGTTGTGTTTATCACTGTTTGGATTATTTATGATCCGTTGAAACCTGAGGATATCGTTTTTGATAACTTGGTAAAATATAAATATTTGCTTGTCCCATGTCTACTATCATTACTTTCGTTATCATGTACATTCATATGAATATTAAATTAACACTTAGACTTTATTTGACTAATATATTTAAATGGGAAATATGATCATCGCCAATCATCATCAATATTATCAATCATCTCTATTACCATTGCAATATTTCCATCACCATTACCACAATTGCCCTGTTCATTAACATCAGTTAACTTGCTTTCATCAGGAACTGTAAGAATTTGATTCAAAGAACTAAATCATACAAAGTTAAACAAGTGTTGTTACAAGTGAGAATATGTTAGAATTATCGCACAGACTTGACGGACTATTGCCAAAAAAATTGAATGATATTGGAGAAAGGCAGACCAGGACAGACGGTCAAAAGATATACAATCTTTTTTATAAAACTAAGCGCTTTAAAAATAGTACATTAGTTCATGCTATAAATAAATACAATTCTAAATTGGATAGGTAGAGATTTTTATATATATAACAATAAACACATATAATATATTTTATGATTTTATTTATGTAGTTTAGGTTAATCGACTTATAAGTGTAACTAATCTTAATAGATCCTATATAATTTTATTGTAAACACGTTGTAGTTTAGAAATATCGCAATTGATCGAATGGGTAAATATAACCCACCATTGTTATCATTGTCGTTGTCGTTTTCGTTGTCGTTGTCGTTGTCGTTGTCGTTGTCGTTGTCGTTGTCGTTGTCGTTGTCGTTGTCGTTGTCGTTGTCGTTGTCGTTGTCGTTGTCGTTGTCGTTGTCGTTGTCGTTATCATAATTAGATTTATCACGATAAATACTACTGTATCACCATGTTTGTCATAATACCATAGTGACGATCAATATTACCTTCACGTTAATATTGCGTCCCATATGCGGTCTTTTTCAAACACCGCTCTACTCATGGTCTGAACTTAGATGTCTAAAATTTGAGGCTGGGGGGACATAAGATCGGTAGTTGTTCAGTTAAAATTATAGAACTGATAAATACCATTAAGTGTATTATATAAACTTAATGTATAATAAAAAATATTGAGTTTTCGGCCTATAAATCAATGTCGCTTCGACGTCGCGTAGTACTGTACGATAAGCTTTGTCGAACTTAAACTAACCTGTTTCATATCTGCAACACCTAACCCTTCTCTTCGGGCCACACCTAACTCATCAATTTAGCTGCTCGGCACATGAGTCAAGCAGCTTTCGATACATTCCTACTTGAAAGGTTTTTGCAACTATTTCTGATTTCAGATTGAATATTCAAATGATTTGATTACAACTCCGGTATTAACAATCTGCGAGTGCTCTCATAAAACAAAACTGTTCGGTGCTCTTTATGGATACAAAGGACTGTTATTGCTGTTTGGTATTTTCCTTGCTTGGGAAACACGCAATGTAAAAATACCTGCATTGAATGACTCCAAGTATATCGGAATGTCAGTCTATAATGTTGTCATCTTGTCAGCAATTGGTGCGACATTGTCCGTGGTTTTGGAGAAGACAGGTTATTACGAGTTACTTCACGTGCTGGTCTCCGTTGTTGTGTTGCTTTCCACAACTGTTACCCTGACGATGATGTTTGGACCGAAGGTAAATATTACGTTTGCTCTAATTGATGATCAAAGGTGATTGCAGAAATATTAGATAAAAGTAAAGAAAAACGTTAAAAAAGAATTGAAAACGATTAATTCAGAAGAAAGGCAGAAAGAAGAGAGGGAGCGTAGGCTGTTAATAAATCAGACAAGAAAGTAACTGATATTTAGGGTAAACAGAAGAAATTAGGAAATCAAAGTTGAAAGAAAACATAAACAAATTTATAACAAAGAGAAAATAGTAGTAGGAAAGAAAGGGCAATAAATGAAATTCTGAGAAGTAAAGAATGTAAGGAATGTCAAGTGAAATGAAAATGGCAATTTATAATGCTTGTATCTTCTTTTCGCAAGGTGTATGAGTATTACAAGACGCCAACTGAACCTCAAGAACGAGTTCGTGACATGGAAGCTCTACAAATGGACGTCAGATCAAACAAAGATTGTTGTGATCTCTGTAAAGCTTGTGTTAAATCAAAAGATGTCAAAGACAAATGGATTCAAACTGAAGATTTTGATGAAGGTAAATGGCTTACAGCTAATCCTGTTCAAGCGTTCAAGCATTTTGTAGAATTGGAAGTTGAGAGACGTTGTATTTACATGTAAGTATCCTTATCAAGCAATATTTTCATTTATAAACCGATATTAAAAGCTAAAAATAAAGAATAATGAGTTTCGGTTTTAAACTGTTTATATACTGTAACAGGAAGTGAAATATTTTCAAGAGGAAACTTTGACCCCTTCCAGTTGATTGGCTTTCCCTCCACTTGACCGTTAATTCAATTAAGTAATTGAAAATGGAAAGTCGTTTTACGCATGAGTGAAAATATTGCTTTCAAAGGGAAAAAATATATACGTGTAGGTTTAGGCCTACGAAATGCAAAGAGTGCTCAACAATATATAGTTAGAGCAAAATATAGATTTTCGCTTGCCTTAAAAGTGGTCTGCAACAGGCTGTTTCAACTGTGAAAGAATATGCATCAGGCAGTGACAAACATCATTTCGATACTTGTCAATGGCTGATGATTCTTTCACAGATGAAACAGCCCGTTGCAGACCAGTTTTGAGGTAAGCGAAAATCTATATATTTATATATATATATGAGCGTGTTTTGGTTCACGAAATGCCAAAGAGTGTTCGATATCATATAGATAGAGCATATATAGTTTTCGCTTACCCACTACAGCCTGTTTCACGCAACGAACAACGTTTCTGAATTCGAATTAAAAAAAAAAAAAAGCGCCGTTTTGCGCTCGAATTGTTAACAGGAAGTGATGAACTTTTAATTGGTTTAGGAACTTTGCAAAGTTCTAAAGGGACTTGCTAAAGAGGTTTTCAATGTTGCAAATGTAATTAGGAACTGAAAGAGGAACGCTTGACCTGAATTAGCTATTATGTTTAAGTTTAACATTCTGAATGCTTTGATAACAACGAATTTTTCGGTAATCCAAGGCTATGTTAAGGTAGAAATCGTTTTGGTTAATACAAGTGTAAACGTCTAGAAGAACAATCCAAAGATACTACTTATCTAAATAACAGAAATTATTGTACTCACTAGATACATTTGTAGGTGTAGTTGCCAAAACTTGCATCTTCTATATTTCTTTCTTCGCCAGGAAGTTGTATTTTCACCTAAATTAGTTTGTATGTTTGTGTGTGTTTTCCTGCTCGCACGATAACTAAAAAACTATTACACATTTAAATACGAAAATTCGCTGAGCTAATGGCCATAGGTCAAGAACGAATCGATCAACTTTTGGTTTAATTTTTGATCAAAACTAGATGCGAATTGTGAAACGTTTATCTTGTTCTCCCGCGCTGAAAGTAGTGAATGCGTAATTAGTGATTAATTTTCTGGTGGAGGTATGCAGTATATGCATGAGTGCCCTCAGGTATATCATACTTTGGATTATAAAAAAGGCATTAAAACAAGTATAGTAATATAATTTATACCTTGTAAAACAGCTATTCTCCAAGAATTCAATAATGAAGACGCAATGTATGATGATGTACATCCAGGGATCAACAATGGATTCTGTGGAGATAAGGAAGATGAAAGTAAACCTCAGAAATACGAGGAGTTCAAGACGGGATCTCCAGGATGCATTGAGTGTCGAAAGGGTGAAGATTGATATTAGTGGACGTGCATGCAATAAAATATCACATATATATTTCTCTTTTTTCTTGCTTACATTATAGAAGGTAGTTTGTTTTATTGAACTAATCTTGGTTTACATTCATATGTACAACAAAGACTATGTTGTATTACTTCCAAATTAGCTGTGTTTGTTTAGTAAAAGTGACTGGTGAGCATTGATACTCGCTCGTACGTATATCTAGGCACAGAGAGAAGAATAGTCGATTTTGACAAAGAGCAACGTCTTACGTGATTAATTAGAATTATTTAAGGTAAAAACCACAGATATTCTGGAGTCGTACTTCATGTAGTATGATCCAAATAAATATAGTCCGCTGCTATGGATTACTGTAGGCTCGCACTTAGCGAAATTGGGCTAACAGTAGTTAATAGGGAGTTTCCGATCTTCCGACGCGCCTGCAAAACAAAGATATACGTCATGCAACACAAAAAGGATGAATAATTTGTGGTCCCAGGGATTTTCTCAACAGCGGTGCTATTCTTAAGACGTCGTCAAATGAAGAATTTTCACGTTTTCTGAGTGATTTGAAAGCTGGTTTGGGCACGAGAGCTGTTTTATAACGTTGACCGAATGGCAAACATCAGCATGACATATATCGGAGTGTTTTAGCCTAATTTAAACGTTTGTAAGCTTGTTAAAACAAGCGGCTTTAGACAATTAAAGCAGTATAGTTAAATTCCCATGACCAGAAATGTAGGACAGTATGGCGGCTGGCTCGCTAGATTATTCGCACAACTAACTAATTTTACGAATTTAAAATGGCGGAAATACTTAGATTTAATAGTAGAGAAATACAAAATCGATGCCCCTTCCCTGAACGCGAGTCGAATTTTGAAAGTGCCCACGTCGTCTACAAATCTATAAACTACCTCAATAATGTTGTCATGTAAGCTTTTGACGTCTCACGATTTGCCATTAGCCGGAACGATTTTTCTGGTAATGTAAAACCTCCCAAATTTCGACCGTACAACAGTGTTCTTTCTCGCCATTTTGTAAACATTAAGGTTGAGTCCTTACGTAGCCCTACACGAATTATGTCTGTGAATATATATAGGGTTAGGGTTAGGATTGGGGTTAGTATTAGGGTTAGGATTGGGGCTAGGATTATGGTTGGGATTGGGGTTAGGATTAGGGTTAGGATTAGGATTGGGGTTAGGATTGGGGGTTGTGGTTAAATATACGTTTCGTGTAGGGCTACATAAAGACCCTACCAATATTAATGCTCATAGCCGCTGGCAGACAAGAGGAGGTAAACGAGGGCGAAAATTCAAAATCTATAGCGCGAAAATTTAATATATTTTGCCTTGGTAATGCATATACTTTTTGTATACAGTTAAGTACATAGGTCAACGATAGGTAATTTTCGGTAGATTGGGGCGCTTAATTTCAATTTAAATTGATATTGGAAAAATATAATACAATTTTAACATTTATCTTTCCTTGACCAGCACAAATTTGCCTAAATGCGACGCCCGCGATGCTGTGCGCTGACTGTCCTCCATTTCTGACAATGCTGTGGCTTATGTCAAGCATAAATTGACGTGGCGTCGTCAAGCTGACCGCGTCGTAGATCGTTAACTCCCTAATAATGGAAAGGGAAGAAACAGCCATTGCAGTGATATTATAAAATCACTACATTCAACTTGTTTATCTTTCATGACAAGACAAAATTTTAAGTATACAATTTAGAAATCATGTGTTCTAACTAAGAAATTTCAATAAACGATCGTCAGCTAACCTACATATTTTAAAATCGATATTAATGCATGGGTCAATTTCGTACGTAGCCTGGCCCAGACTTTTTTAGGTTTGGCGAACGCGAATTGATTTATTTTATTTGAAATAGGGCGGCGAGCGCCGAAAGCGAGAGGCGAAAAATATGGTGGCAAGCATTGAAGGTGCGAGGAGAAAGAAAAAAACCTTTGGTGAATGTGTTAGTGATTCTTGGTTCTAACAAGGAATGCAAAAAATACATAAGCTGTCATATTCCACATATTAGCCAATCATTGTCCTTGACTTCAGGCGCATGTGAGGTTTTCCCTACTGGTTTTCCTGCCTTCTTTTGCCTTGTCTAGGTGTAACTGTTCTAAAGCTTATGTAACTGTTCTAAAGCTTGTCTAGGTGTAACTGTTCTAAAGTCGATTTCAGCTCACTTTAACACACAGCTCCCAAGTTTGCTGTGAGCTTGCCAATTACGTTTCGAATTTCGCACGTTGGCCGTGAACATCGCAAACAAACTTGCGAAGTTTGATTTGGATTTCGAATTTCGATTCGGATTTCGTTTAGCTAGTATGCTAGGAAAAGCATTACCTAAAAAAGTTAGACAGGAAATTGTTGAAAATGGTTAAATAATCAAGAAATTTCCGAAATAATGTGTGATTTCAATTTTTTGCCAGGCTAGCATGTTTAGCTCGCGTACAGTGGTGTGGGAACCGGGGGGGGCGGTACAGGAGGCACGTGCCCACCCAAGTGTTCTTCAAAATGCCCTTTTCTCCAGGTAAAACAATGGAAAAAGTGCCCTTTTCTAATAGCAGAGGTGCCCTCAAGACGAAGTGGCCCTCCAACTTGAAGTTGCTTCCTACACATATGCTCGCGTATTTTATAATAACAGTAATAGCAATATAAAATGGAAAAGAAATTATCATAATTCAATGCATGCATGAAATAGTAATCTACTCTAACTGCACTTCTGGTCCCATTGGCTTGCAGGCAGAGAGTTATGGGAAATGCGAGCCCTGTCTCCGGGCAACACCTCCTTGATTTCAAACCGGGTAATCCCCGGGGCACAGCCTACCCCTTTCCCAACATTACTCGTAACTCAAACCTAATTAAAAAACATCCTTTATCCCGAACTAAGTGATGCAGAAGGATAGAATCAATCCAATGCTGGAATATCAACAGTATGGGCTATGCGGGAATTCTCATGGAGGGCAATAGGGTGAATCATGATCCTGTCGCGCCTTTTAGGGCCGAAAACACACCTATTCACCTTCCGCGCTGAAAATTTTAACAAGCTGATCCCAACTAATTGAGATCTCATCGTTTTATACCCAATGTTAGGCATGACTGCCCTTAGAATATTATAATATTAAAGAAATTAACGGAGCAACACTGCCTGTAAAAATATTACACTGTAAAATCAATCCAAACAACTAAAACAATTCCCGGCTACCTGCTTCACCTAATCCAGTTTGTTTTGATTTACACTTTGTAATTCCAAATCAACGCAACATAAAAAATAGGTACGCTAAGCGTACATGTATCTGCGCAAGAATTATTTCATGGTTGCTGCACTCTCCTCCGCAGAGGCTCTGAGCTATTAAAAATAATTAGTCGTTTTTAATAGTGAGTTCTCGAGCATTTTCATTAGTCTTACACGAAGTTTTCAGGGAAATGTGACTAATGAAATTGCTCCGAGACCTCACCACAGAATAGGAAATGACCAGAAAGGCCACTCAGCAGTGCAACGTGACACCCTATTTTCATGCAGTTATCTGGACAGAATAATGGCGGACCAGCCAGTTCAGCGTGTTTATTGGTCAGAAAATGCAATTGACTGGCTAGAATAATGGTAATGAACATGCGTAATGCGACATGCGTAGCGTCAAGAACTTCAAAGGTTCGGCCTCAAGTGGCCCTTCTAGTCATTTTCTATTCTATGACCTCACTATTAAGAACGACTAATTATTTTTAATAGCTCACAGCCTCTGCGGAGAAGAGTGTGGTTGCTGTGAAAAACTGCATTCACATTTTACCATTTCTCTTGAATAATGAAGATAACACGGAAAAATCTAATTAATAGAGAATATTACATTGTTGCGCGGAAATATGGAATTTATTTCGAGTGTTGAAGAGGATATTGCTCACGAGTGAGCGTAGCGAGGAAGCCATAGGTTGCTTCGCTTGTGCCTAAAAGATATAAACAAAATCTCGACGTTTCGAGCTAAAGCCCTTCGTCAGGAGAAATTAGTAGACAGATAAACACATTACATCAGCTTTTATAGCAACGCTATAAAAGCTGTCACGTGAACAAAATATTAACCAATGAAAATAAAGTAGTCATAACAATCATAACAAAATAGAATTAATATGTAAAGATATAGCCTGCGTGCAGGCTTCGGCCCGATTATAGGGTCGAAGGCCTGCGCACAGGCGTTACACTTATCAAAGCGCTATAAATGTTGTACAAGGGAAGGGAAGGGGGGATATAGAGGAGTATTTAAGAGAAAAGAATGAGCTAGATGAAGGAGAGGCGCTCATTGATACCATCAGGCTGAATGGTGCCAAGTTTAAAAATGAGACGCTTTTCTTGCTTCCGACGGGTATCATTGCCACCAATAATGGGATGAATGGCGCATATTTTCATATCAGAAAAGGAGTGGTTGGCACTGTTGAAGTGCCTAGCAACCGGTTTGTTGTGCACATTGTTCTTAACATCACGCAAGTGCTCAGCAAACCTATCGCCTAAACGTCTTCCAGTCTCTCCGATGTAGAGCGCGCAAGCCACATTTGCTGCAAGAGATGCAGTAAACGAGGTTGGAGGAGATGCACGTGAAACTGTGTTTGATGACAAACTGAGATTTTGGAGCCGTGGTGGCGAGGTTTAAATGCTTACAAGTGTAGCACTTAGCACGACCACAGGAAACAGTGCCAGCTGGTGACACAGAGTCCTGTCGCAGTGAGCTGTGCACTAGGGTTTCCCGGATGTTTTTACTGTGTCGAAAAGAGACTAGTGGGGTCTCGGAGAAAATGGAAGACGTTGCAGGGTCATTTTTAAGTAGATTAAAATTCCGGCAAATGATGTCCCTTACTTTAAAATTGAAGGGATGAAAGGTTAAAAATAAAGGTACTTTTTGATTAGAAATTGCAACCGAAGGTTCTCTTAAGGTGTCTGAACGGGGTATAAGGGAGGCCTTGTTAAGGGCAGTATCTAAAAGGTGGGAAGGATAACCACGATTCACAAAAAAGCTTCTCATTTCTGAACATTTGGCATCGAAGTCGTCGTCTTCACTGCAGAGGCGACGAAGACGTAAGAATTGAGAGTAAGGGATAGCAGGTATTATTTCATGTACTATTCTGTTTATTTTATAAACAAACGACAATTCATATAGAAACTCAAAAACAAATATGTAAATAGTATACACAAATAGTAATAGGTTTTTGATTGGCTTGCAAAAATGATATTTTCACACATAAAAATATCGTATTTTTTATGGCATGTACGTAGAAGAATGTCAGAATGTGCAGTAAATCCCGATATTGAACAGATCATAGGCAAATGTTTTAATGAAGAATGAATAAGATAATGAAAATTTATCGTAAAAGACATATTTACATCCGCCATTTTGTTTGCATTTAAAAATGCCATCCGCCTCATTCTGGAATTAGGATTAAAAAGGCTACGAACACGATACGATTAGGAATTTGACGGATGGAATTTAATAGAAACGATACCGTGGCAAACGTCACGTGATCATAATCAACCAATTAAATGGCGAGAATCTACTAAGATGTTAATAATAAATACTAAATAGTACTGTTTGTCTGTGTTTGATATTTGATAGAACGTTTCAAGTACGAAAACTCATTAGCATTACAAGGATATAAATAAACTGCATACACAGTTGTTGTGTTTAATGGAACAATCACAAAGTGAGCCGAATAAGTCTCGCAAACGCAAGAGAGTTAAATTAGAATGCCTAATATGTCAGAGTCGGCAAAACTACAGAATGACTCGGCAAAATTTCATTTACACCCTCCTCCCCCTCCCCCAATAAAACAGGGCTAGCCCCTGATTATATGATAACATATTTGATACTAAGACATCTAAAATTAAGAGAGTGCTAAGAGAATGAATGCACAAGAGACAAAATGCTTGGAAAATGACTGTTTCATTTCTTGCAACATTAATATGGTACTTTTTAAAGGAGACAGTATCTGTTGAAAATAGTTACAACCAAAATTCGTAAAAAGTCTACCAGTTGATCCCTTATGTTTGACTGAGTTTCAGTTCATATATTCTAGCTATTTTTTGTATACATGTTTATTGGAAGAGTGCGACACCCACATGCCCCCTAGTTTGCACAACAGTTTGGGAAAGAAATGCCTAGTTGTCCATGCCCATGGATCATTACACTAATCGAATATCAAAAGTAAGCTAGACATGAAACGCTGTTGACTATAGAAATTAAAAGTCAGACAATGACCATGACCTATATAGACCCCTTACCCTTGTTTATGGTTTGCTGGCAGGCAATGTACTATTGTCGATTTAACACAAATAGTGTTAAAAGTACAAATGACATGATTTTATCATTTTAACACATTTATAACTAGTGAACTTGATCTGTAACAAAGCTTGAATGATGCAGGATATTCGTACAGTATTAAAACGGGCTTACCTTGCTTCCTGATTCAAGACATTGATATATAGCAGCTGATCTAGTAAAGTCAATCGGTCAACAATATTTTGGACATTGGTAAATCATTTCCACTGAGACATAAGTAATCAAAATATTTCCATTACTTACCAAAATACTCCCTCAACATTCGGCATGTTCAAAAAAGTACAAAATGAAAAATGTTGTTATTTTAATGTATATTTTCCATCGTAATATTGTAAAAAGAATTGTCATGTAGGGTAACATACAAACCCAGTTACATTACACACTCGTTAGCATTTTATCTGCGCTAGCGCAGATACAAAAATAAGTACGCTCAGCGTACATGTATCTACTCATGGTCATCCCACTGTTGCCATCAATGAAGGAGTAATATTCTGCAATTCGATCGATTTGGCCCTAAATTGTATAAATTATACATACTTTGTACAAACAACATATAAATAAAGAGTCTACTTGCGGAGACTATTTCCATAACATAACAAAGATTTTATTTAATTTTATGATTCCATTGCTGAAACATGTTAGGTTCACAATCTTCTCAATAGTCCATAATATACAATCAGGTATGTGAGAAAATTGTAGATGCATGGATGTTGTCAGTATACCAGATGTTGCTAATATACCCTCACACAGTTTTAAAAGCCTTCTTAACCACCATGACGTCATCATGTGATAGTCAGGGATGACAAAACACAAATGTACTGTGCATTCCAGGTGAATGTATTCAAAATCAGGAGTATAACCCATGTATATATAGTCCTTGAATAGAATGTATAAAGTATATAACACAGAATATCAGATTCATACAAAAATAATATTGTGTCATGGGAGAAAATCCAATAGACGGAATAATACTTGTACATTGTACGCCAAACGATACCTTCACACGACATATGGTTGCTGTTGCTGTTAACTTCTTCTCTTGTACATTCATGTACCAGTGACTAAGTGAGTTAGATTGTTCTGCAAATGAGGTTTAGCTATGAAAAAATTATCCAGCCATTTAATTAATACGCAGTACATTTATTTATGATTGTTGTTTTCATCTATAAACAAAAACCTTTATGTTAGAACTTAAGGTGGTCCAATACAAAAAAAATAATTTTCCATCTTTTATTACTATTGAATATCTACTGCTAATATGTTGTTAGGCTCGACACTGTGACAAAAAAAATATGTTGCTGCAAAACATTGTTGCCATGGTTACCGAGATAAAGCACCCCCTGTGGTGAAATTCGTGCAATTTTATAAACACAATAACTAAATAAGCATTAATAATAAAATTCTGGAATAACTTTTATTTACTAGCAAATAACATTGTCTAGGGGTTGAACTAAAACAATCAACATTGAAGCATTATCACCAGTTTTACAGGTCAAAAACTGGAAAGGCATTTGTCGACTCAATTGGAAACTGTCGCCACTTGAAAACTATTCAACATAACTCAATTATTTTAGTTTACAACCTGGAGCTTGATGTGATGAGTCTATGCTGAAAATTTCATCAAGATAGCTACAATACCTCTTCAGATATCCTGCGCGCAATAATGGAATCGCTAATTTTTGCTTATTCGAGAAAAATGCATTTAAAGTTCAATGTTCGGTTTATGAACATGATGGTCACATTAAGGTGGTCTTATACATTGAAAACTATTTTTCCTAATTTAATACTTTTTCCTCATTTTTACTCTAATATTATAGAACATGAGTGGCTGACACAAAATCACTCACTGTTAGTACAATTTGTGGATTAGTGTTACAATGTTTAGTGATAGATAGATAGTTGATTATAGTTTATATATTCGGTATATGAATGTGCCCATATAGATATTTGGAAATTATGTAAAAGTTGTATTTGTATAATTATGCCAGTTTAAATAAACAACATATTTGCAAGTGTATGCGCCTTATATTGGAAAACCTTTTATTTACTTACATCATACGCACAAATGAAAAATTCGACATGGAGCTCCCCTATATTTAATATGCAAATGAAAAATTGGGCATGGAGCTCCCCTATATTTTCATATGTTTAGAAATTATACGTTGACTAATTCGGGGTCGAAATCACATAGACAAACACATCCTAAACAGGAGAGGTAGGCATATATATCATGAAAATGCCAAGCTAGATTTTTTCAAAAATCTTTAACACGTACTATTTCAACATCTAAGTTTGGTTCCCAGCTGTGACCTCCGCCGTTGCCGTCTTTAAAAAGACACCAATGTTTAACCCTTCGGTTCTTTGAAAGGTTATGGCAGATCGACTTTCGTCGGACTTTACAGGATGTCCTCAATCAGTCAAAGCCTTGAAGTGGAACCGTAATTATACAAAATACATAGCGTGAACACAATTTACTTTCACGCCATTATAACGCCTCTCCCGCCTAAATATAACCTACTTGTACTTGGTGTAATTTGAAATAAAATCGTTTAAAATCACTATATAGCTAGGGGGGGGGGGTAGGTGGATGTCGTTGCTATGGTGGTTACTACGGGACAACATTTCAAACAAGCTGCTATTTTCCCCTATTTACCCATTTTCCGCCAAACAAATAGAAAAAATAACACCAGAAAACGAAAAAGGGATCATTAATGATGCATAATATGGCTAATTTCAAAATAGGATTTTCTTTTAAAATTTTGTATAAGACCCCCTTAAGCAGTTAAGGCAAAATGGCAGTGGCAGAACAGGCAACAATATATAAAACAATAAAATAGGAGGAAAATGATGAACTTTTCAAGTAAAAATCAAGATACTTTCGCAGCAAAAATGGCGAACAAAATAACACGAGTAAAACGAGGTTGTAAGCTGATCGTTGATTGGCTGATATAAGTTCGTCGCTGAATGGCTACAAGCTAGCACTACACTACTAGATTGCTGCCAGAGGTCCTAAGCTAGGTTGCAATTTTCGCAATTGCACCTGGCTAGGTCTAAAAATGTATATAAATTTTCGTTCGAATATTCCATCCACAAACACCATCAACTAACACTAGATTACATTAACAAGGCAATGGCAATATATATGCATTCGCAGATACAAAAATCTAAAGCTACTGTACCCCCTCAAGCATTCTTCAAAGTGCCCTATTCTCCAGCTAAAACAATGGGAAAAGTACCTTTTTCTGATAGAAGAGGTGCTCTTAAGCTGGCTCGATACCCTCTCGTCATAGGGAACTGGTCTCTAATCTCGCACGTTGCATGGTTCGTGTTTTCGCGCGAAAATTGCGTGTAAAAATCACGCAAAAATAACTACAGTTTTCAAAGCCAAAAATCAACTGCAAATCAAGTTTATTTTGATATGTTAATTTGTTTCTAGGTTTCATTTTCCTAAAAGATAACTACTAAGTTAACATTTAAATTTAATTGTCAGTCATTCTAGTTAAGACAAAGTCTAACTCCAAAATCTACCAAGTTAAACGGGGAATAATGTTTGACTTGTCATCAATATTAAATATCTCCGTATCTTGGATCTTCGGATTTGTTTTTGGATGTGGAAAAGTAAGCTCAGTCAGTAACAAAAGACTTTAGTGAAACACCATTTCTCGCTTTCATTAAACAACTTTTCATGGCGACAAAACAAATGAAAACAATTTAGACAGAAGTCACGAAAGCGGAGTCGAAAACTGTATTTACGTAAAAAACAAAATATTCATACATGCCATGCATATCTTACATCAAACAATGCAATAAAGGCTATAAAGCGATGGTTTGAGATAGCTCTTTCCGTTAACGTTTTCTTGGAGTTTCCCATTTTTTGTTAGTGAGTAAATCGTTAAAATGTTTGCATATCTATCCACTGCACGTACAAAATACAAAGCTATATTAAAACAAGTAAACAACAAAACTACGTACAATATTATCGCCATTTTTGGTAACATTCTTTTCGTCATAGTCGTCATGGGAACGCCATATTTTTTAAAATTCACTTTTATTTTGTAACAAGCCTTTAATGTGCTATAATTGCATGGAAGTTTAAACCATGTACGTATGCTAAAAAGGAAATGATCAAATTTTAATTAGCCTCTTAGTTTCCTATTAGGCAGAAAAGTGTACGGAGCCACCTTAAGATGAAGTGTCCTGCAACTTGAAGTTTCTTCCTTCGCCTATGCTTGGCTCGTTTGAGCACCCTTTAAATTTTTAGTGTTTTGAATGCGGCGCTTATTCGAGAATCAAGAGCGGTGCACTTTAAAAATTGTTCTACTTGTATCTTTTTTTATTTTTTATTTTTTATTTAGCTTCGCCAACTAGGGCAGGGTCACCACAACAGCATATGCCAATTACTGTGAGCCCTTTTACCTAACCCACCCTGTCAACTTTCCCTGTGGGAGGAAACGACTTTCGGCAGAGCGTTGACTTTACTCTTTTCACTTGAGGACTGGGTTCGAGTCGCATTGAGAACTTGAACCCACGACCTTAGAGGTGAAAGGCAAGTGCGCTAACCACTTCGCCACCGAAGCCCCTTTAATTTGCCTTCACAACGGAATTGAGCATTTCCATGCGTACATTTTCTTTCCATATAAGCATTTTCTTACAAGCATTTTCCATCAAGCATTTTCAAGCATTTTCCATCAAGCATTTTTTACCCTTTCGGATAAAAAAGGGTAAAGCGCGGATATGGTTTAGAAAATGCTTCTCGTGCATTTTAAAGTCATATCCGCGTTTTACCCAAAGGGTAAAGTCATATCCGCGTTTTAAAGTCATATCCGCGTTTTAAAGTCATATCCGCGTTTTAAAGTCATATCCGCGTTTTATCCTACCCGTCATAGGTGGGGCGTTTTATATTCTGGTGACGTTTATTTATGACGCATCCTCCTACGCGTTGGTGCATGTAAAATTAGCCAATCACAAGCAAGTTTTGCACGTGCTAGAGTTCACGCCATATTGTTTGTACGATTTATACAAAGAAACACGTATTAATTTGACCGTACTAAGCTTGTGTAACTTTCTGCCGTTTCTATGCCTATGGTATTGAAATAATTTAGTCTGAGCATCGCAAGGTGAGTTTATATTAATAATTATTTAGATAAAAATATGTCTCGAATTTATCAATTTAAATTAATCCAGGGTGCATTTTAAGTGCAATGCATTTTATACTTTTTGCCGTACTAGCGTATGAACTATGAAAGTACTAAATTTTAAACCTAGTGTTATTTATTGACACACTGGGAATATTTCAACAATATGGTCTTATGGAAACAATCCGGACAAATTTCCTCAAAAGACAATACAAAACACGGATAGCAAGCAAAATTTTGGGTTGAAATTTACGCCACTTTTGAGACTGCAAATTGCTTTGTCTAACCACTGATCTGAAGTTAGTACTTAGTAAGAAAAAACTTGACAGCACAGTAATGTAATAATATAATACTATAAAATAATATCTTTAAGGGGTTGTTTAGATGGCTTCTTGCATATTTCCATAATAGAACAAGTTTGGTTTACCTGGATGCCAGGCCTAGTCAAGGTTGCCAGAGATGTTTGTAACCCCAGAGCAAATTTTAACTTGGGGCCCTAGTGATTTTCCATCGTCAAACATCTTTGGGGGTGGTGTGTTTGTTTAGAAAACTGATTTCCATACCCTTGAATCAGCTGGATTATGTCCAGTAGTCTTGAACGTTTAAATAACATTCTCAATCTGTATTCAGTACTTAAATACTTTAGGGGGATCTGGGTCCTCTCTCCCATGCAAATTTTGGTCTCAGAAATGGCAAATTCCTGTATTTTGGGAAACAATTTGGTAGTAATATATGTGCATATTTCACTCTATTTTTGTTTGGGGGCTCCCTTCCATCCTCTGGGCACCCCTGGGCCTGTTTGCTAAGTTCTTACTTGACCGAAGTGAGGGCATTTAGCCAGCAAGATGAAATTTTTACAATACCGTAATCTCTCTAATAAGCCCCCTCTCAAATAAGCCCCCCATCTCTAATAATCCCCCTTTTTAGATGAAGAAATTTATTAAGCCCCCTCTCCAATAAGCCCCCCCCCCTAATTAGCTCCCCTCCCCATTCACACAAAAGCACAAGTGCTTTGATGTTTTCTTTACACATTGTACTGTGCTTTCATGAGCAAAACAATCATATCATTCTATGGATAAATAAATAAGCCCCCCTCTCAAATAAGCCCCAGCTGTCCAGTAACCCCTCCTGTCCAATAAGCCTCCCCCCCTCCAAAGTTGCCTGAAAAAATAACCCCCTGGGGGAGGGGGGCTTATTAAAGAGATTATGGCAATTGTAATAGCTCAGATGATCAGATTAGCAATATTTTTTTTCATTTTCTCAACTTAAGTGGACAAGAGGTGACCGCATAACAAATTAATATCTTGTATTTCAAGGTTGTTTTGAAAACTGAACATGTGCTGTTATCATATGTAACATGCATCAACAATGAAGTCAAATATGGCCAATAAAACTTACCGTGAACCAAGCACAAGGAAGAGAGGACGACCAATAAACAAGCTTTATGTCAGGTTATTTCTGCTTGATCCAGATAACCACATCACAAAAGTTACAAAAGAAACATGTTTAAAGTATGGAATAGAACAGTTAATGGAGAAAGGATATGGACCACCTCAACCAGGTATTAGAGTTTGGATCTTAAAGAAGAAATAGTTGCGGATAAATACATTGTCTATGCTCATGCAAAGCGTTCTTCAACAGGTTTCAATCTGATCGGGCAATTATGTATAACTAGCCTCAGACTGATTGGTTGGGCTGATTAAAACCCCCTTAATGCTCAATTTACAAACATGGAAGATTTATGTAAGAATTAGGTAATCTGTCTTCCTTTAATAGATGCAGCTATCTCTGCAACCTCTTTCACAGGCTATGATATCTCTGTTACAGGTGCAAAATTTCAGGGAAAACATTTCTTTCCTCAAACATATTTTTGTTCTAAAACTGTTTATCTTCTTGCCTACTTAAGTCAGGTAGCTTTAAACACACAAATTTGCTTAGATCTACACAAAGCAGGTTAATGGATAAATTTAAGCGCCAAACTTTTCTCAGACCATTAACTGGTTACCACCTTGGAATTTGAGAATCTCTGCTATATAGAAAAGACTGACCATTTCAAAGAAAACTACATGTGAAAAGGGGAATAAATTGTTCCACAACATATGTTGCATGGTATAGAAATTAGAATGAATGCGCATGCGCAGTTACATCTTGGAACTTCAACTATGCAATCTGGGAGGAATAATCAGCCCTGCGATTCTGGTGCAGCACTCTGACAGCTGAGCTCGTGAGCGTCCAGTAGTTGCCACAAGTTTATGTATTAATAATACCGTATTTACTCCTGATTAAGCGCTGCCCCCGAAATAACGCCGCACATGAGAGCAAAATATTAAAGAGCGCCGCCCTGGAATAGGCGCCGCACTTATTCACAAAAAAGCGGCGCTTATTCGAACAGCGATATACGGATTTGTTCGAGCTGAATACAACTACACTGCATCTCAATCTTTAAATCAGCCTAAGTTCAAAGTTAGTATAATCAATGCTCTGTCGTTATGGGCAATTCCGTTGTGAAGGAAGATATAAATAGAAATATTTAAGGACCGCCGCCCTCGAATAAGCGCCCCCATCAAATTTAATGAGCGGCGCTCAAACGAGTAATTACGGTATGTATATAATATTATGTTGTAAATTCAGAATAATTCTCTACCATGATAGTAATTAATCTCTTCGTGTTTTTCATTAATAGAACATTGTATAAGAGATGACAAGGTGGGATTTGTGTTGGGGCAAAGAAATGAACAGTTCAAACAGAAGATAGTTGAAATTTATCCCAAGTTAGAAAATGCCTGTTTTGTATTCATGAGAGCTGACAAAAACAACAAATTGGAAGAATTGAATCCTGGAAGATGCTGCTTCAGATGTTACACTCCAGAAAATGTTTACAACAGTGAACGTGGACAAGGAAGGCTTTATATACGAAAGATTGCTGAGAACGAGGTACTATTGACTAGGAGATGGCTGTTTATATGTGGTCCGTTATAAGCGTGGGACAAATCACTGTAAACGTTTCGTATACTTCGACGAAAATTCCGTAAAGATCCGAAAAGTCCAAAGTCTGTAAAAGTCCCAAAAATCCATGTAATTATATTCGACAATTTTTTAAATTCATAAAAAGTGCAATGAGAATCTATTTGAACGAAATTTTAATTGAACGAAAATCCTCTAAATTGGAAAAAGTACGACGGAATCGACATTCTGTCTCATAAAGAGGTTATCTACTTCATGCAGTTTTACCTTGAAGTAAAGTATGGATTCTGACCTGCTCTGAGACGGGTATCCTTTTATGAACGTATTGAAGAAAATATAATATTGTTGCATGCGTTCTACTGCCTACCTGTAGATTCACCAGAACACTGAAAACAATAAGAAAATATTGTTTTATTTCGTACAAAAAGTCCGACGATAATATTCCCGGACTTTCGAAAGCCCACTTTTTATTAGTGATTTTCCCCTCGTGTAGAAGATTGTCCCCTCGCGTATAAGATTTTCCCCTCGCGTATAAGATTGTCCGTATGGAGGGGCAGCCCACTAAACGAGATCTTGCCGTGCATTTTAAAATTGTTTTCATCATTTAAATTATCTTGAACGTGCTTCCAGTGTATGGTAGCATTATAAATGATATGCTGCGGTTTTGTTGGATCAAACTTCCTATAGTCGTCCGGAAGAAGTACAAAGAGATGCAGCCACCAGCTATTGTTAACTGAATTATCGAAACAACCAACGAAATTGCCCCAGTAACCTGGGATGAATTTTTCTCATCTAAACACAAGTCAATATTCATCTCACTTGCGTTTCGTTGACCCATTAATTAATCCGTAGAGACCATGATAACGTTCTCGCTTTAACATGTGTTAGACAGCGTAAGAATATAATATTATTCCTACGCCAGGAATTTATGTCTTCACTTGGGTTTGTTTGTGCCTGTGTTTGTTTGTGTTCACGATAACTAAAAAGCATCAAACAGTTACAATATTTGTGGAGCTAAATTAGCTAATGGCCACAGGTCAAGGACATATCGCTCAAATTTTGGTTAAATTTGGATGAAAATCGGATGGAAATTTACAAAAGTTTGTTTTGCTTTCCCCGGCTGAACAAAATTGGGTGCGTAATTAGTGCATATTGTGTAATTTATGCATGAATACTTGACTTAATTTGCTGGCGGAGGGATGCAGTATCTGAGTGCCATCTAGTATTAAGAGGCTGTCTCTGTAAAAATCACCCGGTCAATATGTGGCTCAAAAATAGATTTATTTTATACTCTAGTATTTTGAAGGTCTGTCCTTGGGAACAATTGAACTCCGAAAGAAGGCAAAACATCGATATACTCTATTGTCATCGCTATTTGTAAATAAAATTCATACGTAAATGTTATTATTTTTGCACAGAAATGTAGACTTATCCTTCCCGTTTCCTCAGTCATATGACTTAAATAATTATTCGTTTGATCCCTCTGCACGGATAACGGACATCGCCTCAAAATATACCAAGTTTGAGAGCATATTTTAAAATCTTCTATTGAAAGTTTTCCCTTATTTTCCTGTGAAATACTAACATTAGTCAATACAAAGCGCCAATAAAAATGACATGTGTCGAAATCGAGGGTCCTTTATTCGTTAGCATACTCCTTGATATTGACAGCGAAAATTGCCTTATACTGCATTGTATATGAAGCTTCGTTGCGTAATTAAGTCGTTCATTAAAAAAATAATACTTAATTGCACAACCAAGCTTCATACAATGCAGTATAAGGCAATTTTAGCTGTTAATATCAATGAGTATGCTAAGGAATAAAGTATGCTCGATTTCGACGCTTGTCTTTTTTTCAAAATGGTAGAACAGATGGCGTTTTGTATTATTTGACTAATGTTAGTAGTTTACAAGGAAAATAAAGGAAAATTTTCAATCTCGTTCCACAATTTTGAAATATGCTCTCAAACGTGGTATATTTTGAGGCGATGTTCGTTATCTGTGCAGGGGGTCGATAACTGCGCTGCTGTATATTATATAGAAATGGATAATTATTTAAGTCATATGACCGAGGAAACTGGAGGGATAAGTCTATATTTCTGTGCGAAAATAATAATTTAAGGATGAATTTGATTTATAAATAGCCTCCAGTCGGTTGAGCATTAATTGGTCCAAAAAATATTTTAAGAGAAATTTGAACCAAATCAAATCGATATTAGTTGTTCCCAAGGACAGACCTTCAAAATACTAGAGTATGAAAGAAATCTATTTTTGAGCCACATATTGACCGCGGGTGATTTTTACAGACCCAGCCTCTTAAATATTATAATAATATAACGTTAGTACTGATAAATATCCAGGTTTACGGGTCCGGAAAGCTTTGCAAAATAAACTAGAAGGCAATCAGAAGATACTGCATACCTCTGCCAGCAAGTTACAGTAAGTCGCGTTCAGTTCTCTTTTGCCATAGAAAGCAAGACAAACTTTTGTGAATTTCTCATCCAGTTTTCATGCTAATAATAAAGATGAAAAAATTACTCAATTCTGATTGGCTAAGAGCGGTGCAATTATTTTTGTAATTGCACACTGTGCAATTACAGCAGTGCAAATTAACAGAACAAGAGCAGAGCCTGGAAAGAGGCAAGAAAAATCAACATGGCGGCGGATATTAGCAATGTAAATTTTCACTTTTTGACGACTTTTTCTACACTTTCAATGGAAAATCGTACGTGAATACAACAATTTAAGTTCAAGGAGCAGATAGACTGAAAAGGTTTGCTAACAAGCAACGAAAACAATGCTTAAACGGCGTAGGTGAGTGCACAAGTGTTATCAAAGCGTGTAATTTTTTCATATATATTATTAATAAGTAATAGTATGGTTTCTCGTGAAATTTGGAAAAACAAACACTCGTGAGTTTTCAAAGACGTCAAATTGCACTCGTCCTTCGGACTCGTGCAATTTTGATCGTCTTTGAAAAACTCACTTGTGCATATTTTTTCCAAATTGCACTCGAAACCATACTATTACCTATACAAATCGAACCGAACGTCAATCGATTTGTCCTTTGTCTATGTCCATTAGCTGCACGAATTTTCGTATTTAGATGTTGAGTTACCTGCCAGACAAACAGGCCCTGGTGAAGAAATACAAGTACCCTCGTGGCAGAGGTATTAGACATAATAGATTGTAATTTCTTCCGTTCTAGATATCCCCGTGTACCCATGGACTATCTCGCAGCAAAAGATTGTGCGGTATGGTTGGTGGTAGTCAGCAATTTTATGTACCAATTTTACCAAGACCTGTTCCAGTATTCCCCACAACTGTAGGCGTTGTAGCTGAATCAAATAAAGATGCAGTCACCTCTGTTGCCATGCCAACCAATCGTCAGTTGTTAGTATCAGATAACTCTGGAATTGTGTCGCCATTGTTGTTTACTCCAGGTGCAATGCCAACACTACAGAGTGAATCAAGCCAACCAGTTCAGAATTCTGGTAATATGGTAGCGCAAAGGCCGTTAGCATCGTCAATAATTGAATTGATGCCATCAGTTAACAGTTCTGGGAATTTAATAGCACAAGGTCCATTACCTGCGTCAACTATTGCTTCTCAGACTGTATCAACGCCACAACTGGAAAGTTCTGGAAATATGGTAGTGCAAAGTCCGTTACCAACATCACCTGTAGTTACTCGGACTGCATCAATACCACAATTTCATAGTTCTGGTAATATGGTAACCCACGGACAGTCACCTATGCCAACTTCTTTCGTTGCTGAGAATACATCAATACCACAATTTCATAGTTCTGGTAATATGTTAGCCCGAGGAAAGTCACCTATGTCAACATCTTTCGTTCCTGAGAATACATCAATGCCATCATTTCAAAGTTCCGGTAATATGGCAGCCCAAGGACAGTCACCTATGTCAACATCTTTCCTTGCTGGGAGTACATCAATGCCATCATTTCAAAGTCCTGGTAATATGGTAGTCCAAGGAGCAACATCTTTCGTTGCTGGGAGTACATCAATGCCATCATTTCAAAGTTCTTGTAATATGGCAGCCCAAGGACAGTCACCTATGCCAACATCTTTCGTTGCTGGGAATACATCAATGCCATCATTTCAAAGTTCTGGTAATATGGTAAGACAAGATCAGTTACAAACATTTGTTTCTGGATCTATGACACGACAAGGACAGTTTTCCAGATTAACTGGAGTCCCTGACGCAAATTTGGAGCAACTTACATTTGGCACACCTTCACAAATCACCGCGCTCAACCCGAGCGCTGTTGAACAAAACTTCTGGCCGCAATTGAGAGCGATTTTGGAAGCTCGAGGTACCACGCCGATTGCTAATACCAATGGAAATTTAAGCACGAATATGTTGCAGCCAACAGGAACTGGATTCCAAATAACAAATGAGATCAGTGGCTTACACGATCCCAACATGGTATCCAATTCAATTGTGACTCCACCTCTCATTCCTTCTTCTGGTTTTCCCGCAATCGACAGATGGGTGCAGTCGCCTGGTTTGGATACATTGGCAGATGTTATAATGCAACGTGAACAACATGAAGAATGGCCAACCAGCAATACGAACAGTTCAAACGTGCAGGTAGAGATATTTGTGTATCTATTTCTATTTACAGAAAAGTTAATCACAACCTTTGTAAATAGTAGACCACATCTACAAGCATGCACCACATCTAGAAGCACCAACTTAAGAAGGTTCCCTTTTGAGAACCTATACATGTAGTCTATAATTTCCTGATAAACACCATTTATAAAAGTACCTTAACATGGAAATGTCTAGGTTGTTTTACAGAGTGTTTTACTGTATTTTACAAATACTATTTTTCTTTACAGGGAAACATGGATCTACCAGAACCGAAAGAATGTAAGTCAGAGTTACTTGTCCAAACTTATTTTGTTTACAGTTTACTAGCCCCGAAATGTTTTCTTTTTGACCATCACAAAGTTTGAAAATGAAGGTTAAATAATGCAAGTTTATTTAATCATGTTGATTAAACCAGGGGCGTAGGAAGCGGAGGGGCCGGGGTTGGCGCCCCCTCCCAATATTTTATAAAGGGGGGCCGGAATAGCTTTCGTCCCCCCCAAAAATAATTGAATTTTTAAAAAATTGCAGCCAATAGCATGGACCCACAAATCATAATGAAAGGGCTTAACGAAAGAGGTAGAGAAGACTCTGAAAATGCCATTTCCGACGATCTAGAGACTCTACTAGATTACTTTCAAGTAATTCACCTGAAATTTGCTCATGATAAAATATTGGCAGATGTTGCTGTTACAACGTACAGCTCCCTTTACTCCTTGCTCCGCCACTCGCTACGTCACTCACATGAAATCTATTTTTCTATAGCGCTCATTGACAAGTTTTTCGAAAATGTTGAATCAACTGAAAAACTTGAGATATCGTTGGCTGTTCTCGATAATGATGAACTCTTGAAGATGATGAATGAATCTACAATTAACATTCACACTGTAGAGATTCAATCAACGTGTGAGGTACACAAAGTTCTAAGTGTTTATTCTTTGCCGTCTTGTCTAAAAGTCCTACGTATTAATGACAATAACCTGAATTACGAGGATATTTTTGCTGTAGTTAGATCTCTTAGTATCGTGAATGGTCTACATGAATTAGATTTATCTCGTACTAAATTTAAAGAAAGTAGTTTCATTGGTTTGTTAAGTGTGCTAATCAACTGTAGCAATCTAACAAAATTGTCTTTAACTGATAACGGCTTAACTAAACAAGATGTAACCTGCTTAACAACCGCGCTTTGCTCGATAAAATGTCTTAAAAGTTTAAATTTATCTAACAGTAACCTGACGGATAAACAAGCAAATGACATATTGCAAATACATGGACAAGCTAAAAACATTGTCTCTTTAGACTTATCGCAAAACGCATTAGAGGGAAACAAAATCATCATTGGGATTTGTCAATTGCAATCACTCGAAGAACTAAATCTCTCTCATAACAAGATCAGATTTTTTCCATTACCTAACTTCGAGGAAGAACGCGACAATTTGCTAATAAACACAAAAACCATTTCATTGCCTTTCAATCACATGACGCCTAGAGACATTTGCTGTTTTAGCTCTTTAATCAGATCAGATCTTCTGAAACTTAACTTAGATTGTAATCATGTTGGCAACTCCATTTGGTCGTTGTGTTCACTAATTCCAAAGATTAAGCATTTGAAAGTGTTAAGTTTAGCTAATACTGATGTTTGTGGTGCTGTTGATGGTTTGGCATTCTTACTCTCCTTAGTAGGAGAACTTGAAGAACTGAATTTATCTTCCAATAATCTTATGTTGGAAGATTTTCAACAACTTCAATTACGTTTATCAAACTTAACTCAGTTGACGAAGTTGAATTTAAGCAACAACCCTGAAGGAATTTCAGCTCTTTTGCCAGAAATCCTGCCTTCGTGGAAATGCCTGGAGGAATTAAGTCTAAGTAACATTCATTTAAATGGTGACGATTTAAGCAAAATCTGTGATTCACTCGCATCCTTAAAGGGTCTTAAATATCTTGAATTAAGCATGAATGCTATTGGTCCAGTTGGTGCAAAAGCTCTTGCAAATATTTTGAAGGAATTTCCCTTATTAGAGGGGTTAGACGTGAGTAGGTCGTCCATGACCGAAGGTGAAATAAGTGTCTTGTGTAATGGTTTAGTTCCAGTAAAGGAGTTGAAATATCTGAATTTGTCAGGCAACCGGATTGGTATTGAGGTCTTAGATGATGACATGTTTTTACCACCGGTGTTAGAGGAGTTGATTTTCAGTGATATCATCTATGGCGAAAAACTCTTTGTCAAAATGATACCGCTACAAAATTTAAGAAAACTTCACCTTACTAACCTGAAATTAAGGGCTTGTGATGTTGAGGCGTTAGCCGCCATGTTGTTGTATTTTTCGAAGTTGGAAGAACTTTCTTTAGGTGATATTGTTCTTCCAGACTGCAACTGTGAAAAAATCTTTAGTGCGATAAAGTTGTTAAGGAATGTTAAAAAGATTGGCCTTGGTGGCATAGAATTACCTGATGGAAAGTCATTAGCTGACATGTTATCGTCTCTTTTGTTCTTGGAAGAGCTAGTGTTGGGAGTGACTTGCCTTGAGAATGGAAGTGAAAAACAACTGTTTTCTGCATTAGGAAAATTGAGATATTTAAAGGAACTTAGTTTAGAGCGAACATGCATTACCGAACCTGGTGCAGAAGCTTTAGCTGAGGTGTTACCATCATTACAGTTGTTGGAGAAGCTAGTGTTGGGAGAGATTAAGTTTGATAATGAAAGTGGAAAACAACTGTTTGCTGCATTAGGAAAATTGAGATATTTAAAGGAACTTGATTTAGAGCGGACCTGTATTACCGAAACTGCTGTAGAAGCTTTAGCTGAGGTATTACCATCACTACAGTTGTTGCAGAAGCTAGTGTTGGGAGTGATTAAGTGTGATAATGAAGGTGGAAAACAACTGTTTGTTGCAGTAGGAAAATTGAGATATTTAAAGGAACTTAGTTTAGAGCAAACCTGCATTACCGAAACTGGTGCAGAAGCTTTAGCTGAAGTGTTACCATCACTACAGTTGTTGGAGAAGCTAGTGTTGGGAGTGATTAAGTTTGATAATGAAAGTGGAAAACAACTGTTTGTTGCAGTAGGAAAATTGAGATATTTAAAGGAACTTAGTTTAGAGCAAACCTGCATTACCGAAACTGGTGCAGAAGCTTCAGCTGAAGTGTTACCATCACTACAGTTGTTGGAGAAGCTAGTGTTGGGAGTGATTAAATTTGATAATGAAAGTGGAAAACAACTGTTTGTTGCAGTAGGAAAATTAAGATATTTAAAGGAACTTAATTTAGAGCAGACCTGTATTACCGAAACTGGTGCAGAAGCTTTAGCTGAGTTGTTACCATCACTACAGCTGTTGGAGAAGCTAGTGTTGGGAGTGATTAAGTTTGATAATAAAGGTGGAAAACAACTGTTTGCTGCAGTAGGAAAATTGAGATATTTAAAGGAACTTAGTTTAGAGCGAACCTGCATTACCGAAGCTGGTGCAGAAGCTTTAGCTGAGGTGTTACCATCACTAGCGTTGTTGGAGAAGCTAGTGTTGGGAGTGATTAAGTTTGATAATGAAAGTGGAAAACAACTGTTTGTTGCAGTAGGAAAATTGAGATATTTAAAGGAACTTAGTTTAGAGCAAACCTGCATTACCGAAACTGGTGCAGAAGCTTTAGCTGAGGTGTTACCATCACTAGCGTTGTTGGAAAAGCTAGTGTTGGGAGTGATTAAGTTTGATAATGAAAGTGGAAAACAACTGTTTGCTGCAGTAGGAAAATTGAGATATTTAAAGGAACTTAGTTTAGAGCAAACCTGCATTACCGAAACTGGTGCAGAAGCTTTAGCTGAGGTGTTACCATCACTAGCGTTGTTGGAGAAGCTAGTGTTGGGAGTGATTAAGTGTGATAATGAAGGTGAAAAACAACTGTTTGCTGCAGTAGGAAAATTGAGATATTTAAAGGAACTTAGTTTAGAGCAAACCTGCATTACCGAAACTGGTGCAGAAGCTTTAGTTGAAGTGTTACCATCACTACAGTTGCTGGAGAAGCTAGTGTTGGGAGTGATTAAGTGTGATAATGAAGGTGAAAAACAACTGTTTGCTGCAGAAGGAAAATTGAGATATTTAAAGGAACTTAGTTTAGAGCAAACCTGCATTACCGAAACTGGTGCAGAAGCTTCAGCTGAAGTGCTACCGTCACTACAGTTGTTGGAGAAGCTAGTGTTGGGAGTGATTAAGTTTGATAATGAAAGTGGAAAACAACTGTTTGCTTCCGTAGGAAAATTGAGATATTTAAAGGAACTTAGTTTAGAGCGGACCTGCAGTACCGAAACTGGTGCAGAAGCTTTAGATGAGGTGTTACCATCACTAGAGTTGTTGGAGAAGCTAGTGTTGGGAGTGATTAAGTTTGATAATGAAAGTGGAAAACAACTGTTTGTTGCAGTAGGAAAATTGAGATATTTAAAGGAACTTAGTTTAGCGCAAACCTGCATTACCGAAACTGGTGCAGAAGCTTTAGCTGAAGTGTTACCGTCACTACAATTGTTGGAGAAGCTAGTGTTGGGAGTGATTAAGTTTGATAATGAAAGTGGAAAACAACTGTTTGTTGCAGTAGGAAAATTGAGATATTTAAAGGAACTTAGTTTAGAGCAAACCTGCATTACCGAAACTGGTGCAGAAGCTTTAGCTGAAGTGTTACCGTCACTACAATTGTTGGTGAAGCTAGTGTTGGGAGTGATTAAGTTTGATAATGAAAGTGGAAAACAACTGTTTGTTGCAGTAGGAAAATTGAGATATTTAAAGGAACTTAGTTTAGAGCAAACCTGCATTACCGAAACTGGTGCAGAAGCTTTAGCTGAAATGTTACCGTCACTACAGTTGTTGGAGAAGCTAGTGTTGGGAGTGATTAAGTTTGACAATGAATGTGAAAAACAACTGTTTGCTGCAGTAGGAAAATTGAGATATTTAAAGGAACTTAGTTTGGAGCGAACCTGCATTACCGAAACTGGTGCAGAAGCTTTAGCTGCGATGTTACCATCACTACAGTGGTTGGAGAGGCTAGTGTTGGAAGTGATTAAGTTTGATAATGAAAGTGGAAAACAACTGTTTGCTGCAGTAGGAAAATTGAGATATTTAAAAGAACTTAGTTTAGAGCGAACCTGCATTACCGAAACTGGTGCAGAAGCTTTAGCTGAGGTGTTACCATCACCACAGTTGTTGGTGATGAAGGTCGAAAACAACTGTATGCAGCATTAGGAAAATTGAGATATTTGAACGGACTTAAATTAAGTTGGATTGAAATTACCCAAAATGGTGCAGAAGCTTTAGCTGAGGTTTTACAATCGCTGCACATGTTGGAAAGGCTATCGTTGGTAGAGATTGACTTTACAAACCTAAGTGACCAACACCTGTTTACTGCAGTAGGATCGTTGAGTTGTTTGAAGGAACTTAATCTTATAGCTATTAAAATTTCCCAAACTGGTGCAGCAACTTTAGCTGCTGTACTGCCAACTTTACGCAACTTAAAATATCTTTGGTTACCTGACATAGAAAGTGACGAAAATAAAACACTGAAAAGAAACTTTGTGGTTGAAGATATGTACAAATAGTGCAGTGTTGATTAATTAAATGTTTTTACTGTTAGAATATTTATACTTAAATGTACGAAAAGAAATAGTATGCCAACTTTCGGTAACTCTGTTAAAGCGAGGTGGTTTAAAAGGCAATGTGCATTACGAGGCATTCCTTTTAAGGTAGTCCGTGTGAGCTAGAGACAATATAGCTAGATAATAAGGGCATTGGTCATGGTTATATTTATAAGTTAATATACTCTTGCGTATTTCAGCTTTGCATAAAAAGGAATCCATCATAAACGGTTAAAAAGGTCGAAAGGTTGATACTATAGGTGTATAAATTACTGACGCAAAGTCTGCGTTGTTAGAGTGCGTGATAGATCACATAACACTTTATATAGAAACACAAATGTCTTGAAAGCATTTCATGTTACAGGCTTTCAGACTCTTGCAGTAAAATCTGCATATTTCGTACTTGCACGCAGTAATAGTTTCATTTATTGTAAAAGCTTTGGAATCACATGAAAAATTCATATCACTATACCAATCTTGCATACGTCTCCAAGCAACTATTACATAATTTCACATGTTTACATGCAGTTCTTAATTATGAAAATTATAATAAAAATAAAAATAACAACAATTATCCAAATAGATATCGTAAAGATAGAAATGATGACAATAATGATCAAAGTAATAATAATAATTGATAACAGAAACATTAACGTTAATCACAGACTGTAATTCAGTAGTAATAATAACAACAAAAATAACTTAACAATTAAAAAAGGAGGAACTCAGCCGATTTTTAGTTGGGAAATAAGGCGATTTAAGATCCCTGAGCAGCCAATGGTCATAAAATAGATAATCGCAAATATCAAACATGCAATAAGCTTAATATATATATATATAAGTAGTAACCGCGATACTAGTAATATAAAATTAGGTAACTTAATATTTACGCTATGCCAATTTTCATCACTGTCCCGAGTTAGACAAAAGCTAGGAATCTTATACGAATGTAGGACGACAACGCGACGACGACGGCAAAAAAAAACCTCTTTCAAATTATCAAATCAGTGATCATTATAAAGAAACGTATGATCGTATGAATGTAGTACAGTTTAAGGGGGTTCTACTGAGCAACTAATTTGCTGGGTACCACTTCTCTCGGCTTAAAATGCAGACGTAAAAATCTGTGGCAGAGCGAGGACGACGTCAGAAACTCACGTGAGACTTTCAATTCATATCTTCTGTAAAATATTATGAATTTCATTGTATTAATAGCCATCGTCGTCACGTTGCATCCTACATTCGTAAGGTCCGTAAATATAGGGAGTTTGGCAAACGGCAATCGTGTTCATTTGCAAATTTTACTCTATGACAAAATAAGAGACGCTGATTTGTTTGTTTCCATCATTTTCATGTCACAAGACGCGAACATTTATAACGTGAGATCATTAACTAGTGACTAGTAGCTAGTGCTATGCATTTTATTTCAAATTATACTGTTGCCGTTCTAACTTGCCAAATTCGCTATGTAACGAACCAATCATCTTGTCGATTTTAAGAAATTCTATTGCGCCAAAACGAATTCATTACGAATTGTCACATTTTCCTGTTTCGAAGAATTTTGGCGCAAAATCTTTTTTAATAATCAAGATATTTTAATGTGGTAAAAGAATGAATTTCATGAAATAGATAATGGGGTCAGCGACGTTATTTTCAAGTTATAGATTACATCAAACCCAGAATATCCGCCATATCCCCAAAATGTTTTGAGCCACCTTAATTAATGTTTAACCTAGTACAAGGACGTGACGGAAAAACAGTCGCTAAATTCTTAAAAACAATTTTAATTTGCTTTTTTCCTCTCACCGTCTTTGTTTACAACGGGATTCTATAGTTTTTGCTCGTTTAGTTGAAACCGTGAAGCGGCAAACGTTACGTTCCTGTAGTAGATTATAAGCATTGTTTAACTAGTTCGCTTAATTCACCATTTGCTAGCTAGTGTCCTCAAAACTTGAGCCTGCGTAAAGTTGATTGAGGTTGGCCATGCTCGATATTTGATGAGAGTTTATAAGAGCTACAACTTTAATCAACTTTCATTCTCGTTTGTCTTAAAGGACATTGGATCATGTATATTAACCAATTCATCGAAAAGTTTGTTTTGGTTTTGCATGGTTATTAAAGTTGATGGCGCTGACATTTACTCTCTCCAGTTTATATATAGCTCAGTGCCACTATACGTCACCGGAATTCCAGCCTACTGAGCTATATATAAACTGGAGAAAGTAAATTTCAGCGGCATGGCCTCCTGTCGTTGACACTGTCAGAATGTTCCAACATTTCAAAGTTTTTACCATGCCTAATGCCCATATGACAAAGTCTGTGACGTTTTTCATTCAGTTCATTAAAATTTCAAACAAACCTAAAATAATTCGAAATCAGATTTTGAAAGGTTTAAACTAACTTTCATAAAAATTTTAATAGTTCTGTCTAACTACATCAACTTAACTGCTTTCCGATGTCCTTTAAAAGTTGCATTTGCAAACGAAGACGGATGCAATTTATTAGAAGAATATTAGCATTATGCTTTTAGTCTTATTGTTATTGTTTATCTAATTTTGTTAAAGAGTTATTGCAATATAAGCACCAGTACAAATGGACATTGATGAACTATGCCTTTACGAGCCAGTTTTATATCGTTGTAGTTCCACTATAGCAATCATCAATAAATAAAGACTTTAAAGTTTACATAACTGTTCAACCTTATTTGAAAGGATTTAAAATAATGTATATCTTGCTTTGTTTACCATTTTATCAATAAGTGAGCATTAAGTCATTAAGTATGTGTCATGGGGGGCCGGAGGCTATTTTATAAAATTTGAAAAACGGTTTGTGCCCCTCCCATGCATTCGAGAAATTATTTGGCACCCCCTCATTTATTAAAAAAATAATTTCATAGCCCTCCCGCAATTTTTAATATCACAAAGGGTGTAAATACACAATAGATAAATATTGTACAGGTGTAATCCATTATATAGTTGCACACTGCTGCCCTCTTCTATGCCTATTTTTTAAAATTATTAATAAATCTAGAATTAATATTTAATAAGGAAAACTGTCATGCATATATTTCGAATTGGTTCAAATGGTTTATTTAACTCATTAACTGGCAGTACTCTAACACTGACGAGTAAAATCGTCTGGCATTAGAGTAAAATACTAAAGTAGGGCGCATCTGGGCGCATCGCAAGCTAATGGATTAATACTGCATGCTCATGGCTTAGAACGTATAGAATTCTTACACAGAAATTTGAAATTGTATTCACTTGACAATTAAATCTATTTTTAATAATATTATAAAAATAGGAACTGCCAAGTCAAGAGAGAGTGGAGTACTATGAAAGATGCGTCCATGCCCCTTATAGACTCTATATTTGAATTTTAGTTTCAAGCCCCTTTGCTTTTTTATAAATTCGGCCGTTTGCTTCATGACCCCCTCAAATAGCCTCCGGTCCCCCATGACACATACTTAATGACCGCTCCATAACGAGGCCATTTCCATTCGTGATGATTGTGTTCTAGCCAGCAGAACAACCTACTGTTTGTGTCGTGGGAAGATATCATGCGATAATATTGCCAACCTAACCCTTTACTTCTTGGCGATTTTTTGGCCTCTTATTCAAAAACTTAAAAAGTGGCAGAAAATGGGCAAAAAGTAAAGGTAATGCCTTTATGTTTGGCCATTTTCATCCACTTTTTGAAAGTGGGTGAAAATCGCCAGAAAGTGAAGGGATTAGCCTTTAATTTTTGGCAATTTCCTGCCACCTGATGAGTTTTTGAAAAAGTGACCAAAAAATGGACAAAAAGTAAAGGCTAGCATACACACGCATTTTTTTTTTTTTTTTGAAGAAAAAGTTAAAAGTTAACCTTTATTAGCCTTTTTTTTGGGCATTTTCAACCTAAAAATTTGTAAAAAGTGAATTTAATCTTTACACTGTGTCACGTTTACTTTTTGTCCATTTTTGATGAAAGAAAAGTTAAGAGGTTAGCCTTTATTTTGGGCATTTTCAACCACTTGAGGTTCTTAAAAAGTAGCCAAAAAGTGAATTTAATCTTTACTCTGTGTCGACGAAACGTTGAGAGGTTGGCTTTAGTTTTTGGCCATTTTCAGCCATTTTTTGAGATATTTCAAACGTGGCTGAAAATGACCAAAAGGAAAGAGGTTAGCTTTTGGCCATTATCAGCCACATATTGAGTTTTTGGCCATTATCAGCCACATATTGAGTTTTGAGAAAGTTGGCAAAAGATCGCCAGAAATGGAAAGGGTTAGCCGTTATGTTTGGCCATTCTCATCCACTTCTTGTCTGTTTTTGAAAGTGGGTGAAAATCGCCAAATATTTAAAATTTAAATTAAGCCTTCACTTGTTGCCATTTTCAGCGATATTTTGAGGTTTTGAAAAACTGGTAAAAAATCGCCAAAAGAAAAAGCAGTTAGCCTATATTTTAAGTCGACTAAACGTCAAGGGCTTAGCCTTTACTTTTTGGCCATTTCCACCTAATTTTGGGGTTTTCGAAAAAGTGGCCAAAAATCGACAAGAAGTAAAGGATTAGCCTGTTTTTTGGGCATTTTCAGCCACTTTGAGTTTCTGAAAAAGTGTCCAAAATCGCCTAAAAGTAAAGGGGTTAGCCTATACGTTTTTGGAAATTTTAGGACACTTATTGAGTTTTCAAAAAGGAGGCTAAAAAGCGACACGGAGAAAAGGGGTTAGCCTGTACTTTTTGTCGACAAAAAGCTAAGGGCTAACCGTTAGCCTTTATTTTTTGGTCATTTTCAGCCACTTCTTGAGTGCCAAAAGTATAGTTACAAACAAAATTTAAGTAGACGGCATGCTTACCGGCGCGTGCCTTTGACTCGACAGCTCTAGGACTCGTAGAGTTGTACACATCAAACAACGAGTATGTTAATACAATATTTTAAGCTTTTCAATGTTTTCATTGCTTGGCAACAACTACAACAACTGAGAAGTATAAGGCAAAGTGCATAATTTGGGAAAGAGAGGCAAGGGGGAGCGGCCGGGGCTAGGGTTCCGTTTAATTACATGAGAGCGGTATAAATTCGAAAGCGTACTTAAATATGAACCGTTTCGCTTTAAGTGTCAAGTTCACGCGGGAAGAATGAAGCCGGACAATTTCGAGCCCAGCTAACTGTACGAATTCCCGTGTGAACAAATGGAACTGAATGTCGTAACGGAACCAATTAAGATATGACGGAACAAACAAAATTGTACATAATTCATACGTTGGGGTCCAGTGTGGGTAGCCGACCTACAAAAGGCCCTTTATAATTATCATTAATCTGCATGTGTTGCGCAGCAAATGTACATATTATGTAATTATGTTCACCTCAGGGACGCCGGAGCAATGGTAGGGCAGGGGGGAGGAACTCGGATCGGACGCAAGGGCAGTTTCGCAAAATTTTCGCGGCCATGCTCTTTCGATAGGATTTTGCTGTTGTGTAGTGCTGACTTTAAATATATCTATATAAAACGAAAAGAAAGCTCAATTTTGCCATTCCATTTCCGGGATTGAAGGTCATATTAATTCAGAAACTTCGTGAGCTTCGGCTATCAGTTCTAAGCTGCTCTACTGGGCCTGGAGGTCTAATAGCAATGTTCTGCATATTAACAGTAACTTCACAGTTGAACCTTCCTGGCGATACATTTTTATTATTATTATCTTTATATTTAACCAGGATACCCACATCACCGTTTATAGTGTTTTTCAGTGGGGTCCTGCAACTATAAATTACCAACCTCGTTCCCAGGGCATTTCCCTTTTTGACATTGGGAAGGCGCCAATGTCAAAAAGGGAAATGCCCTGGGAGCGAGGTTGGTAAATTACATCAAATCATCAATATTACATCATATTGAAATTCAGTAAGTCTGAAAAACCAAATTGGTCATTAAGAGGCTGTTCAAATGAGAAGGGCTGGCCCGCTCAGCCGGGCTAGGTCGCTTTACCGGGTTAGCTTGTCATTTGCTTCATATGAGGCGGGCTAGGCGGGTAGGGGCTAGCAAGAAGTTCCCTCGTGATTTTGGCGAGAAAGCGAAATTATCTTTATTTCGAAAAACACTATTTCATTGTCGGCAACTGCTTCAGGAGGCTTAATCTGGTTTTTGGACGGTTTTTAGGCCGAGTAAATCATCGCTGTGACACGATTTCCAGCCCGGTTTACCGGGCTGCCCCGCTATTAAGTGCATTTATATGAGCCCAGGAATGTGGGGTTTCGCTCAAGCAGGGTCCGACAACCCGGTTCCAATGTGAATCAAATCTCAAAAACATGTAAAAACAACATTAGAGGAGGGATCTCATCTCAAAAAGATATAAAAACAACATTAGAGGAGGAATCTCGCCTGGCAAAGGGAGTCGCCGGGCTCATCTGTGCAGCCCCTTAGGATGTGGTTATAACATGCTTACATGAAGTATAGCTTCAGGCATAAATGGAAATGTCAGTACACTTTAGGAAATAAAAGTAAGAAGAAATGTGAAGGTTTTGTACTCAATAGCGTCTATTTTATGCTCAATAGTCAGTCAATACTCATACTACAGTCTACAGAAAGGACCCGCTCTAATTCAGATTGGAGTAATGATATCGTAAGTTGACCAAATGAATAGACTTTATCCTCCTTTACGTTTTGCTGGCAGGCAAATGTTCTTGAAAAGCTCCTATGAAAGCTTCGTTATTTTTGTATGCATTCAATCGCACTGGAGAACGTACGTAATGTTTTGTATAACCGGAATTTGTATGGCAGCAAAATAATAAAATATAGACAAGGCAAGGGTCCAGGCAAGGAAACAGTCATAGGCAGCGGTCATTTCAGTCTTTCAATTAAATATGTTTATATAACAAATGTTGAATATTAGCTTATCGAACTATAATGTTTTTAGTGCTCGAGATGAAAGCTTGTAACGTTGAAATTTCCATGAAATTCTCCCCGCAGAATGCAGGAAGTGTGGTTTCAGAGATACTAGATTTCAAAATTGGTAGATAACTAAGCCCCTCCCCCACTAATACAGATCTTCCGCCTCCTATGGAAACAGTGTAGAACATATTATATAATGCACCGGTCAATTGAAACCCCGGCTCCCCACCCCCAGGCATATGCTGGGTTTTAACGGGACTTTGTGGAAAAAATACAGAGTTTTAACGCACATTGCCATCATTCATTCTACACAGGGTTTTAACACTGATACAAAGACCTGGATAGAATTCCCGGGGATTTAACTCTCATAGTGCATTTGATTTAATATACTAACATGCATTCGCCTGACTTTCTTCTTTTACAGTTTGACTTTGACTTTGACTTTATTGACACTCCCCTAAAGGGGCTTTTCAGTGACAAAAATACATATACATATCAATTAATTACTATAATTATACATTAGATCCTAAGTTTATATAATAAGATCACGCAATTACTTTATACACAAACACGACATTAATTATTGACAACAACAGCAACATAAGCATCAACATCATCAACAACGACAGCAAAAATAACAACAACAATCAAGGACAAAATGAGACACCAGCACACATGTCACATATGATGAGAATATATCCAATCTTAGTACAAAGCTATTACATGTAAGGTTGTCACAAGCAATATTTACAAGTAGTACAGCTCTTTTAATCAAATGCTTGATATAGCAAAGATTACCCTATGCGCAGGCTTACATTGAAGTAGCTTTGTATTGATGTCCGGACAAATGTTACCATTATTTTCTCAAACTACCCATGTGAGTCAGCTGAAAATACTGTATTTAATAGTAATACAATATAGCACATGTGGTAAAATGCAGATGGCAGTGTAGTTTAGGGGCTGCATGTCTATATGGGGCACACTATTAAGCGAGATCTTGCAGTGTAATTAGTATGGTAGAAAATGTTTTGTCCGGGCTGGCAATGTTGCCAAAACTTGCTTGAAACTGGCAGGATCTTGGCAGCTCGGCTGACAATTTCAACCAAGAAAGAGATTATGCACCCACATGTGCCCTACTTAAGTGTTTTACTCTGTCTAATGCCAGTTGCACTTGTCAGTGGTAGGGTACTGCGAGTTAATGGTTAAAGACCCAAATTCAGACATTAGACACTCTTGCCAACACCATTGATTTCTGCCTAATAGGATTTTTCATTAGATTTTTCCGTTACAGTTAACATGTCTGACAAATCCGTCAGAGAGAAAGCTTACGATTGTGATGTTTGCAAGAAAAAGTTTTCTAAACCAAGCCTCTTAACCAAACATAGAAGAATACATACTGGCGAAAAACCACACGAGTGCGATGTCTGCAAGAAACGATTTACGGATTCCTCAAGTTGTGCAAGACATAAAAGAACACACACTGGAGAGAAACCTTATGAATGTGATGTTTGCCAGAATCGTTTCTCCCGAACTCACCATTTAATTAGACATAAAAGAACACATACTGGAGAAAAACCTTATGAATGTGATGTTTGCAAGAAGAGGTTTGCAGAGTCGGGTACTTTAACACTCCATAAACGAACGCACACAGGAGATAGACCATTCGAATGTGACATTTGTAATCAGCGATATATAACGTCAAGCAGTTTAATAGCACATAAGAGAAAACATACTGGAGTAGATCCTTATGAATGTGATGATTGCAAAAAGAAATTCAGATATTCCTCCAGTTTGGCAAAACATAGAAGAACACATCATAGCGAAGAAAAACCTTATGAATGTGATTTATGCGATATGAAATTTCAATTGTCAGAGCAACTAACTAGACATAAAACAACTCGTACTGGAGGAAAACCTTATGAATGTAATGTTTGCAAGATGAAATCTTGCCAATGGAGTGAATTAAGAAGACATAAAAGAACACACACCGAAGATGTTATTTTGTGTAAAACCTGCGGCAAAGAAATCTGTAAATGGCAAGACATAGAACACGCTAAGATGTTAAAGTTGATCCGGGTCAAGACCGTGACTCGTGGTTCTGATTCATTTTACCACTGGCAATGTAATATGTGCCAAGAAATAGAGTTAGCCGAGCCATCTGGTATTGGGTGTGTCTGTTCTCTCTGTGGCCAGGGGTTTGATACACTGCGTAAACTTCAAGATCATATGGTTGCACACAATGTGAACTCTGACTAGACGTTTTTGAACTAATTTTGTATGGGTGGTTAATATTTCTCGTTATTTTGACATAATTCGTATTGTATTCTTTCCAAATTTGTCTTTCATGTATTTTGGTTGTCTTATCTGTTTAAGAGGTTCTAATCTCCAGGCACCGGTTTAAAAGTCAGAATTTAGCTGTCTTTATCCAAACGTTTTAAGTACACACACATACATACATACATTATTCAGTTCACTCCCCATTGGGGCTTTTCAGTGACCGATTACATCAAGTATCTCATTAATTACCAATTAAGTATCAATTACCTATATTACGTACTTAGCCTACACTATCTATTTTACAACAATTGTAATATTACTTTCCTAATCTGTATATCCTAACCCACCCAGTCAACTTTCCCTGTGGGAGGAAACCGGAGTGCCCGGAGAAGGAGAAAACCCACGACTTTCGGCAGAGCGTTGACGTACTCTTCACATGAGTGTGATGAGTAAAGTCCCCAGCGAGAATCGAACTCAAGACTCAGAGGTGAAAGCTAGGCACTTGCTCTGACGACTGCGCCACCGAAGTTTCATTTCGTGTAGAATTTGAATAGTCATAACACACTAAAAAGAGTTACTAAAAAATACCTTACACGACTCAAGTTAACTATTGCGATGACTTAAGGCCGTACAGCTAGACCACCAAGTTTTCCTTGACAAGTTCTTTGACGAGTTTATTCGTTGAATCGTGTGTACGGTGACAAGATTTTCCAACAATTTTTCCTTGACAAATTTTACGAGCTGACATATTAACGACACAAATGAATGCTACCATTATATAGTGCCTGAAGATGAGTGTGCAGTGGCGTACTGCGCATTTCCTTGTCAAATTTTCCTTGTCGGCCGTGCAAAAGCAGGTATGACTAGCTTTTAAACAAAGCCCCTCCGTCCGTGTATTGTGATCACATATTGTGATTTCTGGTAGAATACTGTACGCATAAGTTAATTAAGAAGTAGAAAACATACACTTGCTGAACACTCCGTATTTCTATACACTTGCTGAACTTTGCTCGTCAATTTCGCTGCAAGAAAACAACTCTGCTTGAAAATTAACAGTCAAGAATGTGTAAAAGCATTAAAATTGTTTTTTAATAGTATTTTTATGATTTTAAATTTTGGCGGGAAGATTTCCGTGTTTCTATACAGTTTTAGTAGAAATTGTGAGGTGTCTATTGCTTTTCCTGCATTCTGATTGGTCCAAATTGAGCCTCTAATTAACAATTACTCGCCGAAGGCGAGGTGATTACAAGCCTATAGTCACTGAGCCGAAGGCGAAGTGACTATAGGCTTGTAATCACCGAGCCTGAGGCGACTAATTGTTTTAGTTGAAATTTCAAAGAGAAAAACAAACACAGAAAGTTATGATGTCAGTTGAAAAGGCTATAGGACAAAATTCAGCGCTTTTCTCAGCGGCCGGTTATTAAAAACATGCCGGCAAAAGACGAGTGTCAACTGGGCAGTGATTATCACTTTTTAGAGGCTCAATTTGGACCAATCAGAATGCAGGGAAAGCAATAGTCACCTCACAATTTCTACTAAAAAGTGATAGTCACTGCCCAGTGACTATCACTTTTTTTCAAAATGGCTTCTTCGCAAGCTGCCGAATTTAAAACAAAAATCGGGTTTTTGAGCCTGATTCAAACTTTTAAATGAAAATAACTGCCGCTAAATTCAAGGATATATTTTTGACATTTTTAAAGGTAAGCGATAACAAATACACTATTTTTCTTCCATGAAAGGCAGCGTTTTCTCGCTGTTGAAATGTATAAAACCTTTTTCCGTACGGCTCAATCACTCAAGTGTTTATTTTGAAAATTATTCGTTTTATCCTCATTTATATCGTTATATTCAGCAAAAACCTAGCTGTGATATATTTTTAAAACCATTCTACTTTGTATTTGAGCCCTTCCAAAGTATTTTTCTCACGAAATTGTGTTTTTGTTTCGCTTCGATATGTTTTTGACACTCGTCTTTTGCCGGCATGTTTTTAATAACCGGCCGCTGAGAAAAGCGCTGAATTTTGTCCTATAGCCTTTTCAACTGACCTCATAACTTTCTGTGTTTGTTTTTCTTTGAAATTTCTATTAAAAACATTAGTCGCCTCAGGCTCGGTGATTACAGTTTATAGTCACTTCGCCTTCGGCTCAGTGACTATAGGCTTGTAATCACCTCGCCTTCGGCGACTAATTGTTAAATAGAAACACGCTTCTCGACCAATCAGCACGCGCGTACTATAAATGTTATATTATAACATGTTATATTCAGTGAACTCAATTTGTTAACCTGGAACGATAACTGCGGGTGAAAAGTGAAGCCAAAATAACAGTGCCTACGCCATCAAACGTGATTGATTTCACAACGGCCATTGATTTTAAAACCTGCACGATAGCTTATCTTATCCCATATTTTTATGGCATTCATAAACTTTTTGCACAAACTAGCTTATACGCCTTATACGACTGACAAAAAACAAAATATTTTCGCTGTTTGAACAAAAATACTGAGAAAACTAACTTACTTGAGTGACAAAGATATGTTTTCCTCCTAGTTTTCCTTCTGTAATCTTTTTTAGCCAGTTACAAAGGAGAAACTACTTCGATTTGCAAAAAAACTGTTGTTTTTGTCAAAAAAATAACACAAAAAATAGAGTTTACGTACGGACCGCGCAGTAAATAAGTTGTGGGGGACTGAAACTGACGTACGGACCGCGTGAAATTGACTTTTGAGGGACTGAAACTGACGTACGGACCGAGTAAAAGGACTGGGATTTAGGCTTCACTTTTTTCCGCCTGAATGATTGAATGTTATCGTTCCAGATATTAAAAATTTATGGAGTTCACTGGTTATATTGCACAACCATAACATAAAGAAGTTAATAAACTAAAGAAAAACATCACCGTAAAATTTTCGATAACTACACACCGGAGAAACCACTTTTCCGAACGCATATATTTTGAAAGAATGAGTTTCGGTGCAAAATAGCTTTTATAATTACTGAAGTGAAATAAAAGCAGAATTTTGGGTAAATACGGATTCGTTGCGTATTTTACCCGATTGGTATGTTTGGCATAGGCAGCTGCTTTTCGCTTGACCAAATATTTGCAAAGAATTCTTGTGACAATACTCTTGATCTTTATGCCCCCCATGCGGCGCCTTGCGGCCCTCAAAAATCCGGGTCGATTGGTCCCTATATTACTACTTTAACTTAGGTGCATAGAACTAAACGAAACCAATGCAGAGTAGCGAGGAAAATCAGCCCGTAGATCATACGACTGACTGTTTCTTGTTTCAACATGAATTTAAACCATAAATCGCCGACTAAGATCGTAGCGTATGCGCGCGTCATCTGCCAAATGACTCATGCACTAATTGATGATAAAGATAATGAATGTGGTCTCACATTTTCAGCATTCGATACAACTGCATCTGCGCCCTCTGAGGCTTTTAGTCCCCATTTCCCATTTCAAACAATCCGCGGTTCTGTGTTCCACCTAACGAAACATAAAGTCTGCTTCTGCCAAGCAAGACGGTAGACTTTTTGACACACTCAAGAATAAGATGAAAATCCTGTCCGTTTAACATAGTGTTTTTGCGTCTTGGGCAAATTTTAGTTTAGTGTGCGTTCACAACAAAAGAGTTGTCGTTCTAAGGCTGCAGGCTGCCCACTCCGCGTGATTGCATACACTTGCACGCACTGCATAAGCGAGACTTTCTGTGAAATTTGACTTGTTAAAACTTGACGGCTGCACAGAAAGTAGAATACAGTTCTACTGGCCATACGTACAAAAAGTTAGCCGCGACGGTCAGATTAGCGATCATTTTTCGAGTCACAGAGCAGCTCCATAGTGTTTTTTGTCTTTGGTTACCAGTTTTTTTAGGTGTGTTCACTCAAAAGAGTTGTCGTCTTAAGGCCGGGCAGGCGGGCTCCACCACTTCCACGTACGCGCAATTGCGCACGCATGTGTTTATGTTTTTTGTGAATTTATTTGGTTAAAAAAAACGACGGCCGCACAGAAAGAGTGCAGTTCCTTCTGCTGTACGTACAAAAAAAAAGTTAGAAGATTATCATTTCGCGATCATTTTCGAGTCACAGAGCATGCTCTGTGACTCGAAATTTCTGTGCGGCCGTCAAGTTTTTAACCAATCACATTTCACGAAAGTATAAACACATACGTGCGTGCAATTGTGCGTACGTACGTGCAAGTGGAGGCCGGCCTTTAGTAGAGGTCATATATGATTTGTGTGAACTGAAATTAAAGTGCTATAGAACTATCACGAACTGAAATACTTTCAATTATAAATATAGCGTGTCCGCCTAAAAGCCAGTGACAAATCACGACATTTTGCAAGAATTGAGTTCAATAATTGTTTTATCATTCACTTCATGAAAGATATTATAAGCGGAAAAACTCAAGTTCATATAAAACTTATCGTTGTTTTCCTACGCCTTTGTCCACGTGAAATTTTCCTGGTTCTGTTTTAAACGAGGAGATTCAGTACAGACAGTGTTATGTTCTGGCCTCCCGCAACGATGCGATTGACGCCTTGTCTGGAAGTTAGTAAAGCAAACGTGGCAAATATTGGGCTCCGTGTTCACTTCCGCGACGACTATTTCAGTGCAGTTATGTTTTCAGCTCAATGGACTGAAAAACAACACTGCACGAGTTACGTATGTCTAGAGTATATGTTAAACCTACTCTCCGTATACATAAAAGGAACAACGTGCCGAAGTTAAATTTATCTTTGGTCCTATCTTGCATCAGGGAAATTATTTAAAGTGCAGTATACATGTGCAAAAATTGATCACGTAATGATGTATCTCATGATATAACATTCTATTTGGACAACATAGATGCACCATGATCTTGCACATTATATGCATGCATGTATAGTCTTATAATATCCATAAATGGCTTCCAAGGGATTAATTAAAATGAATCGGTGTTAACCTTGATGATATTGTTCGCTTTTACTGTTCTTGCATTAGATCTGTTCTTGAATACGCTTGTCAATTATTTCATAGTAGTCTTCCTAAATATTTGTCTGATGAAGACGAACGTATACAAAAAAGAGCTATGCATATTATTTTACCTGGAAATTCCTATACTATCTCTCTCAAAGACGTTACTTCACTTTTGCTTATCAGAAAAGATTTGATATTTGATTCGATATATAAAGTTCCGTTTTTAATTTTAAATAGCTGAATTGGTGTGCTGTTTTTACTAACATGGAATGCAATGTTTCATAGGCATAGCACTGCTCGTTTTATTTAAGTTATTGATTAGGGATTGATTATCTGTTCAAGATACCAATACCTGCAATACAATTGCAAATAACCAAGAATTTACAAAATTAGTGATTTCATTAATTGTATTCCGTATAACAAATGATGTTTTGATGTCAGTCATTTTCGCAATACTGTTTTGTAATTCCACCTCACAATTTCTAATTAAAAAGGACGTGAACAGTGAGCAACTACCATTATGTACAGTGTGTTGTATGTTAATTTTCCGTTAAGATGAAAACCCTCTGTCACTGCAACGTTATTCTATAATATTTCACTCCATTTTCATACTAGGTTGGTGACGATGAAGACAAGTTAAAAGTCAAGTACGCTTAATTATTTAAATGTCTAATTATTTTTTATTCTTTCGAATTCTTCACCCGTCATGTTAAAGGAATAATAATATGCATAAGAAAATTGCTCAATTCAGATTGGCTCAAAGTAACAGTACTGGAAATAGACGGCCTTAGAAGTGTTTACATCACGAAATGTTAAAATATAAGGACGTCAGGTATTGCATTGGTCTATTATTCATTGCTTGAAAATTATGTGACGCAAACACTACTAAGGTCTATAACTAAGTGACAAATAAGTATTTCTTATTTTGTATATAAATTTTGTCAAAAAATCATTTTTAATGAAAAAGATAGACATTTCTTGTTAACAATCTCGCTCCGTCTGACCACATGCTTAATGTATTGGAGGGTAGTATTGTACCGCTGAAGAGGCAACTGGATGGAGGCCATGACTGTGGGTCGATCACTTTAGTCTTTCATGGCAATGCGTGTATTGCATGGTATTGACGAATTACCTAACCGAGTTACTATAAATATTTTTGCTGTTCTCGAGTGCCGAGAACAATACCTCCACTACAGTACCGACTACATTCACACTTCCGGAGAAGTGGAGATGAACAGTACTAGCTAGCTCCGGGTAACGGGGTAACGTAAAACAATGGGTCGACAATGTACGAGGGGATGACGAGATCGCGACCTGAAGGGGAAGGGGTCTGAATATAAAGTGGGACGAGTACAAGCAAGGAGTACGAATAACAGCACCTCGGTCAGAACGGGACCGGTAGCGACGATATGGTGCCGTGTATACGGGGTTGCACAATGCGAGGGGTTTAGAGACCTGGCTGAGGGACGATATCAGATCGTGACAGCCGAAATATCTACTTGCAATTGCGGCAGCTCCACAACCAACAGAACACTGGAATTGGGAGAATGTCCCGAGGTCCGGCCCTTCCCGATGGGTGAGGTGGGAGGGAAAAGTTTTCTTGTGACGAAGCAAAGGGTTCCAGAGTGCTGGGCTTCATAAGGTAGGAAAAAAAGAAAAAAAGAAGAAAAAGTATGCAAATAACCTCATTAACATCATATCTTGGTGCAAATAACTGCACCAAGCTAGGGGTCCAGTACCAAGTACCAAGCACCCATACAACTGACTCCGCTCATTCTTAATATCAGTTATTTCATAAATCTAATTAAATTGTTAATATTGTTATTCACGCAAAACATTTTAATTTTATAACCTCATAATCTTTTCAAACATATTATTAAGAAATAGAACGGACTGATGTGAAAAGAGTCGCAACGGACTGATGTGAAAAGAGTCGGTCAACGCTATGCCGAAAGTCGTGGGTTTTCTCCGGGTACTCCGGTTTCCTCCAACAGGGAAAGTTGACAGGGTGGGTTAGGATAAACACAGTTAAGAAAGTAATATCACAATCGTTGTAAAGATAAAACATAATCTAGGCTAAGTATGTAATTAAGTAAGCGTAACACTTGATGTAAAGCGCATTTGATCATATTCACATGTAAATTTGCGCTATAGAAATGTTAGTCGTTAATCAATAGTATGTATTATATCTTGCAATCTGAAGTTTACACGCATGCAGCCGTGTGTTCTTTATCATATTAAATTTTGCACCACACCGGCCGTACTTACGTAAAATACTTCATCTTGGGAGTCTGAACTTCACCAACAATCTTACCTAAACAGTTAATATTACCTATATAATTGTTTAGTATACAGGGAGATAAGCGATAAACTGTTTCAGCAAGACAATTAGCCTTCCTTATATACATCGTCGGCCACCAGGATTTGTCCGCGATTTTTGGGTGGCATACGGCGCGCAGCAACACAGAATAAAAAATTCAAACGAAGGAGTGATTTACTGAAGTAATCACACATTGTTAGCAATGGTACATTATTGACTTTACTTCACAAAATTCGCTCCTTCGTGTACTTTCCGCCCCTGATGCATTAAACGCTTGTTTTGGTCCAACATGCAACATTGGGTGTGCAGCTTGAGCATTGTGCCTCGATATGTTGGCTAATGTAAGAAAATATTGGTTCAGATTTGACTTTGTTTAAATTTTGAACAGCTTAAATGATAAAATATATAACAATCCTCTGTTGCATAACCGCATAAGGTAGAACATCTGCTTTCTCGTTGGACAATTTAAATCTGATATGTAATCTTGTTAATAATAAACAGATCTTGATATAGAAACACCTGAATCGAGAAGGAGTTGGGCAACCTTGGCTGAGATCCAGACTGTGATACCCTTCCACATACCACGATATACGATTATATTGGACGAATGCAAAAACAAATTAACTGTTGTCAGCGTAAGTAATCTTACATTCGCTACTCGCTTTCTAGCAGTATTCATGTTTTTTAAAGTTAAAGTTAAAGGTGTAGGCCTATGATCTATCTTCATTTGACTGTTGATATGTTCCAGAGTGCGAAACGAAATCAGAGAATGGTTGAACACACAACATTCAAAACCGCAAAAAATATGGGTTTGACTCCTTATATGATTTTGACGAAATTAGTTTAGATGTGGTTGATAATCACGTTCGTTAATTATGTTAGATCATTGTTGCAACCCAGGTGCGAGTATCTGCTTGTCAACCGTAATGGCATGAGTGAATCTTGCATATAACTTTGCTTTAGCAATATTAATTGATAAAATTATATTCAAATTATATTATTCCTTTATTGATTTAATTATTGAAAGATTGGTCAATGACTATAGTCAATAACTATAATCTCGGTCTAACTCTAACTCTCCTTCTCTCTAACTCCACCCTTTCTCTAAATCTAACACTATCCCTCTCTCTAACCCTAACTCTAATACTAACACAACGTCTAGCTCTAGTTAATGGTCACAACCCACAGTTTAACCTTTTGTTAGAGCAAGACATAGTGTTAGTATTAGAGTTAGGGTTAGAGAGAAGGATATGGTTCGAGTTCGAGTTAGAGAAAGGGTTAGAGTTAGAGAGAAAGAGAATTAGAGTTAAAGCGAGACTATAATCATAGACTATAGTCATGGTCATGGACTATATTTATAGACTGTAGTCATAGTCATGGACTGTAGTCATAGACTATAGTCATAGTCATGGACTATAGTCATAGTCATGGACTATAGTCATAGTCATGGACTATAGTCATAGTCATGGACTATAGTCATAGTCATGGACTATAGTCATAGACTATAGTCAACTTAGAGTTAGTCTTAGCGTTAGTATTAGCGTTAGGGCTAAGGTTAGGGTTAGGGTTTAGAGTTAAATTATTCAGTCTTAGGATGCAATGATTCATTCTTAGGATTCAATGATTCAATCTTAGGTTTCAATTATTCACTCTTAGGATTCAATCTTCAAGCTTGGTTGATAGTCATAGTCATAATCATAGTTGTAGTCGTAGTCGAAGATGTAGTGAAAAACATTACCACTACTTCACCTGAGCATAACAGAATCATATACAAATTAGCTACTGATTCCAACCAAAATAAAACAATGTAACATTGTGCACGTTTAACTAAGGCTATAGCTTTACTATCGAATGCACAATTATACAATCACCGAAAGAATATATACTGGAAGATATGAGTAATTCGTGCCGTAAGATAAGTAAGTTCTGCTGTTGTTTCAATAGCAGTTTAAACTAGGTGAAGCAAGTCTACAAAAATGGCCATGAAGGCAACAGTCAGTGTGATACTGTATCCTTTACCCACACGCCAACTTGAATTACTGGTTGGATTACTGGTTGGATTACTGGTTGTAGTACTGCTTGAAACAATGATGCTTGTAGGATTGCGTTTCTGGATACTCGAGCCGCGTTTCTTTACACAGGTGCCATGAACGCATTTCTGATGACATTTCGTTGCGTTGCAGGATAAGAGGCAATCATTTGGAAAAACACATTCCTGTGTGCATTCCTCGACATCAGAGCTACATATTGCTATACAATTCTGGTGAGCGCACACTTGATTACACTTTTTGGAATTGCATGTCAGCTGGCAGTTTTTAGTATGAGCGCATCCCTGCGTGCATTCCTCGACATCAGAGCTACATATTGCTGTACAATTCTGGTGAGCGCACTCTTGATTACACTTTTTGGAATTGCATGTCAGCTGGCAGTTTTTAGTATGGGCGCATCCCTGCGTGCATTCCTCGACATCAGAGCTACATATTGCTGTACAATTCTCGTGAGCGCACACTTGATTACACTTCTTGGAATTGCATGTCAGCTGGCAGTTTTTAGTATGAGCGCATCCCTGCGTGCATTCCTCGACATCAGAGCTACATATTGCTGTACAATTCTGGTAAGCGCACTCTTGATTACACTTTTTGGAATTGCATGTTAGCTGGCAGTTTTTAGTATGGGCGCATTCCTGCGTGCATTCCTCGACATCAGAGCTACATATTGCTGTACAATTCTGGTAAGCGCACTCTTGATTACACTTTTTGGAATTGCATGTCAGCTGGCAGTTTTTAGTATGGGCGCATTCCTGCGTGCATTTTTCGACATCAGGGCTACATATTGCGTTGCAATCTCCCCAGGAACATCCTTGAGTACAATTCTTAGTGTTATTGCAAGATAATGAACATGTTCCCCAAACGCAGTCCTGTTGGCACATCTCGTTGGCATCACAGGACATTTTCCCATAACCTACTTGGGCGCATTTCCTGACGCCAGCATGGCATGCCATGTGACAGTCTTTTTCATTGCAGTCTTGGGAGCAGGTGGTGGAATTTGCAGTGCAGGAAGAATCGCATCTGTATTCACTGCAGCCAGGTCTGGGGCAGTTGTCTTTATCACACATTGCGAGTGCAGAAAATGAATTTTCACACCATTGATAGATACACCATGTCACAAGCAGCATCAATAGGAGCCGTCTGGCAACTGTTGAGGTAAAACCCATCTGCGAAGAGAAAATAATGTGTTATAAGGGAAAAGGGTGCGATAAAATTGTTGCGATAAGTAAATATTGTTGATTAATTGCATGATTGTATATGTTATAGGATAAAAAGCGTCGGAATTGTAGTCCCGGGAATATTTACATCCGCCGACAGGTTGTCTTTTCGAAACGGTTTCTGCTAAATATTTAAATATAGTTTTTAAATTTACTAAATACAATGCCGGCGTGATGGCGGCACTGTTCATTTTATATATTCTGCTTGCCGTATATTTTGATTTCCTATTCGGCCGTAAGCAGGGGCGTACATATCGATTTTGGCTGGGGGGGGGGTGAACTTTCAAAATGAGACTGACTAATAAATTCAGACCGACTCTCACCTTCTCCCCAATTCTAATTCGAAAAGTCAATTGAAAAATTACGTGTGCTGCTCCAATAAATTGAATGGCAAAACAATTCAATAAACAAAATATGTACACACATACGAATTATATCGGAAAAACAATGTAATTTTTCCGGATAAGAATAAGTTTAGCTTCCTGTACAGTAAGTTTGCCATAAAGTATTTAATAATATTATGTAGATTATAGCAATTGTGGCAACAGGCAATATTATGGTTCTATTTCAAGGTAGTGTTTTAGCATTTACAGTGCTTCAGTGCTTCTGAATATGACATTCTAGAAGAACGCTTTACAACGAAGATTGAAACAGGATATTCGGCAAACTTTAGATTTTTTAATTAATGCAACGATTGAAATCCGTCTCTGAAACTATTTAGCCAGTGTCGCATAGCATTACGTGGCATAATGCGTCCAATTTAACAATGAATATCTTGAGACCGACTTCACATTTTGAGACCGACTGGATCATGATCTCTGGGGGTGTACCACCCCCCACATTTACGCCCCTGGCCCTAAGTAGTGCATGCCCTGTAAAATTATAATAATAGTAAAACAGTTGATGTTCTTGGACATAAATATGTTTTTGGCCCTCCTCACCTCAGAACTCATTTTAACCCTCGCTACGCTTCTGCTAAAATGAGTCTGACTCGGGCCAAAAACATATTTATGCCGGCGAACATCAACTATATTGTTATAATATATCAGTTTGGCTAAGTTTATCGAAAAATACAACCTATATCTGCTGACATTGTGTTCTCAAACTGATGTGGTCTACCGGAAAATATTTCGCATTGAAAACAGTCGTTTTCAGGCCCGATATGTCCCAAGAATAGACTTCGATTTGAAACAAACATTATGAAATATAAGCATCAGGTATTAGGCAAATAAACTTCAACATACCACATCCTAAAGTGCTGTTATTAACATATATTTAACAAACGATGCCGTCGTTGTAAAAGTGTATTTTCACCGTCATGGAAGTCGGCAACGAGCAAGGACAACATTGCACATTATTAAAAATCTCTTTCACAATTTCTATACCAAAAATATAATGTATTCATAGGGAAAGCAATATTTTACTTGTAGACCTGAATAATTTTCTTCACACAAGTAAAATAGTGAGGAAAAATCGCCAAAAACTGTCAAAAAATGAAAATCTGTTTTGCTTGGATTTTCGCGCGAAAACATGCTCGTCCCAGGCTACAGCCGCATCGCACGTCGTTCAACAAAAATATCACTGGCGTTGCACCGCCCTATATGATATAAGCGCCCTGTCCGCAGTTATAAACTTGTGTACATCGTCAAAAAGCGATCATTATTCAATTTTTATTTATCGATGGATACATGGCAAGGAAATTTCCATCTGCAGAATGGACAGTTGCAACATTCCTGTCAACGCTCTTGACAGGGTGACAAGAGCTCCAATGCACTACAGTGCATACAGATCTTCAAGGCTTAAGGTCGCTCCCTACAGTTATAGTACAGTTTGAAACACGATCTATATAGATCAGACGTTATCCTCGCGTCCCACGCGTGGAATCTTCGTGACCCGGCAGAAATTTTAAAACTATATATGTTCAGTATTATGCTTTATAATGTTCAAAATCTTCGACTTAAAAAATCTTGCATTGACTTAAAAGATCTGAAATTATATTTTAATTATATTCTCTTCAAGGCAGTCTATATAGCTAGGACTGTCAAATTAATATAATTTCGAAACTTATGTTATTCCTGTAGTGTTTGACATATTAAAAACTACAATACAGGCAGTTTTAATAATAATACGAGTTGTCTTATGAAAAATACATGTTGTTTGAATGTTTTGAAAAGTTGTCACACCGATATCGATTTTAACAACCAAAACAATTTGAAGAGACGTTGGATTAATAGTATTTATATTTCCATGGTAATTAATCATGCATTTTCATCTAAAACAAGTAAAGAATATTTGGCACAAGCCAAGAAATCGGAATAAAAATACACAACAAAGAACCAAGCACAAAATGATTTTGTTTCAATTCGTTTTGTTCACGCATTATAATTCAGACGCATGCGCAAAATGCCATCATGTCGAGTCGATTTTTTTTGAAGTCAGCAAAAATTTCGAGCTGTTTTTCTCGTGTTTCCTTCGGTGAAAATTTTTTAAACTTTGCACAATTGTTAAACAAGGTAAGAAGATAAGTTTCTCTGCAATCGATATTCCAAAATATCTCGAAAACTTATTTGTAAACTATACCCTTCAAATTTTGATATGTTATTCCTGTGTGGACCATAAATCTTCTAAAAAAATTTCAGAAAAATTGACCGAAGGAAAAAAAAGATATTTTCGATTCAATCTGAAATTAGACAATATAAGCGCAAAAGATAAGACACTATGGTTGCCATAGCAACACTAACTCTATTCCTGTTTGTCCATAAATGGACAGTCCAAGACCTCTTTACATTCGTGGAAATGTTCATTTTGCCCTGTCTTAAGTGTATCTAATATAAATTTGGTTGAAAGCGAAAGTTACTGAAAAGTACACATAGTTTTACAGAACTGTAGGGAGCCACCTTAAGATCAAGTTTTTTCTCGTCATCTCGTCCGATAGGATTAATAGTAGAAGGTGTTAGTAGATGGAATACTCGAACGGAAATTTATATACATTTTTAGACCTAGCCAGGGGCAGTTGCGAAAAATGCAACATAGGCCCTCTGGCAGGAATTGAACTTGCGGCCCTGCGATTCCGGTGCAGCGATCTAATCAACTGAGCTACAGAGTCCAGTTGTTGAGCATTAACCGCAAGTTCGGTATATAAGATGGTAGTGATGCCAGTATGTGGTGTATGGGTAAATATCAAGATTTTTCTCGGCATCTCGTTCGATAGAATTAATAGTACTTCAAGGCTTAGACGTGGTTAGGATTACAGTATTACTATTTTGTCACAGAGTGGCGTCATAAATAACTTTTGAGTTAAAATTACTCTGTCTAGAAAAATTAGAACTAAGTACAAGACTTTTCGCTTCCGAACACACGGACACGTGTGAGTCTTAGTGTGAATATTCATTGCCTAATCGCTAGCATGAAATAATTGGTTAAAATGCAAATGTTCTGAAGCTGGAAACAATGCTATACATGTGCACATTAATTAAGTTATATTGTGAAAATGTCAGAATTGAGCCCTCCTATGTTTTTTCAGATTGCGTAACCTGAACCCGGAAAGTGCGAATTGTCTCAACGCAAAGTGCGATTGCGACAGTCAGCATCTTTGATTTCAAGTTAAATCCTTTCTTTATTTAAAAATACTAAATGAATAAATGCTTGAACCTAGAACTAATATTGAATATTCCTCAGTTTATCACTGTCGTCACACCTACACCTTGTCACCCCCCACACATTTTCACCACCCCCTCCCTACTTCCTCTTTCGAGAGCCAGGGGTTGTTAGCGTTCCAGGACTACACCACTGCACGAGCTATACCATACGCGCTCCGCGCGTGGCTCGAGGTTTTGAACTCAGTTTCCTCGTTGGAAATTGGTAGTGAATTGGTAACATAAATATTTCAGACATATACATATATGTCCAGTACGATGATTTGTTAACAATTAAAAGCTCTTTTCAGCATTAAAAGCTCTTTTCAGCAGAGCGGAATATTGGACTTAAGTTACTCATTCTAAAGTAGTAAAGAGACCAGCATGAAGAGGTGAAATGGGAGCTGAATTTGCCCATTTTCCACTGAAATAATTTTTATCACTGGAAATAAGATATGATCCTTACAATTTGGCTTCTTGGAGTAAAATTTGGCGAGTCAGTCGGTCGGGTGAACTGGATTCAGACAATTTTTACTTGTGAAATGGAATTGAATCCCTCTCCCCTTCACCATTCTCTTTTAAAATCGGAAAGGTTAAAAAGATCAGAAAGGGGCTTCGGTGGCGCAGTCGTCAGGACAAGCGCCTTTCACCTCTGAGTCTTGAGTTTGATTCTTGCTGAGGACATTACTCATCACACTCATGTGAAAAAAGTAAGTCAACGCTCTGTCGAAAGTCGTGGGTTTTCTCCGGGCACTTCGGTTTCCTCCCACAAGGAAAGTTGACTGGGTGGGTTAGGATATACAGATTAGGAAAGTAATATCACAATTGTTGTAAAAATAGATAATGTAGGCTACATACATAATGCAGGTAAGCAAGATACTTGCTGTAATCGGTCACTGAAAAGCCCCAACGGGGAGTGAGCCGAATAATATATGAATATGAATAAATTACTATCGCTCGGTCAGTACATTAGTCTTCGGTTTTAAAATTTACCGCAGATACTTGGACATAATTTACACATACATAATTTGATTTCTAATAAAACATTATATTATAATTTTTTACAACTATATATAGATGCATATTATTATATATGCATATTATTATATATAATATTATTATATTATATATAATATTATTATATTATATATAATATTATTATATTATACATGCATATTATTATTGTATAATCTTTTGTATTTCTATAGTTTCTCAGGGACCTTCTGAAAAACACAACTTGTGATGTTGGTTTTCCTGAATAAATACTATTATCAATCAATCAATCAATCAAGTTAAACGAGCTGAAAAAAACATTATTATAGATACAAGATCTCTGTTACATTTAAAGTTTATTGTTCACTTATTCTAGCAGGGAATCATGGGATCGGTGTGATTGGTAGTTTTAGTAGTAGGTTTTCGTTTTTTGACCAAATATTTGGAAAATGAATTCTTGTGACAATTTGCGGTGCTTTTAAATCTTCTCCCAAAGTGTGTGATATGACATTTTAGAGACTGTAGATTTCAAAATTTTTCTGAGGGAGCATGCCCCCATACTTCATTAAAGGTCTCACGCCTTTAGCACTCGATACGAGTGCCATTCCACCCCTTTCGCCCGCCAATCCAAAAATGTTCTTGTTCGCGGTCCTTGTATATAGTTTAGACTTGTGAGGATATATATATATGGCGAACTAAAATTCACATCTGGCCAGTCGACACAGCAAGGAATCTTTAACACAAATGCATACATCTTTTGAATGACTTAACTGAGTATTATCGGTGTTTCAAAGTGGCCGCACACGCGTGAGAGAAATATCGCCGCGAACATTCGCTAACTAAAATTTTCACGAAATAATGTCGTGAAAAATTGCATTGGCATGCCGCAATTTCGCAAGCTATTCCGCACGGCCATTCCGCCTTTTACATCAAACGGCAAAATACTCCACAACGCACGTTAATATTATTGCGACAGTTGGTGCAATTATCGTTGATTATATTTGTTTAGGCATATTTATTCTTGCTATATTTTCTGGAGTCTTTGTATTATCAATACATGCACGCATCATGCTAAATATTTCTATTTATGTATATTTCCGTTGTCTACATTTATATTACTTCGTGTCAATTTCATATTTGCAGTTCCTTCTTAATTTTTGGTCAACCGTGATTAGTTCACGTTTGGCAAGTGAGAAAAAGGGACGAACTATAGAAACACATGGAACCGTTGAGGCTGCTTTCTCAGCGCCGCCCGATGTAAGTCACAGGAGAGCCTGTTTGCTGGCTATAGGCAAGGGGTATATATGTTCCTAGTTTACGGCATTATAAATATCATTGAATACGTTATTATAAACTCCGAAAAGCATGCCGATGCACATCATAACCGCAGCAAATTTCACACACTAATCGTAAGCCACTCCGTTCGGAGTTGGTAGACGGAATCTAATATTGGAGCATGTTTTCTAATGTCTTTCCTGGTCAATCACGCTATGATTGTCTCGCATATATTGATTATTGATGAGAAATGTAACGATTATATCTATTTGGTAAAGACTTTGATCCATAAGCCCGGGAACTTATGAAGTAGGGTGGACAGAAATAAATAGGCATGTATTAGGTTCCGAAGTTGTCCGAGCGTGCGCCGACAAAACCGGCTTTCACAACAAGAATTGTGAATAAACGAGAATTGCCGTAAAAGGGCTAGATTATTTCCTATGATTACAAAAATGGTATCAAACTAAAGGGTTGGAAATTAAAGCTGGGCGGTATTGAAATTTCCGGTATCACTTAAATACCGTGAATAACTAAGAATACCGGTATACCGCCCAACTTTATTGGAAATCCCCGTCGAATGGTGGTATTTACGAGTTTGTAGTGTGTAAACCAAAGGTAGGAAATCGAAATGAATATTTAATTAGTTTGTATTATTGTTAATTTATAAACAAATACAACTACAGAGGTGTTTGAAAGGGGCTAAAGCGGTATTCTTACTTCCTTCCCTAAGCTTACTTCCCTAAGGCCCCGTTTACACTATACCGGATTACATCGGAGCGTAGCGATTTTCATACCGGATTCGGCTGCTGTTTACACTACGCCACAGTAATCCGGTACGCGACGCGGAGCAAAAATCACTCCGCTTTGGAGGTGATATGAAAAGTGAGCCGGTATGTGCCGGAGCAGTGTAAACAGGCGAATCCGGTACACAACTAATTTTGGCGCGAAATTTGTAATATATTACAAGACGAATTAAAAATGGTCGCCTTCAAACAATTGATTATACTTACTTTTACGGCAGCAAGCGTCCTTCAAATAATGGCTAGTTTATTTTGTCTGTCGACTAGCTATTATTCATCAAGGCGACGACTCCGGCAAACACTGGTAACTTCAACTTTTCGTGCAAAACGAAAGGGCAAAAGAGAATGTAAACAACGAAGATTTTTGAGTCCATGTAAAATTTGGCTCTTTTTGTTTTGTGTTGGACATTCTTGCGTTCATTTGTCTAGCAAAGCCAGCTCGTGATTTTATTTAGCGGGAAACTGGTTCTGTTTCCATGGCAACATCAAAAAGTGTTGAGCTGGCAACAAAGCGAAGCGGTGCAATGCGGCGTAGTGTAAACACCCTTGTTTTTTACTTCGGAGTGAAAATTAATCCGGTATGAAAAGTAATCCGGTATAGTGTAAACGGGGTATAAGAGATCGTAAAACGCTGAATCGAACGGTGGTATTGTCATCTACATAGCATGCACTGAACCGAAGATATGAACCTTCAAAGTCTTATAGCGATATCGCTATAAAAACATTAGGCCCCTACAAGTTGATCTTTAGTTTCTGGTCCGCCGTTAACTTCGTTTAGGACGCGGGCGGGCGGGTGGTTAGGACTATAGGACATAAATTAAAATGTGGCATTAAAGGCTTTATGACTGAACATTTTGAAGCCTATTTATTTTCTATGTATTTCTTGCAAACGTCCGTTTGCTGCTCTACAGATTTCGTTCCTTGTCATAGTAGAACCGTAGTTTCCTTGAGTTTTTCATGCCAGCTGTATCAGAATATTAAATCTATATAAAACTGGATTTAATAGATGATTCAAAAATCGACATGCATTTTAAAATACCTTGGCTTGGATTGATGATTGAACTCATTGAAGACCCCATGAGTCAAAATGAGAACACAGACCTATACTACAGCGATATTTACAGGAAATCAACTTCATTTTATTATTTTTTTGTTGTAAATAGCACATTTCTCGTTCTACAAAGTAAAATCCTTCGCGAAAATTTTCAAGTACTAGAATAGTCCTAAAATAATACTCTCTACAAAAAGGATGCGGGCGGCGGACCAGAAACTAAAGATCAACTTGTAGGGGCCTTAGGGGCCAACGATAGAGTAAAAAACGGTACGGTGGATACGCCAAAATTAATAATCACTTTCACACATTTGGTGAAGGATTGAACTTAAATCTTATGCCCTTAATATGTAGTTGTTCTATTCAAGATGAAATATTTTAGCTTGGTTGTTCGATGAATGTTTTGACTTGATCGATATTTTCGAGTTATCCACCGGATGTAAACGGGCTTCGTACAACCGGCCCCTGTAGAGCAAAGAGCCTGTCCTTTATCACTTTTAAACACACGGACTACTTCAAAAGAGAAACGAGAACGGCTGCCTTCGAGCGCATTCTACAAGAGCTCGACAAAACTAACTTGTAAAACTGTTTCCATAATATATACTTGAGCGTTGTACTAGGTTGTACGCGTCTTCACATGTTGTGAGCTTCAACGTTGTGCATGTGTGGATTAGAGGCAAGTCAAGTTGTAAGCAGGTTGCATGCGACATTGCAAGTTAACTATAATTAGTTGTGTGGTGTGAGGCCCCGTCTACACGTATCCGGATTTTTTGATTTTTTTTAATCAGCTTTATTGGACATACATATAAAAGGTTACATAATATTATACAAACAAAGAAAATTACAGGGTATATGTCCAATGGGGCTAGCGCAAACGGGACAACGAGACCCATGCAGGGCACCACCCCTATAAAACTAAACTAGTGAAAACAAACTTATTGACTATACAGAATATATACATATATAACTTAGGACAGGGGCATTCAAAAGTTTACGTATTCAAAAGTTTACGCGTCCACACGTATCCAGATTCGTTGCGTTTTCGAGCGTCCACACGTATCCGCGAAAACGATACGAATACGCTAGAATTGCTTACAGAGCATGCGCTGTCACAAATGATGAGCCCGCGATGTAGTTGGCTAGTTGTTGTAACACGTGTTGTATTGATAGCGTGGTGTTATTTCGGAAAGTAAACATGTCGAATTCTGTAGAAAAAGCTATTAAATCAAGGTCTTCAAATAAAAAAAGCCGTAAGAGTGAGCCCTTTGTGTGGACAGATGATGAAGTGCACCTTCTACTAAGCGTCGTGTTAGAGTATAAAGTCGCGAGGACGCTTTGGCGCTTTTTGTTTAGGCGTTTTAAGGCCACATTTCTAGCAACTGGCATAATGGCATTGCAAGAAGCTGTACTAGTGCCGCACGCTTTCTTTCATAGTCAGCCTTGTAATTTAGAATCGCAACATTCAATTGAATAAAGGCAATAATGCTCGAAATTATCCCAGTTAAAATCGATAGAAACGCTTGTCTCCGAGGCGCCATTTTGCTTTAGTAAACCTCGCGCGAGCATAATCGTGGACTGGATTCTACAATTTAGAGTAGGTGTTGAGTGGGTGGATATTAAATTTCATCGATTTACGTCATCGTTTACAAATCGTTGCGGTTACAGTGCGTCCACACGTATCCGGATTCGTTGCGTTTTCAAAAGTTTCCACTCTGGAGAGCGTTTTCAAAAGTTTGCGGTTACGGTTTGCGTTTCAGTCGCTGGATACGTGTGGACGGTAAGCGTAACCGCAACAAAATGTTTGCGGATACAAACGAATCCGGATACGTGTGGACCTATCTGCCTTTACAATATTACCTTCTACTATATCACTACATCAATTTACCTTGACGTGCTTTATCAGGTTTCAATACAACTACAAGTTAACGTTATTTCCTTGTTATCTCAAAGTAGAACTTCTTTCTGCTTCTGGATGGCTGTTGAATGGAAACTGATTCAACCCCCGAAAGTTTGTAAAAGTTTGTAAAATGAGTTGTTTTATAATTTTTATTAAAAATCTACACCGGATGTAAATTCCTTTCGTTCCACAAACGTCCGTGTATGTAATAATGCGGAAAAGCCTATAAATGAAATTATCAAGCCATGAATATAGAGTGTGGTAATTATCCACATCACTGATAAATAAATATAACCTGAATATCAATTTTGCTTAGGATACATTTGTTGCCAGTTGCTTCGAAAAAAAATCTGATTAACAATATAGTTCTTGATAAATTTTACAAACACGCTTCGCTTTACGTCATCTGGCGCGAAGGAATCATTTTCAAAGTATATACTTAGATGAAAAGTGTATTGCATCGCATACGTCTACACTGTTCATATATGGAATCGACTAGTAGAACTGACCACATTAACGTATCCCTGCCTAATTTAAATGGCTTGGAAAAAACAGCAATATGCTCGTTTTTATAGTTATGACGAAATATCTTTATAATGTAAAATAGGGGTCATTATTATTGGCGGGAGTGGGGAAGAAGATTTTCCCACTTGTGATAAAATTTTCCGTGGACATTCTTTTTAATGCCCCCCTCCCCCTCCCCACACTAAGGATATTATTTATTTTTATAGCCGCTCCCCCTCCCTCAACCAGTAAATTTATCTTTACATTAATTATTACGCTATATCATTTTTACACTATTTAGCGCCAATTGCAAAACCTTTTCTCCAAGCTTTAAGTAAAATTTATAGACTTATAGTACACGAGGTTTACCTGAATAAAATCGAAACGGTAATCAAACCCAAATGCATACGGTAAAAATAACAGTTTGAAAACCAAACTGTTGTGCTACAGTGATATAAAACCTTAAACTGTTTGCTAAGCCTATATACAGATCAGTGACCATAGATGATCGTCAAAGAAAGTGCCATACATTTACAGATACAGCTAGAGTTCTGAAAAGAACTGTTAGATGCCATACTCTTACCGAATTATAAACTAGTACACGTTGCAGCCGATTGGAAGATTAGAGGATAATTCTTTATCAGCTATTAGCCAATTAAGCTCAAACGATAAAACTAAAGAGACATTTAAATTACGCATTAATTGCACTGCGAGTATCAGTTCACGTTGCTTAAAAATTTTCTATTGTGTGGATTAGAGGCAAGTCAAGTTGTAAGCAGGTTGCATGCGACATTGCAAGTTAACTAGTTGTGTGGTGTGAATCGGCCTTTACAATAATTTATTACCTTCTACTATATCACTATATCAGTTTACCTTGACGTGCTTTATCAGTTGTCAATACAACTACAAGTTATTTCCTTGTTATCTCAAAGTAGAACTTCTTTCTGCTTCTGGATGACTGTTGAATGGAATCTGATTCAACCACCGAAAGTTTGTAAAAGTTTGTAAAATGAGTTATTTTATAATTTTTATTAAAAATCTACACCGGATGTAAATTCCTTTCGTCCAACAAACGTCCGTGTAGGTAATAATGCGCAAAAGCGAAATGGAATTATTATTATGCATGCTGATACGTACACGCAATATTCCAAGCAATGAATATAGAGTGTGGTAATTATCCGCATCACTGATAAATAACTATAACCTGAATATCAATTTTGCTTAGGATGCATTTGTTGCCAGTTGCTTGGAAAAAAAATCTGATTAACAATATAGTTCTTGATAAATTTTACCAACACGCTTCGCTTTACGTCATCTGGCGCGAAGGAATCATTTTCAAAGTATATACTTAGATGAAAAGTGTATTGCATCGCATACGTCTACACTGTTCATACATGGAATATACTAGTAGAACTGACCACATTGACGTATCCCTGCCTAATTTAAATGGCGTGGGAAAAACCGCAATATGCTCGTTTTTATAGTTATGACGAAATATCTTTATAATGTAAAATAGGGGTCATTATTATTGGCGGGAGTGGGGAAGAAGATTTTACCACTTGTGATAAATTTTCCGTGGATATTCTTTTTAAACCGCTCCCCCCCCCCCCCACACTAAGGATATTATTTATTTTTATAGCCGCTCCCCCTCCCTCAACCAGTAAATTTATCTTTACATTTATTATTACGCTATATCATTTTTACACTATTTAGCGCCAATTGCAAAACCTTTTCTCCAAGCTTTAAGTAAAATTTATAGACTTATAGTACACGAGGTTTACCTGAATAAAGTCGAAACGGTAATCAAACCCAAATGCATACGGTAAAAATAACAGTTTGAAAACCAAACTGTTGTGCTACAGTAATATAAAACCTTAAACGGCGTGCTAAGTCTATATACAGATCAGTGACCATAGATGATCGTCAAACAAAGTGTCATTTATTTTGGGTCAAGGATTTTTGGAAAGATAAACAATGGAAATTTTGTTTAAAAAGTGGAAACACTGTAGTCATGGCAACACGATTTCTTTTTTGCAGTACCAAACAGGTTTCAAAAGCTGAAAAAAATGCCAAAAATAATTAAAATTTTAGTTGTTTTAGCCATAGAATTCCCAAATATATGATGTAGCTATGTTCTTATGCATTCTACAGGTTTCAAATTTATGTTAAATACAACCTTTCGCTCACTAAAAGGTTTCGAACAGTTCATAAAACTAAACTTTTTAATACCGATAAATTAGTTTTTCAAATTAAATTAGTTGAAAATATACAATTCTCTCTTAAAAATGATTTCCTCTTCTTTTAATTTAGAGCTTTTCTAAATATAGGATGCTTTGACTGGAATAAAATGAAAAACTATGAAAATAAAGCAACACTTTTAGAGCTATAAATGCATCAACAATTATAACAAACTTGCCGTAGTTTTATTTTTCCCCGACCATCAAGTATTGGAGCACTTTTGCAAGCAGGCTTCGACATTACATGTTTGCGTTGCAATCTCCCCAGGAACATCCTTGAGTACACTCCTTGGTGTTGTTGCAAGATAATGAACATGTTCTCCAATGGCAGTCCTGTTGGCATGTCTCGTTAGCATCGCAGGACATTTCCCCATAACCTTCTTCGACGCATTTCCTGGCGAAAGCATGGCATGCCATGTGACAGTCTTTTTCATTGCAGTCTTGGCTTGGGAGCAGGTTGTGGAACTTGCAGTGCAGGAAGAATCGCATCTGTATCCATTGCAGCTAGGTCTGGGACAGCTGTCTTTATCACAAATTCCGAGGGTAGAAAATGAATTTTCACACCATTGATAAATACACCATGTCACAAGCAGCATCAATAGAAGCCGTCTGGTAACTGTTGAGGTAAAACCCATCTGCGAAGAAAAAAGAATGCGTGATGAGCGGAAAGCCTGCGATAAAATCGCATTCCCCCGCACTGACTAATATATAAGAGAAGTCAAAGTCCGTATTTTGAAAATATTTATGTTCAGTAAATATAGTTAATTATTTGATTGTATGTTATAGGATAAAAAGCGTCGGAATTGTAGCCCCGGGAGTATTTACATTCGCAGTCAAGGCGCTTATATATAGGGCGATGCAACGAGAGCGCGCGCGGATCGATGTGTGATGCAGAAATAGCCTGGGGCGAGCACGTTTTTGGTGAAAATTGAAGGAAAAGAGGATTTTGACATGTCTAGTTCATGTGCCAATTTTTCTCAACCTTTTAGTGTGAATACAATCTGTACACGTATACTATCACTCAGAGTACGGAATACGCTTGGGTTTAGCAAAACTTCTGCTGTCAGAATGAATATATTATCGATAATGCGTGTGCCTTTGATCACTTCGATGGTGACTAAATTTCAAATGAGAATATCTTTTGTCAATTTGCTGCCCCCCTCTTACAAGTTCAGGCATGTTGAAGTTTCTTATCTTTAGTTTATATCATAAAATAATCGTTAAAATCGGAGTTGATTCTTAAGAGATATCATGGCTGAAATGTGACCCTTTTTAAAACTTCTTTTCAGGACGTTTAACCAGCAATTCTTTTACACAAAATAGCAAAAAGGTTATTGTTTTACTAGCTCGTGATTCTTTCAAAAATAATAAATGTGTGGCTTAAGTTTTACGACTGTTGAAACAGGATTACCAAACCGAACCGCTTTGTAGCTCAATTTACTGAAAATCCAATTTTTGCAAATATGCCGAGCGCATTGTTGGTTAAAAATTTGCCGCCAACGTAAATTTTTTGGGAGAGGTAGGCGAAATTAAAGTACTTTTCTTAAATATTGCTAAAATATAACATTTTGAGGTTGATTCTTTCGCTCTATCTTTTTTTCAATCTGGGATACGCTGTGAAAGCTAAATGTTTCTTCTATCGAACGCTAACAAACATTAAGGCCAATGCTATTTTTCAAACTAAACACATGTTTTTGAGGTCTTTTCCTGCAAATGCCATAGGCAAATCATTAAAAAATTTAATATATCAGTTTGGCTAAGTTTATCGAAAAATACAACCTATATCTGCTATACATTGTGTTCTCAGACTGATGTGGTCCACTGGGGAATATTTCGCATTGAAAACAGTGTCGTTTTCGGCCCGATATTCCTAAGAATAGACTTCGATTTGAAATAAATATTATAAAATATAAGCATGAGATATTAGGCAAATAAACTTCAACATATACCACATCCTAAGGTGCTGTTATTTAACAATTATTCGCCGAAGGCTCGGTGAATATCGGTGAATAAAAACCGAGAAGAAGTCGAGGGTTTTTTTTATTCACCGATATTCACCGAGCCTGAGGCGAATAATTGTTTTAGTAAAATTACATAGGTGATTATTTGGAAATAAATAGAAAATGCACATTTCAAAAATATTTTAATTGAATATTAAAAACGCTTTAGGTGATTATCGCGTATTAATCCGAGGTAGCGCAATCAATTAGCGTTGAGAATTTTCAATAATCACCTATGTAATTTTACTAATAGCATTTATTATATTTATATATATATAACTTTATTCTAATTCGTGATTGGTCAAAACCCCTGCTAATTCTCCGTATCTGGAAGCTGACGCGTTATTTCAGCTGCTGGCGTGATCAGCGTGCAATAATACCTTGTCGATCGAACTTCGATCCAAAACAAGGTATTATTGCACGCTGTCGAACCCAAGCCCCAGCGCGGTCGTTGGAGAGATATTTTTGAAGAGTAATGAAAATGGCTTTTAGCCGGTTTCCATCGTTAAACGAAGAAGAAATTTCGACGTTGCTCTCAGAGAAAGATAGTGAAAGCACGAAGAGAGCAACAAAACTGTTTAAATGTATTTTCGAAGAGTATCTTACACGAGAAGCGAAAATAATATCCGACAAACGCCATCGAGCTGACTGCGATTTTGAATAAAACAATTATTGGATTCTGTTTTCGCATGATATCGAGAATTATCAAGGCCTAGGTTTGTGTTATCCACCTCAGCTTTCGGCTTCAGTGGATAACACAAACCTCGTCCTTGATAATTCTCGATATCATGCTCAACCTCATTCAATAATTTGTTTAATATTTAACATGCGATACTGTCGTTGTAAAATTATATTTTCGCCGCCATGGAACTCGGTAACGAGCAAATACAACATTGCATGTTATGAAAATGTCTTTCACAACAATTTCTACACAAAAATATAATGTATCCATAGGGAAAGCAATATTTTACTTGTAGACCTGAATAATTCTGTTCTCACAAGTAAAATAGTGAGGAAAAATCGCTAAAAATTGTCAAAAAACTAATATCTGTTGTGCTTGGATTTTCGCACGAAAACATGCTCGTCCCAGGCCACTGCCGCATCGCATGTCGTTCAACGAAATCACTGGCGTTAATAATAATATAGAGCTTTAATAATAATCCACCTTAAGTAGAAAAGTACAGTGAACTTACAATATCAATCTAAAATTATGAATTATCTACTATATTTACAATAAATGTTTAAAGTTTGTTGTTAAAAAGGTCAGTTGTCCGAGACATAAAAGATGATTTATGTCTTTCAGTTCTAGATATAATAATGTTACCTACATTAGCACTATTTTCTTTAATTCTAGTAGAATAGTCATGTTCATATGCAACATGGACAAGGTGGTGACAGGGGTGGTTTGCATCACGAATAATTGCCATGCCTCAATTTCTCGAAGAGTTAGTTTCTCTCTTCTATCGCTAAGCGAAGGAAGGGCGTCGTCCGCACACCAATAATGCGTAGACTTCTCCTTTTAATACGTTCAAGGTCGTTCACTAAATAGAGAGGTAGGCCATCCGAAACCGGTGCAGCATATTCAAGCATGGGTCGAATTTTGGTGCAGTAAGTTGCAAGACCAACTTCTGTAGGAAGGTGAGCCTTCCTACACTGCCTTAGAAAATGTAATCTTCTATTTCCTTTACGGGTGATTTCTTTAATGTGAGAATTCCATTTCAAATTACTTTGACAGCCAACACCAAGCAACTTGAATGTATCTACTCTTTCGATCATATTACTCGCAATGTACAGATTGGGTGGCTGTGGGATAGATTTCCCCAAAAAAATCCACATATCTTTCGTTTTCTTCACATTCAACTTCATTTTGTTAGTATCTGACCAGTTCTGAACAGAGTCTAAGACTTCGTGCATGTTGCTACGCTTTCCCATCATGATACATTCACTTTATGTACAGTCATCAGCATATTTGTGTGTACTGACCTCATGTTCACAAGCATCTAAGTCAATGTGGATATTAAATAAGGTCGGCGAAAGTACAGATCCCTGTGGTACTCCAGCTGGGCAGCTCGCAATCGATGATAGTGTTTGATTTATCTTGACCTCCTAAATTCTACCAGACAAGAAGCTTTTAACCCACAGCCAGAAGCTTTTATTGACATTCATCAGTGCAAGTTTATTCAGCAAGATCCCATGTAACGGTTGCAACGGTTCTTCCGTCAAACGACTTTCAAAGTTTCTCATATGTTTTTAAAAAATACATTAAATAATCCGTTATATATTTGAGATCAGTGGGAGGTCCACTCCCCGTAGCGACGCGCCCACAATTATTGATGAACTTTGAAATCAGCTCGCTCTCCTTTTCACGGGTGTTAATAGGAATGCAGAATTAATACCCTTGCCCCGGGCTAGCGGCGGAACGGCGCTTCCGCGCCGTTGGCTCGGGAATTCATGATATGAATGTCAATGTCAGCACAATTACACACTCACACGGGGGGAAAATCGTAATGCGTGTCCACACAGCAAGCCTATATATAGGCCTGGTTTGGATAAAGTGGCTTACGCTGATTGGTTAATCAAACTAGTCAAGCAATCAATGAAGCAATTTGTTTTAAAGGCCGGCAATAAGCGATCTACAAAAAGGTGCCCCATGATGGATATACTAGGGTCCGATACTGTTTTAATTAGTTGTGTTTGATCACTCTGAAACATACAGCTCGAAAAGCTATGCAAAAAACTACAAAATATCGATATTCGTAGCTGCAATCTTGTCTTATAAGTTCTCGAGAACAGATAAGTGCCTGGGATCCAGGACTCTGAGTGTTAATTTGAAGGTGAGACATTATTATCACAACATTCCAAAACATGCATGTTTGAGTCTTTATCACTCCGAAACTAAAAGTCTTAATCAAAATCTAATCTGTAACGTTCTAACCAACTTTTATATACCCCTCGTCGTCACCTGATGGCACGTTTAATTTCCTTGTGGTGTAAAGCAATGTAAAACCTGTAAGTTTATAGATTCCTCCACTAAATCGACACCAAAATATAAGTATACTATTAAGCCGCATTGTAGTTTCACGTGCACTTCTCATCTCACCTACTGTATTTCATTCAGTAAAAGTGGCATGAAACTGGAAGATATTTAAGGACAAAGTTTGGTGAGCATCATCGTGCTGTCACAGATAACGATGCTAAACAGCCTGTTGCCAGACATTTCAACACTGGGAATAACAGTGTTTCAGATATGACTGAAATTCGAGCTCTCTGTCCCATTTCTGGCAGCAATGATAGTCGCAAAAGGCAAGAAATACGTCTCATTTCCCAACTTGGCACCATTCATCCTCACGGCATTAATGAGCGCTTCTCTTATACATTTAACTCCTATCTGTTCATGCATGCCATCAGCAGATAATGTACATCTCACCTCATCTCATCTCATACATATAGTTCTGTAATTTCTCCGTCTTTCCTTACATGCTAATATATTTTGTAATATGCTTTCCATATTTTGTTTAAAGTTTGTTTTGATTAAATCCATCTGATTGGTTTATTTTTTATCACGTGCTCGCTTTTCTATTCACTATAAAACCACATCCACGACCCACGCTACTAACTTCCAGACGAAGGGCCTTCGCTCGAAACGTCCAAGTTCTTATTGTATTTTTCAGGTAGACTAACCCAACTTAACCGCAGTAATGCAGTATCTCCGTAAAGACTCTAGGTACACTGGCACCACACGTTCGAAAAATTGGAGTCGCCATTGTTGTTCGTCAAGAAGGCAAACGATCAGTTATTTAGATCAATCAAATATCAATGCAGCCATATGAGATGATACCATATAGTTACTCCATCTAATATATGAACATAAAACTGCTTTCAAAGCTTGAAGTAGTAATACTACAAAATTTATTGGGCATTTCTTGGGACACCCTGTACAGTGTTATTATAGAAACAAAGTGACAGGAATGTTTATCCACTGAACGACTAAGTCAGTGTGATAAGCATAATATAGACAGAAAATATATACCGCGTTGCGTTAAATTAATTGGTTAGTATAGAGCGATATTGGTACCAAATAATTACATAAGGGTTAAATACTAAGAATTGTGTTAACTTAAATGTTACGTTTTGGTTTGATTTTGTTAATTGCAGCAGTGCAAGTTCTGGTTTGATTATACAATTACTAGACTATATATATTTATACTGTTGTTTCCATACTGATTATACATTCATCAAAATACTTTTGTATTTTCATCACAATGTCCTCTCTTTTCAATTGTGAAAGTATTTCTTGGAGATGACGTAATGCAGCTTCTGGGCTTTCACGTACATCACTTTCCCATCTCATAAGAAGTATAGCTGTTGGACTTTCGAAACGGCTGCGTTCCTCCAACCATCGTATAAACTGTAGGTTGTAACCTAGACGTTCTGTTAACATCTTGTAGTTATCTTTTCCGATAACATCTATATCTAACAACTCGATCAAGTCTTTTCGTAGTCTTGTCGGGATAAATGCTGCAGTCGTGCTTTCTCCAGATCCAGCGTAGCCAGAAGAAGCTACAGAAGCATTCCTGGCAAGAGCATTGTTGTTCTGTTGAACCTGTGCTCTCTTTACCTAAAAAAAATAAACTTTCTATACTTAATATATTCGTATTTTTGAATGGCAATAAATATATTTTGTGTGCGTGGAAAACAACAAGTATATTTCTTCTAGTAAAGCTTAAGATCACAAGTCCGGTTTATTATTTGGATTATTCGATTTCTTGAATTAAATTGCCTTTTAAAGGGGTTTGAATCCTATTTTGATTTGGGTTCATCCAGGTGAAATTTAACATTCTTTTATTGAATCTTTGGCGCCAAATTTTACATGAACCCAGAGAAGCTGCCTATTGCTTTTTGCTATAATCTGTTCTACTATATTATTTATGAAAGGAGCTACTTATAATTTCATGCCTAACGACTTATTCCATTCATTGCCATAAAGAAGTCTAAACGATGGGTAAATGTAGCAAATCAGTGTTGGTTCATAGAACGTTGAACGACCACTCTGATCCGAACTTAAATTATTTTTTGTTCAAAAGCGGTGCAAATAGAGATTTGAGCCTATTTTTATGCAACTTACTGCAGTAAAACCGTTCGCGGTACATCAGTGACTCCACTAACGACCCATTGAGCATAAATGTGCTTATAATGAAAAAAGAACTATGAAGTGCATTATTCTAATTCTGAGTTGCGGTTCTTTTCATCGTCCGCTGGCTGTCGTGCATTGATTGATTGATTGATTGAACACGCGTGACATTCTTTAATACTTCTCGAACCGTACTTGTAATTACATAATATACAAATGGCATGTTAATGTTTTATATAACTGAGAATCTTTTCAAAAGATGATAAGCATTTCTGACACGGGAAGAATTCTTGTGCGGCGGATAATGGTAAAAATAAATAATGATTTAAAAATAATTTTAAAATTTTGAAGTGTAAAAGGTTACCTCCGACTCAAAATGCAGCGATACAGTAATATCGGCAGGAGTGTCAAATTCACGTTTATCTTGAAAGACTCTGAACTTGCAAAATATTCGTTCAGGTCTCGGGTCCACGTGTTGAAAACGGAAGGTCCGGTTGGGAGATCCTTCAAGACAGTGACAAAGTTCTGTATAACCTTCGGTCTGAAAATGTAAATAACAAAAGGACTGAAACACGTACTGAAAAGGCATTAATTAATGCGGTGAGAGAGGAAAACAGAAGATCCAGAGTAAAAACATCAAAGAAAAGAAGAGGCGTGAGCAAACTCTACATGGACGAGTTTTCAAACACCGGGACGTTATCCAACTTATTGGTAAATACTATACACAGGTAAAAATCTCCCATTTTGTCAACAGGATGTGTTCGCAACAGACTTGTAGCAAGCTTGTCAACAATGTTGTAATTTTATCAAGTTGTTACAAGCTTGTCACTCACAACTTGGTAAAGTTGTTGAAGCCGCATTGGTAAAAGTATGCGGTAAGTTTGTTACAACCTGTGCGTTTTTACGTGTGTACCCTAGACCTAGCTAGTGTAGCAATTTTATCCTAGCTGTCCGTTAGCTAGGGACAGTCTATTAATCGCATCTACAACCTGTACTCCCCAATTATCATGATCTCTTTTCCATACCTGAATATTTTCGCCCAATAACTTCCATCCTTCATTGATTTCAACTGCTTCGACCTTTACGTCACCGCCGTCTTTGTGGAAGATCTTTTGTTTCTGACCATCGCTGAGCATTCCCTGAAGTTTCTTCTCAGATTCATCCACTTTCTGTTATTCAATAAATAAATTGTTTACCCTATCAAATTATGTACAGTGCTTATGTACAGTGGTATAAGATGGCAGACTACTGAAGGACGAGCATTGAATACATGACCAAGTTTATAATGATAAGAACATGCTATACCGAATATTTTGCGCGGCGTGTTGTTTGAACTTTAAAACTTTGATCATGAAACTGTTCACATCATTATTGTTTTTTTTCTCTTTGTCACCTGCCTTGGGATCTATTAAATAGGCATTTTCCCCTCGGTCAGGCCAACTGAAGAAGTATTAATGATTTTGTTTTCGTTGAAAACACCAGGGGTCGGTTGTATCAACGCCGGATAGCACTATCCACCGGATAGCGAATCTTCCAACCTTCCTAAAATTGTGCGTTGATTTGTATAACCTAGATTAAACCTTCGCATTTATAAGTTAAAGTTTCTTTTTATTAATTGTGGGGTCTACATTCGTAGTTTTATAGAACCGTTTTTTACAACAGTCGAAAAATTCGCTATCCGGTGGATAGTGCTATCCGGCCTTGATACAACCGACCCCAGGTTGATATGTATTTTGTCTGAAGCATTTTTCACTGATCAATATCCGGGCTTGCGGATCGAAAGCTTTAAATTAGAAAATACATAAAGTAACGTGGTTTTTCATACAAAACGAAACAAATATCAGTATATTTTGTTCGTAAAGAGATTTTTTAAAGATTTTGATTTCTAAATGAGTTGCAAAATTTGTCAGTTAAGCTTTTAGAAGGAACCTTACCTGTTGACTAACAGAGGAGCCTTCTAAATTTGGAATGAAATAAACTCTCACTTTGAAATCTTCATTTGGCTGATGAAGGCTCGTATGATATGCCGCCACACTGAAATTCTTGGCAAGTCCTTCACCCTTAATGACGTACCACGAGAAATGCTGAACAAATAGACTGAAATGTTGCTTTCCCATGTAACAAAACACGTCTTTGCTGGCTTCCTCTGTGGCGTTGAAAACTTATTTCCAGTCAGGAGCAATCTCTGGCGTTGTATCACTGCAAAGAACTAGGAGAAAACAATATTTAAGCAAAATTATGTTCAGTTAAAATCACTACAAATTACTGTTCTAAGGAGAAACCAAACCAAGTTAAATTAATTCAAAGGAGTACATATTTGATGGGTATATTTTACATCACAAGGCATTAGTTTTCCTCTTGTTTGTTTTATAAGAGGCGTTCTTGGAAAACGTAGAGAAAATGCATGCAATACCAAATCTTTCCAATCAAAATCAACAAAATTTCGACCATATCAAAATGCATATGAATCTAGATACCTCTAATTCATGCATGGATGCATGTGCACGAAAAGTGACAATCAAGTGTGTTGTGCATGCTAATGAATAGTTATTTTTTATAAAAAACAGTGTTTTAAAATGGAAAAATAGCCTTAAACTTATCCCATATCTCTATTGTTCTAAAGGTTTTGAAATGCAAATTACAGAACGTTGCACGTCATTCCCCGCCATAAATTGCAAAATTAATATAGATTCTCCAGTGTATTTATATAAAAACTATTTAGCTCATATGAATCTTCTTTTTTTGGGTAGGATCTCATTATTGATATATACATGCAACAGCAAATTTCTGGCCAACTTTGTCCCAGAACATGAGAGACATTTTACCTATTACGATGACCAAATATGCAGTTTTATGTCATACAATAAGTATTGCAATTTGCATGACAAGAAATTATAGTTCCTTACACAAGAACAATTAGATTTATTTCATAGAATAGCATCACTGAATTTTGTGACATATCCACCCTACAATAACATCTTTAATAGAATTGTAATTCCGATATACGTTCATACACTATTAAACTTCAAACCTCGAAAATTTCTCTCCAATTCATCAGCAACTGCCACACAATGAGGTAAGATTAGCATAACATACTTCTTGAAACGCAATCCATGTGGACCGCACATCACAACAGGAGTGAGCAAGGTCTCATCACCATTCAATTCTTTTGGGATGTACTCCGAGTTGCCAACTAAAGCAAGGTAAACTACTTCAGCTTTCCCAACTTCTATAGCTCCTTCTGGAATAACGAGCTTAATTCCTGTGCCAGTTAAGATTACTTCACCACCATTATGATCAATCAAAGAAGTTGCCAAATACCTTAAGAAATTAAGCGATTTCGAGAAAAATTAACAATCCATATAGCGTACTATGTACATCATATGCAAGAAGAAAGCGCCATATAATTAATTTAATACCATTTTTGTGGGACATGTTCAGTTGGACATAAAAATGTATACCTTTAAATTACATTAACGAAACTAATATATATCTACCTTTGATCAGCATTTGGAGGAATCATGATCAATTTATCCAATAGCGCTGAGGTATTAGAGCCTGTAGAAAAGTCAGGAGATGGCATATTTGGTGATCTTCCAAGAATTGCCCAAGAAGCCTCGCCACTGTCATTATGAGTGGTATCCACACTTAACTCTGCATTAGTTGGCGGATCAAGAGGGGGAAATGTGCACAGTTTAGCAGAAATAACATTCGTATCTTCAATCACAGAGGGGCTATATTTAGAAGACACTGAGGGGGCTGAAGAATAAGGAAGCACTGAACGGATTAATAATGATTCATCTGTTTTGGGAGGCAGGATGCCGACGTCTTCACATGATGTACTGAAAACGCTGGTGAAGTTTGGTTCCTGAATGGTGGATCTTCGCAACCAATCCGAAGAAGGAATAAAGGCTTCAGAATAGCGTCGATATTTATTAAAATTAGAATTCTCTGAAGTCTTTATGATTTCTTGAACATTTGCTGGTTCTTGTAACACTTCGTGCAAGGCGACAAGTTTATCATTAATTGAATCATCATGGGTGAGAACAGATTTAATGCAATCTCCACTTGTTACCACTGGCCAGCTAGTAAATTGTATGTTGGAAGGAGTAACCCTTGACTGTTGAGTATTTTCGTCTACGTGAAAGTATAATTTGTATTAGGATGGATACAAAGTGTTAAAATTGGTTTTGTTTTACCCTTTTTAAATCACTTAAATTTACTCCATTGGGTAATGTTTGCAGTGATGAGTGTAATGTGATCGATTTATAAGTGATATATATTCAGCTTCGGCAGCCAACGTAAACGTTGGCCATGATATAATGATCTAAAACTATCATGCTGAACCTCATCTAATAATTTATTATTCAGCTATGAATCTATAGCAATTCTCAATTCAATATGTGAAATTGTCAGTTATTTTTGGCCGATGCAGGTAAACCGCGCAGAAACATGGGATAACAACTAAGCAGGTGAAGTAGATGAAGTAAATATTACACTTATAAACAATAGTACTCTGTTTCTACTTCACTAGCCTTCGGTTGTTGCACTGCCCCGTGCGGTTTACCACTCAGAAATGGGAGCCCAGTTCTACGCATGGCGAGAGAAAAGTTAAATGGAATAATGGATATTATATTGCACAGAAGAGTTTCTTACCAGTTGATAAAGATGCTTTCTTAAGAAATTTAGGAATCCATTTGATCACACAATATAGTAACAAAGGCATTAAAGCTAGACATGTTATCGTTATCAGAATTGATATTCCTGCAATTAATACAAAACGTATTAGTTTATTTACGTTATTGCCTCACATCGAATGCAGTTTTTGGAAAGATATATGACTCACTATTAATAATACTGATATAGATATCTCTAAAATAATATAGATGAAGTTCCGGGATAACGAATCGAAATCTTTGTGAAATAGAAAACAATTATATTTATCGCCATGAAACACTACAAGTACGTAATTAAAAAAAATAGTCTTTCTAAGACCGATTCACAACCACTTATTACTTGTCTTTCAGACTTAAGCAATTAAGAAAAAGCAATTTGAGTATGTATATATATTTATTGATAAAGACATCTTGTCTTGTGCTGGACTACACATGACTTGAGAAATCTGCAGATACGGCAGAGGGGCGGGAGGGAAGGGGGGGGGGGGGGGTATAAACAGGAAAACCAATACGAATTACATACCAGTGTTATCTTGTACTTTATTCTGGTTTTTGTCTGTTTCTGCTTCTTCTGGAATCGCAAAAAAATGTTAAGAGAAGGCCAATTAAAAATATTTAGATTTATACTTTTACGACATTCATAGATTTATGGGTTATTGGATTCAATTTACTAAAGATACTGTTTACACTAGGCCAATAGAGATCCCCGATTATCGAGTAGCAGATTGTATTGATGGTGCCTTTACCCACTGGAAAAAATGTTTTCATGATCTTTAGACTAGTATAGATACTAGTTGCAAATAGTTATAGGAAAATCAAATTTCCATTTTCTATTTCCATACTATGAATATAGTATAGCAATAGTGTGGATGTACTATGAATTTAACACAAAGCATCATCCGAATATTAACATCTTGAAAACCAAGATATGAGTCAAGACAAGAATGAGTTTGTGATATTTCGACTTTATTGCAAAATCATCATCAGACTAACTAAAGTTACGATATAATTATACCGACAAGGTCTTAGGCTATATACAAGCTGGTATGCCATGACATCAGAAAGGAATTCTCATGCAAGAACCACGACAGTAAGGTGTGCAGTGAGAAGTGTGATGGCAAGTGGGTGTATGATTATGAAAAAAGCTTGAGTTCTTTGCTAGCTTTGAGACCAGTATTTAAACTAGGTGAATGGAATTTAACATAGGGGCTCTAAGCAACAAGAATAAATTTGGTGTGCGTGGTTAGCGGTCGAGAATTGTTAGTAATTAAGTTTGAAATGAAAGTGGAAACGTCATTGCCTGTGAGAGCTGAATTGCTGCATTTGCCAACAATGGATTTAGTCATGCATATATGACTTCATAGTATGGATCATTGGATCTCACTATTTTCTCCACCCGCACGAAGAAGCGGATATCGATCATACAGTGTTGTTGGTGCCATTTATACTCGCTCGAAGAAAATATTCTCGCTCTTTTATAAAACGTATCCAAATGTTTGAACCCAGCAGATGAATATGTAGCCTAATCCACGAACAGTCCTGAGAAAATTACTGAAGTAATATATAATTCATTATTTGATTTCCCATCACAGAGAGGTTCATTCGGAAAAAAGTTGATTACCACTTTTCAAATGACACTCCCAAGCGCTGATTTCTTTTAGTTTCGCTTACGAATTATTGATTTGAATAGACACGTTCTGAAAAATCACTTTCAATATAGCCATCGCCAATGAACAATGTTGGCATGATACATTAGAAATCGTTTGTACGTGGGACCAAGTCGTCTACATGCACGAAATATATTTGCTTTGTGACAGTACGATTGCCCAAGTTACTTAATGTACAAAGGGACGCTGCAGGTATCATGTGCTATTTACCACTTTACTAATCAACACTGTATAAGGGGAAAGGAGTTAGAATGGGTGAAATGGTAATAATAATAATAATAAATTCTTTATTTAAAGAGGGTAGCACGTAATAGCCAAGGCTAATAAACTTGTGGCCCTCGCAACTAATATAAATTACAATCATATATGGATACATTAACAATAATTATAATATACAGCTATTTACAAGATTAGAACTACTATAGATAAACTATTATGTTGGTATAAATATATAAACTTATGGATCTATTTAGATACTAAAATGGTGTAAAAATTGTTGGTCTTTAAGAATGTTACTCCGCAAATTGTTCTTAAAACAGTTTAACGAATCAATCTTCCTCGTATTTAGAGGTACATTGTTCCACTGTCCAAATGTACGTCCACCCTCTGTTTCCCTCTTGTATACCTTGGGCAAATAGCGTTAAAATTAGCATACCGCGTGTTACGCGAGTTGCGCACATTATTCAAGATAATATAATCGCCAAGATAGCTAGGCAAGGTATTGTGTATGCGCTTGTATAAAATTGAACATTTATCAATTTTACATTGCTAGCTCGTAAAAAGGAATCCACGATAATTGATTGAAATCATCAATCATGCAAGGTGTTTCAATAGTTTTTGCCATGCAGCCAAATTGTGGTGACAAAAAGTTGCAGTTAAACTTGATTTGAAAAGTTTAATAGATTTAATGTGAGTATATACTGTAAATCTCGCAGTGTTGCGCCAAAACCGAAAAGGTGTAACGTTACACTGATTAAGTGTTACACGAATTGAACACCCTTCGAGTGTAATATTACACTACCACAGTGTAGCTAATATTACCCCATTGCCCTGCTATTTTATCCGTTTTGATAGTGTAAATATACACTTATTCTGTGTTAAATATGCCGACACTTAAGCAGTGTAAATGTACAATTATCATTGTGTACCATTACACGAAGAACGTGCTAAATTACACTGAATTAGTGTAAAGTAGAAACTATCTTATTAACACTTATTGTCTTGTTAATTTACATAACCTATAAGCGGTGAAAATTAAACCTATAACTGTGTAGGAGATCACACCATAGTGTAAACAAACACCGGTATGGTGTATAACTATGACCGCCCCATACAGTATAAGGTTTAGGTGGATGGACTAAGATTTCGAGTGAAATAATATATACAATATTTTAGACCTGAACGGGAACGGCTGCGAAAAATGCAACTCTAAGTCCTTCGACAGGAATTGAATCTGCGGCCCTGCGATTCCGGTGCAGCGCTCTGACCACTGAGCAACAGAGTCTAGTTGCCAAGCGTTAACCACAAGTTCATGTATATATATAGATGCGGGTACTGCTGGTTGTGATAAGGTAAATTACAAGAGGTTTTTTTCTGCATCTCATTCGATTGAAATTGATGTAGAAGGTTTAGGTGGATGGATATTTCGAGTGAAATAATATATACAATATTTTAGACCTGAACGGGAACGGCTGCGAAAAATGCAACCCTAAGTCCTCCGACAGGAATTGAATCTGCGGCCCTGCGATTCCGATGCAGCGCTCTGACCACTGAGCTACAGAGTCCAGTTGCCAAGCGTTAACCACAAGTTCATGTATATATATAGATGCTGGTACTGCGGGTTGTGATAAGGTATATTAACACTGAGTTGCTGCAATCTATTTACCCCAAAGCAGTGTAGAAAGACCTTTAGACGTGTTAGTGTACTGTCATAATGTAGATTTACACTGAGTTGGTGTCCACACTGCTGCATCTATTAAACTCTTCAAAAGTGTAACTGTACACCAAATTCAGTGTAAGAAAACACCATATCGGTGTCCATATTGCTGCAAGAAATTACACCCATTTTGGTATTGTGGCAACACTCCCAGATTTACAATATTAATTCACAAAGATTTGTGCCCGGTATACTGTGATTGTTTTTAGGCAAGGTTACTTTCTTCTGCCATGCTGTTTATATGCTTTGAAATAGAATGTAAATATATATAGTATCCGCGCATAATTAGTGTAGCCTACCTTTGTTATCTACTGGTTCCTTTATATTCCTTATAATATCTAAAACGGAAAAGACTTTGGATCATCGATATCATACAACAACAACAACAACGACAACGACAACGACAACGACAACGACAACGACAACGACAACGACAACGACAACGACAACGACAACGACAACGACAACGACAACGACAACGACAACGACAACGACAACGACAACGACAACGACAACGACAACGACAACGACAACGACAACGACAGCGACAACGACAACGACAACGACAACGACAACGACAACGACAACGACAACGACAACGACAACAACAACAACAACAACAACAACAACAACAACAACAACAACAACAACAACAACAACAACAACAACAACAACAACAACAACAACAACAACAACAACAACAACAACAACAACAACAACAACAACAACAACAACAACAACAACAACAACAACCAACAGCAAAGCAGAAACGACGACGGCAACAACAATATGCTTAGTACACAGTAACGTGACATAAAATTCGTAGGCTGTAGCGCTACTGTAGATGTTTAAAATGTATAGTTAATTAATCTATCTGGTGAATATTTGACGATACCTGATTCCTTGAATGTGTTTGTAGAACTAATGGCAAGGCTTGGTACGTTGGTCATTTGAGTTATTTCAATATGAATGACTGCTACAAGGAAAATTATATTATACAGGGTGTATAAAAAAAGGTAATCCAACTTTTTCGTGCATTTACTATTTAAGTTATATATTTGCTTTTTTCATGCCAATAAAGATCAGTCTTTTATCTGTCGATATCCTTTTTTGTATCATTGCGATCAAACATGCCCAAATACGATACGACTAAAAATTGCCGGTTGAAAACGCATTTTTCCACCATTTAGAGTTGAGCGCAAAGCTGTTGTCTGCCTATTGAAATTATTCTCATTTCGTATTCATATTTAAGAATTTTAATAAGATGGCGTAACGCATGGACTATTTATCAAGTTTTGGTAAATTTAGGAAAGGTTAAAATCGCGATTTTACAACTGACGAAATTTGGTGGTTAGAACACTTACCAAACAGAAAATTGGCAGACTAAACTGGCATTGCTGAACGTTTCACTAATAGGCAACTATCATTTAGGTAAATGGTTGAAAATTCGAAGGACGTCTAATTCCCAAAGGTGGAAAAATGTGATTTCGGACACTCCTTTTTCATCGGATCGTATTGGACAATATTGATCGAAGTGATACAAAAAAGGTGTCATTTCACAGCTAAAAGCCTGGTCTTTATTTATGTGAAAAACGTAAGTCCATAAACTAAATTTTATGCGCGCGATAACATGCCAAAATTGGATTACCTTAATATCTATAGGAATTCTCACAAACAGACAGACATATTACTCACTTCTAATTTGGGGGTGTTAATTACATTGTGTATAGAGTATACTACGCTTATTTTTATTACATTCTTAGCGTACACTATTTATCGTTACAGCAAACTTAAAATTTATTATGATTTTCGTGCAGGCGGGTTGACAAACAAGGTTAACTATTTCCACAGTCATAGGGAGTGTCCGAAAAAGAAATCAAGCTCATGGTCGCAGGCGCTCTCTCCGACGATCTTACAATAGGTAGTTAACCTCTCTTTATGTTTTGTCCTTAAGTACATACCTGAGAAATGTCTTGTCTTGATTTTATTTTTCTGCTTAGATCCATTCATTATGTTGGTTTCGGTTTCTAAAATAGATGTATACATCAATTTTGATACCAGGTTTGAAAATCAGGTGGTTTTCATGCTTGATGAAAATCTCCCTGCCCCAGGAATGCCGTGTAAAATACAACCAAGTAAACTCTCAAATGAAGCTCAGGGAACATGTTTGCATCCTGCGGTCGGATTGTCCTTGACAATGTCGCATGGATATATCGTTTTAACTATGGCGTCACAGATTTTCATAATCTAATCTACGGAAGACACAAAGTTGATAAACTTGCTTCAAGTTTCTTTTTCACTGTAAATCAGTGTAAATCACATGACGTGATTGACATGAGACTATAATAATATAATCCTGAAAATCCGAGGACATTTAAGTCTGTATGTGTGAAATGTCACACAACTCGTTCGTTCGTTAACTAACTTGTCAACGAAACCATGTTGCAACTTTACGATAGTGCATGATCAATTTGCGGGTTGTCTCGTTCGTTAACGTTTTTTTGTCCAGTGTTATTCTTTGTCTGTTTGTTTACTTGTTTGTTAACTCCCCGCTAATTTCCATTGTTTCATTTGTCGTCTGTTTGTTTGTCAGTTTGTTGACTAGTTTGTCCTAATGTTGGTCTCACTTCTCAATGTTTATTGTACAATTATTTCAACTGTTTTGGAACCCCGTTATTGGAGAACTTCTTCTCTGTGTGGTAATTCCAGCCATCCTGTTTAAGTGCATTTTTTTAAAGTACTATATGTATATCTTTATTTCTCAATGGCAAAACTTGTAAAATAAAAATTAAATAAATAAAATAGTCAACATCGGAAAATCACGGTTCAAGACTGAAGCGAAGCGGCCAGATTTGCTTCAATTTTCTCTTTTTGCATTGTCTTTATGTATTGATCTACTATTAACATGAGTTACACTGTACAAGTCTCTCTTTCTCGCTCCGCCACTCCGCACTAGGTCATGTTACTTTCACTATAGTGGAACGATACAGAAAGACAGTGAAAGAGAGACTAGCAAGTCAACAGAGCTGATTGTCTAGATCGCTACTACGAATGTTCACCAAAAATTCTGAGTCGATACAATGTATATGTTGCCGTTCCCAGTTCCCGCCCAACCAGTTTCGAAATGCATTTTGGGATCTGTAGGAGACGAATACACATTCATATATTCAACGTGTTGGAGCGAAATTTACTTTAAAATCTCAGAAATATCTGTGAAAATGAAGCAGAACAGAGTTAAATTAGACCTTACTGTCCTCTATTAACCATTGATCTAAAAACTAACACTGAATGTATACAGCATGCTTTTCGAATTCATTGAGCCAATTGTGAATTTCTATCCTGTCCTGCTCCACCAATAACTGTAATTATTATATACACAAGCTCTGGATATGAGGTATTCTGCAAAATCTGATTGGTTCTTTACTAGCAGGATATTAGCTCATATCCTGCTAGTAGAGAAAAGTTGAAAAATGGCTGGCAGGTTTGGACAATTAAATAAAGAGGAAATTCAACTTTTACTTGAAAAAAGTGAATAATTATCCTCAGTCTCGTCGTATATGACTGATAGCCGACTCGGAGATATCGCGCCTCGTCGGCTATCAGCTCATATACGACTTGAGTTCTTAGAATAACTGTTAAATAATAAACTGTAAGAATCTCTTCGAAAAATGTCAAAACTCCACAGTAGATTTGTGGTGGTGACACCAATACGGCCGATGTGCTATCCAGTTCTAGTTTCGAGATCAGTGAATATAACAATCCGGTCATAACTCTTATTTTAAGAGATGTCCACGTGAAATATTGAAAGAAATTAAATCTTACCATAAAATTCCACCTGGTAAATTCCACCTCTTTCCTTCCCGGCTGTATTCCTGGCTAAACATTGATAATTTCCAGAACCACTAACGTCAGTCCTACTTATAACCAAGCTACCACTCTTTTGTCGGTATCTCACGTTGTTGATGACTGTGCTTCCATTTATATTTAACGGAAGTTCATTTTTGTACCATGTAATTTTAGGGCGAGGATGACCAGTTATGCAACAGGCAAGATTAATGTTCTTCTCTTCGTTGGTTTTTCGTCGATAAACTGTCTTTGTACATATTTCTCGTTCTAATAAAATAGAAAGGTAAAAAGAATTGCAACGTTATAGATGTGTATTTTGATCTCAAAAACCTCCAATAATATGCGTTTACATAAGCCAGAACAACAGAAACAAGTTATTCGTCAATATTAAAAAAATGAATAATTCTGAAGGTATTCATTTCTACTAACAAAAACAAGATATGGATCGATGTCCCTTTACTAAGGGACCAGTTTTCCATTACAGAGGCCTCCCGGGCCACTGTAAAAACAGCCCCTCCTGGGGCGCATCGGAGAGGCTGGAGTAAATGAGGAATGACATGTTCAACTTTCGTCGGCCCCCCTTGCGGATAATATGAAATGTATATTGACGCGCCTTTCCCATCAGGTGAATGAAAGTATAGCCTTTAAAATTCCATTGACCACCGTCGAACTGTTTGTATAGAAAATAAGCTTTGTGTTGAACTTGACTCTTTAATAGTTTAATATAAATATATCATTTGCATCAGGTAAATACTAGCCTGCGCGGCAGGCTCTTGGGATAAATAAGAGCCTGCAACAATCTCCAAGGAAATTTGATATCCGCCCACTTAATTAGAATGATAATTTATGTCAAATGCAACCAATCATATTCGAAATTCGTATGCGTAAGTAATTACTTTTAATAGTTCAAAATCAAAACACAAGAGTTCAAAGAAGTTATTAATATTACAATACAATATCGTTAAGAAATAAAAACGTATACTACACTACACAAAATTTTATACAAAGCCAACGTCGCTTTAGTACGTACATAAATATGTGGTACACGTTTCATGATGAACTAATGAATATATAGCCGCCACAACAAACATTTTGACTTCATAAACAGTTAATAACGAACGGCAACTTTAAGGAAGAAAATACCATCCTATGTTCAATATATGACCAGTTATGAGTGAACATCAGTATGTTGCAGTCTATGATTTATACATGAACAAAGTTTGTTAATCGAGGTAAATTTCATAAATACAAGATGACTGTTTGTAGTTGTAACATGATAAGATACAACATATACTCAACGGGCAAAACGATAAAACAATCTAAATACAGCGACGACAGATATTCCAAACTTGTCTTTATATAGCTTTAATATGATACAAAATATTTGCCATAATTTCAAGTTGATGTCTGATGATACGTATTTATAATAGTTTATAGAATATAGTTTATATCCATGTTCTTCAACTTGTCAATGCAGTTATCCAATGAGAAAAACCGTCAAAACATCTCGACAATTGGCGGCTGTTCAGTTCCAGTTTGAAACCCAAATTTACACTTTCAAAAAAGACGCATTTATAACATTTAGGACCGCTTTTACAGATTTTTTTTGGCCCAAGCCTGCACTTATAATTATACGTATTTTGGCATATATTATTATTTCAGCCAATAGCATTTCGCGGCCTCTCACGGCCGCGAAATACCAAATTTCTTAGGGATTGTTGCAGGCTCATTTTCTCTTCCCACCCTAACCCTAACACAATGAGCCTCCCTCAGGCTAGGTAAATACTAAATGTACAATTGTAAACAATTTTGCGGTTACCACCTCTTAGGCGTGCATATATCTGTCTCCTCCTTTGCACCAGCTCTCCCCTCTCTGCTGCAATTTATTGCAGATCATTTAAATAAAACAAGTTTCACAATTTTCGATTCCATTTTGTGTCTCTTCGTCGCAAGCATTTAAGTTTGAATGTGAATGGGTTCATTTCAGATTGAAAGTATAGTCTCCACCGCAGGCATCTCTAGGAGTCTAGTATAAAATATATTTCAGGGTTTAGTTATGCTATTTACGTACCGTGATTTAAAATTTTTACCGACGCTTTGCTTCTGGCATTCTCCAGTGCCTGTTGTTTTATCCAGCAAAAGCAGGTAAAATTGGTAAAATTTTCAATTCGTTTCCAAGGAATCCTGCGAGCGATGTGCGAGCATCCGCGACCGTGCCAATAATTGTCTGTCGATTTACATTCGCCATCGACTTCTGAAATATCGAAGCTGTTACTTTCAAAACCTGGTACATCATCAAGAACTGGGCATATTATCTTGAAAAAGAGTGTTGCTAAGTCTGCACGGCACAGGACATCTATTGCAGATATACTTGGTTTTGAAATGTACGAGATATCCACGAGCTGTGTTTCTTCCGGTGCTATAAAAAATTGGGTTGTTTAGTTTTAAGTTAGTAGAGTTAAAATATGGTTCACCGTTTTTGTAATTAACGGTAAAAAAGTTTACAAATCAGTCAAAGATCTAGGCGTTCAAAGTTGATGTATGGAATTCGTTAGAAACAAAACTTAATGGGATAAACTCCTACAACATCTTCAAAGAGCAAATTAAGCAACATTTTTTGATACACACAACTACCAGTTAATATATAAGACAAACCATAAAACACATTATATGTATATGATATATAAAAATTTAAATACATCTACAATACTATAGTATTCACTTGTATAATGAGAACACTTCCACCTTCTTTTTATTTCTTGTATATATATGTATTCTTGTAAATATTATTCTGGTTTTTCCATATTTATCAATTGACTGTAAATAATTGATTATGTAATCTCTAACACAATTGAACATAACTAGGGGCCTAAATAAAAAGTCTTCTAAGATTTCTAGTAGGTCTCTAGCCCAAGATTTTTAGAAATTATTGTAATATTTTAATAAATTTATTGTACATGGGAAAAATAACAATATCCTGGCAACAGTATTATCCTGCAAGCCAAGTCTCTGTCAGATAAATCGTGCGTGCTAAGCATCACATGCATTTAGCAAGAACATTCTATTAAAATAACTATGTGCAATAGCTTAGTTTTCTTAAGCAAGTTATACTATTGTTCTTCGCTCTGGTCGAATACCTGTTGCAGTAACCTATCCCGTCTTGAAGGAGTTCAAAATTTCGCAGCACGATTAGTGAGCAATAGAAAGAAATTCAATCACATCACTCCGGTTGTTTAATCACATCAATCCTTACATAGATTACCGTAACGCTATATTAGCTTTCAAGTGCATGAAAAATTGCGCTTCTATCTACCTACTGTATGTTCTCAGTTCACAGTGAGAGGTGACGTGAGTCGTCGAATTACCAGGAACAGTAACAAACTGGATGTCCCTCTATTTAAAAGTGCTACTGGTCATAGAACATTCTACTTTAGAACTGTCTCTCTCTGGAACAATATTCATCCTGATCTAAAACTATGCAATTTAATTACAAGTTTTAAAATGAAACTAAAACTTTTAAGTTTAAAGTTTAAAAAGTTTAAAAACTACTTCACCAATTCCCAGATAGTTAAGCATGTGCTGTTTGTCGTCGTTTTTTGTTTTGTTTTTTCTATCAGTTTGTTTTTACTTTTCTATGTTACGTATCACGTTTCGTTGTCGTTGTTGTCATCGATTTCGTCTGTGTGAACTATATTATTTTATTGATGATATTGTAAATTTATATTTTGTAATTTTGTCACTGAAAAGCCCCGTCAGGGGAGTATCAATAAAGTCATCCATTCATTCGTTCATTCATTCGTTCATTCATTCATTCATTCAAGTATCCCACATTTACCAAGTCAAAGCGTCATGCAGTAGCACAGGTACCAGAATTAATATTGTAATTAATAATATATCGAGCCAGTAGAATTGCGATATCGGTATTCTGGTACCCCTCCTGACCAGGCCGACAGTACAATTAATGGCAGTGGATATAGATCAATTGCTCAGAGACCGACGGCTCTATGGCCACAGTCTACACTTGACACAAGACATTGGTCATGGACTTGCCACCTGGGAATTGGAGAAATTGGAGAACTTGTTTGTGGGTACAAGATTGGTGGTAAAATCTTTTGCTTGCACGCAAGTTCTCAAATTTCTTATGCCCGAATTTTTGAAGAAAGTGTAGATTTCCAAATTTCAAAATGAATCCAATACCCCATAGAGTGTTCTCTTTCGTCCTTTCCGTCGTTTTTTCCTGGACTTCTGCCACCTGGCACAATCACAGGTGAAAACTGCGTATAGTATCATGAGATCGGTTTTATACAGGTTGTTACAAATCGTTGCACAGACTTAATTATTACTTCAAGTGTATTGGAAATAGTGCTATACTAAAAAACCCGTGTTGTTAGTTTTCATGTTAATGGGTCCCTGCTTTTGTAATGTGTTTGAATTGAGATTTAAATTTTGACTTGAATATTATAATATTACAATCACCTTGTCAAGTTATTGAATATATCTATTTATCTTAGCAATAAATTGTATGGCAGAAAGTGCTTGTAGATGGAATACTCGAACGAAAATTTATATACATTTTTTAGACCTGGCCAGGAGCAGTTGCGAAAAATGCAACTTAGGCCCTATGGCAGGAATTGAATCTGCAGACTTGCGATTCCGGTGCTGAGCTCTAACTGAGCTACGGAGTCTAGTTGCTGAGCATTAACCGCAAATTTGGTACATATGATGGCAGTGATGTCAGCATTAGGTATGGGTAAATATCAAGATTTTCTTTCGGCATCTCGTTCGACAGGACCAATAACAGAAGGTGCTTGTAGATGGAATACTTGAGCGTAGTTAGCCTCCTCCGCAGGCATCGCCTTAAAATTGGCGGGCAGAAATTATTTGCTGGAAAAAAAAAATTAGTGTCGATGCCTGCCAAAACCCGAAGACTTTGGACCGGTCATGTTACCCTTATGGACCGGTCATGTTACCTCCACCCCCACGGCATATTTTGTTCATATATTAAAACTAAAGAGAAATGTCAAAAGCTGTGTTACCCTCACTCTCACGGGATAATTATTTGTTCATAAAAACAACTGCAAAATTATACTGATAAACGTTCGCCAGAATAATGTAACATTTTATGTTACAAATATTAAAAAAGTATTTAGTATCTTGCGCTTTAAAAGCTACAGAATAGTTGCGGACATATTTAAAGATAAAGCAGACTTTAATTCAGCGTCGGCCACGGACATATAGAACAAATTTAGGGTTGCTTCGCGTGTGCCTAAAAGATATAAAGCATGTGGATCGAAGTCATGAAAATAGAAGTCGAATGGCCTTAATCGAGTTTCGACAGACAAACAAACTTCTGACTTGGCTTCTACACTACGTCGTTTGATGCTGCTAAAGCTGCTTGTTTAATAAACGGAGAATGTGTATTAAATGGATTCCCTAATGGTCTTAGTTCGACGGAGTAAACATGTTCAAACCACTTAGAAACTGTATAAAGTATGAAGAGTTGTGAGCGCCGAGCTCGAATGGAAAATATAACTTAATATATGAGTATAGCTAACACACAAATAGCGTTGAACTGGAACAGTATAAATTGTTTTGGGAAACAATGTACTCTAGAAGGTACAAGTTTCAAGTGCAAGATATAATTGATGCTGGTGAATTCCGTGAATATAATACTCATTTTACTTGATGAGACAAAAGATAATTTGTAACTGGTTTGGTTTGTTTACAATTCTTTTTTAGATATTTCAGCCAAGAACACACTTAAAATTTACTATGCTATGCTTTTATGCTGTACTTGAGTACTTATGCATGACTGTGTACTGCTTGAGTGCTCAGTGCTGCATGCCGGCAGATATGTAGCCAATCTCCAAATGAAGCTAGGCTTATGCCGGCACAGCGGTGGGGCTGAGGACGAGAATGGGTGCGGCTCAGAGGGCAGATTCCTCTTCAACCTGGCTCAAATTCTAGTTGTTAGCAAGTGAATCTAATTTTTTTTGCAAATTGGCTTGTAACTCCAGAATTCTTAATAATTCACCTAAGTTTTGAAGTGCACATTTTCAATTTGGAGTTAGCCTTATAGACTATGGAGTATGGAGGTTGACGACTCCATGGCTCCCTAACTTCTGCCACCTTGTGGTGTTGTGATACAAAATTTGCCTAATATCGGGAAGTGTTCAATGATTATAAATAGAGCCATTGTAATATATTAGAATATTACAATCAAAATTATTCTATGGCATGTATAATCAAATGCATGTTTGGACTGGATGTGCCTACTTTCAGAAAATAGTCTTAGACTATGTTATAGATAAAACATGAGCAGTCGATCTTTATCTGATATAGAAACTCGAGCCGAAGGCGAGCGTCTGTATATCAGATAAAGATCGGATGCGAATGTTTTATTGAACTTAAAAAACGACCCATCTTGTGAGTTCATTGGCGAAGTAATTTTAAAAAGAAACGTTGTATAAGCCGAGAAAATCAAAGCTGAAGTTTATGTAAATCAGGACAATTTACAAGCATTGATTAAACATTCATTTCTTTTGAATTTTCTTCATGAATTATTAATGAGTTTTTAAAGTCTATTATTGAACTCTGAACATGTGGTGCAATTAAGTGTTTATGATCAAACTACCTGAAAAATGCAACAAGAAATTCAACATTGCAAGGGAAGGCTGTTTGCATGGAAGTTAGTGACTACTAACTTCTAGATGAATTTCACTAACTTCCAGATAAGTGGCTCAAAATTGGTAGTTTAATCCTAAAGACCCAATTAAAGCTTACTATTAATTTAGTACTGCCTGTTGTAAGGTAGGTCATGCAACTTTTATACCCATGCAGCTGGCTGTTTATAATAGCTAGATCAATGTTTTCAATTTCAATGGTTGCATGCCCATGTGTTAAAATATGGTGCAGGCTATATGCTGAACAGAAAATTGAAACTGTTCAGGCAGCAACAAGTTTGCCATACACATAATGACTGCTAAAATATTCTATAAACTATAAAGGATACATGATTATTTCATTATGGCCATGTTGGCTAGGATCTTGCTTCACTACTTGCCAGATTTAGCTATTTGGCAACAAATACCAGACAAGGTTTTTCTCTGCTGGTATTATGGCTCTTGCCTTATTTGTTGTCAAAAAAATATTTTTATTTGAATCGATTTCTTGTTATTAAAATTGACATGCTAGATAGCACAATTTTGTCCTCATTTCTTACATTTGGAAACTGTCCTAGTGTCCTCTAGTGCTAAATCAGGCATACATTATATTGAGTTGTACAGTTGTACTATGATACTTTCATTTTAATAATGAATTAACCCACTTTCCATCTTCTTAGAAACCAAAAACTGTACATAGCAAATGATATTATAAGAAATTGTGCCTGCCATGCAAATAGAAAGAAAGAAAAATAGAAAATTCCCCTTGTGGTTTGAATTGGTTTCTATGTATATGAAGCAATCAGAGTAGACAGACTGACAGAGTAGAGTTTTTAATATATATGGCACAAACTATATAATTATGTCATTTATGTGAAAAATTATAATTTAAAATTTGATGGTTTAAAAGATTTGCAGCATCAAATATATATAGCATGCATATACAGTACACGAAAAATTACCGACAAACATTCTAAAACCTTTAAAACCTCAACCAAGTCTTTTATACATGTTTAAATTGTCCAAAAAAGCTGAACTTAAAGATAAAATAAATTCTCCACTCCATGCAATCCGCCATTTTGAATTTCAAAATCCTCCCCACGTACAGTACCTACCCTGAAGACAAAAATCACTGCGCAAGCAAGATGCGCAAAACGGCTCAACCATGTCGGGTTTTGGCAGGCATCTCCCCGACTTTCTACCTGACGCAACCTACCGGCCGGGGATCCAAGAGATTCCTGCGTAGGAGGCTAGAACGTAGTATGTGCTTGTAGATGGAATACTTGAACCTTTAGACCTAGCCAGGAGCAGCTGCGAAATATGTTACTTAGGCCATCTGGCAGGAATTCAACTGCGGCTCTGCGATTCCGGTGCAGCGCTCTAACCAATCTCGTACCCAGAGTATGCCCGATCGCAGGTTAGGTAGCGGCATGACTTTGTGGAAACGGAATGAGATTTCGAATTTCACTGGTTGACGCAAATTCGTGATTTGTGCGAGATTTTCGCGTACATATACAGGAATACTCGAACAGCAATGTTTTGAATTTTAATCTCTTTCAAATTTTCACCGAAGATTATTTCTAATTTTTAACATAATACCAGAAAATTTACTGGTTAAAGAAAGCTTATGACCCATGGATCGGTTATAAGAAAACAATAAGGCATGGAGTGGCCATATTGACTGTGTAGAATGTGAATTATTCTATACTTGAAAGTAACAGTTTAATATCATAACAAACCTATATTAAAATACATTTATATGTTGACATCATTGGTCATTGCTTTTAACATAAATATCTAATGTTTTTCTGTACCAACAAGTGTACCAGCAGAAGGTGCTTGTAGGAGTTGTAGATGGAATATACATTTGAATCTGGACTCTGTAGCACAGTTGGTTAGAGCGCTGCACCCGAATTGCAGGGCCGCAGATTCAATTCCTGACAGAGAACCTAAGTTGCATTTTTCGCAACTGCTCATGGCTAGGTATAACAAGTGTATATAAATTGTCGTTCGAGTATTCTATCTACAAGCACCTTCTGCTATTGGTCCTATCGAACGAGATGCCGAGAAAAAATCTTGATATTTACCCATACCTAATGCAAGGGCCTTTTTTATGAAATCGTTAGTGGGGGGGCCATCATCGAAAGGGGACGTAACAAGTAGGTGGTATATTGCAGGTGTGGGAAGGTGAATGGGGGTCTGGGGGAATTCCCCCTGAAAATTTTTGTGTTCTTGAGTCTCTGTGTCTTGATTTCCTGCATTTTCAGAGACAATTTTTGATATATCCCATCTAAACGGAGCCAGTTTTGTTGTGAGAATACCATAACTGTCCTCTAAACTCAGTTTTCCCCCCTTTTTGCTTATACTTTGGACAAAAGGGACCTTCACTGGGGGGGGGGGCAAAAATAGCTTACTGGGGGGGCCAACATGGGGGGGGGCTTTTGCCCCTCCAGTACATTAGTTAAAAAAGGCCCTGCCTAATGCTGGCATCACTCCCATCGTATATACCGAACTTGCGGTTAATGCTCAGCAACTGGATCTGTAGCTCAGTTGGTTAGAGCGCTGCACCGGAATCGCAGGGTCGCAGATTCAATTCCTGCGAGAGGGCCTGAGTTGCATTTTTGCAACTGCTCCTGGCTAGGTCTAAAAATGTATATAAATTTTGCTTCGAGTATTTCAACTACAAGCACCTTCTGCGATTGGTCCTATCGAACGAGATGCCGAGAAAAAATCTTAATAAATTGTATGGTCTGTCACCTTCTTAGTCAGTTAGTCTACATATGAAAGGAAAAACTAAAGCCACAGGCCAGGACTAATTCAAACAGTTAATTTGAAATACGTTGAGGCTTTTAAGACTATTTTTCTACTCTAGTCTAGCCTCTAGGCTTCTTTATTCGTCGCTTAGTCTGCGTCAGAGTGACGTCTTATAAAATTGCTGCAGTGGTTGCGAAAGAGTCGAAAGGGAATTACGCTTTTCAACAATATAATTCTAGATGTCTTCCATTGGGTTTTTGCCATAAAATTTCACGTTTCTCGTTTCTATGATGGTTATGTCACTTTACCGAATAGCATATGTCCTCATATACCTATATATGATCACAGGTATTGCAGTATTGACAAATATAGAATAGAATGCCAACTTGTAATAATCTGCTTACACAGCATAAGTATTTATAACGCATTAATTAACATCGTTTCATTATCGAATTGCTATATACAAATAGTCAAAACGGAAAAACAATTTGCGCACATTATAAACATCAAACAGTAATTCAGCTGATTGCTTCATTGGATGGCACAGAAAGCCTTACCTTTCAATTGCTCGATGTATTCCACCAGACTATTGACATTCTTGGAAATTGACACCAATATCAAAATCAAAATAACTTCACCAAATGATGTCCGCATATCACGTCAGGCAAGTTTGCTTGAATGAATATGTCTCATTAAAAATTTGATGATCGTATAGTGAAGCGATTTGTGAATGGAGAATGTTTCTATAAAGCGATAAATGATCAGTTTTAACATCCGTGCGATCACACAGACACTTGGTTACAATGGGGTTAAGCAATATGACCCCAATCTGAATACAATACAGGTCCATTGAATAACTCTTTGTTTGCCAACATGCCGATAGGCAAATATTACATACCGAAACTCATTAATCATTATTAAATATAGTCAATCACTTATTTCGTCATCGCCAACGATATTAGATAAATACAGAATATAGCTTAGGAAATTTATTATAATTAGTACTTTATTTTGTGAAATAAGATCAGATTATTCTGGTGATGGCACAGTGTAACTACACTATAATTTCAATATGGGAGCATTATCGCTGGAATATAATTCCAATGTATTTCCAAATGTATCATACAAAAACGCCTACACTGTATAGTCAACATTAATATTTTTAGGTGAAAGATACCAACAGAGGCCACGAAAAACACGTCTATATAACCATTAGAGGAGGAACATCTTGGTATATTAAAGCATTTTATTAAAGCACGCGCTATAGTGATATTGCATGCAGCATAGCTGATGTTGTCGTGTGATTGACTAATACTAATTACTAGTATGGATAACTTATAACTTTTGTACTTTAAGCATTACCAGAAATATGGGACATTTTGCGACTGCGTTTGCTCAGCGGGTATTCACATCATAATAGCATTCTACGGGGAATTTTCCTACGGCAGACGGCTTGCAAAGCCATAACTGCCCAATTTTCCTACCAAAATGTTTGCAAGAACCCAGTCGTTTTGAATCTGTGACTATATTTTAACATTGCGCACGGCAAAACAGCGTTGAGACGCTTCAAACACGGGGCGCAGGCTTATTTCGCGATAATTTTATAGTAATGGATGCAAAGTCACGCGACTTTGAGGCCAAAAGTACCGCACTTTTTTATCAACTCCAAAACAAACATCCACAACAGGAGATAGCGCAATATCTCAGGAGTATAAAGCTGTGCGTATATTTTAAGAATGTTATATATAAAGCGAGAAACGAGAAATTTAAAGGGAAAAATGCACGTTTTTATCCCGCGATTGTAGTATGAAATCCAAGCATGACCTGACACCTGATACTTGCTGACCTTTTGTCTTGGAAACTAGCCTTGCTAATACCAAATAAACATGGCTGCTCGAAGCAGCATATAAAACTTTATCAAGCTTGTCTTTGCGCAAAAATTTAGATTTAAAGACGCCATATTGACGACTCTTAGAACTACGAAAAAGGCGAATTTTCAAACGATTTTGGAACCAGTTTGCCGTGGAGTAACCCTCTCTTATTTTAGCTAAATTAACAGTTCAAACATCACCAAATTCATAGCGAGCTCCGCACTTTACATCGCTCGAGAGGATGTTGGACTATTCGACGAAGTTTTATCTCATGTGCGACCTAAATTACTATAGATTCTATTGTATAATGCATCGAATTGGCAGTGAAATGGCATCAATCTCGGGAACCTCCTAGACGTTGGGAAATGCTGGCTATTTTGGTCTACAAATATTGCTTATTCACGTCGCTGCTAACATCGAGCTCCGCAATCATGAATTATTTAACCAATCTGAACGATAGCAGCAGTATCGACTGATACTGCTGCTAAAATTGCCGCTACACCGACCGGATATCGACTCTTAGACCATCCTCGCCCAGACAGAACCGGTGGTGGCACTGGCACTGGTAATTAAGAAAGCTAGAGCAGGTATTCTTGACTCTTTTGAGTACTCAGAGTGGATCATTGTCTCTGGCTCATTTCGTCTACGCCTCGTTATAATCTACAGGCCCCCTTACTCGTCAAATCATCCGGTTACGGTGAATTTGTTTATGACTGAATTCGCTGAGTTTCTGGAATCTGTCGTCATGACAACTGAGTCGCTCCTAATAACCGGTGAGTACTTAGTAGCATCATGCAGTCTGGATAGTTGGCAAAATAGTTGTTTAACTTACGGAACATTGGCTGGAACCCTGTGTGGCTTCCCGCTCTCATGCCCGTATTTGGTAGACAACACTCTCTCATACAAAGGCTTGCAGCATGCGTTAAAACACGCGACTCGATTTCAATCTATTAAAGAGCTGTACATGGGGAACAGGTGCTTTTCTTTGCATTCAGTTGCAAATTATAGTTGCTTCTGTGTGGCGACAAATCTATTTTACCAATTTTGAATTTAACATGCAGTATCTACAGTGCGCGTTGACCTTTGTCCCTGAATTCATCATGAACTGATCAAATATCACTGACACAGAATTAAATTTTGGCGATTATATATATAGTATAGTAAGAGTATAATTTTTTGAAACATCTTGTAAATGTCCACTCTAGTTGTAGTCTAGGACCTGTATAGGAGTTTGTATGCGTTTCATTTAGCACAGGCAATCTCAACTGTTTTAGGGTAAAATAACCATGGCGGTCAACATGGCATATGTGCCAAAACCTGAATCCGGGACGAAAGTCCTGAAAATGACCCCGCCCTGAAACGGCAGTGCCGACATAGCTCTAACTTCCGAAAAGCAGAAGCGACAGCCTTTCTGAAGTGCTTATAGTGTTTAAAAGGTTGCTTTTAGGGGTAGTTATTGGAAGGAAAAATTTGTCTAAGTATAATATTTTACAAGAAAATGACCATGCACCACCCCAGGTCAACTGCTAATTATCCATGAAATAACTAATATACCTGGCAGAGATTAAATTTTCTTATTTCCTAACAATTTTTATCATGGGATGAAAAACTATGCTTAATTTAATATAATTATTGTAGATTTCATAAGGATTGACATTGTTTTGTTTAAATATAATACATTTTATTTCACTTACCCCCCACCAAAACACGATTTCAGCCATATTTTGCCGTCTTGTTTGCTTTTTATCGCCGAGTGTCGCAAGTATCATCCAATTGTTGTACTTTTACATAATGATAGATGGCTAAAGAAGATTTTAACCAAGTTTCGTCAAGTTTTGAAGCAGTGCAGTGTATTATATCTTCGATATTGTGTCCTTCGATATTTCGTCAAATAGCGGCCATTGCAATGCCTCGCCGCTTCTTTTCCCGATAAATGCCACTTCTTCGTCTTTATATGTATTTAGATTACAGTATCCAAGAGTACTTCATTGTAGAATAGTCCCAATCGAAAAACTAGAGTAGTATAGTCCCACTTGAAAGGAAAAAACCTCCCATAACAAGTTTAAAAATAATTTGAAAGTCACGCGCAATCTTCGCGAAAACTCCTCGTGGGCTACTTGACAGGGGGGCAAATATTTTCACGAAACGCTGGTTCGCCACCAGAGAGCCCAGTAAATATATTATATTTATTGTATTTTTATGATTTATGAAAAAAAGATAAATATTTGCGTATTTTCTATTGTTTTTATCATAAATCATAAAAATACAATAATAACTACTTACTAACTGAGCGTGAGGTCTGTACGGTAAAATATCAAGCTGAGGTCTTGCTGTCAATACAGCAAGACCGAGGCTTAATATTTTACCGTACAGACCGAACAGTCGAAGTTAGTAAGTTGTTTATTATATGGCATTTCAGACAACAAAAAAACAATTCATTTTGCCAAAAATTGGTCACGCGAGGGCAAAGTACAAAGTCCGAAACTCAAAGCCGGTCATTTTCAAATGTCAAAATAATTTCAATGATACGAATTTGTCTTAGTTTTTTACAAATTTATCTAATCTTAGCTTATCTAATCTTAACTACTCTACAGTACCATTTATAGAATAAAATATAAAATTAATAGAAAATATAGTGATATTGAGCTATCGGATCAAGGACAAAAACAACTTTGCATGTTCGAAAAAACAAAAATATTCTTGACTGTTTTAGTTAAAAAACATCGTAAAATTTACCTTAATATTCGACTTGAGCCAACAAAACTTGACTTTACCCTTGTAATTTATTATATGGCAAGTGCTTGTTTTGGTGAATCTCGCAATCTGATTGGTCGCTGACGAGGCAGGATTTTCCCGTATTGCCCACGGGCAATACGGTATTCTTATTGCCCTGCGACGACTTGAACACATTTCAAACCAATAAAAGCATTAAAAAATCCTTAAAAATAATTTAAAACAATGAAAAATAAACGGAAAATACGGAAAAGGGATAACTACAAGGGATAAAATCAAGTTTTGTTGGCTCAAGTCGAAATATTAAGGTAAATTTTACGATGTTTTTTAACTAAAACAGTCAAGAATATTTTTGTTTTTTCGAACATGCAAAGTTGTTTTTGTCCTTGATCCGATAGCTCAATATCACTATATTTTCTATTAATTTTATATTTTATTCTATAAATGGTACTGTAGAGTAGTTTTACTAAGCTAAGATTAGATAAATTTGTAAAAAACTAAGACAAATTCGTATCATTGAAATTCATAGTATTTTGAAAATGACCGGCTTTGAGTTTCGGACTTTGTACTTTGCCCTCGCGTGACCAATTTTTGGCAAAATGAATTGTTTTTTGTTGTCTGAAATGCCATATAATAAACAACTTACTAACTTCGACTGTTCGGTCTGTACGGTAAAATATCAAGCCTCGGTCTTGCTGTATTGACCTCGCTATCGCTCGATCAATACAGCAAGACCTCAGCTTGATATTTTACCGTACAGACCTCACGCTCAGTTAGTAAGTAGTTAATATTTACTGCCAATTACTGGGTTCTGTGGTGGCGAACCAGCGTTTCGTGAAAATAATTCCCCCCCCTGTCAAGTAGCCCACGAGGAGTTTTCGCGAAGATTGCGCGTGACTTTCAAATTATTTTTAAACTTGTGTCTTTGATTCTGATCCTAAATTTGTTATGGGAGGTTTTTTCCTTTCAAGTGGGACTATACTACTCTAGTTTTTCGATTGGGACTATTCTACAATGAAGTACTCTTGGATACTGTAATCTAAATACATATGAAGACGAAGAAGTGGCATTTATCGGGAAGAGAAGCGGCGAGGCATTGCAATGGCCGCTATTTGACGAAATATCGAAGGACACAATATTGAAGATAAAATACACTGCACTGCTTCAAAACTTGACGAAACTTGGTTGAAATCTTCTTTAGCCATCTATCATTATGTAAGAGTACAACAATTGGAGGATACTTGCGACACTCGGCGATAAAAAGCAAACAAGACGGCAAAATATGGCTGAAATCGTGTTTTGGTGGGGGGTAAGTGAAATAAAATGTATTATATTTAAACAAAACAATGTCAATCCTTATGAAATCTACAATAATTATATTAAATTAAGCATAGTTTTTCATCCCATGATAAAAATTGTTAGGAAATAAGAAAATTTAATCTCTGCCAGGTATATTAGTTATTTCATGGATAATTAGCAGTTGACCTGGGGTCATTTTCTTGTAAAATATTTATACTTAGACAAATTTTTCCTTCCAATAACTACCCCTAAAAGCAACCTTCTAAACACTATAAGCACTGCCGTTTAAGGGTGGGGTCATTTTCAGGACTTTCATCCCGGATTCAGGTTTTGGCACATATGCCATGTTGACCGCCATGGTCATTTTACCCTAAAACAGTTGAGATTGCCTGTGCTAAATGAAACGCATACAAACTCCTATACAGGTCCTAGACTATTGTCATTTAGTGCACAGATTTTGCAACATAATTAAATTGAAATTATTAACGGCGACTTAAAGGTTTTAAATAAATCCAAAACTCAAAGCCTAGCACAAGGCGGGCTATTTCCTGCTTATATTAATGAGCTTTGTCTAAGTATGAACGGATTTTTAGTAATCGATTTTTGAGATGTAGAATTGTCTCTTTTAACTAATTTAGTTGTTAATACACAATTACTCTATGGTAAACGTTAGGGACATATTCATGCATGTAACAACGCTTAAATACTGTCCAGCGCGCGCGCCCGCCCGTATTTGCTGCCGAAGGCAGCACACTATTCTTGACATGGCATGGTTTCTCCAGAGTTCACTCGCCCCAGTCTTTTACGCCGACCTATGTATAGTCGAGATCTGGATCTTGCGTCGGCGTCTGTCAGTTGTCATAATTCCGGGCAGAAAGTCGAGCTCAAGGAGAATTTTTAAAATGGGGGGAGAAGGCGAGAAAATATTGTATTGCGCGCGCATGTTTTGTTCCATGTGATCTGCAAGTTCAAGATTTTACAAGCTTTTTATTCTGCCAATTCTACAAACATTTCCCGAAGAAACACAGGTAAATATGGCTTTATTTCTTTCTGCCGATATACATCAAGGTGATGAACTGTTTAGTGTTCATTCTAGAGGAAAGCACTGTGCTTTTATGAGTTTATCGGCGCTTCTTTCAGCACGAAATATTCCATTGTCCGCGTGGTCTAAAACAACATTTAGTAATGGAGACAAAATGTATTTAAAAGCTCTGAGTAATGGCTTATTAGTCCTAGACCCTGGTGTAGAATAATTGTCTATAGATAACTTTATACCAACAATAGTTAGTGTTTATTATTCATGTACGATGACAAATAATATGAATCTACCCGTGGAGGTTAAGTAATTCATGTACATAGACAATTCCATCCCATTGGGCCATTACAGATGATGTAATATATCCATATTTTTTGTAAGTTTGTCACAGCCAATTTTTTCAAGTAAATGTACCATAATTTATCAACCAAATTTGGTTTTCATTTTCTGCCTCAACAGGCGGATCAATGTTACTTTGTGCCATAACTGGCCCTGCCACAATGGGCAGATCAATAATATTTTGTGCCTCAACTGGCTCAAACATGCTTTCTTACAAGATATGTCATATGTCGGTCTGTGATCGACAAAGTTAATATATCGCCTGTGCAGGCAAAAACAACCCCACCTATGACAGTGACAAATAGTGATCTAGCTGTAGTCATAGAGCCCGTACCTGTGATCGTAGCACAAAATATCAATCTACCTGTTGTGATAGAGCCCATTGAGGCACAAAATATTGATCCGCGCATTGTGGCAGAAAGAAACATTGACCTACCATTGGGCTATTCCATTTAATACCGTATCCCCCCCCCCCCATCGATGACCCTGGAATTCTTCAGGGGTAAGGGGCAATTTTGCCTTGGAATTCTTCAGGGGTGTGACTATTTAGGCTTGGAATTCTTCAGAGGTTGAGTAAAAAAATTGCATTCTTCAGGGGGTTGCAGTCAAATTCTTCAGGGGGTAATAGCTGTAAGACAGGAATTCTTCAGGGGTAGGTGTTGTAAATACAAAATTCCTCAGGTGGGCTGTTGAAAGTCAGGAATTTGTCAGGTTTATAGAAAACACCCTGTCCTCGATAGGGGGGGGGGTTACGGATTTTAAATGGAATAGCTCATTGTGATAGAGCCTGTTGAGGCACAAAATAGAACTGATCTGCCCATTGTGGTGGAGCCCGTTGAGGCACAAAATATTATTGATTTGCCCATTGTGGCAGAGCCAGTTGTGGCACAAAGTAACATTGACCGCCTGTTGAGGCAGAAAATGAAAACCAAATTTGGTTGATAAATTATGGCAGTATATTTACTTGAAAAAAATGGTTGTTACAAACTTACAAAATAATATGGATATATTACATCATCTGTAATGGGATGGAATCTGCGATATAAAGAATTAAATATTTCCAACATATGTCATGTGGATCCCTGCTCACAGTTGTTTTCGAGAGATATACTATTATGTTGGTTTACTGTATAATCATGTATTTTGACAATTCACTGGACAGTACAGATGAACACTGATGGAAGCTAAATGCTAAATAAATATGAAATGAAATATCTACAGATTGTAAACAAAGACTGTTGTGACATGTTTGTTTAGCACATGGCAAGTGCAGTATCAATATCTTATGAACACAGACAACATGCAAACTATTATTGTACCACAAAGATATTAAAAGACATTGTCTCTACTCTTCCAAGATGCAATTGACAGCTGCAAGATGCAATTGACAGCTTTGAAGTAAAGAATGATTTCTAATAACAGGAACAATAATGTTGGTACCAAGAATTCCATTGACAATAGTCTGAACACTCTGATATGTGGCTTTGAAAACCACTTGTGTACTTCTTATATATTATTATTTACAATTACAGTGTTGTAATCACAGTGTTGTAATCTCATCGTTTGGACAAGAAAAATAAATCTATACATACAGTGTGCCATTAGCAATATAAATACGTTCAATATTACTAATTGGTCGAGGAATTTTGCATGCAGTTTGGGCGTCAAGGCAGCACTTTCCTTGCGATAGTAACTCCTAGTTATAGGCTATTTAATAGATTGCGCGTAAAGGGCAGGATTTATAAATAGGCATTTTACACACAAATATACCATAGTTAAGCTATATATTCAGATAAAAGATTGTATATATATAAATCTTAAACATGATGTGTTGCAGTCTAAATGTATGCGTTTTGGGCAGTTCAATTTCGACTCTATACTATATGGACCTAAAATATGCGCCAAATGCCTAGTTCAGAACATACCTTAAAAGTGTATCAGTAGTCACCAAAGCCAAGTTTAGTCAGTCATTATTAAATGTCTTCCATTACTGACGTTGACCTCTTTATTTTAACTCCGGGAAAAACAGATAATTCGGCATGCAGTTTTGCTCTAGATAAATGTGAAGAATCCCACCACACATGACAATTGATATGACAACACAAAATAGGATGTAATTTGAATATGCCGCGTCGCAGTTCGCGTAGATTTGGCGATCGATGATTGGTTAATGGCCATACGGCTGTTCTACTTTGACATGGCCTATTACGCAAGCAACAGCATGAAGATTGAAGAATAACAACGGAAACGTTTTGATAGACACATGGTCTCATATAAAGGACAACTGATATATTCCAGTGCAAGACTTCGCAAGTCCTTGAAGATTCTGAACGTCTGAATGCATAAAGTAACTTCCTGTTATCCATTTTTCTTGTTATACCGCTTTTCAAGTGGTAAAAAACTAATAAGGTTCACGGTCGATTGACCTCTGCTTTTCTCCGGCCCTAAATAAGTCTTTTTTCAATTTATACTGGTGATCTACTAATCAATTTAATGCTAAAGATCTGGTTCGTTTATTCATGGTGTTTTGGAGTTGGTGAAATTTAGTCGAAAGGAATTATTTTGGATTATCTTTTGGTGATTTGTATGATATTGCTGTGATGCTCAAACTACAACCCGATATTTTGGTTCATATATTCAATATCTTTGTCATCGTTTGTTCTATTCACGTGCAACTTTCTAAGTGAACTATAAATTGTGTTCCCGTTCTCGTGTGTAATCTTTGTGTTATTTGGATGTACTGTTCGTGATTCATCGTACTTTCATTATTTTGAATTTAAATTTTGTCTGGCGTCACGTTTCATTTTGTATTTTCGTGGTCGCTGCGAATACTATCACGCAGAATCAAGTAATCAACACTATCTGGTTTCACTCGTGGGATTTCCCCGCATTAAAAGGTTAATACAATGAACTTGCCACCTTCCCGAAGCTTGTTCAATTCGATCCCTGGTTGGCTCTTATTCATTGCTTTATGTCTCTGGCTTCTACCTCGATCTCAACCGGTAGTAGTTTCACAAAACACCTCCACAACATCAAAGAATATTACTATTTCTGCAGAACTTATATCTATATCTGGTAGACTAAGCCACATCTGGATATCAACACGTGATATAACAGGGTGTTAGCCAGAAACGAAAAGTTTTGTCCGTTAAACGTAAATTGGGAAAGTTAATGGGGAAAAAGTATTCTGTAAATAATACGTTCTTTGATATAATAGTATTAAATCCAGTAGACCAGTTGGGAAAGCCCCTTAGCTACTTCAATTGGGAAGAGTCCGTCAAACGGACGCTATATGGGCTAGCTAACACCCTGTATAAATATAAGGAAATGCTCATCATCCCCCAACTATCGCTATGGCTTGCTGTTTCAAATCAAGAATAATAACTTGCACGTTCTATTATGTATCTTATTGTCAGGAGACGTTGCTATTAACCCTGGTCCCTGTAATGTCCATGTAAATAGGCCAGTAAAATGTTTAGCCATGAATGCCCGTAGTTTGATGAGTACCCATAAACTATCAGAATCTGAAACTGTTTGTAACCTAAACTGCTTTCAAGACTTAGTTTATTCTGATCAAATTGATATTGTTTGTGTCAATGAAACTTGGCTCAATGAAACTTGGCTCAAAATCCTGAACTCCGATTACACTATACGTCGAAAAGATCGCGAAACTCGAGGCGGTGGAGTATTACTTGCAATTAAAACTGGTTCATTTAAGTCAGTGCGAGAAGTTCATCAAAATCAATATCTAGAAATTATCTCTGCTGAAATAAATACATCCTCAAATAATCGACTCTTGATTTGCTCGTGCTACCGTCCACCTAAAGCTGATCAAAATTGGCTCAACAATTTTAACCACTATCTAAATGATGTTTGCAACTGCTATGAGAATATCATCCTTGTTGGTGACTTTAATATGCCACATATCTCCTGGAATTCCCCAGAAAATACAACAGGAGCCAATGAAATTTCATTCTTAGAATTAATGAATGACTATTTCTTATCTCAACTAAACAACAAACCTACTAGACGCAACAATGTGCTGGACCTTGTGCTCACCAATGTTCCCAACCTTGTAAATATTCATGAAGTTTTATCTCCTACTGAAGCAGAAGTTTTCACTGATCATAATATAATTCTCTTTGATGTCCTTATATCTCCAAAATCTCCAGTGAATATGAATAGAACAGTATACGACTACCAACGTGGCAATTTCGATGCTTTAAGATCGTCACTCGAATCCGAGAATCTATCCAACCTAATATCAGGGGAAGGCGATATTGACCACGACTGGCTGATCTGGAAAAGCACTTTCCTTACAATAGTTGCTGATCATATCCCAACTAAAAGACTTCGAAGTCGAAAATATGTGCCGTGGCTTACTGGTGAAATTTTGCACAACATCAAAAAGAAAAATTCCTTAAGACAATCTCCCAGTGACTATCTCCGCCACAAGTTTACAACCCTTAGAGCTACAATCAAGCTTATGATTAAAATCAGCCGATCCAACTACATTTCCTCTCTCTGCACAAACATCCAAACCAATTCCAAACGTTTCTGGTCACTATTTAAACTAAAAGGTGCAACACGTTCTGTCCTGGAAAAAATTTAAACAAAAACGAGTGCCGAAAATGTCCGTGAATATGCCGAGAATCCTATGGATATCGCAACACTTTTCAACCGCTACTTTGTATCAATCTTCTCGAGTGATCCTATCAATATTGTTAATCAACAATCTATATCCGACACCACCGACACTATTTTCAATGACATTATTTTGTCGGAAGGAACAGTGCGCTCAGTTTTAAGAAATCTCGATAACAACAAAGCGCATGGTCCAGATGAAATCCCAGCAAGATTACTAACCGAAACTGCATATCAAATCGCTCCATCTCTATGCCTTTTATTTAACAAGTCCTTAAAAAGTGGAATAGTACCTCGAGAATGGAAACTTGCCAATGTAGTACCATCCACAAAAAGGGGGATAAAGATCATGTAGAAAATTATCGGCCAATCTCTCTTCTCTCACTTTTCCCCAAAGTCTTGGAGCGTTGCGTATTCATTTGCATCAAGGAACATGCTTTCAGTCAAATCATGCGTGACACAACTAATTGAAGTTTTAGATACTATCGGCAGCCAATTAGATCTCGGAAAGCAGATTGATGTGATCTACCTGGATATGTCAAAAGCATTTGATAAGGTTAGTCACGTACGTCTTCTACATCGTCTCAGAGAATTTGGATTCGGAGGAAATCTTTTAATGTGGTTTGATTCTTACTTGAAAAATCGCCGACAACAAACTACTGTTCTTGGTGCAACATCGACAGCACTACCAGTGACATCCGGAGTACCACAAGGTTCCATTCTTGGCCCGCTACTTTTCCTTTTATATACCAATGATCTATCCTCTTCCATCGTGAATTCGAACGTAGCAGCTTTCGCTGATGACACTAAGATTTTTAAAGTGATTAACTCCAGGACCGATGCAATGTTATTACAAAATGATCTTTTCAACTTTAATTCCTCCTCATCCAATGCTGGTCTGCACTTTAACACATCAAAATGTAAAACCCTCCAGGTCACCACGAAATACAACAAAATAGATTTCCCTTATAGAAAAAACTGACTGCGAACTCGATTTAGGTGTATGGACGAATTATGATCTCACCTGGTCAAAGCAAGTTACACAACAAAGTAACAAAGCTAATAAAATGCTGGGTTATATTCGAAGATCAACTTGAAATATTCGCGAGTTTGCAATTCGACGAACACTGTACCTTTCTCTGGTTCGCTCACACTTAGGATATGCCACCCAAGTATGGGCGCCCCAAACAGTTGAGTTGGTGAAAAAAGTAGAACGAGTTCAGATCGAGGCGTGCAACAAAATATATTTTAAAAGTTCCCTTTATTTGTGATATGGAATACAGAGACCGACTCCTTGCAACTAGTTTGCTTCCTCTCAGCTACTGGCACGAATACCTGGACGTAGTATTCTTCTATAAGGCAAATCACGACATTTTTAATATTGATAAAAAAATCCTTCCATTTCCTCAACCTCAGGGTCAAAGACAGACAAGATCATTTAATCCCAACTCGCATAAATATAAAATTCCGACATACAAGACGTCAACCTATGAAAAATCTTACAAAATCCGAGCAACAAGAATATGAAACACACTTCCTAATCATATTACATCCAAAGACCGAACATTTTCAGAATTCAAGAATCTTCTTTTTAAGTACTATATTTTAGCATTAGAAAATACATAGCTACGATGTTGAGGATCCTCGCATGCACATGGAAAAGTGCGTGTATAAAATGTAATTCCGCCCGGAGTTTAACGAACTCTCCATTGACATGTTGTTTTTAGACTTAATGCAATGACTGTTGTTCAAGCATTGTTTATTGTGTGTGCTTAGTATACCTTGTAAATTGTTTTCGTATAACTATTGGGGCCGCTGTAATTGGCAATAGCTGTTGTGGTTTCCCAGCCAATGAATGTATAAGTATGATGGCAAAGTAAATAAATAAATAAAAAATAATAATTTTATCAAGCAATACGATTTGCAAGATTTCATGCACGTCCTTGGCACCCACCCGGGATTTGGCTGCAAGCCGGCAACAGACTGTTCGTTTTCTTGCGCTAAGTTGCGCTACAGTCGTAAATATTGCTCACAGTATTATATTGCTCACTCTTATATTTGTTACCTGTATGTAACTTTAAAATATATGAAATTTGTAAATCAAAATGTGTTTGTTGGCTGATTACAAAATAAAAGTAGCGCGCTTACGCTAAGGTTTAAACATTGAATTTAGTGCAAATAAACTGTTCACTGTTTCGCGCTATTTAATATAATTCTGTTTTTGCGCTACAGAGTACAGGGTAGTAGATTACAGAAAGTCGACGTTTTAAGGTTTAAAATATGTCCAGCGACTATAAACGGCGGCAGTTTTACTAACAAAATGAAATTTACGAAATTTACTAACAAAATGAGTATACACATTCTGAAACATTTTGCTCGAAAATCGAGTAACCTTAAATTATTGCATAGTCAGATTTGAGTAAATTCATCATTCACTCAAAACATGAGTAAAAATATGCTTTTACTCAAAATATTGAGTTCGTATGTGAGTATATATATTCTGTAATTTACTCAAGGTTTGAATAAGTTTTACAATACTCAAGATTTGAGTAAATTCATAATGTACGTGAAACTTACTCAATTCTTGAGTAAACAGAAATTTGTGGTTTACTCAACATCTGAGTAAATTGTACTCTTCCATTAGTGTATAAATTACTCAAAGAACTTTACTCAAAAATCGGAGTTTTTGTTACTCAAAATCAGGAGTAAAATTATTTTAGCGGGAAAGAAGAGTAAAATTTACTCAAAATATTGAGTAATCTGTGCAATTACTCAACAAATGAGTAACATTGGCTGATGCATTTTTTGCAGTGTATATGACTTAACATGTGTTCATTCTTTATATGTTCTCTTTTATCAGTGCATTAAAGCTTTTGTCCTTGTTTGGTTTCCCAGTGCTTGCAATTACAGCTCGAACGGACAAACGGAGGCCGCTTTGGCATATTTTCAATTTTTTCAAACTAAGGCAATCACAAACGGGCTGTTGTGTCTTTCGGTTTTGTATGGATCACACGCTTAAATTAGCCTAAGTGTTTACAACTTGCCCTGCGCCCCTGCCGAGATCTCGCAAATAAATTGCCATAATATTTATACAATTCTCCTATAAAAACACTTTTTCATGAATTTGTTTACTGAGCCAGATACTTACATAAAGAAAATTAGAGGAAATTCTCAACATTATTACGATGTCAATGATTTGCCACTTGTATTTTGAAATTATTTTGATTTGTACATATTTTGACATATTGTAGGAAATATTAAGGCAAACTATTCAAACCCAATCATGCAATAATATAAATATTAAAATAAATAAATCAGAGATGAGAACACATAACACAAACTTTATTATTCATGTATTGTCGTATACATATATCTCAACAAGCTTCGATCGACAGTTATTGTTTTATTGAACAGTACAGTCATACTCATAACATTAAAAAACTCAACAGTTCCGGGCATAGAGAATAGTGACTAATGGAAGTATTACGGTGATTCAGTCTAAATATGATAATATAAACAAACAACAATAATAACTGCATCAAATATTAAACTGATTAAAAGTTGTGTAGCATGCGAATTGATGGTTGTGCTTTCTGACCTGCCTGTTTGGATAGACGGTGCAGTAAAATAACATCCCTTTGCCGTTTGGTTTTCAGTATGGATTACAGCGCTAGGATTTTCAACTGGTATAAATCCAGGGCTAAGAAAGAAGTTTACATTAGAGTGTTTATACTGTTCGATAATAAGAGGAAGCTGCTAATCTTCAGACTCGGGCCACGTTGGAATTTTGTTTTCCATTGCCCGCTTCAAAACAAGCAAATCGTGATCAAGCTTATACTGCGGTCTACATATTTCGGCATGTTCATTCTTTTTAGCCTCGGAGCATTTCAGCAAAGAAGCTTGTCTTGGCCGTCAATCATCCTTCGTTAAATACCAGTAGGTCGGTTTCAACCTTTTCACAGCATTTTTGTAGGCGTTTCAATTCTCGTTGAAGTTCAGAAATATTTTGTAAGTTTTAGTTCACGATGTTTGTCTCTGATCTTACAAACTTTCTAATCATTACATATTGCGCCAGTGCAACGAGATTTATTATGCCATGCATGCTTGTGACAGGTAGAACTAGAATTAGAATATACATTTTTCATTTTCTGAAGTTCCTGAGCAGAACTACTTACTTGCACTTTGAGGAAATTTACGTTTTCCGAGTAACCGTAGAGTTTAACCCAAAATTCTAGGGTTATTCAATTTTACGCTACAACCAGAGAAATCTTGTTATGCATCAGTGCTTTTTTGTTTCTTTTCTTTTTGGAGGGAGGGGGAGTGGGCGATCATTAAAAATATAAATGGATGGGAGGGGCTTAGCAGTGTACACATTGTAACTATATCTATGAAAGCGTATCACGATCACGAATGCTGTAATAAAAGGTCGTCATGTTTGTGACTATATCCGACGATTGTCGGACACGTTTATGATTGTCTTTTGGAGTTGGACAATGTTTATGACGACAGACGTATTGTTGGACATGTACCGTCTGGGCTATGCACTGTACTTGCACAACTGATGCATAGCTTTTCTGGAAACATAACAATTTATTGGTAAGTAAAAATGATACAGTATTTTCAGTTAGTATGAACTTATATTGTTGTAATAATACATTTTTAGCGAAGTACTTGGTAATCCTATTCCCAGTACAGAGCCTTGGCCAGAAATGTGGCAAATTGGTGGTGGGATTATCATTCCCTGCAAATACGAAATATTTTGTGGCGACCATAGTACTCACTTAATTTACGAAACATTGGAGTTGGCAATGGTTTATGTATACCTGGTGGAATTATTCAACTACATTGATGCAAAATATATAGATTGTTTACTTTAGTCTTTTGCGGTTTTATGATATACGCCTTGTGAGTCATGTGATAACAATAACGATTACAAGTATGCACAATGTCGAAAATATGATACTAAGTTTTCTTTAGTGATGTTTTTTATGGCCATTCCAATTGCAATCTGTGTTTCTCTTTCCGCGAGTATATCGTGTTTTTTAGCCAACTTTTGATTTGCGCAAAACAGAACTCGCATCTGTTAAAGTGTGTGTGTGTGTGGCGAGGGGGGGTGGTGTTTGAAATAAAAGGCGTATTCCGTATTCTGCAAGCATATCTCTAAGGATTGGTTCACACCATGGGGACCAGTAGTTCCATTCCATTAGATGGACCTTCGAGGACGTTCCAGTATGAAATACCGCGAGCTGATGACAAAAGGTTTATTGTAAAGTTGGCGTTAGTAGCATAACGCTGGACTTCTACTGCACGCTCACCGATTGTCGAATTGCCGTAAGAACGATTTCCGGTCGTTTTTATCACGCTTGCTTCATCAAAAAAGACGAGATCAAAACCATTAACATTTGACACTTCGTTCAAATACTCATTAATGGCGTCCATATTTCGTGGTCTCTTGGAAACGATATTTTTCTTGAAAAGCAACTTTTCGCACATTGATAGAGCTGGTCAAAGGGATTTCGTCCAGCGGCAATACGCCGTCGAGAAACAATCGTTGTTGAATTTCACTTGCTAGCATACTTGGTTTTATGTTTTTGTGCACTTCGATGTATTCCAAAACATCTGTCGTAACCTTTTTATTCCACGATTCCCCCGTACGTGGTAACCGCAAGGCTGTATTATTCTGGTTATAGGTTCTCACCACTTTGTTTACAAACCATCTGCTTGTTCTTAGTTCTGCAGCAATGGCCCTCTCCATTGTCATAGTTCCTCCTTTTGGATTCACTCTCAATTGCACATTCGCTACAGAGAAACAGAGTGAAAGTCATATACTGCGATAAATTTACAGCCAGCTGGCAGTCAAAACAAACTGCCGTTAGTAAATCTAAAGGGTAATATAGTACGTAATATAAAATCAGAATAATCTCAGATACTACACTTACTTTCGTTTAAATTTATATGCTCCATAAGCGAAAGAAAAACAACCTGTTTTAATTGTTTAAAAACTTAAATTTACATTTGTATTGTTCAGTTATATTTCGGTTTGAAAATTTTAAAAAATACGATCGTGTGATTGGCTAGTTTTATTCAAGAGAGATTACTCAAGAGGAAATTTAGAGGTTCACAATGCTGTGCTTTTGGCTGTTTTAAAGGGTAAAAGTGGGTGCTGATAAGAGTGAGTTAAGAGAAAATTAAAATAAAATTACCAAGATCATTTCACAGGTATTAAAGATTTTTAAACAACTCAAATTACATGTCAATATGGCATACATAAAATATTTTTTTATTAACAACTCTTGTGAGCACATTTGGTTCTAGTAAGGCAGTCTAAGGTACCGTAAGGTAGTCTAAGGTAGTTTAAGCCGCCAGGCTAAGGTAGCCTAAGGTAGGATAAGGTACCCTAAGGTAGTATAAGGTACCCTAAGGTAGACTAAGGCAGACTAAGACTATCTTAGCCACCTTAGACTATCTAAGCATACCTTAGACTACCTTAGACTACCTGTCAGTAGAGGCCAAAATTGTGTCATCGAGTTGAAGCCAAAAATTCCAAAGAAATGCGCGTCATAGAGCAGAAGTCTGGTGACTAGCTAACTATCATATAAAAGAGCGCTTCTCATTGAAATTCGATACAGAGTACAGATCTATAAGAGAGACAATCGAAACGTTCAGACTGTTCGCTTTCGATTGATAGTAAATATACTAAACAAATGTTCAGCCGTTAAATGAGAAAGGCCTATGGGAAATGTAGGATACTGGGTTTGGTGGATAATCCAAGTGAGTAGATATATACACAATTTAAGACCTAACCAGGAACGGTTGCGAAAAATGCAACACTAGGTCCTCTGGCAGGTCCTCTATGGGAAATGTAGGCTCCTTTATGCAACGGAAGAAACTTCCAAATAGCAGAATTTCGGCTTTATAAAACTTTTTCCACATGCGAGTATAGAGGATGTAATCATGCCCATATGATTGGTATATCACAGGACCAGAATCGTATGTTTTTGTATCTGCGATTAATGCAGATATATTGCCATCGTGCTGTTGGCTGTTAGCTTGTAGCCATTCAGCTCAGTGACGAGCTTATTTAAATTGATAACCAATCAGCAAGTGGCTTACAATGCAATGACGTAATGTTTCCCAAGGCCATTACATCATTCAATTTTTCCTGTTCGCAGGCTAGATCTTAAACTCAACACGGCGTTTATGTTTTGAAATGTAAAAAAATAAATTTGATAAAACGTCATTAATTCATGTAAAAACGTGGAAATACGAAGGTTTTCAATACGAAAGTATGGACTAGAACGAATGCTTTAAAATATATGGCCAATTTCAAATGTAGTTGTTCTATTTCTGAAGGAGAAACTATCAAACTAAACAGTTAAACAGTCAAACTGTCGAAGATTAAACCATTGAGGTATATAAGAAATACTACAACATATTAAAAATAAAACATTGTATAATTGTATATGTGTGTATATATATATATATATATATATATAGTCAAATCTGCAGACATGCATGTTTCGCCGTTCAACGGCTCGTCAGTGCAGCTTGTAACGCAGTCTAGATGTGAGTGAGTTCGTATTTATACACCATACTCTTGCCCTCACCAAGCATATATATACGTGTAGGTTTAGGTCTACGAAACGCAAGGAGTGCTCGACAACATATAGTTAAAGCAAATTATAGATTTTCGCTTACTTCAAAACTTGTCTGCAACAGGCTGTTTCATCTGTAAAAGAATCATCAGGCAGTAACAAGTATCGAAAGAAATGACCGCTTGTATGCTTCCTGCCGGAACGTGGGGGTGTATGTGGGAGACAATGTGTGCATGCATGGCTTTGTTTGCGTTGTTTACGCGAAATTTGTTACGATGACGACACCGTGAAATTATTTGAGCTCTTTTGTTGAGTTCACAAACAATCCTTGTTTTTTTCTTTCAAAATACAAAATTTTTCTTCTGAAATAATTTCACGGTGTCGTCAAAAGAGCTGAAATAATTTCACGGTGTCGTCATCGTAACAAATTTCGCGTAAACAACGCAAACAAAGCCATGCATGCACACATTGTCTCCCACATACACCCCCACGTTCCGGCAGGAAGTATATAAGCGGTCATTTCTTTCGATACTTGTTACTGCCTGATGATTCTTTTACAGATGAAACAGCCTGTTGCTGAAGACGACCATATAAAACTAATCGAAAATTTACAATTTCGGCCATATAGGAACCAATTTCAGAAATCTTTGACTAATGATCTAAAGAAAATCAATTCGTCTCCCAACATTTTCATTTTTGCAGACAAAACTAGAAATATTTATGAAACCTCGCTCGACACATACAACAAGCTCTTACATGACAACATCACAAAAACATATAAGCATGGATCCGAGGACACTATAGATGAAATTGATTCAGAACTAAAAAATATTTCGAACAATTTAGGAATCGGCGACAGGATTGAAAAAATGAAAAAACGCGAAGCATTTATATCTTTTAAGGCATGGCGAGTGAACGTGTCAATGTGTGCTCCGCTAGCCCTTCCCAAAAGTTAGCTGAATCCTTAACAAACTTTGTATGTGATGACTCTCCGATTACCTACAATACCAGCTGTATAATGAATGAAACCGAATCAGATCTTAATCTCTCGATTAATGTATTTGAAGCATCTTGCTTTGAGCCCTGCACCGCTAAAGACGACAATTACGAAGGAGACCAGCATGAAGGCTCGAATTTTGCAGACTATCTCCAGCTAAATGGCGAAAGAATATTCTGGAAAGGAAGCTTGGAGATGCTAAAAGAATTTGTACTCAAGTCCTTTAAAGAACAAGGCAAATGGTCTCGCCTGGAGGGGGAGCAATGAGATTCAAAAGTGCTGATGGCTCGTTTGAAATGAATTGGTATACCAAACAACACACCCTCACTTTCGCCGGAAAAGAAGGTCCAACTGTAAAAGAAAAGTTGGTAACTATGCTTAGAACACAATCGGCCAAGAAAACAAAAAACTTAAAGGCTATAAGCGAAAATATTGTAAGTGAACGAAATTCCTGCGAAAATTATCGTCTCGGTTCGCTGATTAATATTGTTGATACCCTGAAAGCAAAGTTCGATTATTTTGAACATCAATTTGAAAATTTTCAAACAAATACTAACAGCAATATAGAAGCTTTATATAACAAAGGCGAAACCAGTGTAAGCAAGCAAAAAGATTTGGAAATTCATCGGCTACAAGAGGAAAACCGTAAATTACATTTAGATAATGCAGATTTGACTAAACGCCTCAATGAACACACACATATTTTAACAGATACAACGAACAAATTTAAGGCTGCTGAGGATGAAAAGGCTAGCCTTTTAACTGTCATCCATTTACTTCAATCCGAGAATAGCAGTTGTGCTACCGATGCGGGCGACGATGGAAACCTTTGGTCGAAAAAGCGGTTAAGGAAAACTCGAAGAAAAGTTGAAAAATCACTACCTAAATCTACAGCTTCTAACACCTCTACTGGTGGCTCAAATCAGATTGACTTGGGACACAATCAGTTTGCCCCACTAACGATTGAAGAATCAATCGACGACGAAGACATCCAAAGCCAAAGGCCCGTGATTAACGCAGTTAGGGAAACAGATGAACTTTCTGAAACACCTACAAATTCCTCTAGCAACAAAATAAGTAAACGAACATCAAAGCACCATCATACTCCCAAGTCGGTTGAAGGACCTATAGCAATTTTAGGTGATTCTATGCTAAAAATGCTTAATCCATCTAAACTGCGTCGCTCGACCGACAAGAAAATCGTCGTTAAGACTTTCCCAGGGGCAACTACTGCTGATATGAACCACTATGTCAAGCCTACGCTTGAAAGAAATCCTCACCTAGTCATACTACATGTTGGGACAAACGATGTTCAACGCAAAGAGCCAGAGGAAATTGCGAAAGAAGTGGAAGCCCTGAGTAAATGTGTTATGGTGAACGGTTTGTCAAAAATTGCGATCTCAGAAATAATCGATAGAGATGACAACAAGCTAAATGCAAGAATCAAGAAGGTGAATTCACTCTTGGCCAAGGTTTGTAAAACTAACAATTGGTCTCTTATTTCCCACGCTAACATTGATACCTCTTGCCTCAATGCATCGGGACTACATCTAAATATTAAAGGCACTTCAGCTCTTGCAAAGAATTATATTGACTTCCTAAGAAAGTGACTAGATATACCGAGCGTAAATATTCTAGATTACCTTTATCATAGTTGTACCTCGTCTGACATCCAAAATACAATAAGCAAACAAATACACCAACCACTAGCACTATCAATATTTCTATACATCAAGATTCTCTATTTCCTAAAACTAGAGGCTTTAAAATAGCAAGTCTAAATATAGCTAGCCTACCTAAACACATAGACGAACTTAGAATTATAATGAGAAAAAAAGACATTGATGTCCTTGCAATCAACGAAACCAGAATGGATGGCACGATACCAATTGGTTTAATAGCTATAAATGGCTATGAGTGGGTTTCCAAGGATAGGAATAGATCTGGGGGTGGTATCGGCTTTTTCATTAGAAATACAATCAATTATCGCCTTAGATCTGATATTAATGATGTTGATATTGAAATTTTAACAATCGAAATAATAAAAAACAAGGTTAAACCATTTCTGATTACTACCTGGTATAGGCCTCCAAATGACCCCATAGATACGCTATATAAATTTGAACACTGCCTAAAATTAATCGATCTCGAAGATAAAGAAAGTATTATCTTGGGAGACGTTAATTCTGATATTCTAAGTATAAACCCTGCACCCATTGTCTCAGAGATGGATTTTATTACTAAATTATTTCAATATGAGCAATTAATAAAAGACCCCACCAGAGTTACAAAAGACAATGCGTCTTTAATTGATCACTTTTATACAAACAAACGAGAATGTATTATTTCTAGTGGGGTAAAAATCATTACTATTAATGATCATTACTTAATATATGGTATACGCAAAATTCATACAACTAAAGAGGCACCTCGAATTGTTGAATACCGTGAACTTAAGCATTTTAATAGAACAAATTTCCTCCTTGAATTAGAATCCCTCTCAAACCTTAACTTAGACTATTTGGACCCCAACAGGTCATGGAAAATCTGGAAAAATGCATTTCTTGATATTATAAATAAACATGCACCCCTAAAAAAACGTAGGGTGTCTGTCAAACGCGTGCCATGGTTGACCAAGGACCTAATTGTTAAAAAAAGGCATACTGCATATTTAAAGCAAAAAGCAGTATCATCTGGATTAGATGCTGACTGGAGTGCTTACAAATGGGCAAAAAACCATTATAATAGATTAATTAAGGATACCGTTCGTCAGCACTATCAAGATGAATTACAAAGTAACTCGGGGAATCTTAAAAAAACTTGGAAGATAATTAATGAATTGATTAATAAATCCTACAAGGATAGCAAGATACTAGAGTTAAGAAATGATGAAGGTGAGATAATAAACCCCACTGACATTCCAAATACATTCAATCAGTATTTTACGGACTTGGGAGAACAATTATCTAACGATATACCTTACACAAATACAACTCCAGAAAGCTACTTCACAGCGTTTGAGCGCCCAAGTAACCCATTATTTTGTTTTAAAGAGATATCGGAATTGGAAACTCTAAGACTGCTTCAAAACTTAAGTGCTTCTAAAGCATCAGGTATTGACAAAATTTCAGCTAAATTCTTAAAAATTGCTGCCCCCGTTATTGCTTCTTCACTCTCATTAATTTTTAATCAATCAATTCGCACCGGTATATTTCCGTGTGACTGGAAAATCGCAAGAGTAACACCAATATACAAATCTGGGGCCAAACATTGTACGTCTAATTATAGGCCAATATCCGTTATTTCGATTGTAGCAAGAATTATGGAGAAGCTGGTACACAACCAGATCTATGATTATTTGATGTACTCAAATTTAGTAACAAAATCTCAGCACGGATTCAGACCGTGCCATTCTACGGTTACTGCATTGCTAGACATCACTAATAGATGGTATCAAAACATTGATATTGGTAAATTAAACGGCGCAGTATTCTTAGACTTAAAAAAGGCCTTCGATACTGTCAATCATGATATCCTACTTAAAAAGTTGGATATTTACGGCATAACAGGAACGGCACTATGTTGGCTCAGATCTTATTTGACAGACCGAACGCAATATTGCCAAGTAGGGGGCCATTTATCTGGACCACTACGTGTAAAAACAGGTATTCCGCAAGACTCTGCTCTAGGGCCGCTTCTATTTCTAATATACATCAATGATCTGCCTCAATGCTTAGAGCGAACTAGTGCTAGTATGTTTGCCGATGACACCCAAATTGATACATCTAGTGAAAATATTAATATAATTGTAGAAAATCTTAACCATGACTTGGAAAATGTATCAACTTGGATGTCAGCTAACCAACTTACTTTAAACCATTCTAAAACGGAATACATGATAGTAGGTAGTAATAGAAGAATCAACCAAATAGACATACAACCCCACATACATATTGGAGGTAGGAAAATAGACCGAGTTAAAGTAACTAAATCACTTGGCGTAAAGATGGACGAAACTTTGTCATGGAATGCCCAAGTGAACCAAGTTACTAAAAAGGTCAATGCAGGCCTCAGCATCCTAAGACGGGTTCGAGAAATAGTGGATTATAGAACACTAATTACAATATATCAATCAATTATTCAACCTCACTTTGATTACTGCTCGCAAGTATGGGGTTGTCTAGGAAAAGGTTTATCAGACAAATTACAGAAGCTCCAAAACCGAGCATTTCGAATAATAACACGTGAAAACTACGAGATTCGATCTGTTGACATTTTGGAAAACGTAGGAGTTTCTAACTTACAAACCAGAAGAGAGCATCAATTAGCGATTCTAATGTACAAAGTAAAAAAAAAATGCTACCAAATGATTTAACTGAAATTTTCACCAACACGAATTCAATACATGATCATAATACGAGAAATAGCGAATTTAATTTCGCATTACCTAAGCCAAAAACAAATAATATGAAAAAGGCTTTTGCCTACAGGGGGGCTGAGGCTTGGAATAACCTTTCCACTGCAATAAAATCATCGAAAAGCATCTCTAGCTTTAAAACCAAAATAAAGCGAATATACTAATACTGGAAATTCATTTTCAGTCACCTAATTTTTTGTAGACCATTGATATTTTATATAATATATTTGTAGTGCATGCACACGGCCTATTGGAAGATCACCTTTTTCTTTCTTTCTTTTTTTTTTAATTAACATCATTGTAAATAATTAATCAGGTGAAATAGTACCGTTTTTAATAAAGTCAATAAAGTCAATAAAGAAAATTTCGAAAACAAACCAAAATGCCGATTAATTAATCCCGCTAAAAGCGAATCCGGAAAAATAAGCAAAGTTATTTTGGACAAAATTAATTCTAATTTGAGACAAAAACTGAATTTAAATCAATGGAGGAATACAAAACAAGTTATTCAGTGGCTTGGCAATATAAAAGATAAGGACAGACACAGTTTTATTTCGTTTGACATTGTCGATTTCTACCCATCCATTTCTGAAAAACTATTGGACCAAGCTTTATCTTGGGCTTCAAATTTGGCTACTATACCTGAAAACGATATTTCAATAATAAAACACGCCAGAAAATCTCTCCTTTTCAATACCGGAAATTCATGGATAAAAAAAGATAGCAAGAGTTTGTTTGACGTTACCATGGGCAGTTTCGACGGCGCGGAAATTTGTGAGTTAGTAGGCCTTTTCATTTTAAACCATCTGAGTAAGAAATTTGGCAAAGAAAGCATCGGCCTATATAGAGATGACGGTTTGGCTATTATAAAAAGTAAATCAGCACGTTCAGCAGACAAAACAAGAAAAGATCTCCACAAAATTTTCGAGCAGTTTGACCTAAAAATTACCGCCGAATCAAATTTACGCATAGTAAACTTTTTAGATGTAACTTTCGACCTTAGCAATGGAAAACATAGGCCCTATAGGAAGCCCAATGACGATCCACTATACATAAATATGCACTCTAATCACCCACCGAGCATCACAAGGCAACTACCTGCATCAATTAACAAGCGCATTGCACTTCTTTCATCAGATGAGCAAACTTTTCAGGAATCTGCACCCATATATCAGAACGCACTTAGGCATAGCAACTTTAATCATGAACTTAGCTACACTCAGCACACACCGTAACAACAACGCAGGAATAGGAAACGCAACATCATTTTGTTCAACCCACCATTTAGCAAGAGTGTTAGCACAAACATAGGACGTAATTTCCTTAGTCTAATTGACAAACATTTTCCACCGCACCACAAGCTCCATAAAATTTTTAACAGAAATACAGTTAAAGTAAGTTACAGCTGCATGAACAATGTCAAGTCAGTCATCACTAAACACAATGCACGCATATCTCGGAATAACAAGCCACAGGACAGGGACACTACCAATTGCAGTTGTAGAGAAAACACCATTTGCCCGCTTCAAAAAGAATGCATGACTAGGGACATAGTATACAAACCAGGGCGTCTATAAGATAGAGCGACGAAACGGCTAGATAATGTCGTGATCAATGTGTGATGCGCTTTGGGACTGGGGCGACGCGGCCCCTGTGTAATTTAAAAAAACCAACAAGGAGTGGAAAAAACTCCAGGTGGATCGAGTAAATGATTAATATTTTAAAAAGTATTCAGTCGATTATTGCTGTATTTTTTCAAGATGTTATTCAAGCCTTTTAGCGTTCATACAACAAGTTTTAAGGAGTTCTGTACTATCTAACATATAAAATTTTGTGTTTTAAATCTCGAAACATTTGTGACTTCCCTGTCCAATTTCGCCCCGCTCGCAAAACAATTTACTAATACCTTAGAATTGAGCTAGAACGTAGCTTTTTTTAAGACAACACTGCCACGAATTAAACTTTATTCCTGCCCAATTTTGTCGTGTAATTTTTTGCTATAGCATGTCAACTGCAGCATAAAAATTGGGTTGTAGTGTAAAAATTTCTCAGGTTCGACTGTTTTGAAAGGTATAGTCAAACACACTAAGACCACTTTTGCAATTTCAATCTACACAAAAATATATACGCTTCTTACCATAAGAACATCATTTGCCAAAAACAAATATTTGAAGAGATATTGCCGATTTTGTAAAGACGAAGGGTCATTCCATCCATCACGAGAGCTTCGGCAGTTCCAACCCCGGTTGGTTTTATAAAAAATTCAACCGCTTCTTTTGGCACCAGAACTTAGTAAATCCCAGGGCAGTTAGACCATTATGTTAGATGTATATTTGGTATAAATATCGTTTCTTAATTTTTTGAACTTTTTTTGCTACCTGCCATTGAATGCGCACCAACCGGTCATTTAAATGGGGAAAGTATGACAGGCAATAGACAAATTTGGCTAACGCTGTTTAAGCCCGCCGCACACTAGAGCTATCAGCTTAGCAAAGTTTCACTCGTGACTGTTGGCGTAAGCAAGTTCCCCCAGTGTGCGGTGGCGTTTTGAGCGCTATTGCTCACGCGTGCCATCGGCACCTGATATTCAACATGTTGAACAATTTTGTGCACGAGTGAACATTTCCTCCAAGTGTGCGCGCGTGCAAAGCTATCGCCTTACAATGTCATACGAATACGCATGCGTAGAAGTGCTAATCGCGACAAATAAAATGGCGGCGAGTAGTGATTTGGTGGCTGAAGCAATGTTGGAAGACAAGATAGCTGATATTTGGCCGGACTATCCTTGTCTATCCGACGTAAGGTGTCCTGAATTTAAAAATCGAGATATGCGCGATAAATCTATGCACGAAATGGCTGGAAAACTTGGAAAAACAGATTTATCGTGCATATCTCGATTTTTAAATTCAGGACACCTTACGTCGTATAGACAAGGATAGTCCGGCCAAATATCAGCTATCTTGTCTTCCAACATTGCTTCAGCCACCAAATCACTACTCGCCGCCATTTTATTTGTAGCGATTAGCACTTCTACGCATGCGTATTCGTATGACATTGTAAGGCGATAGCTTTGCACGCGCGCACACTTGGAGGAAATGTTCACTCGTGCACAAAATTGTTCAACATGTTGAATATCAGGTGCCGATGGCACGCGTGAACAATAGCGCTCAAAACGCCACCGCACACTAGGGGAACTTGCTTACGCCAACAGTCACGAGTGAAACTTTGCTAAGCTGATAGCTCTAGTGTGCGGCGGGCTTAACATCAGTGTGTTTACGTCGTTGCTACCCAATTCACAACTTCGGATAACTCACATGCCTGGTTACTATTGTTCTAGTTTGCGAAAACATTGAATAGAACAAAAGTAACTAAGCATTAGAATTATGTATAAGAGCTATTCACTCATGTAGATCATTCTAATGCTTAGTAACCTTTGTTCTATTCAATGTTTTCCCGAACTAGAACAATAGTAATTTCTGGCATGTGTATATAACAAATTTGCGGTAATTTTCTTTAACAAATAAAAATGTCTCCACATGCATAAGAAGAATATTTGGGGGGTCCCGCGCATCACACATTGATCAGGGGTTACATTGCCGTTTCGCCGCCCTATCTTATAGTCGCCCTGATACAAACCAACAGTCACAGTAAGCAACACAAACACGATCAAAAATTACATTGGCATGCCAACCACACTAAATCTTTTCAGCATAAAAAGCATGCAAATGACACGGAACTTTCGAAATATACTTGGACATTGAAAGAAAACAATAAGGATTTCAGTATTAATTGGCAAATTTTGAAACATTTTATTTCGTACACGGGAGGATCAAAACGATGCAATTTATGTTTAGAAGAAAAATTTTGTATTTTGAAAGAAAAAAACAAGGATTGTTTACTCAACAAAAGAGCTGAAATAATTTCACGGTGTCGTCATCGTAACAAATTTCGCGTAAACAACGCAAACAAAGCCATGCATGCACACATTGTCTCCCACATACACCCCCACGTTCCGGCAGGAAGCATATAAGCTTTCGATACTTGTTACTGCCTGATGATTCTTTTACAGATGAAACAGCCTGTTGCAGACAAGTTTTGAGGTAAGCGAAAATCTATATATATATATATATTAAGGAGAGAATGTTCTCGAGTGATGTATTTCATTTCGAGAACATTCTCTCCTTATCATATTACCGAGTGAACAATAACACAACATAATATATATGTCACCGTGTTGTACCACATGCGCTTGGTGAGAGTAAGCTCATGTGCATAAATACGGTTGACATCTCGTATATAGACGTATACCAAGCTGCACTGACGAGGCGTTGGACGCCGAAACATGCATGTCTGCAGATTGTACTATATATATATATATATATATATATATATACACTTCACGCATGTCTGGATGCGCATGTGTCTGAGTATTGTACCACATGCGCTTGGTGAGGGCAAGAGTATGGTGTATAAATACGAAGTCACTCGCATCTAGACTGCGTTACAAGCTGCACTGACGAGCCGTTGAACGGCGAAACATGCATGTCTGCAGATTTGACTATATATATATATATATATATAATTTAATTGTTTGCTTTGTTGCGTATAATAGGAAAAGTGCTCAATACATTGGAGCAGAGCAAATTTAAAATATTTAATAAATCAAAATTATACAAACATTTATTAACTACTTAAAGTTTCATGCCTGGTTATGGCAATCATCAGGTTAACACAGGATTTTTACCGTTAAAGTTCAAACTGTTTTTGACGCGAGCGGGCTCTCGTCAGCTTGGTGGCGTAGTGTTGATTTGCGCGCGCTCGTAATTTCCCGCCAAAAATTTCCTCTCATGGCAGCATTTTGAGAAAACTTCAGTTCTCTTGTTTAGGAGCGTACTTCTATCACTTTTCAGGATGTGGAGCTTCTCGTAGGTGCACAAATTGCATTGTTTACTCCCCGATCTGTACGACTTGGCGCGCTTTAGAATTGACCAAGTGATTTTGAACAATCGACCGTTTCTCTTCAAGCCCCAAACATATTTTGACAGCTCAGTATCCTTAGAATATATCTGGTTCTTGAAGGATTTTTTATGGTTTCTAAAGCGTTCCTTGAACGTAGTTGCTGTCATGCCAATGTATTTATTTGTTTCGTTGTCTTCCGTAGTCGCCTTTGCCTGGTACACGATGTTGTTCACCATACATTTGCCTTCCAAAGGACACTCTTTCTTTTTCTGGCAATTGCACGTCTGCTCTTCTTTGCTTCTCGTTGTTTTCCTCGAATTAGTTGGTAGATTTTTCGAAAGCACTTTTGCGTTGTGGCTGGAAATTACGCTTTTAACGTTTGGCATACAGCTATAACTGATCCTCACCGTATTTTTATTGAATATTTTGTGCAGGGTGCTATATTTAGGGAAATGGATGTCTAGGAGGTGTAAAAAGGTTTTGCCGATGTTGGTGGCGACATTGCGGCTGTACGGTGGATTGAACCACAAAACCTTTCTCTTCCGATTACGTTTTCGTTTTCTAGAGGTGGTGTTATCTGTGTAACGTAATTTTTCGTGGTAGCTGCTTCGTTCCAGTGCGCTTTGATACAGTGGTACCGATTGATTAAATGAATGTTCGTCCGATGAAAGTTGTTTGATTCGTTTATTCACAGATATCGGCAACTGTCTTATGATGGGAGGTGGATGGTTGGAATGACTGTTAATGTATAGCGGGTTGTTGTTTGGTTTTCTGTAAGGGCGGTAACTGCCGTCGTCAAGATTGAGGTTGATATCTAAAAAGTTAACTGTTTGGTGGCTCACTTCCGCGTGATCTTTAGCCCAAATTTCTCGTCAAACAGCTGGTGTAGTTTCTTTCTTGTCTGGTCAGCTAAACGTCCGCTTGTTCCTCTCAGTAACACAAGACCGTCCTCACGATATAGACCTACACGATCTTTCCCCAATAATGTTGACAATTCATTTAAAATAAATAGTCCAACAAGTTCGCAAACTTCTGCGCCGTCGTAGCAGCCCATCGTTACGTCAAACATTGAGTCGTTGTGGCGTTTGATCCAGGCTTTTCCACTGTGGAACAGTAGCGAGTTCCGAGCATGGTAGATAATAGCTTTAGATATAGGTGTAATAGGCAGATATAGGTGTAAAGTTTTCAGTCCAGGAAATGGCTTTCACTAGGAGGTTTTCAGTAATTGAGGGGTAAAATTCTGCAATGTCAAAAGTAAGATACTATAGAGACTATAGAGACTATAGAGACTATAGATACTATAGAGACTATAGAGACCAAGGCATATTTTAACATATATACTGGGGGGCCACTTGGCCCCCCAGGCCCTCTTGATGGCCCCCCACTCGCACAAAATTATTTACTCCTGGGCCCTTTATACATTGGGTCGTTTACAGAGTAAATTATTTGTCTGTGTTTAACGAAATATTGTTTTTATGGCTTATATAGTTGGACATTTTTAAAGTTTTAGTTAAAACATTGAAATACTATTGGCTTGGCAATTTCAGAGCTCCAGATTTCAAAATTTTCCCGGGAAAAAACTGCCCCGGACCCCTACAGGACTCGCGCCTTCAGCACTCAGATTAAGGGCCTTTTTTCACAAATGGCCCCCCACTTAGAAATCCTTAAAATATGCCCTGATAGAGACTATAGAGACTATAGAGACTATAGAGACTATAGATACTATAGAGACCATAGATGCTATAGATGCTATAGATACTATAGATACTATAGATACTATAGAGACTATATATACTATAGAGACTATAGAGACTATATATACTATAGACACTATAGACACTATAGATACTATAGATACTATAGAGACATAATAGATACTATAGAGACTATAGAGACTATAGATACTATAGAGACTATAGATACTATAGAGACCAGGGCATATTTTAAGGATTTCTAAGTGGGGGGCCATTTGTGAAAAAGTGCTATTGAAGTGCTGAGTCCTGTGAAGTATTTTGAAAAGAAGCTGGAGCTCTCAATGTTGCCAGAGTTTTAACTAATTTCAGCATATAAAACAATAAAATATAAATACTATAAGCCATAAAAAACAATATTCACTAAACACACCATATGAATATAGGCTCTGTAAACGACCAATATATGAAAGGTAACAAGTGGGGCCAATATACATGTTAAAGTATTAATATATGATATGACTATAGAGACTATAGAGACTATAGATACTATAGAGACTATAGAGACTATAGAGACTATAGAGACTATAGAGACTATAGAGACTATAGATACTATAGATACTATAGAGACTATAGAGACTATAGAGACTATAGATACTATAGAGACTATAGATACTATAGAGACTATAGATACTATAGAACAAATTGAGGGTTGCTTCGCGTGTGCCTAAAAGATATAAACAAAATCTCGACGTTTCGAGCTAAAGCCCTTCGTCAGAAGAAATTAGTAGACAGATAAACACATTACATCAGCTTTTATAGCAACGCTATAAAAGCTGTCACGTGAACAAAATATTAACCAATGAAAATAAAGTAGTCATAACAATCATAACAAAATAGAATTAATATGTAAAGATATAGACTGCGTGCAGGCTTCGGCCCGATTATAGGGTCGAAGGCCTGCGCACAGGCGTTACACTTATCAAAGCGCTATAAATGTCGTACAAGGGAAGGGAAGAGGGGATATAGAGGGCACATTTTCATAACAACACCTCCATCCAGTCTAAGGATGTTTTTGAGGTCATCACCCCCAAAAAATCCACCTGGTCTCCTCCGGAAGGCCAATTTAGGTCCCTTGATCTATTCATTCGACAATGTCGACATGACATAGATCAGCTCCCCCGTTTCAGGCCTAAAAGGCCCCCTAATCTTAGTTTAGCCGAATTTAGTGCTCTAAGGTCTTTGCGTACCCGGAATGACATTGTGATCAGTGTCTTTAGTTCAAATACGGCGGTTGACTGTTGTGTAAAACTACCTGAAAAATACAATAAGAACTTCGACGTTTCGAGCGAAGGCCCTTCGTCGTACTAACTTCCAGACGAAGGGCCTTCGCTCGAAACGTCCAAGTTCTTATTGTATTTTTCAGGTAGTTTTACATAACAGTCAACCGCCGTATTTGCTATTCTCTACCCACACGGCTATCTATAGTGTCTATAGTGTCTATAGCATCTATAGGGTCTATAGTCTCTATAGTATCTATAATCTCTATAGTATCTATAGTATCTATAGTCTCTATAGTATCTATAGCATCTATAGTCTCTATAGTCTCTATAACATCTATAGTCTATAGTATCTACTGTCTCTATAGTCTTTATAGTATCTATAGTCTCTATAGTCTCTATAGTCTCTAACTCTCTATAGTATCTATAGTGAATAGTCTCTATAGTCTCTATAGTCTCTATAGCATCTATAGTCTCTATAGTATCTATAGTATCTATAGTATCTATAGTCTCTATAGTCTCTATAGTCTCTATAGCATCTATAGTCTCTATAGTATCTATAGTATCTATAGTCTCTATAGTATCTATAGTCTCTATAGTTATTCTATAGTGTCTATAGTATCTATAGTGTCTATAGTGTCTATAGTATCTATAGTGTCTATAGTATCTATAGTATCTCTATAGTATCTATAGTATCTATAGTATCTATAATATCTATAGCATCTATAGTCTCTATAGTATCTATAGCATCTACAGCATCTATAGCATTTATAGTCTCTATAGTCTCTATAGTCCGCTATAGTCTCTATAGTCTCTATAGCATCTATAGTATAGCATTTATAGTCTCTATATTCTCTATGGTCTCTATAGTATCATTGTCTCTATAGTCTCTATAGTCTCCATAGCATCTATAGTATTCTAAGATATTTAGGGTATATAGACACACCCATATTTGAGGACATGCATACATATAGAAAGAGCCCAAATATCGAACATTTTCGGCTATGTTACTGAAATATTAGTCGACAAGTTTGATATGCAACAAAAGCTCAGAACATTGTCTTGATGGCCCTTTTATTTATTTATCTGCGCGTTGCATAAATCCTCCACAATATGCGCATAAATATATATGTAAATACACTAGTCAGTCGCCAGACGAATGGCATTAAGATGACATAGGCCGTAGGATGAGCATCCAAAAGATGCTTAGAAAACGGATTCCGTTGCACCCCTCGTGGAACTACATAATTTTCACATGAATCAATAGATAAAAACTTACTTTATCAGAATCCGTTGCTCCCCAAGCGAAACAGGTGCACAATTGGGAAAAAATCCCTCCAAAGTTTGCTATTTTCGCCCTTCGAAATATTCGAACCGCCATTGTTTTGGTAGCAAATACGCATGTCAGCCAAACTCGCACTGCGCACGCGCAGAAGCACGCACATGCTTCGAAGTGGAAACACGCTTAGTTATGCAAAACAATTATGGCTGAAGATATTTATAAAACTCGAATATCCTTATGTTTTATGCATTTTGATGGCGTTACGGAGCAACTTTGCAAAGTTACGCGCCAAAGGCTTAAGAAATTTCTTGAGTGTATAGGGTAGGTCTAAATGGGCCAAACTTAAATGTCAACAAGCTGAAATAGCTAAGAAATCGTACGAGAACATCGATGACGGATCTGTCGATTCATACATGGATTTGCATGGAGAAGAACCCTGACAGCATTTTTCCATTAACTTAGAATGGTACCATCATATGAAATGCTGGAAGAGGTTTTGTGATCAAGAGAAGATCCGTAGACAACAGAGAAAAGAAGAAAAAGGAGAAGGAACTAGCTCTAAAACTGTAATGGAGCCAATAGAACCAAGGCGAAAAATTACACGTCAATCAGTCGCAGAAGCTAATAAGACCCTGCCTAAAAGAAACGAGCATGTACTCCCAGAGATATGTATTATTTGAGACGCCTCTTGGTTCTCACTAGACAAGGTATGGTCATTTTGATAGGTATAATACTAGCGCAATGTGCACAACATTCTCGGGTTTGGTTTTAAAATATCTTGAATTGTGATCAATTAAAGTTTATTTAGGGTAAAGTAGTTTCTAATGCTACAAACATTCAACCTTGTTATTAGCAGATATTTAGTTCAATAATTTTGTTTCACACCAGGTAACTAAGAAGAGAAGAAGAACCCCACTCATGTTGGCAGAAACAATTGATGCTGGTCTTCTACATACAGCTGCCGAGAGATGCTGAAAAGTTATCCCCAACTTGTGTTCTGTGTACCGAAAATGAGAAATGTTAGTGAGATTGTATATGTGGAAAATTTGGATTCTTCTGAATTGGTTGAGGAACATACATGTCAAATAAATCTGAAAACAATGATGAAGACTTTGATGAAGAGAGCTGTACCATTGATGATGATGATCTGAATTCCAACACAGAAACTGAGGGAAATTCTAAATCGTTCCTTGTTATTCTAGATAGTGGCTAAATACCAACTATAATATACGTAATAGTTCAAATACGAGAAGTAGAACTTTACCAGACAAAAGCCAGGACAGCTTATTGTAGAATACATGCAATCTCATTTTGAGCGTAGGCCCTTGGCCAGGATCCAATAAATTGGATTTTATTGCACTGATGAAAATCTGGGCTCAAGGATGAAAACATTTCTTTCAATTATAGATAGTTACTTATGATGAAATTATGGATTTTATATTTCCTCCCAATTTATCTTTTTTTATGATGAATTTCGAGTTGGTGCCAAATTCGGTTGGACATGTTTCTTTCACAGTTAAAGGTCCTTCACTGTTGCAGTCCGGCTTCGTCGGTTGGAACAGATGGTTGGAAAAGATAGTTGGAACGAATGGAAAAGTTGGTCCAAATCCAAGATTGGTAGAATATACTTAAGCGATGGATGGAACGCACAATTTAAGAAGTGCCAAACATATCTTGCATAGTTATTCAATAATACATTAAAGATTCAATCAGAGGTTTTCCTAGGAGTTTATATAAATATCCCTTAAAGCCCGGGAAAAACTGGGAAACATTGTTGTGCAAAGATATTTGTCATATTATTTGTCTTACCAATGTTTCGGTATGTCATATTGTCCTACCAGCGTCGGCAAACAGAGAAAGAGTGTTTCATCAAATGTTTCTGAATTTGGTAAGAAATATTTTTGCTTTCCGGGAAGCAAATTTTGTTTCTGCAGTAAAAGCCAATGTTTCCAGATGTGGGAGACAGGGAAACATTTGAGCAAACATTGAAAATCACAAATATTTCCACGACAATGTTTCTTACTTTTGACCAAGGCTTTAGTTTAGCGAAATATTTCATTTGTTCCTTGATCGTGTGAATTGTATGTATATTTATATATTCTCCGTCCTGTTTGATACAGGTGAGTTTTTTATCTCACACAAATTTGTATTGAATTAGGATGTTAATAAGTAGAATTAAACGTTAAAACGGTATTTTGAAACGATAGCCAATGAATTGAAGCGATTTAGCATATGAGCAAGCAAAATGTACAATTTGTTTTAAACAATATTTAATGTGTGTGTATTTATTCGTTAATATTACAAGGTTTGATCTCTACTCCGTGTTTTTACGGGGGAAATCGGGGAAAACCCACAGGGAAAATCCATTTTTCTGTCTGCGCGTGCGCAGGGCGAGTTTGGCTGACACGCGCATGCGTATTTGCTACCAAAACAATGGCGGTTCGAATATTTCGAAGCGCGGAAATAGCAAACTTTGGAGGGATTTTTTTCCCAATTGTGTACCTGTTTTGCTTGGGGAGCAACGGATTCTGATAAGGTAAGTTTTTATCTATTGATTCATGTGAAAATTACGTAGTTCCACGAGGGGTGCAACGGAATTGCATCTTTTGGATGCTCATCCTACGGCCTAACATTTGATACCCGCGAATACACGCGAATTTGCCTTTAAATAGATAGCACAATTTTGGCCTCTGCTGACCCGGCGTATTAGGGTACCCTAGACTATCTTAGACAACCTTAGCCTACCTTAGAGTACCTTTGACTATATAAGGTTACCTAATCCTACCTTAGAGTGCCTTAGCATACCTTACACTACCTTAGCCTGCCTTGCCTTAGGTTAAGTTAGACTATTAAGTACCTTAGATTCTCTAAGGTAGGCTAAGGTAATCTAAAGTAGTCCAAGGTAGTCTAAGGTAGACTAAGCTAAGCTAAGGTAGGCTAAGGTAGGTCTATCTTAATTGAAGGGTTTTGTAGATGGAAAATTATTGAGTGTAAGTTGTATACATTTATTAGACCTAACCAGGAACAGCCACGAAAAATGCAACTATAGGTCCCTGGCAGGAATCGAATCTGCGGCCTGCGATTACGGTGCAGCGCTCTAACCAACTGAGCTACAGAGTCCAGTTGTCGAGCTCTAACCACAAGTTACATGTACATATACTAGGGTACTGCCATGTTAAGTTGTGGGTAAATATCTAGATTTTGTTGGCATCTCACTGGATTGAATAATAATTGAAGGGTTTTGTAGATGGGAAATTATTGAGTGTAAATTGTATGCATTTATTAAACCTAACCAGGAACAGCTACGAAAAATGCAACTGTAGGTCCCTGGCAGGAATCGAACCTGTGGCCCTGCGATTACGGTGCAGCGCTCTAACCAACTGAGCTACAGAGTCCAGTTGTCGAGCTCTAACCACAAGTTACATCTATATATACTAGGGTACTGCCATGTTAAGTTGTGGGTAAGAGTACCTTAGCTTACCTCAGACTATCTTAGCATACCTAAGACTACTTTAGGGTACCTTAGACTAACTTAGCCTACCTTAGATTACTTTTGACTACCTTAGCGTACCTTAGCATACCTTAGACTACTTTAGCCTGCCCTAGACTACTTTACGGTAGCTTAGACAACCTTACCCTACCTTAGAGTACCTTAGACTATCTAGGGTATGCTAAGGCACTCTAAGGTAGTCTAAGTTAGGCTAAGGTACCCTAAGGTAGCCTATGGTAACCTAAGGTAGGCTAGGGTAGCCTAAGGTACACTCTAATGTAGTAACAGGTACACTCGTTGCCTAAGGTACACTCTTAGTGTGCCTTATGCTACCTTAGCCTAATCTTAGGGTACGTTAGAGTAAATTATTAAGTATTTTAGATTCCGTAAGGTAGTCTAAGGTAGTCTAAGGTAGGCTAAGGCAGTCTAAGGTAGTCTAAAGTGGGCTAACGTGTGCTAAGGTAGTCTAAGGTAGTCAAATGTAAGCTAAGGTAGGCTAAGGTAGTCTAAGGTACCGTAAGGTAGTCTAAAGTAGTCTAAGGTACCCTAAGGCAGGTTAAGGTATGCTAACGCACTTTAAGGTAGGCTAAGGTGCCGTAAAGTAGTCAAATGTAGTCTAACGTAATCTAAGGTACTCTAAGGTACAGTAGGTACAGTAATTACTGTATGCCTATTTCGGTTGCTCATATACCGAGAAAGAGCCAGTTATGGCTTGTAGGGGGGGGGGGGGGGGGTGGGAGGGGGTTGTCATAGATCGCAGTAATATCGTGATCAAGAAATGTAAGCTCCATACAGAGTAGCAAGTTTTTCTTTACAAGTTTTCCTTTACATGTAAAGCTAATTATACCAGACAAGGAATAATTGATAAAAAAAACTTGCTTGCTGTACACACGAACAAATAAATTCGCCAAGGAACTTGTCAAGGAAAACATTCTCGTCTGTACCGGGCTTTAGTGTTTTAACAGTAATTTGCCAGACGTACTTTAATTTTACAGCGATAAGTAAGGATAGGTTTCGCGCTTTGCTCGTTTCCGTCGGAAGCAAGTTGTTAGGGACAAGACCGTCCTCAGAAAATTTATCAGGGGGGTGTAAGGTCCTTCCAACCGACTGACTAACGAACTTGTACCGACTACATTGCTGTTAGTCTAAACCCGTAGCTTGCGCTCAATTCTTGGGGGGGCACTTTTTAATGTCATTCCGGGTTTGCCTATATATCTTTCTTTGCTTCTCATAATACTCGTAGTCGTAGTCCAATCTAAAGCTCCCTGTTATTGGGGGGGGGGCAACGTAGGGGTGGTTGGAGGTAAATTTTGCATTTTCAATGTCTCAGACGTGCATTTTCCGTGTTTCCTGAGAGGAATTTTTATCGTAGTTGTGAAGTTTTTACACCTCAGAATTCAAGATTTTGTAACACACTTTTTAACATTTTATAACTTCATTTCCAAGTTTTGAAATAGCATTCACGCCGTGTGGTTTCCATTCGGTCACAAATATGAAGATAGTTAGAACAATGTTTTAAATAAATAATTTATTTTTTGTTATTTATATTCCATATAGATTAATTAATGCTACAGGACCGATTCAACGCTTATTGAAGTAAAACCAGGCCAACGTACGAAAACACATTGCCATTGGGCTCATACAGAGCTGAGAACAATAGAAAGAATAAAGTGCTAACTGAAGTCTTCTTATCGAGCAAAGTACAGACAGTTTATGAGAGATTTAAAGAGACAGGATTTGATATGTCAATTAATATTTTGTTTTGTTGAAGTCGAACTGTCGAAGAACGGGTTTTTTTAGATATAATCTTTACCTATAAGTCTTTGCAGATATCCGCTTAACGTGTTGCATGCTTAAATGTTTTCTATACTTGATGTGTTCTCTATTTGATGTGTTGTTAACTTGACGTGCTATTTTTAGCAGGTTTGCAGAAAGAAAACACTATGTGTTCCAAGAACAAACTATGTGTTCTTATATTTGAAGTAGTATCTAACGAACAATTTTATTGGCTAATTGTGCGTGCTTTATGACGCAATAAAGCACGGCTACTGTTTTGATTTTAATTTTTCTCCCTTCGTCCCCGCTTGTTAAATTTTCCTCGGAATTGTCAATACAATATGAACAAAATTATAATAGTTTTAAATCCAAAGTCTGTCAGAAAGCAAGAAAAAGTAGACCTAAACGAGATGGAAAAAGCCAGCCAACAAACGACAACGTGACATAAACGGCGAATAAAGATTCGTAGCTGTTTCTGAGTTTGAAATATACTTTTTTGCTTGAAAGTTCGCATTCAACGGCAACAAGAAACGCGAAAATCTGTGCTATTTTGACAATCAAAGGTACAAAAACTCTATTTAAACACTAACCAAACCAAATTTATCCACAGTTCTAGTCCAAACCAAATTTATCCACGAGTCCGCGTGCTTTATGGTGTGATAAAGCACGAGGGGAATGTTGGGAGAAGATGAGAGAAGCGTGTAAACACGAGGCGTAGGCGAGTGTTTTACAAGTTTCTCGAGTGTTCTCCCAACGTTCCCCGAGTGCTTTATCACACCATGATGGCAGATTGATTTTTCGTTGTTCTGCTTCACTTTTGTCCTGGATTCGGTATCAAAGGGAAGGTTTTTGTCAAGATGCTTTGACCGAGTGTGATGACATTGGATGTCATTGAAGGTACTGTTTGAATATTTTTGTGTCTTTTTTTGTTTTTCAGTGGTTGGTGGTAAAAAATGTTCTCAGACAAACTGTCAAGAAATGCATAAACATGTCGTATTTGTGTAGGTTTTTGTCGTTGCATCTTGACGGCTAAAAAACTATAAACATAATGTTATCTAAATAAATGCCAAAATGGGTAGTTGAAATTTTTTGCACCTAGAACGGTGGATAAATTTGGCTTGGTTTGTGTTTAAGTAGAGCTTTAATTTGTACCTTTGAATGTCAAAATAGCACAGATTTTTGCGTTTCTTGTTGCCGTTGAATGCGAACTTTCAAGCAAAAAGTATATTTCAAACTCGGAAACAGCTACGAATCTTTCTTCGCCGTTTATGTCCTGTTATCTTTTTCCATCTGGTTTCGGTCTACTTTTTCTTGCTTTCTGACAGACTTTGGATTTCAAAACTATTATAATTTTGTTCGTATTGTATTGACAATTCCGAGGGCAATTTGACCAAGCGGACACGAGGCAGAACAAAGCGGACACAGTAGCCGTGCTTTATTGCGTCATAAAGCACGCGCAATTAGCCAATCAAATTGCTCGTTAGATACTACTTATAATATAACACTATGTCTATAGTTTTTACGCTGTCAAGATGCAACGACAAACCTACCCAAATACGACATGTTTATGGATTTCTTGACAGTTTGTCTGAGAAATTTTTTTACCACCAACCATTGAACAACAAAAATACGACAAAAATATTCAAACAGTACATTCAAAAAAAACTGCCTGATATATTTGGTTCAAGATGTCGTCAAAGCATCTTGACAAAAACCTTCCCTTTGATACCGAATCATATCCAGGACAAAAGTGAAGCAGAACAACGAAAAATCAATCTGTCTATCATTGTGGACTATTTTTGAAAAACAGTTTTTGTGCCTTTTTAATCCCTAATTTTTGTTGAGTTGCACGTTTTTCGCTCCTCCGCCGGCCAGAATTCAAGCTTGTAGTTGTTGCCAAGCAATGAAAACATTTGAATAGCTTGCGAGTGACGTCAGTGATTACATGTTAGGAGAATATCAATATTTATCTTTCAACAAAATTGTTTACTGTGCTTATATACCACTTATAATATAAAAGAAATAGAAAAACTCGTCTTGTGCCTTTATGGTGTGATAAAGCACTCGGGGAACGTTGGAAGAACACTCGAGAAGCGTGCGAAACACTCGGCTACGCCTCATGTTTTACACGCTTCTCTCGTGTTCTCCCAACATTCCCCTCCTGCTTTATTACACCATAAAGCACGCGGACTCGTTTTCATATCTTAATTAGAACACACAACATGCTTTTACCGTATCGTAAATTGTACACGTAAATTGTACCGTATCGTAAATTTTACACACAATTGTACAACACACCTAACATTATTATAACACACCTTGAACTGAACCCGCCAAAATCGTGTTCAAAACGCTTTTAGCATGTCGTCTGGGCGGACAAAAGGGCGTGTTCATTCCACACGTTTACAGCATGGCGGATTTTCTAGTGTATTATGCTATACATGCGTTCTTTTGACTACAATAGAACTATATGTTAAATTTCCAACCAAATGCTTAGTCTATTTGATAGTCCATTTTATGCTAATCTTTAGCATTGTCAAGAAAATGCTTATTCTTTTTAAAAAATCAATAGCTCAGTTAATATGGCATGAAAATCATATTGTAATGCATCAAAATTTAAGTCAGCCTTTTCTGGATACAGTAAAACTTATTTGAGTAAAATAGCTGTTGTAGTTTTTACATTACATTAAGTCAAACACCGAAAGGTTTTTTGGGACACCCGGTATAAATATGTTACCGGACACCCAGTTGTTATAATAAATATAAGATTTCCAGCCTTGTTCTATTATTTTAATTGCATCGTAGGATAGGAATGTATATTAATTAGTAAGCGTGCTTTCAAAACAAATGTGAAAACTTTATAATTATTATAATTACCCCTTGAGCAGGCGTCAACGTACATTCAAATTTAATGAGAACAAAAACTGAATATAACGTCCACTCAGTTCCAGATGCATGCAGCTGGCCTTTATGCGTGGAAGGAAGAACAACAGTCAGATTATATAAGGTATTATATAATTTTTGGCTTTTGGAACTATTTTCCATTTCAAACATATTCAAGTAGTAATGCAACATCTAAACTCGTCATAAGCGTGCATTCTATGAGTAAAATTAAGCCTGATATTTAAGCATTATAGCGCAGTAAAATTAAGCCTGATATTATTAAACTCTAAGCGGTTAATTAAAATATTTTAGAAGTCCTTCCTGTGACAACAAAGATACAACGCAAAAAGTTCAACATCGTGTGAGCTGCAGAGTTGAAGGAATCATATTTCAGTTAGGAAGCGAACCGCGTTGAAGAATTATGATCGGTGCATAGGCGGTACGGTGTACTTGCCAGTTTATTTACCCACGATTAGTTTATAAAAATAAGTAAGTATTAGCCAGCTAACTGAATAGTACATAAATATGCCTAGTAAAATTTGTCGAGTAAAATTTGACGAGTAGTTGATCCTCAATATAATTATGTTCTGGATACCCATTGAGCACTCTGCCAAAAGTTTTTATAATCAACTAAACCAAATTATATATATTATGTAAAGCTCACTTCGCTTGTGGTCGTTTGAGCACTCTGGCCCCATGGCACTTTGCGCATGTCTGAATGCATTGATGTCGTCGTGTTGTACCACATGCGCTTGGTGAGAGCAAGGTCACGTGTATAAATACGGTTGTCATTCTTGTTTGTACAGAACATCATGCAAGCTATTTTGAATCTTGTGCCTATATAGCTAGATGACACGTGCTGGCTAACTATAGTATCGTTTGAATGTTAGCTAGTACATTGTAATATTATTTTGATTTATATTCTTTACTGAAATAGAGCCGATTGATCCAATAATGATGGTAGTAAACCGTTTTCAATCAGTATATCCATAAAATTTAAAAATATTTAATAAGATCAACCGCGTATATGTTTCATGATATTGAGAATTGTAAGTAAGGCTATGAGTATTCACAGTATTTTGTAATGTTCATAAGTTTTATAAAATGACGAATATAGGGGAGCAATCGATAAATATTGAACCATTTTTGTCAAAAAACCTTACCTTGGACTTAGTAAAAAGTATTCATATATAAATTGAGAGTTTCTTATATGGAGAATTTCCTTATCGGAAAATTAGATCGTAAAATGTGATTCAAAGTTTTTTGACAAATGTGAAAAGGAAAAAAATGTTATCAGCGAATTTTTCGAAGATTTATATCTTTGTCTGCTCTTGGGTAAACTGTTGAACTTTTTTCAAAATGGTGGACCCACGTTCTTTTCTTGCATCCTTCAAACAAGCAAAACTTCCAAATATATATTTGTAGTCGCCTAAAAGCGGTGAAAACTTTTGAATTTGGTGATTGTGTATTTTGTAATTTTGGCTTCATTTTACATAGCATCACACTATTTAGTGAGTATTTACATATTAAAAACTGGTATATGCAGTTTTAAAATGAGGACTTCTGGAAAATAAATAACTAAATACAGAGGTATTCCACTTTGGCATACAACTGTGAATCCATATTTAAAATATACATCATCATTCAAAGCACTGCAAACTACTGTGGTTTGTCTCACTGTTTTTAACTTTTTATCGATGCAAATTTACCACAGTTTATGGCATCTTTATTCAAATGTATTGATTAGAAATAGCTTCTTCTTAATAAAAATTGAACTGCTGCCAAGTTTTTCTATATATCTTTAAATTTTCTAACCACTATAGTTGAAATCAACAATATTTTAGCTACTTCGAGTACTCTTACGCGACATATTTATGCCGAACAGCTAACAGTCACTCCTAGTTTGTGTCAAAATTTACCAAATTTCAGTTCCAAATTAAAAAATCTAAAATCATAGGATCTTAGAAGAGGGTTTCATCGTGTTTCTCAAATGATAATAATTCTCCAAAATAATAAAACAAAAAAGTTAAAACAGGGCCGAAAATCAGCAATTTCGCGCGGCCAGCGAAAATCGGCCATTTGCAGTATACAAAACATCCCAAGGACAAATGCTGATCAACACTTGATTGAAATGGTAACCTAGGAACATTAGGGGTCGTTGGAAAGTTTATATTGTCCACAATTTACTCGTCTAAACAATATTTATTCAACAACACTCCCCTTTGTATAGCATTGCACTCAAAATACCCAATTTTCACCCCACTAAACACGTCACCAGTCCCCCAAAATTTGCTGACACTTCCGGCAAAATTTGTGCACATTTTCCTCTGGCGATTTTGACTATTTTTGCCAGGCGTGTCATATTTACTCAACGGCACCGTCGTATTTTAACTAGTTGAACCAGCTGCTGTTGTATTCCGGTAGTGCCTGGGTATTCTGTTAAGTGTTTGTGGCACACTATCTCAGTTTAGCATGCAGGTAAGGTGATGTATTTTCAGGAATTAATATGATATTATCGTTAATCTTCAAGGCCATGTTGGTGTTACATCACTTTACTGGTAATTTTCATTCTCATTCATTTCTTTCATGGCTTAATGGTATATGTTAACATGTGATAATGTGAACCGTGTCGAAAATTCTCCATGTAATCAGACCTAACGATAGTTGCACCTCTCGTTAACTCTCATCAAAATTTGAACCAGTTCAGAGTCGACGAGAGTTGATGATAGTCGATGATAGTTGGCGGTTTACCGGAGTTTAAATCTGAAATTATCGTTAGTTGTTACTCGTTACTGTTGGTTGGAAATTTCAGCTCACTTAACCGCACTGAAAACTCTCCATATAATCAGCCCTTTAACTGCTTAAGCCCCGTATACTATGAGGGGTGATTACCGCCAAAATTAGGCAATGCAATTATGCAATTGTGTTTGCACTTATGCAATTGTATCTTCGATGAATTTTGCTATTTTGTAATTATGAATGCTGTTTTGCAATTCTGTTTGCTATTTTGTACTTCTATTTGACAATCCGACATTTTCTTTTGGCGTTGTGTTTTGAAATGCCATTATGCGATATGCCATTCGCCAAAATCAACATTCGGCAGAAACGACATTCGGCATGACTAGCAGTAGACGAATTTTGTTAACGACTGCGGGTGGTCTGGAACGAAACAAACAATGAATTGAAAATGGCGGACGGCGATGAAGCAAGTGGCGATGAAGAGTTTAGAAGAGAAGTAAGAGACCGTATTAGGCACTGTATTATGAGTATCATGCGCGAGATGGAGCTACGTGTTTCTGAGAACGGCAACCTGGAAAATTTGCAACAAAGATTGGAATGGTTGTTGAGTTTGGTGATACGGTATCAGTTCATCGAGCGAGCTTTGGTCGACCTACTTTCAGAAGCACTGGCATGCTTATCATACTAGCGAGAGCTAGTACTTGCGTGTTGTTGTTGCTGCCTCCTGTTGTTTCTATAACAGGCCTACACCCCGTTCCCCTGCTTAAACCCAGAGAAGAACTGCCTCTACTGTAGGGACTAAACAGTGATTGAAAGCTGCGCAAAACATTTTGTTGGCTGTTTACTGGCGCGGATTGAAAGGGCTGAATACTGCTGCGTGCTCCTGTAGGCGTAGGCATAGGGGGTGAAGGTCCAGCTGTGTTGCTGCCATTCGCCGTATTCGGAGACGAATCAGAGGATTCAACATTTTTACCCACATTCCTCGATACGTCGCTACCAGGTGTTGACGATTCTGCACTTCCAGACAAAAGAACGGTAGCTTCTCGAAGAAGATCAAACGCTCGAGTAATATTCAAATCATCCGCCATGTTTCACATAACGCGCTTACGCGCCAAGCTAACAGTGTTTCCACTTCCAAAATGTTAAACGGAAATACAAATTAACGTTAAATAAATTTCAAATACCAAAATTCGTCTACTGCGAGTCATGCCGAATGTCGTTTCTGCCGAATGTTGATTTTGGCGAATAATGGCATGTCGCATAATGGCATTTCAAAACACAACGCCAAAAGAAAATGTCGGATTGTCAAATAGAAGTACAAAATAGCAAACAGAATTGCAAAACAGCATTCATAACTACAAAATAGCAAAATTCATTGAAGATACAATTGCATAAGTGCAAACACAATTGCATAATTGCATTGCCTAATTTTGGCGGTAATCATCCCTCATAGTATAGATGCATGCGGACGTTGTTTCCTTGCCAAGTTGACTAACCCCTTTTTCACAGAATAGTTTTTAACGTTTATAGCGGAACACACACTTGACACTTCTGTAGAGTGTGTTCACTGTTCAGGCTAATGAGTAAAGGCATGTTACACGAGGCGATTTGTGCAGCAATTTTCAAAGCAATTTCGGACACAGACTCACAGAGCGATGTTAGGTTAAAAGTACAATCGCAGAGAAATTGTGAGCATAAATCTCGTTTTACTTCGCCGTTATTTTTCTTGCTAAACATGCGCAAAAGGCAACAAAGAAATGAAAAAGAATGACAATATCGGTGGTGTGGAACGCGGGTCATGTTTTCTACATAAGATTGCTCTGTGCAGAAATTTCCTTGTAAGCACTGAGCTAAATTCATCCTATACGTAATATAGTATGGCTCATAATTGCAAATTGTGCAGCAAATATTGCGCCGCGTAACATTGCCCTAAAGTATGCAAGCCATGGCAAGTGTCTTTCGACAAATCTTAATACAATAGACGGAAAAGTTGTCTTTTAAACTGCGTTCAGAAGAGACATAATTTCAAAACCGTAAGACAATTTCAACCGCTCCACTTGTTAATATGGGAATTCGCACGGTTAGTCGTGCTCGAATTCGTTTGGTTTCATGCATTATGTAAACCAGAAGGGGACAATATCATGCAAATTTGAGTAAAGTTCCAAATTCGTCAGGTCCCTTACCTTGTGAACCGTGACTTAGCTAGACGAGAATCTTTGGCAATTAGTAAATAATAGTATGTAAGCGTATTGCATTTGGTCAAGTACTTAACATATTGTCATTGAATTTCCTCCCTTTACTTTAGGTTACCAGAAAGAAGATTATCCGAATCAGCTTTATTTTTGCCTGTCTACTTGGAATAGCCATTTCGCTCACCCAAGACCAAGGTATGCTAATTAACAATTAGGCAACGAGACCGAGTTGGCTATTTAACAATTAGTCGCCGAACACAAGCATTCAGGCAGATAGAGGCACGAAAATGAGTGTGATGGAAATGATGGAAATGTTCTTCTAAACCTCCCCAATCCATTTCCGATGTTGGCCGGTCCAAGTTTTCTTGTGGGACTTGTCCGACAACCTTTTCTGTCATCTTCGAATGATATTTACAAAAGCCATGTTGTTTAGAAATCTCGTAGGAAGAAGTGAGGCCTAAGTATTTCTGTGCAGCGCTAACCGAAATACTTCAAGTATGGCAATTAAAAGTCAAAATCATTTCCTGTGTAGTAATGCCAAACAGGAAATTATATTTGAAAATTATCGCGAAAAGATGTAAATTTTTAAATTAGGTTTATAACAAGAAACATAAACGGAATTTGTAGATCATTTCACCTGGGGACACGATGGGGAGGAGGGGGGGAGGAGGGGGAGGCAACGACCTTTCTGCGCAATATTACTAGTTATTACTGTTCTCAACCTGAATGTTTGCATATCTTACAAAACTGAAAGGGGTCGGACTACTGTATCTGGACAACCTAAGTTTGCACCTACAATATTTTTGCAGACATTGGTTAAAGTTATATATGTTAATACCCATAAAATCCCGCTGATAAACGTTTATATGGCTGCCCAGCCACGAAATAATGAAAAATATTTCCATTGATTGATTACATAATGATTACTAAACAAACGTTCTTCCCTTTGTCTAGTGCGCTGCTGTTTAAATATATATAATATATCGATCTCGTACTTAGTGCGCAAGTGCTTTATTAACTGAAACAACTTCCCTTTATCTGGTGCGCTAGTGGTTGGGGTTAATTATTATCTGAGTATTGGTCTCATGAGTGATTAAATAACGATTATTAACCAGGGGCTGGTTGTACGAAAGCCGTTTAACTTAAACGGTGTTTAGCCGCTATCCAGCGGATAAATTTCTTATCCAACGGTTAGTTAACCGGCAGGTAAAATTGCGTTGTACGAAGCCCGCTTAGCGCCGCGTTTAAGGTGGCTCGATACAGTTTTGTATTATTTCGTATAAAATGAAAAATTAAGGATATAGAAAATAAATTTTGGGCAATTATTAACTGTAGGAGGAAAAATGTATCTGAAATACATAAAACCATACTTGAAGGGTTCTAAAAATTTTTAAAAAGTATCATAACTACCGTTGCTATGGCAACCGTGACGTTTCAAAATGGCCGATATTATGACTTTAAAGTAATTTAACTCGCGAAAAATTGCGGTGACCCCCATTTTTTATTTGATAAAACGTTTCCACTTACCAAAAGGAAGTGTTTCGCAAATTTTAAAAAAATTCTGTAATGAGGAAAATTTTTAATTGCAAAAAAACACATTTTATTAAATTAAAAATTTTTCTCATTACAGAATTTTTAAATTTGCGAAACACTTCCTTTGGTAAGTGAAACGTTTATGAAATAAAAAATGGGGGTCACCACAATTTTTCGCGAGTTAAATTACTTTAAAGTCATAATATCGGCCATTTTGAAACGTCACGGTTGCCATAGCAACGGTAGTTATGATACTTTTTAAAAATTTTTAGAACCCTTCAAGTATGGTTTTATGTATTTCAGATACATTTTTACTCCTACAGTTAATAATTGCCCAAAATCTATTTTCTATATCCTTAATTTTTCATTTTATACGAAATAATACAAAACTGTAGCGAGCCACCTTAACTATCCGTCGGATAACCTTAAAACTAACTGGGGAAAACCGGATTTTCCTGAAATTTCTTACCTCTACATCATCTGTTGCTAGGCATTTTTGAACATTTCAACTTAATTTGTATTCTTTGCAGTGTGACCAGATTTGGTAATTTTATTTACTTTTGGTAATTTTTGGCAATTTTTGGGACTTTTTTAGTAATTAAATATTTTTAGTAATTTTTTGGGAAATTTAGTAATCTGTTGGTAATTAGATAAATGATGAATTTCTCAAATTTTACCAATTGTTTTGTATGAACACTGTCACATTTTGAGAGAAAATAGTGTCCTTGTCAATGCTATTTAGGCACAGGCGGGAGGCAGTTCGGGCAGGTAAGGCAGCTCAGCCCGCTGGTGCCTTGCGCAACTCCCGAGGCCTGCGCCTGGACAGGGCAAACGACGTTTTTACAACAAGCATCACACATGCGAAACGTGAAATTTGGCAAACAGAAATTCTCAAATGTTTCTGCAACAATACTTTCTATTTTGTCCAAAGCAGGAGCGGCGGAGCGGTTTGGGTATTGGAGGCGGCAAAGGTTTCTCGAAAAATTATGAACATCTGAAGGCGACAGCCCTTTTGCCCCTCCCCCCAGCTCTGCAGCCTCTGCCGTCCCTGACCCAAAGCCTGCATGAAATCTTGAGTTAATAAATTATAGGAGCAATATGAATAATGATAATTTTTTTCTGGATTTAGTAATTTTTCGCAGGCATTTTTAGTAATTGGTCCTGAAAAAATCTGGTCACACTGATTCTTTGAAGGTTTATTCAATTTGTGAAATCCACAACGCTTTAAATGCAGTAGAGATTTTGCTGTTGGTTGGAATTTAGGAGTTTCATATTCTTTTCTGCATTTCGCTTCAAAGACTTTCGGCTTCTTTATACGAATGCAATAGCAAATACTGTGATTTGCGTTGCCTTGTTTACGTTGATTCCGAAACTGTGACTGAATATTTTGTTCCTTGACCTTGCACTAGATTCTGAATAGTTTTAAGAACATTTTCTCACAAGTTTTGATTGGCTTATTAAAAAGCAAGCGAACAAAGATTTTTCGTCTTTCGGCGTCGCGTTGTCTGTTTATTTGTATACTTAGCTTGTTTGGCTTTCCAAAGGCAAAGTTTGAAAGTTGTGTCTTCATACACCAGTTCGTTGTTTGTTTTTTAAAATAACTAAAAGTTGGAATTTTACGTACTGCTTGTTTTCAAAAGGAAAGGAGGAAAAAAGCCAGAATACTGAACTCGTATAAATCGACTGACACCGGCATGAAAATAAAATACATATTTACAACAAAGACGTTGCATTGCTAGTTACCTTGGCTCCGTGAATTTTAAGACCATGAGGACTCAAGAGAAGTCAAAAGTGAGTTTTTTGCTTATTCGATATAGAATATATCTATAATATTTTATTACAATCTGACCACTCTTTCATGCGAAATATTCATTGTTTTTCTTGACTGAACTTCGAATTTATCCGCCGGATAGCGACTTAAGGAGGCTCCCTACACTCCTACAGTTTCCATTAGATATCAGTGTTTTGAATTAAAAGCTCTTTGAAAGGTTATAAGCTTAGAAAACTAAAAGTTTTGCGTAAGCCCTTTATTCCTCGTATATCAAGCAATAATTTCAACACAAGTTTTTTACTCTTGACGTTGCCATGGCGACATGACGTCATCATTTATCTTGGCAGTTTTAGCCAAAGAAGGTTGAATCACTGATCTGAAAATATAGTACCTGGATCGAGCTTCTATACCTTGGCGGCCATATTGGAGGGACCACCAATGGCCGTCATACAAGGAGTGCAGTACGACGAGATATTTTCAATTTGCGTTGTGTTGGACGATGGAATTATTGAAGTTTAATTGGAAATATGTAAAGGAGTTTGTATATTGTTAAAAGTCACCGATTTGGTTTGATTTCGGGCGTTTCTTGGCGAAAAAACTGTTCGCGCGTGTATGTTGTTGTCAGCCATGAGTGAGCATATTCACATGCAAATTTTGGAATAAATCGCCGTACTGTGCCCCTCGGCGTAGAAATCAAAGAAATTACAAGAAAGGAGACAGTTCCACATTTGAAAGTAATACTGGGCAAATATTGATGGTGAAAGATCGGCCTTGAAACGGGTTTTTGTGACGATTAAAGTCGACAAACTTTGCGTGTTGTAGCTACAATAATTTGCCTTCCGCAGTAATAGTAATTAGTAAAACAAGAAACGAGAAAGGACGTCTTGTGGGATATTGCGTGTATAAATAATGAGGAATCGCTGAATCGGGCTGAAAACGAATGTTATTATACAGAAACTTTACGCGTAAGTGGCCGTGATGCACTGTCGCCATATAGGACATATAGAATTTATTAGTGCTTGTAAATAACAGTATACTTTCTATGCTCAGTTCATGCTTCAAATTTAGTATATTGTATTGTATTTATTTAAACAGGATTTACATAAACCTTTTCAGTGAAATACACTGCTATCAATAAGGGTCCTGCATCTAGCAATACTTAACAAATTATTAATTTGGTAGTATGATGAATTAGTAGTATTATGTTTGTAGTGAAGTCATAAAAACTATTTTAATTTTTGTACTGTATATTTCTTGTAAAAGTATGTTTTAAATTTCTGTGAAAGATTTTATGTGTCTGAAACATTCTGATTCTGTGTCCTGTAAATAATTTTGCAAAAAGCTGTATGCAATAAACCAGCATACCATGATAACTGGCCAATGCTATTGTAAAAGTTCTCTTTGACAAATGTTTTTATTAATTCAAATTTATTTTTAATATGTCTTTAAACTAGATTTATACCTTAAGTTCCTGATCTACTTGTCAGCTATGGTGTCATCAATTCCTTGGCACAGGAAAAAACAGGAGCTAAATATATTAGGCCATCCTTTTAAAGCAAGGTCTGAAATTTGCAGTATCTGATATCCACAAGATACTAAAATGTGGTGTTGGATACTAAATAGTGAATGACTTGAATCCTGACTTGATACTACAAAATTTCAAACATTGGTATAACATTAAATGTCTTTAATCAACATTCAAGACAAGTGCATACAAGTTTGCTTAAGGTTTATATGCATCTTAGTGTATCATGATACCAACTTATTTAGTGACTACTGTAGTTGTTGACTGCTGTGTCTTATGTTGTTATTGTTACTTGTAATAGTGCATGTGAGATGGGTCAGGAATGGGTAACTCAGTTGGAATGGATACTGAAAAATAATTTAAATTTCAGATTCTGGAAAGGGAGTCTATAAATTTTTGAACCAAGACTTAATGCATATTATATGGTTTGTAGCTCAAACACAGTAACTGAATATGACAATTCCTGATATATTGGTGTATTTCCCCAATGGAGCCTGGGGTTCCAAACAGAGCATGTATTCCCCACTAGCACCACCCGTGCTTCCTCTGTACAAATTCAAGCTGATTTTATTGTAAATAAATTGTTCATTTAATTAATAAGGAAACTAAATGCCACAGCATGATGTTTTATATAGATGACCTGTAATCAATCTCTTGAGACACAGTAGACAAATTTGTGACACACGTTTTTTGGGTTGGTAACTTGGTGCATACAGTGTGAACAATATATTTTGTACTTGTCGCTCAAGCTGCCCTATATGTATGCTGTTGTGGCATTTATTGCAATCCAATTATTGGCAGTGCAACCCATGTAGTGGAACATTCTGACGAATTCTGTCAATCTGACCAGTGTATTAAATTTAGTGAATACAAGAAAAAATACATAACAGCATAAGTACTTTCTATTTATTGTGCCTCAGCAAACAATGAACTATTTTCTTGGACCAATTAAATATACTGTCGTATTTTATACAAGTATGAACAACGTCCGGGCAACAACAATCAATTGTTAATTGCTGTAGCTACAACATGCAAAGTTCGTCGACTTTAATCGTCACAAAAACCCGTTTCAAGGCCGATCTTTCACCATCACTATTTGCCCAGTATTACTTTCAGATGTGGAACTGTCTCCTTTCTTGTAATTTCTTTGATTTCTACGCCGAGGGGCACAGTACGGCGATTTATTCCAAAATTTGCATGTAAATATGCTCACTCATGGCTGACAACAACATACACGCGCGAACAGTTTTTTCGCCGAGAAACGCCCGAAATCAAACCAAATCGGTGACTTTTAACAATATACAAACTCCTTTACATATTTCCAATTAAACTTCAATAATTCCATCGCCCAACACAGCGCAAATTGAAAATATCTTGTCGTACTGCACTCCTTGTACGACGGCCATTGGTGGTCCCTCCAATATGGCCGCCAAATTCAAAACTCGATCCAGGTACTATATTTTCAGATCAGTGGGTTGAATACATAGTCAAATTTTGAGATATGGTCACCGGAGAAACGAACGAGAAAAAAGAACCTCAAAATGCCATTTTCTGCTTGCGAAAAGCCTAAAAGAAATACTGACCGATCACGATATAGTGTTTGCGGGCGCGTGTTCGAGTCACTCGCTGGCTGTAAAACAGGCTGTTTTTTTCGAAATGGTGTACAATTTCGAGCAAAATTCTCTTCGTTTTCGTTACCCTTGGTTTGTTGGACCCAAGATTGTTTGTTGGTGGTCTTTTTTCTGGTCTGGTTTGTCGGTGGTTTTCGCATTGAATTAATCCAACGTCTCTTAAATTTGTTTTTATTGTTGAAATCGGTATGAAAACCATTCAAAACATTCAAACAATTCCAAATTTTCATAAGACAACTCGTAAGTCCTAACTGTCTGTACTGTGGTTGTATGCAGTAGTTTTTAAACTTTTGATTGCTTTAAAGAATTATATTACTTTGACAGTTCTAGAGTGCCTTGAGGAGAGTATAAAATATCATTTTAGAATTTTTAGTCTGCAACAAGTCGAAGATTTTGAACATTATAAAAGATAATACTGAACGTAAATACGTAAAAAACATACTAAAAGAAAGCTTAGAAACTGGTTAAGAACATACGTACTGTTTGAGTTTCAAAGATTTACGATTATAATGAAAAAGTTGTGGTTTCTTCGCAGATAAGTCTCGAAAATAACTTCCCGCGGCTTGTTTCAAAATTTTACCGGGTCACGAAGATTCCACGCGAGGGTGACGTCTGATCTATATAGATCGTGTTTCAAACTGTACTATAACTGTAGGGAGCCTCCTTAAACGACCTCAAGACACCGTTTAAATTTATCCACCGTTTAACAAAATTTAACCGGTGGATAGCGCTAAAAGGGCTTCGTACAACGCGATTTCTCGAGCGTTTAAATTTTATCCGGCGGATAGCGAGTTAAACGGTGGATAGCGACTTAAACGCCTTTCGTACAACCGACCCCAGACTGCCAAAGATTGCAAATGAGTGGAAGCCGTAGGAGCCGAAGAGGGCAGGATGAAGAGAGGACGACCAGCAACAACATGGAGGAGGACGGTAGAGAAAGACTTGATGGACCAGCAGTATACCTGCAACTGGGCCAAGACAGTGGCCTTAGATAAAGCAAATTGGCGAAAATTTGTGGCTCAATGTTCGGAAACGGAGGGAAGAAACAAAGGATTAACCAAACCTTTAACTGCTACGCTACATTTTCAAGCTGGTTATTTACTAAACATTGCCTTATATCTGATGCGCTACAGTTTAAAGAAGATTAGTAACTGAACGTTCTAATTCCCTTTATGTGCATGGTTCGCAAGTGCATAAAGATGATTTTAATAAGATTATTGTTCCTCATTTCTCTGGCGCATACACTGCTTTCTTGTATTCAACTTACCTTAACTTGTACGCTAGCACAGCTGCAGAGACTAATATCTCATTATCTGATGCACAAGTGCTTAACTAAAAGAATAATCATCTTTTAGTTTAAAGAGGCGAATTTCCAATGATCATCCATGTACTCAATGATCATCCATACTCAATTAACCATCAGCGCACTAGATATTAGACCGATATTAAACGATAACGTCGACTTTAAATTTAACTTCAAGTACTCGTCTGACATCCACAGCTACAACACCTGAAACAAACAAAACTTACATTTGGAGCGCGTCAAGAGAAATTGGGGGAAGCAGGCTTTCAGCTACCATGCTGCTAACGACTGGAACAGTATACTGATTGACATCCGGGATACAGAACAATTTACAATATTTAAAATAAACTTAAGATTAATTTGTCACTATAAGACACTATACTGCAGTAATGGGACGCACTAAGACATTATAAGCTTTAACATTAATATTTTCATTATCATTATTATTGGTAGTATAATTACTTACTTAGTATATATTAGTATATAGTATTATATATAGTTTTTTGGTGCTCAGGGCTCCGCTGAAAATAACTTTTGTGAGCGAACCTCGTGACTAAATATTGTAATTATTATTTTTATTATTGTTATATTCAGTTCATTAATAATCAGCTTTAAGAACTGGCGTACCAGATGGAACTTGGTTTTAGTTAATAATCATCTTTATACACTAGCACACCAGATATGAGACCAATGTTCGGTAAATAATTAGCTTTAAACACTAGTGCAACATATATGAGACTAATGCTCGGTCAGATAATTATTAACCGTAAGCACTATACCGTCTTTAATAATTGCGTACCAAATACGAGATCGGCTTTCAATCAATAATCATCTTTAAACAGTAACGCACAAGACAAGGGGAAGAATGTTTGGAAAAAAAATTTCTTCCTTTCGTAGCTGGGCAGCTATATAGACGGATTCCTTTGACGTCAAACAGACATTTCATAGACTCAGTATTGGCTGAAGAATACAAGCGTTTTCAGCGGGTTTTTATGGGTGGTAATATATTAAACTCTAACCAATATGGCAGCAGTTCCAAAAAATTGTGGGTGCAAACATAGGTTATCCACATACAGTTGTCCGACCCTTTTAGTTTTGTAAAAATACGCTAGCATTTATGGTTGAGAACAATAATATTGCGCAGAAGGGGCGTTTCCCTCTCCTCCCTCCCCATCGTGTCCGCCGGTGAAATGAGCTTCAAACTCTGTTGTATGTTTCTTCTTTTAAACATAATCGAAGTATCTCCGTTTTCGCCGGACAGAAATACCGAGGGCTCACATCTTCCCACGAAATTTCTAAACAGAATGGCGTTTTGTATATATCGTTCGAAGATGACAGAAAGGGTGCCGGACAAGTACCACAAGAAAAAAATTGGATCGGCCGGCATCCGGAAATGGATTGGGGAGGTTTAGAAGAAGATTTTTATCATAAAAAGAAATTTTCCCTCGATATGGTGAGCTTTTCCCCTTCTATCTGCCTGATTAAAGGTGATTACAAGCCTACAGTCACTAGCAACAATTATTATTTGCATGTTTTTCAATTGCAAATGACAATTCTTCCCTAAATTGCTGTTACAGTAACAAAGTACATGAATTAATTTTTATATACTACATCTCAGACCTCCTGTTTTTCAATTTCTGCAGTTTGTTCCTTTGGGGGTATGTTGATAGATGCTTTAAAATTACTTGTATAATTAACATTGGTTTCGTTATAATATTAAACATGTTTGCTTTATTTCACCTATTCTTTGAGTTCAGCTTAATTTTAAGTGCTTGCCCTGTCCACTGCAAATAATTTTGATGTAGTGTGCGGTTTCGTTCACAAATATTGACCCATTAGCTGGCAATACGCCTTACTTTAGTATTTTACTCTGACTAACGCCAGACGATTTTACTCGTCAGTGGTAGGGTACTGCCAGTTAATGGGTTAACAAAGCTATCTGTCACTGTCTCTTGTTAACCCATTAGCTTGCAATGCACCCAGATGTGACCTACTTTAGTATTTTACTTTGTCTAACGTCAGTGGTAGGGTACTGCCAGTTAATAGGTTAATTGTCTTTGACAGCCTATAAATAATCTTTTTAGGTGGCATCCCCCCGTTACAATATCTGAACCACCCACTTGGGCCTCGTCCCAATTCTGGGCCTTTTCCCAATACCGGGCCTCGCCCCAACACCGGACCTCGTCCCAGAGGTAGGCCTCGTCCTAAAGATGGGCATCGTCCCAATAGGCCTTATTTAAAAAACCTAGTTCATCAACAAGCCGAAGAGAATTTTCTTTGCATGTCCCAAGCACAGATGGTATGCTATCATGTTTATGTACCTTTATTATTGAGACTTTCAAATGATGTTGAGGAAAATCGCGGTCCTATTAATGAAATAGTTGATCCTACTTATACAGTTCATGCCGACTTTAATCAAGGTATTAAATCCATGTTTGGATCAAATGCAGGACAACAATGTGTTGCCATGTCAATCTATGCAATTTTATACCATGGAATAAAATTTGTTAATATTTGGGATACATCAATCATGAACACAATTCTAGTAAATGGGAACAATCTTTATAATATCATTAGTAAGCACATTAGAAAAGATTTCTTGTTAGTCACTGAGGTACGTCAATTGACAACAATATGCTTTAACAATGACAATGAACCAATAATAACAATGAACCATATGTCTCACTTGAACATAGTAGAAGGTGTTTGTAGATGGAATACTCGAACGAAAATTTATATACATTTTTTAGAACTAGCCTGGAGCAGTAGCGAAAAATGCAACTTGGGCCCACTGGCAGAAATTGAGCCTGTGGCCCTGCGATTCCGGTGCAGCGCTCTAACCAACTGAGCTACAGAGTCCAGTAGCTCAGCTTAACCGCAAGTTCGATATATATAATGGGAGTGATGCCAGTACTGGGTATGGGTAAATATCAAGATTTTTTCTCGGCATCTCGTTCGATAGGACTAATGGTAGAAAGATGTTTGTAGATGGAATACCCGAACGAAAATTTATATACATTTTACACTTGAACATGCCTTTAACCAAATATTTGATATTAGTAATTATAAAACCTGTTTACTTAGCTACTATCGGGACAAAAACTGTTGCTCTCTTCATGCCTTTTCCAGATGTACTTAAATTTTTTGAGTCTCATTCACTGAATATACATGGAATACCATCTGCATCTGGTTATAGTGTTTTGATTTCTGTTGAAGGAGTACAAAACCTTGTGAATTATTTCAGACTCTCCCGAAACTCTCCCAGCCAGAATTTTGGTAGTCCGTCTACCAATTTGACTACCAATTTAAGAGTAGAAGGTGTTTGTAGATGGAATACTCGAACGGAAATTTATATACATTTTATAGACCTAACCAGGAGCAGTTGCGAAAAATGCAACTTAGGCCCTCTGACAGGAATTGAACCTACAGCCCTGCGATTCCGGTGCAGCGCTCCAACCAACTGGCCACAGAGTCCAGCCGCTGAACACCAACCGCAAGTTCGGTATATATGATGAGAGTGTGATGCCAGGATTAGGTATGGGTAAATATCAAGATTTTTTGAGGCATCTCGTTCGATAGGACTAATAGTAGAAGGTGTTTGTAGATGGAATACTCGAATGGAATACTCGAACGGCCTAACCAGGAGCAGTGGCGAAAAATGCAACTTAGGCCCTCTGGCAGGAATTGAACCTGCGGCCCTGCGATTCCGGTGCAGCGCTCCAACCAATGAATGAAGTTGCTCCTTTAGGAAAATTAGATTGGTTTTACAGGGTCGAGTGCCAAAAGCGAGGTTCACGTCACATCCGGATGCTCGCTTGGCTTGAAAATGCACCTGCATTTGGCGTTGATAAAGATGAAGATGTAATTGCATTCATTGACCAAACAATAACTTGTAGTAAGCCAGATAATGACTCGGAATTACTCGAACTTGTAAACAGACAAACCCGCAGACATTCTCACACATGCCGAAAAAAATAATAAAATGTTTGTAGATTCAACTACCCACAACCACCAATGAGGTCTACACAGATACTATATCCACTTGATGATGATACTTCTTAGACTCTGGTAAGAAACAGGAAAGAATTGTGGAAGACATTAAAGATAAACTCACTGATCTCAAGGATGGTAAAGAAATAACATTTGACCAACTTCTAGAAGAGTTAGGTGTTTCGGAACATTAATAATTATATCCTTGCTATTCGATCGTCACTTAACTGTCCAACAATATTTCTTAAAAGAAGTCCAAATGAATTAAGGAAAAATAATTATATTCCTGCATGTCTCCATGCCTGGAGAGCTAACATGGACATTCAATTTGTACTGGAAGTTTATGTCTTGTATATTTGAAAGGCTCAAAAAGGAATTAGTGAATTGTTACGTAAAGCTTGTGCTGAAGCTAACGAAGGGAATTCCAGTATAATGCAACAGGTTCGCGATATTGGAAACAAGTTCTTACACTCAGGAGAAATAAGTGCACAAGAGGCAGTGTATATCATTCTGCAACTTCCAACGCGAAAGTCTTCAAATGTGGTGTTCATTAACACATCGTCTCCACATGATCGTGTTGAACTGTTAAGACCAATGAGTGAAATTGAGACAATTTCAGATGACTCTGAACAAATTCATTCCGGTAGTCTCCTGAAGCGATATGTGGAACGACCAGATAATCTGCAAAATATTACATTAACTGACTGGGCAGCATGGTATGATTATTGTGGAAAAAGCAAGTATAAGAAAACGCTCAAAAACTCTGATGTTGAAATGAGGATGAACTTTGTGATGAAAACACCGAAACCTCTGTTTTTTCTAAAAAATCAATTAAAAATAGATCTTTAGGTAGAATTATCCGAAATGCTTGGTTCAATAAAGAAGGTGAACCAGTAAAACATTATCAAGGGTTGATCATGTTGTTTACTCCATGGCGGACTGAACAGACTGATTTAATGGGAAATTCTTCTTCTTTCCAAGAACACTACCTAGTTCGTTATGATGAGATAAGAGAGCAAATGAGACAGTATGCAGTTTGTAATGAAGACTTGGATGAAATTCAACATCACTTACAGGAATGTGATGATGATCTGTATAACACAAAAGCACCAGTCACACAAGACACTGAACGTCAGGATCAGGATGAAGGTAACACAGATACACATCCAGACTTAAGTGGAACATGCGATTTATCAGAGGATCAGGGTATTCCATCAACCTTACCTAATAATGAACCTGTCATTTTAAGTAAAATGCAAGATGACGAGTATCGAGGATTGGTTCAAATGCTCCATAAGAAACAATGATAATTTTTTACCATGTTTTTCCCTTAAATAAGACATCTGATCACAGGCGGCCCAATCTTGGGTAGAGTTGTATTTATAGTATACTATATAAAAATTGTATTATGGTAAAAATTTGTGATGACAATATATATTTTAAATAAAATTTACTTGCCTAATTGTTGGTTGTGTTCTCCTTTTATCCCTACTTTGCTGAGCTATTAATTAATCGAAAGTTTTTGCTTGATGGCTGCGGCCCACGCCGAATACTTAATGATAGTTAAAGGCTGATTTTTTAGCCCCGATCCGTCGAGACAAACATGTCAATACGAATATTCTTCCTTTTAAATTGCTTTATTCTCCAAGAAAATTCGCCCGCATGTAGAACAAACACCGATCTTTTTATATAATAACGATACTTTAACATCTCGGGCAATTTTTAAACCAATTTTTGATCAATAGGAATCAAAATCCCCACTCTATTGAACTGACAACGCCCGAAAATGGACACAACGGCAGCTTGGCAACCTGGCCTCCTCTACCGTTGAGACTTGCAGGGGGGTGCGCGACAACATAAATGTAAACAATCGCAAGCGCGGTCATGATTGCTTGGCTGTAACCGGAAATATCTGTTTGGTATTTGTATGCTGTACGCTGATTGGCACGCACCCCCCTGTAAATCTCAATGATGGTCTACAGTCCGTTCTGCGCATGCGCGGAGTTTGTTTACGTTTTTGTTTTGAACCATATAAATTCTATAACATGAGGTATTGGCATTACGCAACATTTCGCAAGATCATTAGCTGAAGATCAAATTTCACTATCAATTCGTCATGGCCGACGACGCAGACGAAGTGTTCTTGACGCTTGAAGAATTTGAAGTAAAACAGATAGAACAAGCCGCGGCATTGCCTAATGCAGATAATTTAACTGTATGCAAATGCCGCGGCCATTGTTTAAAAGAAAAAGGACGAAAATTTGAATACGTTTTGTTCGAGTGCGTGTCATGGCGAAGACCTCGGTTCTTGTATGAACAGCAGAACGGCCCAAGAAAGCGATAGCGACAATACGGTAAGAACATTTACATGTTTTCCTGTATGTAGAAAGGTGGTGCTATTAATGAAAATTTGGCGCAGGAATATAAAACAGGCAGGACTTTCTTTGTGTTTTACAATCATTTACATATGTAAACTCGAGTGCAAGACAAAGAAACCTTTGATATCCACTTCCGATCTTGCATTAAATTTTCAATAGAACGGGCCTCACACGAAGGACTATATTTGCTATGATATTATAATATATATAAAGCACATACGTGAGTTTGGTACGAGACGTATTAATGATTTTATAATGGTATCGGAGCGGCAGATTTCACTTCATGACAGTTGATAATACTTGATATTAGTGCTATATGAGTTAAATTATAACTTCTGCTTGATCAGCTCATCAGCGGGCAGAAGTGTCAGCAGGTCTTCAACAGTATACTTCTAGCTTGGATATCACAACTGCATAATAAGTTAACTTGCATATCATTGGAAAATTTGGCCCTTTGCTCATATTCTCTCTTGTTGTTTTAGGATTCTGATTTTTCTGTGCAAGACACAGAGATCGAGAGGACGGATGAGAGTGTAATGGGAGGACGAGGTGCAAGGGGAGGACGAGGTACGAGAGGAGGAGTTGGATGAAGACAATTGCAGGAAGAACCTAGTGCTCCTGCAAACCAAGCTGATCACGAACAACAACTAGTGGTAAGCAAACTAGTTGTTATAAACCTCATTATAATTTGCTTTCAAAATTTTATTTTCAAGTGATTGCATGCATATCTTTTCTAAACTTGAATTTATCAATTTTTGTCCTCTTTTAACTGGCTTAAATCATTGTTATAATTTGATGATGGTAACAGTAGCTAAAATTGCTTTAGAATATTGAAAATACACAGTATTAGTATGTCAGAATCGAAAATATGCGGGAATCCATTCAACGCTTCTCTCACATTCACAACGAGGTTGCTGGCCATATGTGCTTCTATCAACTCCAACCGAGGGATAGTTAGTTCTCGCATAGGTTGTCTAGCTCTTGCTGCCACCAAGCCTTGGTTTGTGCCTGATGCTTGCTCGACAACTGCGTACACACAAGCTGCTACCCCATTTTTACTGGCGTCTCCAAACGAGTGTAGCTTGATGCTTTCAATTTGCTCTCTATGGGCTGCTAACGATCTTGGAACTTCGACATCAGCCGGAAGACGATTCTCCCACCGATTTCACTCTTCGATCAGATTATCAGGCATTGGTTCACCGATCCCAAGCTCGTTTTGTATCACATGTGGCCCGGTATATATCAGCTTCCCACGCAACGATAATGACGAAACAAACCCCAATGGATCATATACTTTAGCAAGCTTAGCTAAAATACCTCGTTTGGTTTTCACCGTCTCTTCCGTTGGGAGAGTTACATGTATCGTATCAGATTCTTTTGACCATTCAAGACCGAGTAGTTTGCAGCCTCCCCTGTCGGAAGTCCCCAGCTGATGTTTTGCATAGATTGAATCTTCTTCAGCCAGGTAATCAGATTCCAATTCAATCTCATTTGAGTGCCATTTATGAAGGTTAAAGCAACCTTCTTTGAACATTTCTGTTACTTTCTCTTTGAACTCACGAACTTCTGCTACTGTTGTAGATCCGGAGATCAAGTCGTAAACGTACAGTTCCTCTCGAAGTTTAGCTACAATGTCCGGTTCTCGATCCTCCCAGGTGCTCAGATGCATGTCAAGAACTCCCCCTAGCAAGAATGGGGAGGGAGCTAGACCAAAGGGCACTCTAGCAAATCTCAATATTTCAATCTCAGACTGTCCGTCATTTTGCCAAAGGAAGCGGAGAGCATCACGATCTAGTTCCCGTACTAGAATTTGCAAAAATGCAATCTGCAAATCACCGTTTAGTGCTACCGGATGAAAACGTCCTCTCACCAATACGTTCCAAAGCTTATTTGTCAGACTGGGCCCTGGGTGCAGACACTCATTGAGTGAAGGCGCAGCGTTGTGAGCTCTAGCCGAACCATGGTAGACAATTCTAAGTTTGGTTGATTCTGAGTCAGTTCGCACAACTGGCTTATCGGGGATGTAGAACTCTCTACCCTCACTGGGATTAGTTGCACTTTCGATGATCCCTTCTGCCCGTTGGTCCTGAAGAATCTGGTCATACGTAGGTCTCAGTCCCTCACAGTCAAGTCTACTGGGTAGAGTTGCTAGTCGCCGTAAGCTGCCAGCTCGGTTGTTCGGCAATTGGGGTTGGTTTCCTCGCCATGGTAGCCCAGTCTCATATCGTCCGGTTTCGTCTCGGGTAAGTTGCTCCTTGAACTCGTCGTAAACAACATTCTGACCGTTGTTTGATCGATCTTCCAAACCCAAGACATCCAGCCGACATAGTTCTTCATAGTCATCTTGAGACGTCTGAGCTAGAAGCATGCTTGACACATCCACCGACTCATTGCCTGGGGACATCATAGTCCAACCAAACCGAGTTAACTCAGCCACAGGTTGACCTGGAAGTCCGATTTTAGGTGGTTTCTCTGTCTTCAGCTTCGCGAACTCGCTTGCCCCCAGGATGATATGAACTGGAAGTTTATCTTTAGCATCGTGATCTTCCATGGTGACTCCTTCCATATGCGCATTGTTCTTAACGATCTCTTCATATATTGGGTTATCTAAAGTCAATAGTTCGTTCTTGTTAACTTTAGTTACTTCTAACGATAAGGAAAATTCACCTGCATGTCCCCTGATCTGAATAGTTGATAGTTCCACCTCTCTCGTTGTCGTCCCGAGCATCATGTCAATCTTCCTTATTTCTTTCTTGCACATTCTTTTAGGAATCTGATCTAATAGTGCAGCCGATGCATACGAGCTGCCTGCACCCGTGTCTAATAGAGCCCGGCGCTTGAACCCACCAACTTGTACAATTACCACTGGATGAATGACATTGGTACTACTACTAACACCGAGGAACTGTTCTGTCTGATCACAAATTGAAGTGTGATGTCTGCTGTGGCATTTTTGACATCCTAGCTTACTTTTGCAACCACTAGTACGGTGCTGAGCCCCAGTACAATTGAAGCACAGTTCCTTTCTTGCAAGAATTTTCTTTCGTTCTTCTCGGGTCTTGATTTTGGAACAGTTTATCCCTTTATGTGAACTTTCTTCACAGTAAACACATTCTGGTCGCCGCGATTTCTGTTCACCATCTTGAGTGTGGTAGAACCTAGAATGACTCTTTCCCTTCCCACCATGGGGTTGTTGCTCAGGTTTCTCTTCTACCGGATTGATTTCACGCCATGTTTTTAAGGCTTTTAGGAGGTCTTCGAACCCCCAGTTTTGCCAGTTCTCCTTTCCGTAAACAAGATCTTATACCTTTCAATTTATCTAGTGTTGCCCGAACATTTCCTTTCACATCAGCCAATTTATCAAGGGTATCAAGACTCTGAACATTGTACCTAAGCTGTTTGTAAAAATCATTAATTTTTACTGGGTCCTTGCCATTAATAACTGGTAAGCTCATAATGTTAACTACATAGGTATTCACAACATCAGCCATCTGTCCGTATTCTGATTCTAAGACTTCTTTCGCTTTCGAATAACCTGCTTCTGTGAATGGAAGGCCATCTATATTTGTCCGAACATTCTCATCCAACAGTTCTTTCAGATAAGAAAATTTCGCTAAAACCGATATGTTTGTTGAGTCGATTTCAGATTTAAACTTCCCCCAAAATGGTAGCCACGCTTCGATTTTTCCATTGAACTTTGTGATGGGTAGTTTGGGTAATTTTGGACCAGAGATTGCTTTGCTCTGTTGGTTGCTTTCTGCCTGCTTCGATTTTTCTAACTCTTCCTGAAGTTTTGCCTTTCGTTCAAGTAATTACTCAAGTTCGAATGCTAAATTCTTCTCGTGTTCGTAAACTGTTTTTGTTTCTCTTTGATCATCATCCATTTTTTTGATCCAATAATTTGATATCTTCATCTGCTTTCTCAAGTTCGCTTTCATATAGTTTACTCCACTCAGCTACCGCTTCGTCATCTTCGCCTTTGGCAATTTTTTTCTCTTCGATTGTGTCCTTTAGCTCGTTTACTGCTTTCGACATGCTAGCAATACTTTGTTTCTGACGTTCGGAGGCTTGTCGATCTCTCTTTTCGATTATTTCACTCGTTTTGCTTCGCCTATAGTTGAGGGTCTTCACCTTGCTCGATAGTTCTGCTATTTGTCTCTCCATATCCAGTCACAATAATCACACTAATAAATACTCACAAATTGTTTTCGTCGGATAAATTCAACTCAAATCAGTCCAAATAATCCCGTCCGAAGGTGCCACTGTATCGTGAATTTGCCTCCAACGTATCCACGATAAGTCACGGAAAAAGAAATCACACTCACTTTAATGTAAACCCGTTTATTTAACCTCTAAAATTTTAATAAAACCCTTGTAAACTCAACAGTCACGTTCTTGGAATCACAATAATGTTCTTACATAAAGTAAATGTACATATCAGCCCGCAAACAGGCGATAATGCGTCCGGGTTTAACCCCAATCCCCAACAAATGTTAACTTATGTGTTTTTGCATCTTTCCCACCGGCCGCAAGTGTTGGCTTACTTGTCTGGTTTTTGTCTTTTTAATATATAATAAAACAATTATTGGATCCGGCTTACGCATGATATCAAGAATTATTCAGACCTCGGTCAATGTTATCCGCCTCAGCTTCGCTTCGGCAGATAACATTGACCTCGGTCTGAATAATTCTTGATATCATGCTCAGCCTCATCCAATAATTGTTTATTATTAACAATCTTCCTATACCATATATCATTTATCTGTTCATATTGACCAACCCCTAAAATGTACAGTGTGTATTTCAACCATCATTGTGGTATTTTCACCCATTAAGGTGCAAGAATCTCCCCTTGACGAGTAAAATTGTCTGGCGTTAGACAGAGTATGATAACAAACTCAGGTACATATTACCCTATTTGCTTAACCCACTGTGCTGCAAGGAGGCGAACTGTTTTCGTTTGCTCTAATTAATGCCAGACAATTTTACTCATCAAGAAGTGCCTTGTGCGTTAATTAGTTAACTATCTGCTAACATTCTTAACCTATTAAGGTACAATTTGCCCTACTTCATTCTTTTACCCTTTCTAATCATTTACTAATGCCTGAGTTCATATTTCACCTATTTGTGATTGATTTACCAATGATACCTACAATATATCTACTTTTCAGAACCTAGTGGAAGATATGAATGTTGTTGACTTGCGTAGGCTGGCCTTGGAATTACTACGTAGACAGCCAGCCACCTTTGCTGACATAGTAAATGGAGAACTGCCAGGAGGGAATGGAGCTCCGGAACCAAACCCTGATCCTGATAATACTCCTCAGTGGTGCAACTGTGGTCACTGTATAGCAATGCCCACTCAGGAGGAGAATAAATGCTGTGCCAGAACAAGAAGACCATGCATTGCAAGAACACCACTTTTCCAACAAATTGTTCTTGATGGAAATATTTTGGATATTGCCATGACTCCATGAGGTACAGAGAAGATGTTCTGGTCCTTAATAACAACCGAAACAATGAAAATTTTCGCCATGCAGCCTATAGGCAATATGTATTATGGCAGCATGGACCTTTAGGGAGGGGAAACCGAAGAGTTGTTCCAAGTTGCTGCGTAGTTGCTATACGTAATCGTTACCCTTCTCCTAATGGAATCTACACAGGTTATCGGCCTGCACGGTTGTAAAATTATAATTTTATTCTAAGGGGTCATCCACAAATGACAATTATCAACATTTTCATAAGCGTACAGAGCGTACTCTCTTTTTCAACCCCCTATCCCCCTCTCATACTCTCAAGAATGATGATCACGGCCAAATATTAGCATATGTAAATTCTATACAATCTAGACTCTATGCCATAACAAAGTTGGCCAAAGACAGACTCTGCTACACAATCCATTTAAGGATTTACATAGTACTTAATTAATATTTGTACTTACTGTACCTCATGATCAAGCAAACTGAGAAACTGGGTTAACTGGCATTCTACCAATCACGAAATGTACTCAAATTCCCGGTATTTCGAAGGCATGGATTTTAAAACGATGACTGTCATGGAAATAAAGAAATATTTAGTTGAACGTGGAGTTAGCGTAAGTGGCTATAACAAACCAGTATTAATAGAAATCGCGTTTTCAGTTCAAAAAATGGATTGCCGACTTTTGAAAGCTTGATGGACAACAACTCAAGCGAAGAAAGACGTGATGGCAAATTAATCATTCATGATAATTATGGAAATTCATGAATCCATTCAAAATGAAAGTCGTGAACAACTTATCTTAGGACTATACGATATATTCAATAACTTGAGTTGCCAATCGACCAACTACGACAAACAAGGCCTTGTCACATACAAGTCTTTCGATGACTACAGACTGTCTGAAGAGGGGTATGTAGAGTCGTTGTTAACAATCACGCTAAAGAATGAAGGTCTACATGTTTATGTTGGGAAAGTGAGACCAGCCATGAAGCCTAAAAGTCTAAAACCGATGACGGGAGAGACTTTTACGACCTGTATTTCATCGTGGAGGGAACAGGCGCAAACAGAGGCAGCATTCTAAATGCCAAGTGTATAGGTGTATATGTAAATGTGGTCGTGACGGTGGATGTAAGCACATATCTGCAGCAATGTATTCGCTCGAAGAACTTTTAAATACTCATGGCAATAATAGCGCAACAAGCGGTCTCTGTTTGTGGTTAAACGCGCGAGAGAAACGCGCGACAGATTTCCACCACGCAAACAACACCACATGTAGACCTTCATTCTTTAGCGTGATTGTTAACGACTCTACATACTCCTCTTCAAACAGTCTGTAGTCATCGAAAGACTTCCATATCATGAATTACTAATTTGCCATCACGTCTTTCTTCACTCGAGTTGTTGCCCATCAAGCTTTCAAAAGTCGGCAATCCCAGTTTTTGAACTGAAAACGCGATTTCTATTAATACTGGTTTGTTATAGCCATTTACGCTAACTCCACGTTCAACTAAATATTTCTTTATTTCCATGACAGTTATCGTTTTAAAATCCATGCCTTCGAAACCGTTTTCATTGTTTACTAGTAATGGTTGAAAATTTGACCAAGATTCCCAAAATGCTTTTATTTTAAAACTTTATAGCGTGATCGCGTGCAAGCTGTTGTTCGAACATATAATATGAGCTTGTACAAATGTCCGAACTCACGGTGTTTGTTTACATTTTTTGTCACGTGGCGCTGCACGTGTTTTTAGTGCCGAAAAGGTCAATTGGCTATATACAGTATATATACAAATAATTCCAAAAAAATTAAGATTATCTAAAATGTTTAATACAAGCAGACAAGCTGAGATAAAATTTTTTTTAAATCTGTCCGTCTTAATCTTTGGAAGTGGGAAAACGCGGTAATTCCTAAGATGGTATTCCGTGGTGCATTGCTCTAGCAAAAGAGGAGACAATTTGTGCTGAGGGTCATCGATGGCTTGGTGGAACAACTTTCGACAGGTGTTGGCGAGGAAGGTATTTCAGTTATTAAATGTATGTACAGTACTGTATATAAACAGCAACGAGGTGGTGGGACTGTATAACTGTAAATAATTGGCCTACTGTACATGATTTTATCAATTAAATTCTTGATTGGTATTGTTCCACCGGTGACTTTACTGTTGGGGGAGGGATTAAAGCTATATTTGATGCAATTCGTTTTGGGTCTTCTGGCGATACTCCAATTCTCTGATCCACAGTTTCCTTAGAACTACACCTTTTCTCAAATACCTTTAACAGTAGTTTGTTGATGTACTGATACTGTTTGGGCTCAAGAATCTTGACAGGACACCATCTCTGAGTTCTTTTGCTGAATCTCCTTCCAAACCTAGAAATAAACTTTACTTTATAATTGCATATTACAGATGTGTACCAAAAGCACTCCACATGCTGTCCAAAAGAACTGCATCAACTGAATTTTTTCACAATTGGAGAGGCAGAGACAGCAAAAATTTACATAGTTTTGCTGGATCTTCAGACTTGTTTTCTCCCGTCATTAACAACTATGATGCCTCCAGGAGGCTATGCATCCCTTTGTTCTCCTGTAGTTTGATTAATTGAGAGGATCTCTACATAAAAATAATAAATTGAACATTTTTCAATCAAGATACCTTGGTTGACCATCAGCTGTGGTTGCTTGCTCTCTTCCTTTGTGGTGATTGTAGTCGAGTGCTGCCAGCTGGTTTCTTGCCCGGTATCCAACAAATCTGTATATGAAATAGAAACTTTAAATAAACTATTCAGAATAACTTAGCATTAACTTAACAAAGGCTGGCCCTGCTTTTACAATCAGTGAATTGAAAAACTAACAAACGAGCAACTTAAATTATCATACTTACGAATAAGAATGTCGCTTTGGTGCGTACATCAAAATATGGTTACGGAAGGATTCCAAAAAGCCAGTGTGTCTACAAACATAAAAAATGTTGATGTTGCATAAATGGTGGGAGCGTTTATAATTAACGCCCAACAGATTCCATTTGACTAGTAAAAGTCGAGTGGCATTAGACAGAGTAATCAACAAAGTAAGGCATGTTGCAGCTTAATGGCTTTTAATTTCAACATGGAAAACATTCTTACCTGAAGTTTGTATAGTATCGTAAAGTGTTTAAAAATCGTTTGTCCAACACGATCTTGGTCAACGCCTTATGCGCTGAAGACTCTTTCTTTAACCACGGCTTTGTCCTATCCGTTAAATCCAATTGGCTATGGCTACATCTTCCACCATTGTTCCCTTCCTCTAAAACCCATTCATGCTCGTCAACAACATGGTGTAAGATCCCAGTCCATTTATCCTGTTAAAAAATAAAGGTACATTATGAAGTTTTGTATTTTAGTACATTACTCTTACGTGTATCATCACTCAGTGCCCATTCATGATGTGGTTAATATGATCATTTGTAATTGAACTTATCGCCAATTCCAAGGGTGTCAATCCTGGGGGGATGGCGGGACGAATCCCTACCACTTTTTGGGCAGAGGGGGATCAAAATGTAATTATCCCCCAATTTTTCCACTTTGGCTTAAATAACATGTTCTGATCATCAGAATTCTGTAAAGTCTTTCCCCAAAGTGCATGAAATAGCGTTTCAGAGACTCTAGATTTCAAATATTTTCTGGGGGAGCATGCCCGCATACCATCTAGGCCCTAGTGCCCTTGTGCTTTCCACACTCAATACCTGCACATTCCTCTAGCAGCATGGGATCTCAATAGACAATTTTGGTTTTGGTCGGCCCCTTTACCACGCCTTTTCGTCGGGTGAAACAAACCCACAGCCCTAACACTTAGACCCAAGTTATGCTTGCGTCGGGAGGTGTCTATAAATGATGCGGAAATGCCCTGAAATTGTTAAACGTGTTACATGCCTCCATAACTATTAGCAGCCTCCACCCCCCCACTTTTTGAGATGGATTTTCGCCTTTGGCCAATTCTCATGTACTTGATGACATGGTACTAAAGAAAAGTGCTGTACCAAAAATAATGGTATCTAGTCCAATAGAAGTGTGACTACAATTCATATCCATACAGACCATACTTATGCAATGCAGCCTACTTTACTGGTCAAGGGGAGAATATAATACATGTTAATTAATTAACACCCAATGGTCTACCCTTCGTGACTAAAATAATTTGGTGCTATAGTTGTAAAATAACAAAGTAAAGTGCATTGCAGCTTATAGGGTTAACAAGAGACACCTGCAGATAGTCTGGTTAATCTATTAACACCCAAGAATATCCCTTTGTTGATTAAAATCGTCTGGCATTATACAGAGTAAAAAAACAACAAACTTGGATGCATAGCAGCTTAGTAAGTTTAATTTCCTTATAGACGTTTATAAATTTAGACACTTACTCATTAAAGCTGCAATTTCAAGGTGACCATCAGTTACCACCTCCTTCACAACAATTGGCGATGCAAGAAGTGTATCAATCCCTTTTTCAAACCCAATCCTCTCCATGTTGTTACTCTTTCCTGCCGCTTCCCTCACATCCACAATGTTCATCTGGAGAATGGTGTTGTCCTCCATGTCTGCAAGACTATACGTACAGTATTGTGCTGAGTGACTAGGTGAGTCATTTCGACCAGTACCACTCAACACAATATCTCTCCCTCGCTTATCTTCCCAATGTTGCTGCTTTGTTAGTTCCCAAAACTCATTGATTGCAGGGACGATGTACAACTGCTGATACTGATTGAACAGTGTTTGCGAAAAATACTGCAGATTACAGAAGTTGAACATCAACCTCACTTTGGTGTATGAGTTTCCGGACAAGAGCAAAGCAGATGCCAGCATGAGATTTCCAGCTCTGATCTTGTCACAAGATGGTTGCGCTGCCCACCTTCCACCCACATGACCAACATTACATCTCCAGGACACAACAAGACATGTTCCAACATATGTCGTGCGGTAAAGCAATGCCTGTTCACATCCAACTCTCCCACAAATACTGCCGTGTAATGACTTTAATAGCTCCATTAAAGTGTCTGTGTTCACAATGCACTTTTCCATGCTGATTGCTTTTTGAGGTGTCACTGCCTGAACAGCAACAAGTCATAAAATTATCGTCAGACCAGCTCAGGAATTGTCCAACTGTATCTGTTGATGTATCAGGACCGTCACTCCAAACTGGCACTATTATATTTGAATCGTCCGCATATTTAAAAAGAGCGTTCTCGCCGTCTATGTCCACCTCTAAATCATTCAGGAAAATATTAAAAAGGTAGGGGCCACTTACGCTCCCCTGTGTTGTACCCTTATTAACATCCATCCATTCTCCACAAAAATCGTTACAAACGACTCTTTGCTTTCTATTCTTTAGAAAATTTAAATACCAATTTATGATATAAGGGTTGAGTGGCACATTTTTTAACTTTTCCGAGAGAAGTGAATGTTTCACGGAGTCGAAGGCCTTGCTAAAATCCAAAGAAAACAGTCTAACTGCTTTGCAGTCCGCTCTATCTAAGAAGCTGAGTACTTTGTTCTGAATAGTCAACAGAGCGTTTGTACAACTTCCCTCCTGCCTGTACGCAAATTGCGTTGGGGATAAAATTTCCTCAATTGTCGACTTGACCTGACTATTATAAACGAGCTTTTCGAAGGTCCTCGCAATTACAGGTGTAATATTTATTCCACGAAAGTCACCATCTTCCTTTGGTAAATCAACCTTTGCAAGAGGGTTAATATTCGCTCTTTTCCATGAATCTGGCCAAGTATGTGATGAAAGGGAGAAATTCCAGACGTTAGTTATAACTTCGGTTAGAATTTCCGCATGATCATTCCAAACCCAATAGGGAATATAATCGGGACCTGTTGCTGTCCTCTTTATTCTTTTCAAGGCATTCCATACCTGCTGTTCCGTGAAGCTAGGAATATCTACTTCATCACCAATAATTGAGAGCGTCGGTTCGACATAACTATCATCGTGGCAGAGTTCGCCAAAGTAGCGATTTAATCTTGTAAGTGATGCATTATCTAAAGTAACTCTTGATGACGATGCATTTCGCTGAGAAATATCATTCGTCTTTCTCCACCAAGTTCTACTTCCCACCAAGGCCTTATGTATTAATCGCTGAACAATGAAATTGCAGGCTTTACTTGCGCTGTAGTAGAGACATTTGAACAGTAGACACTGCATAGACAGTTCAGGTAAATATTAGACTAGAAAAAGCCTTCATATTACTAGTTTAATTTGTTGTTTTACTTGTTTTTAATAAGATTGTATATAAGCTTACTATGTTTTGATATTAATTTAAATTGAAAAATATGGTCATTGTTTTTATTGCATTTATCGCGATATTATCGAATATCGTGATAATTTCCTTGACAATAGTCGTGAGATGATTTTTTTAATATTGCCCCCTACATGTTAGCAATATTACTCACTCACAACTGCGAGAGTGGTTTATAGAGGTTCGTAGTATTAATACATAGAAATCATAATTTGTTAAACTTTGTATATTGAATGGATAGACACAAGTCCCTAAAGCTGTTTTCATCACTTTCACTTCCACTACTTGCAGTCAATGTCCTCTCTTCAAGAGGATATAAAGACCTAAAATGAAGACACTTGTTTGCCGTCATTGTCCTGTCTCCATCTTCATCAGTATGTAAGCTGGGAAATTGCTTTGATCGCAAGAAAGATAAATAGGGAAATACTTATCTCTGCTTTAAGTTTTAATATTGTGTTGACATATGAAATACAACACTCTCCATTGGTGGACAAATCTTGTTTGAGGGGGAACTGCATCATAGAAAATGTGCAGTTTGATCATGAAAATGTTACGAATCCTATGGACTATTGTGGTGGGTCGTTACGGGGGAATATTTAGCCATTTGTTATTAATTTATACATACCTTGAACTAGAAGACTTAGCAGGAGATAATGGCGAACTTTCCACCAACAATCGACGACGTGTATGTCCAAATGGTCCTGGCATAGAGGTCACAACTTTGGAAAGAACGCACATTATAAGAAAAAAACCCCGCCACATTATAAAAGTCTAAAACACGTAAACACGTCACTATTAAAAAGCTTAAAACACGTTCACTTACTTGGTGAAGGTAAACTGGGAGCAATGCTTTGAGTCCCAGAAGTTGTCGACTTGCTAGACAATAGATCCATTGTCTCATTTGTTAATACTTCAACAGTCTGGGTTTCCACGTCGCTGAAAAGATGCAATGTCCGTGTAAATAACAATGAATGTAATAGCTTTTAAATGTCAAAACTCGAAACTTGTTATGTATAAGGAAAATTCTTACCACAAAGCCCGCGTGGATTCCGTAGCGTCGAAGTGATCAACGCGTCGAAGGGATCAAGTGGCCCTTGGTAGAAGAAGCAATGCAAAGGAATAAGATGGCTTTTGAGGAAATGAAGATGAATGTGATAAACAGTGGTCTTGATGAGCAATCTGCTAGAGAGAAAGAGCTTACTCCAACATTCTGCCTAAGCTCCAGAAGGAACTATAAAGTGTCTATATGGAACGCCTTTTGTGGATGAAACAACTAAAGAAAGATCCAAAATAATGAAGACAAAGGATGTGTTTGTGGAAAACGATGCCTTTGGTCCAGAAGAAGCTTTAGAAGCAGCTGTTGATAAGAGAAAGTTTCTAATAAGAAGACTTTTAAAAGACTACAGTTTTAATGAGGAAAACGATGACGCAGAAAGCGATGATTAAACTGCCATATAATACTCTAAGAACCTTTGTACTGCATATATGTTTAACAAATTTTTCTATAACTGCATGACTGGGTCTAATATCATGTCTCAAAATATAAATACACCAATGGCTGTTTATGATAACGTCTCCACTCTCTTTGCTTTGTTATCGTTTGTTGCATGTTAGCATATAGCACCTTGGAAGTATGGAATCTACGCCATCGGGCTATCAAGCATGTGTTCTGAGCATGTAAAATAACTGTGAGAGCGCTCGGTTACTGCGCATGCGCAATGCTCATCTCACAAAAATTGTATCCAACATTTTTTTTGAAAATCTTAGAACAAAGCAAGAATGGTATTCCACAGCGCAGTATGTATAGGCAACATCAAGAATGTTTTTTAATCGCTTTGTTCTAAGATTACAATTTCTCTCTAAGATTACAAATGATGGCCCGCTTGGCCTTTCCTGCCCGTTTGGCCTGGTTTTGGCCTTTTTTGCCTGCCTTTGGCCTTTCTTGCCTGACTTTTGGCCTTACACGGGATCTAAACTAAAGTTCTAAACTAAACTAAAGTTCTAAATTAAAGTACTAAAATAAAGTTCTAACCTAAACTAAAGTGCTACCGAGAGAACCCCCCAGAGAACCCCGAGAGAACCCCTACAGAACCCGGAGAGAACCCCTACAGAGCCCGGAGAGAACCCCTACAGAACCCGGAGAGAACCCCTACAGAGCCCGGAGAGAACCCCTACAGAACCCGGAGAGAACCCCTACAGAGCCCGGAGAGAACCCCTACAGAACCCGGAGAGAACCCCCAGAGAACCCCGAGAGAATCTCGAGAGAACCCCCCAGAGAACCCCCCAGAGAACCCCCCAGAGAACCCCCCAGAGAACCCCCAGAGAACCCCGAGGGAACCCCGAGAGAACCCCTACAGAACCCGGAGAGAACTCCTACAGAACCCCGAGAGAACCCCTACAGAACCCCTACGGAACCCCGATGCGAAGATGCGATAAGCCTCTTTCTAATGTTTTACCTCGAAAATCAGTACGATTTCGCCTAACCCCCTTTTTCACCCTTTTGACAGTTATGTGGGCAATCATTAGGCACCTTGCAATTTTGAAAACCTTTTGACAATAACTACATTCAGTAAAAAAGGATGGTCCGAGTCTTAACCAACTGCAAGCGGGGAGTTTTCTTCACGGGTTGGAAAGGCTGTTTGAGGTTTAGTTAAAGACTTTAGAAAAGTCCCTAGAAAAAGAACTCATATGCATGTGATTATTCTTACCCGCTTGTTGCTAGGATCCGTCGATAAACATAATTATTAGCATGAAATACGATCCCTATGACGTCATGGGTGGTGCTTAGTGCACCACCCGCACCACACGCACCACCCGTACCACCAGCTGTATAACCCCCACTTTGTATACTACTATTCTCATATACATTATGTTGCTCTAAGTCGAGTTACAACAACAATAGAAGACTTACATATCACTGACCTATGCGAAGATAAGATATCTGTTGATCAAAGAGTTGTAAAAGAAATGGGAATGTTAAGAACAGAACATAGCTTGAAATTTTGTTTCACACCACTATATACGTTACACCGGTCTGATTTGAAAATCTGTTATCTCAATGCGCGATCTCTGCAAAAACACATTGAAGATGTTCGAAAAGACATCAATTTCACTTTCACAGGCATTGTAAAATTTATTGAAACAAGGTTCAGCCCTTTAGACCCTAATGAAATGTACAATATTGATGGTTATAGACTATTTAGAAATGATAGTTCCCATTATCCTGGACTTCCCTATAGTCGAGTTCCTTTAAGTCTCTTATCTTATGGGTATCCATACGCACACTACATGAATGGAATTAAGTCTACTATTATTAAAAGTGAATGTCATCCAGATTTGTCTATGGTTGGGTTTATCGTTCTCCCCATTTTTCCATATCGTACCTACTTTCTGCTCTTCGTACTATTCTTGATGAAAATTCCTCTTTACAAAATATAATTATTGTAGATTCATTGTAAACTGGTTCCTGGAATCTGGCCGACAATCGCTTTATAACCTAATGGTTAGGGAGAACAGCTACCGATAATTTATATCCGGATTTACGACGGATAATAGAACATGATTCTGATCATTTGTATACAAATTCAATTGAGGAAGAAAATCATACTGGCATTCTTTGGAGCTACTTTAGTAATCATCAAGCAATATGGGCTTCTGTGAAGGAGCAATGCCGATTATAGCGTTACTTGCTGCAACTTGCAACGAAATTTATACACAAAGCCATGTTCTGAACATGCGGCCAAAACAGACATAGATAACGATTGATAACACGAGCGCCAATGGCGCGAGAATCTCAGGGACATGCTCCCCCGGATAAATTTTGAATTTCTAGCGTCTCTAGAACAGCATTTCCCGCATTCTGAGACGAGTGCTGAAGGAAAATAAAAACCAAGAATATGGGTTATAATAAGGCCATGTTACGAGTCACAAATATTTCTCTTTGATCTTGACCCCAATCCCGACACAATTCCTAACCCTAACCCTATTGTGTGCGTAACATGAACCTAGAACCGTATATGGCAATTTTTATCGTTATTCCCGACATCGCCCGCCTCCCCCCACCTTTTTCCCGGATATCAACTTTTCACACAAACAGTTTTGGAGATCACTGGGGGGGGGCACAGCCCCCCTCGCTGTGAACATAGCCCGCGTTTCACTTCAACGATACCATCATTCTTATTAATTTATTTGTTGCCTTCTGGGCATGTTTAGCAAGAGAAATTTCAGCAAAATGGAACCAGAATCGTTTCTCTATGAATATACATTTTACCTAGCATCGCTCTGTGTCAGGGCCAAATTTCGTTGCAAGTTGGAATAAAAATGGCCTTAAGAAATGTGAATTGCGCATCGTCTGTATTATTAGTTAAAAAAGGCATTTCATAGAATGAAAATTATTTCGAATTATTAATTTGGAGATTTATGTTTTGCGAAACTTGTCTTTCACACAGGCCAAGCCATTAACATTTGTCCAACAAGAGAGATTACAGCGTCCAGTGGACAGATCAATTCCCCTGGTTTTCCCAGCAATTATCCCTCAAACACAGATTGTACCCTGAAGATCAGGCAGCCATTGGACACAAATTTTGCTTTCACTTTCAACAAGATGGACATTGAAGGTGATGAAGATGGTAAGTAACGCTTCAGTATGTCCGGTGAAAATATTTTCTCAGTATTTTTCGGCCTTCACCGTGCACAATTTTGCTTATTAATATTTCGACAGCGCGTTTGAGTGAATCGACGGGGTGATGCCACTGGATGATTGCCCCATTATGAAAAATATTCATTGCAATGCCCTCACCGCACACACGTTTGCATAAACATGAACAAAAATATAGTATGAAATCTTGGTTCAGTTTCCATCCCATATGACATAATCATATTGATTGACTGTTGTACTGCAAGAGCAACTAATTTTGCTTCGGCTGAAGGATGAATTCAATTCAAGGTGTTTGACAAGCTGAAAATTTCAGTTAACAGTAAGCTTTGAGATTGTGTCGGAGAAGCCAAACATAATTTTTGAGACATTTGGGGGGAGGGGGGGGGGGGGGTTGAAAGTAGTTTTTTCACTTTTTCTAAGTAAATATTTAAAGCTAATATCATTCTTTGGAGTTTTTGCAAAAACAACAGGTTCATCATAAAACGTCATCCGATCATGCAGCCAATGACATTGCAGAAAAAGAGAAGTAGGAGAATAGTTGTATACAAATAAAATATATATGATTATTTACTTCACAGGAGGTGAATTGTCATGTTATGATGATCTGACAATTTCTGGAAAATCATCAAAAGAATTTTGTGGTGTAACCACTCCTAAGCCATTTGTACTCGGCTTGAATGTTGTCACTCTTAAAATGATGTCAGATGGTATTGTCGAACAAACCGGATTTGATCTAAGCTTCACCACTACTCAGAGTAAGTTATATCTTGGGTACGTAACCCTGTCATTGTGTTTGATTAGCGCAGTGCACTGATATAATAATATGGCTGGATTTAGTATCTATTACGGTTAGAAATGTAGCCGGAAGTCAGCCATTACTAAGGGACAACTGATAACATTTTAATTAACCATATTATACTGTATTATGGTGGACATTTTTTGCTTGAGATGCTTCATATGTTAAAATAATGTAAGTTCGAAGACGTTTTAAGCTCATAAAACGGACGAAAAATGAAGAGCTGTTCAAAATTTTGTAATTAACCCATTAGCTGACAATGCGCCCAGATGCGCCCTACTTTAGTATTTTACTCTGTCTAACGCTAGCGATTTTAATTTATTCGTCAGTCGTAGGATACTGCCAGTTAATGAGTTAACAAAACTATCTGCCTACTTCAGTATTTTACTCTGTCCAACGATTTTACTCGTCAGTGGTATGATACTTCGAGTTAATGGGTTAAGCCTGGCTTCCATTTAGTCGTAACAGTCGTAAACACATCAAAGTGTTCGATGTAATAAAATGCCGATATACCACTGCAATCATTAAAAAGCTAGTGATTTGCACAGAGCACACAAATGACCTGATCGATTCAGACTATTTGCGAACATGACTTGGTCTCAACACCTACGACATAAATGGAAATCAGGCTTTAAAGAAACCTGAAAAAAACCCCATTGTAAACCGTACATCGTATTATAATATTACAATTTCTATTCCATACAGTGACTGGCTTGCCCCCAGCAGTGAGTGTGTGTCCGACCAGAACAATCACGCCCAGTGCTATTGGTCGTGTCCACTCGCCTGCATTTGCTGATAAATATGCCGCCAATCTGGACTGTAAGCTAACCCTGAACGTTCCTTCAAACAAGGAAGTTGAAATTTTCTACAACTATCGTAACATCGAGTGTAAGTGAACAACAACAACAGCAATAACAATATACACAGCAACGAAAACAGTGACGACATTAAAAAGATTATTTTTGACTAACGATAAACATTTATTATTGCAAGTTGTTTTTATTGTCGTCCTGGTTGCTGTTTTTGCTGTTCTATATTTTGTCGCTTTTGTTAATATTGTTTTTGTTTTGTTGTTGTTTTTGTTTTCGGAATGTGTGCACATTTATGTTTATGCTATTATCGTTTTCGTTGTAGTTGTTCTTGTTTTAGTTGTCGCTGTCATTTGTTGTTGACTGTTACTATTGTGTTTGTTGTTTGTTCATATTCCTGTTGTGTTAGTTTTCGTCTTGTTGATTTTGTTGTTATAATTGTTGTAGATGTTGTCGTTGTTTGCTGACGTTGTTATTGTTCAGGTGCTACTGATGCTGCTGTTGGTGGGATTGTTATTACTTGTTAATGATTGTTAATTGTTGTTGTTATTGCCGTTGTTGGTTATGAGGTTGTTGTTCAAATATTAAAATTGTGGTTGTTGTTGGTGATATTGTTGAAACAATTCCTGAAACTAACCCTTAACGCTAAATACTTTGCTTACAGTTGCCGCCCAGTGTTCCAAAGACAAATTGACCCTTGCTGACAACAGCGCATCTCGTTCCACATGTGGTACATCATCTGCTGCCAGCCCTACAACTTACAGTGATGGCGATGTCTCATTTCATCTCACCACTGATGGAAGTGGATCAGGAAGTGGTTTTATGTTGACTTACAAGCTCATTGATAAACCTGTTCCAAGTAAGTAAAGCAGACCCGCGAAAGCAAATCCATTATAGCTTGGCATATAAACGCAAATCATCATGTTTTCAGTAGAGATGACGGAGCGACGGTAGCTTTCTGCCACAAGAGTATGTCCACCTTGTTGGCCGATGACGTCACGCCTGGAGTACATAATAAGGATTTTGGAACGAATTGAACTACATCTTTCAATTCCATTTATTTCGACTTTCAAATACATAACTACTAGCTACTTATAATGAAACAAATTAGCATTAAAGCCCTGTACAGACGAGCAAGGTTTCCTTGACAACTTCCTTGACGAGTTTATTTGTTCGTGTGTACGGCAAACAAGTTTTTTCAATCAATTTCTCATTGTCTGGTATGACTAGCTTGTAACAAGGCGTTTTGTCAAGGAAAACTTATCAATTTTTTGTCCTACACACGAGCAAATAAAACTTGTCAAGGAAAACATGTCAACTGAACTTGCTCGTCTGTAAGCCACGTACAGACGAGCAGGTCGTTTTCCTTGAGAAGTTCCTTGTCGAGTTACTTGTTCGTAAGTTTTTTCCACCAATCTTTCCTCGACAAATTTTACGAGCCCGTGTATTGACGACACAAGTGAATACTGCTTCATCTTTAAAGTGGCAATGGCTGCTCGACTAGATTGAAAATAAACGTGCAGTGGCGTCTGCGCATTTCCTTGTCACGTTTTCCTGAAGAATTTTCCTTGTTCGAAAGCTGACATTACCGACTTTTGAACAAGGCTCCTTGTCAAGGAAAACTTTTCAATTACTTTCCGTACACATGGGCATATAAAACTTGTCAAGGAAAACTTGCTCGCTTGTAAGTCCAGTACAGACGAGCAAGTTTTCCTTGACAAGTTCCTTTTCGAGTTTAAGCCCGGTTACAGACGAGCAAGTTTTCTATGACAAGTTTTCATGTGGCAAGTTTTATTTGTTCGTCTGTATACGCAACTTTGCCAAGTTTTTCTACGACAAGTACACTTGTTCAAAAGCTAACATGCTAGCTTTTGAACAGGCCTAGGACAGTGTACTTGTCATAGAAAAAATTGGCAAAGTTGCGTATACAGACGAACAAATAAAACTTGCCACATGAAAACTTGTCATAGAAAACTTGATCGTCTGTAACCGGGCTTAAACTCGAAAAGGAACTTGTCAAGGAAAACTTTTTGGTCGTCTGTATGAGTCAACAAAGATATAACTTGTCAGAGTAATTTGAGCACCTAGATACGGTTGGTCAGCAATCTATTGTGGTATTAGCTATCATGGCCGCCAGAAAACCAAAAATTTGTCATAGAAAATTTGTTGTATGTACAGACGTGCAATTGGCAAATAAAATTTGCCATATGAAAACTTGTCATAGAGAACTTGCTCATCTGTAACCGGTTTTACTTGTTCGTGTGTACGGCAAACAAGTTTTTCCCATCAATTTTCCTTTACAAGTTTTACGAGCACGTGTATTAACGACACAAGTGAGTACTTAATGTTTATAGTGGCAATGGCCGCTCGACTAGATCAAAGATAAGTGTGCAGTGGCGTATTGCGCATTTCCTTCTCAAGTTTTCCTTGTCGGCCGTACACACGAATAATTTTCCTTGTTTGAAAGCTGGCATGGCCAGTTTTTGAACAACGCTCTTGTCAAGGAAAATATTCCAAGAGGTATTTGGCAATTTTACTTCGACAATTTTTATTTGCACGTGTAAATGACGAAATGTGACAAGTGTTTCATTGACAATTGTATTTGTTGCAAAGCTGGCAAGGCAGTAAAAAAATTGCCAAACGAGCAATTTTTATTTGGCAAAATAAAGACCTCATGCAGGAAGTGCCACTTAACTTGGCCATAGTTAATAGAACTGTAGACATGGTTAGGAAGGCTGGGTCACATGACAGATTATGTTTTTGTTCTGATTGATGGCCTTTGACGTCACAACGAAAATGCACAATGGCTTGTTGACAACAAGAAATAATATGGGGCGGTGTCAAACTGTTTCTTATTCTGGGCGCTAACTGCAGCATTCTCGGTTGCACTACAAACACTAGAGTTAGTATATTTGCTCTGCCATAACGAGAAGATGAGTTTATGCCAAAGAAAACGCGTGAAGAGTGGATGAAAAAAATCACGAAAAATTGCGTATCGACCAAGATTTGAAACGGCAAATTAATGCCTACATTTGTACATCTGGAGAAAGCTTTTTGAAGAATGGTTTATTAAAAATCGGACGTTTTACAAATTTAATGAATATTCTACTCGTCAGAGATTGATTCCTGGGGCAAAACAACCTTAAATTTGCTTCAAAACTCTTCCGAGTCGGAGAGGCAATCGAGGACAAAATTCAACTCATCAGAGACACTACTGGCTATTGAATTGTGAATATTCAAAATGCATCATGTAAAGTGATATAAATTTCATTCAATTGTATAAATTGCGGTGTATTCCACTCTTATAACATCAATTTTCCTTGATAATTAGTGAATTTCACCAAGTGTTGCTAGGCAGCAGATGGTGATCAACTTCACAAAAGTTGACACTTATAGGAGCATGAATATTAAACTACATCTCTCAATTAGACTACTATGTAAAATGAAAAAAATTATCACTTTTTTTCTCACTTTGATAACTGCAGATTGTGAGGTTGACCACCATTCGCTGCATTATCCCCGAGCCGGTGCGAAGCGCCGTGCGAGGGTACTAATTCCGCTCGGATATTTACACCCGGGTATGTGAAAACACAGTGGAATCCAAAGTCGTCCGCCGCGATGTCATGGACGGTTCAGGGTTTTCTACGTTATACGCATGCGCGAATTCAGGTCGAGAGAAACATACGGATAAACATTTTTAAAAGATTTACGTATAAAGATTTTGTTATTCATCAAAAATGATTTTTAATACTCGGGCTATTGGGTATATTTTAATACTCGGGCTATGTTCACAGCCCCCCTTGCTGTGAACATAGCCCGCGTTTCACTTCAACGATACCATCATTCTTATTAATTTATTTGTTGCCTTCTGGGCATGTTTAGCAAGAGAAATTTCAGCAAAATGGAACCAGAATCGTGCTCACAATTTCTCTATGAATATACATTTTACCTAGCATCGCTCTGTGTCAGGGCCAAATTTCGTTGCAAGTTGGAATAAAAATTGCCTATTGTAACATGGCCTTAAGAAATATGAATTGCGCTTCGTCTGTATTATTAGTTAAAAAAGGCATTTCATAGAATGAAAATTATTTCGAATTATTAATTTGGAGATTTATGTTTTGCGAAACTTGTCTTTCACACAGGCCAAGCCATTAACATTTGTCCAACAAGAGAGATTACAGCGTCCAGTGGACAGATTAATTCCCCTGGTTTTCCCAGCAATTATCCCTCAAACACAGATTGTACCCTGAAGATCAGGCAGCCATTGGACACAAATTTTGCTTTCACTTTCAACAAGATGGACATTGAAGGTGATGAAGTTGGTAAGTAACGCTTCAGTATGTCCGGTGAAAATATTTTCTCAGTATTTTTCGGCCTTCACCGTGCACAATTTTGCTTATTAATATTTCGACAGCGCGTTTGAGTGAATCGACGGGGTGATGCCACTGGATGATTCCCCCATTATGAAAAATATTCATTGCAATGCCCTCACCGCACACACGTTTGAATAAACATGAACAAAAATATAGTATGAAAATCTTGGTTCAGTTTCCATCCCATATGACATAATTATATTGATTGACTGTTGTACTGCAAGAGCAACTAATTTTGCTTGGGGCTGAAGGATTAATTCAATTCAAGGTGTTTGACAAGCTGAACATTTCAGTTAACAGTAAGCTTTGAGATTGTGTCGGAGAAGCCAAACATAATTTTTGAGACATTTGGGGGGAGGGGGGGGGGGGGTTGAAAGTAGTTTTTTCACTTTTTCTAAGTAAATATTTAAAGCTAATATCATTCTTTGGAGTTTTTGCAAAAAGCAACAGGTTCATCATAAAACGTCATCCGATCATGCAGCCAATGACATTGCAGAAAAAGAGAAGTAGGAGAATAGTTGTATACAAATAAAATATATATGATTGTTTACTTCACAGGAGGTGAATTGTCATGTTTTGATGATCTGACAATTTCTGGAAAATCATCAAAAACATTTTGTGGTGTAACCACTCCGAAGCCATTTGTAACCGGCTTGAATGTTGTCACTCTTAAAATGATGTCAGATGGCAGTGTCGAACAAACCGGATTTGATCTAAGCTTCACCACTACTCAGAGTAAGTTATATCTTGGGTACGTAACCCTGTCATTGTGTTTGATTAGCGCAGTGCACTGATATAATAATATGGCTGGATTTAGTATCTATTACGGTTAGAAATGTAGCCGGAAGTCAGCCATTACTAAGGGACAACTGATAACATTTTAATTAACCATATTATACTGTATTATGGTGGACATTTTTTGCTTGAGATGCTTCATATGTTAAAATAATGTAAGTTCGAAGACGTTTTAAGCTCATAAAACGGACGAAAAATGAAGAGCTGTTCAAAATTTTGTAATTAACCCATTAGCTGACAATGCGCCCAGATGCGCCCTACTTTAGTATTTTACTCTGTCTAACGCTAGCGATTTTATTCGTCAGTCGTAGGATACTGCCAGTTAATGAGTTAACAAAACTATCTGCCTACTTCAGTATTTTACTCTGTCCAACGATTTTACTCGTCAGTGGTATGATACTTCGAGTTAATGGGTTAAGCCTGGCTTCCATTTAGTCGTAACAGTCGTAAACACATCAAAGTGTTCGATGTAATAAAATGCCGATATACCACTGCAATCATTAAAAAGCTAGTGATTTGCACAGAGCACACAAATGACCTGATCGATTCAGACTATTTGCGAACATGACTTGGTCTCAACACCTACGACATAAATGGAAATCAGGCTTTAAAGAAACCTGAAAAAAAACCATTGTAAACCGTACATCGTATTATAATATTACAATTTCTATTCCATACAGTGACTGGCTTGCCCCCAGCAGTGAGTGTGTGTCCGACCAGAACAATCACGGCCAGTGCTATTGGTCGTGTCCACTCGCCTGCATTTGCTGATAAATATGCCGCCAATCTGGACTGTAAGCTAACCCTGAACGTTCCTTCAAACAAGGAAGTTGAAATTTTCTACAACTATCGTAACATCGAGTGTAAGTGAACAACAACAACAGCAATAACAATATACACAGCAACGAAAACAGTGACGACATTAAAAAGATTATTTTTGACTAACGATAAACATTTATTATTGTAAGTTGTTTTTATTGTCGTCCTGGTTGCTGTTTTTGCTGTTCTATATTTTGTCGCTTTTGTTAATATTGTTTTTGTTTTGTTGTTGTTTTTGTTTTCGGAATGTGTGCACATTTATGTTTATGCTATTATCGTTTTCGTTGTAGTTGTTCTTGTTTTAGTTGTCGCTGTCATTTGTTGTTGACTGTTACTATTGTGTTTGTTGTTTGTTCATATTCCTGTTGTTTTAGTTTTCGTCTTGTTGATTTTGTTGTTATAATTGTTGTAGATGTTGTCGTTGTTTGCTGACGTTGTTATTGTTCAGGTGCTACTGATGCTGCTGTTGGTGGGATTGTTATTACTTGTTAATGATTGTTAATTGTTGTTGTTATTACCGTTGTTGGTTATGAGGTTGTTGTTCAAATATTAAAATTGTGGTTGTTGTTGGTGATATTGTTGAAACAGTTCCTGAAACTAACCCCTAACGGTAAAAACTTTGCTTACAGTTGCCGCCCAGTGTTCCAAAGACAAGTTGACCCTTGCTGACAACACCGTATCTCGTTACACATGTGATACATCATCTGCTGCCAGCCCTACAACTTACAGTGATGGCGATGTCTCATTTCATCTCACCACTGATGGAAGTGGATCAGGAAGTGGTTTTATGTTGACTTACAAGCTCATTGATAAACCTGTTCCAAGTAAGTAAAGCAGACCCGCGAAAGCAAATCCATTATAGCTTGGCATATAAACGCAAATCATCATGTTTTCAGTAGAGATGACGGAGCGACGGTAGCTTTCTGCCACAAGAGTATGTCCACCTTGTTGGCCGATGACGTCACGCCTGGAGTATATAATAAGGATTTTGGAACGAATTGAACTACATCTCTCAATTCCATTTATTTCGGCTTTCAAATACATAACTACTACTTATAATGAAACAAATTAGCATTAAAGCCCCGTCAAGACGAGCAAGGTTTCCTTGACAACTTCCTTGACGAGTTTATTTGTTCGTGTGTACGGCAAACAAGTTTTTTCAATCAATTTCTCATTGTCTGGTATGACTAGCTTGTAACAAGGCGTTTTGTCAAGGAAAACTTATCAATTTTTTGTCCTACACACGAGCAAATAAAACTTGTCAAGGAAAACATGTCAACTGAACTTGCTCGTCTGTAAGCCACGTACAGACGAGCAGGTCGTTTTCCTTGAGAAGTTCCTTGTCGAGTTACTTGTTCGTAAGTTTTTTCCACCAATCTTTCCTCGACAAATTTTACGAGCCCGTGTATTGACGACACAAGTGAATACTGCTTCATCTTTAAAGTGGCAATGGCTGCTCGACTAGATTGAAAATAAACGTGCAGTGGCGTCTGCGCATTTCCTTGTCACGTTTTCCTGAAGAATTTTCCTTGTTCGAAAGCTGACATTACCGACTTTTGAACAAGGCTCCTTGTCAAGGAAAACTTTTCAAAGTACTTTCCGTACACATGGGCATATAAAACTTGTCAAGGAAAACTTGCTCGCTTGTAAGTCCAGTACAGACGAGCAAGTTTTCTGACAAGCTTTCGAGTTTAAGCCCGGTTACAGACGAGCAAGTTTTCTATGACAAGTTTTCATGTGGCAAGTTTTATTTGTTCGTCTGTATACGCAACTTTGCCAAGTTTTTCTACGACAAGTACACTTGTTCAAAAGCTAACATGCTAGCTTTTGAACAGGCCTAGGACAGTGTACTTGTCATAGAAAAAATTGGCAAAGTTGCGTATACAGACGAACAAATAAAACTTGCCACATGAAAACTTGTCATAGAAAACTTGCTCGTCTGTAACCGGGCTTAAACTCGAAAAGGAACTTGTCAAGGAAAACTTTTTGGTCGTCTGTATGAGTCAACAAAGATATAACTTGTCAGAGTAATTTGAGCACCTAGATACGGTTGGTCAGCAATCTATTGTTGTATTAGCTATCATGGCCGCCAGAAAACCAAAAATTTGTCATAGAAAATTTGTTGTATGTACAGACGTGCAATTGGCAAATAAAATTTGCCATATGAAAACTTGTCATAGAGAACTTGCTCATCTGTAACCGGTTTTACTTGTTCGTGTGTACGGCAAACAAGTTTTTCCCATCAATTTTTCCTTTACAAGTTTTACGAGCACGTGTATTAACGACACAAGTGAGTACTTAATGTTTATAGTGGCAATGGCCGCTCGACTAGATCAAAGATAAGTGTGCAGTGGCGTATTGCGCATTTCCTTCTCAAGTTTTCCTTGTCGGCCGTACACACGAATAATTTTCCTTGTTTGAAAGCTGGCATGGCCAGTTTTTGAACAACGCTCCTTGTCAAGGAAAATATTCCAAGAGGTATTTGGCAATTTTTACTTCGACAATTTTTATTTGCACGTGTAAATGACGAAATGTGACAAGTGTTTCATTGACAATTGTATTTGTTGCAAAGCTGGCAAGGCAGTAAAAAAATTGCCAAACGAGCAATTTTTATTTGGCAAAATAAAGACCTCATGCAGGAAGTGCCACTTAACTTGGCCATAGTTAATAGAACTATAGACATGGTTAGGAAGGCTGGGTCACATGACAGATTATGTTTTTGTTCTGATTGATGGCCTTTGACGTCACAACGAAAATGCACAATGGCTTGTTGACAACAAGAAATAATATGGGGCGGTGTCAAACTGTTTCTTATTCTGGGCGCTAACTGCAGCATTCTCGGTTGCACTACAAACACTAGAGTTAGTATATTTGCTCTGCCATAACGAGAAGATGAGTTTATGCCAAAGAAAACGCGTGAAGAGTGGATGAAAAAAATCACGAAAAATTGCGTATCGACCAAGATTTGAAACGGCAAATTAATGCCTACATTTGTACATCTGGAGAAAGCTTTTTGAAGAATGGTTTATTAAAAATCGGACGTTTTACAAAATTAATGAATATTCTACTCGTCAGAGATTGATTCCTGGGGCAAAACAACCTTAAATTTGCTTCAAAACTCTTCCGAGTCGGAGACGCAATCGAGGACAAAATTCAACTCATATTCAAACTGAATATTCAAAATGCATCATGTAAAGTGATATAAATTTCATTCAATTGTATAAATTGCGGTGTATTCCACTCTTATAACATCAATTTTCCTTGATAATTAGTGAATTTCACCAAGTGTTGCTAGGCAGCAGATGGTGATCAACTTCACAAAAGTTGACACTTATAGGAGCATGAATATTAAACTACATCTCTCAATTAGACTACTATGTAAAATGAAAAAAATTATCACTTTTTTTCTCACTTTGATAACTGCAGATTGTGAGGTTGACCACCATTCGCTGCATTATCCCCGAGCCGGTGCGAAGCGCCGTGCGAGGGTACTAATTCCGCTCGGATATTTACACCCGGGTATGTGAAAACACAGTGGAATCCAAAGTCGTCCGCCGCGATGTCATGGACGGTTCAGGGTTTTCTACGTTATACGCATGCGCGAATTCAGGTCGAGAGAAACATACGGATAAACATTTTTAAAAGATTTACGTATAAAGATTTTGTTATTCATCAAAAATGATTTTTAATACTCGGGCTATTAGAAAAACATACCGATAACAGAGTCTTCAAAACAAAATGAACGAGAAGGAGTCGAATGGCTGAAAAAAGGACACTTTTGAAGTGTTTTAAACGGGTAAGTGTCTATTTTTCATATTTCAGTTTGTGGATTTGCAAAAGCGTATGTCACTCTGTGAGGTTATTATAATATCGATTAAACCTAAAAGGTATTTTAGCAAGTTTAAATTTGAATTTTGAAGAAACGACGTAATGTCAAAAACTTCATTTTAAAGATAAATTTAAAAAAATATACTGTCAATTGTCAAAAAACAGTTAAACTAGCAGCAAGCTTGTGAGCTGAATCAGTGAATCTTGTGATGGCTGCAAAAGAGACCTGAGATATAGTATTGTTGACCATTTGCAGAATTACTGGAGCGTAGCATTATACACGCAAAGCCTTAACTGCATTCTTTTGAAAACAGCCAGAAACTTCAAACAAAGAAAACATTCAAATAAAATCAAGGAATGCAGACAAAGCTATGCATAATATAATGCTATGCTCCTTAAGAAAATGTCTATTGGAATCCTATACTTGCTTTTGGTATAATAATTAATTTCTAATTGGTCATTAGGCAATAATGTCTAATTTATACAGGGTGTATCAAAAAAACTGCAAATACCATAATTTGTATGCACGAGATCATACATTAGAATTTCAATGGCTGTGCAAATAATTACGCTTCTGGGATTTGAAAATACGTTTCCGTACTATCAAAATAAGCACACAAAGTGAATTAAAATTCACTTTGTGTGCTTGTTTTGATACCCCTGGGAAACGTATTTTCAAATCCCAGAAGCGTAATTATTTGCACAGCCATTGAAATTCTAATGTATGATCTCGTGCATACAAATTATGGTATTTGCAGTTTTTTTGATACACCCTGTAGTACTGGTAGTAATTGTACTGTAATATACAAATAATGAATGTTTATGAGGGCAATGGCAAAAATATATTCATGAGCTATGTGAAAAATTGAATTTTCCATTTCACGAGGCGACAGCCGAGTGGAATGGGAAGTTCCATCTTTCACCGAATGAAAATATTTTTACCAATGCACGAATGAAAACATTCATTATTTGTTTTATATGACACCAAAATATATCAATGTTATTGAAAGATTTATTGAATTAAATACAAAACAATTACATATACCAGAGTTATACATGATTGTATAAAGTTCAAAATTGATATAACAATCAAATAAACAAGTCCCAAAAATGTTATAATGAAGAATTATTCAAATAATGGCATTTTTTTCACGAAAATTTATCGTAAAACCATATTTTTACATCCACCATTTTGTTCGCATTTAAAAATTCCATCGCCCGCATTGTGAAATTAGGGTTAAATGAGCTATTAACATCTTGACGGATGGAATTCAATGAAAAAACCAAACCGTGGATTTTTGTACTATACGATTTGTTCCATTGCACGGCTGAGCGTGCAATAGTTTTTTTCCATTTTCACGATGGTGAAAATGGAAATTTTATTTCAACGTCACGTGATCATAATCAACCAATTAAATGACGAGAATCTACTAAGGTGTTATATAATATATACTGTAATATACCCAAATCTTGCAATCAGACAATACTGGTTTACCCAGAATAGTATTGAACCTGGTAAATGTTCTTATCACTGAGCAACAATTATAGTAATTTGATAGGGACATGAAGTGTTTCGTATCTCAAGCTGTACTTGCCATTCTTGCCTAGAAGTGTAAACATATATTTAATCTAATCCCTTGAAAATTGGTCAAATGTAAAGAATAATTTTCTTTTTGCCAACCGAAATGTGTTATTTGTAATAAGCAGCTGTGACATTGTTTAAGGACAGTCAACATGAAAAATAAACTGTACACTGTATAATTTACCCAGCATTTTGATCTCAAATGTCTTCATTTAGGAGGATTTTTTTGAAACAGAATAATCTAAATCTGTTGTTTTGTATTCCGATATGCTAATGACTCCCAGGTAGGGCAAGGATCTCATGAAAAATATGTTAGCACGAACTAAAGATGTATTTTTTTGCACACTGAACTTATCTTCTCCACACACCCTGACCTTACAATGTTGGTTCACAAACATATGATATTCACAAATATTTTATGTGATTTTGTCAATGGAAATTACGCTAAAAACCCAACATTGCATGGTGGGTAGGGGGGGAGAGGGACCACAGCATGTAGATATGTAGTGGAGCGGGATCTGAGATAATAGTTTAAAGTCAATTTGGCGGTTTCTATTTATATAGATCACATTGCTGTGAGAAATTGAGTACATATTTTTCGCATTGAAACCTTTTAGTCCCTTCAACCTGCACAAAAAAATGTCGAAGATTCTAAATTTGCTGGCAAAAATCCGTAAAACATTTGCAACGCAATTTAGAACGACTTTTACCTCTGCTATGACTTTGGACAGCTCGAGATCAAACTCCTCGGTAATCTCTTCGATGAGCTCCGTTGTCTTCAAAAACGGATTAATCGCCTTGTTAACAGCATAATATTATTCCTTGTTCTCAATACTTACAAATTAATCAGTGCCGGGATTATTTTTATCCATAATATTAAAAAAACAAGGAATATTCAACGCGCCTTGCGAAGTTTGGTATTCGTGCACCTTTGTTGGTCCCTTGATGCACCTTTCAACATCATGATCACAGCTGGAAGCCTTTGAAGTTCGCCGGCCTTCCTAACCATGTTTATATTTCTATTAACTATGACTTGGCCAAGCCTATATGATTACCTCCACATCGGAACCCGTGTGGATAGGAGGAAGTATAATGATAGTATGGCCAAGGGACAATGTCCATTGGTCTAATTGATAATTTTTCCTATTCTGTTGGCAAAGACTCTATCCTGCTATGCATGCACATGGGGTCGATAAGGATCTAATGACGTCATCTGCCATTGCTTTCAAATGAAATTCCTTTCGACTTTTCCATTTGTCGATTGGACAATGTGATTACGTATTGGAATTTTTCAGCATGTTATAGTGGAAAGTGCTGATCAATTTTATTGGAGTCACTTTTAAAACATTGTTAAAATAATAATTGAAAATAGACAGGTGCTCTTTAGCGTTTCATCTAGAATTTTTCATTTATATAATTAAAACATTTTTTACGATTTTAGGAAAACAACCAACCGGTATGGTTTCGGCAGATCATAATGAAATTTCTGTTTCTAAAAAAGTCACCACAACCTCTACAATTTCTACTAAACCTGCAATTTTACCATCTCAAACATTAACTACATCTGGGTCTGAAGGCAAGTGAAGTTATTGCTTAATTACATTGAGATGTATTATAGTATAGGGGTTTAGTGGTGTAAGGTGTAGTTAAGTATAGTGTATGTAACGTGTGGTGTAGTGTATGCTGTGCATGTAAGGTGTGCATGGTTTAGCTTGTGTGTAATGAAAGGTAAACAGGGTTTGTATTACCCCTTGAAGTCTTTAAATACTACCTGAATGAAATTTTGACCTGAAGGGAACTTGAGAAGCCCTTGAAACTGTTTGAAACCTATAGTTTAATAATACTCTCTAAATACTTGAATTCTTCTCCAAATAAACATAAATATTATTTTCCGAAAATTATAAAATGTTGTTTCTTGGCATAATTTTTCAATAATTCAACAGTTGTTCTGCTAAGGGTAATTGTGTCAGGGAGATATGATGAAGCATTGAATTTTGTGAAGTACACAGCAAATGTGACCGAGTAAAACAAAGAGAGTACAAGAGGGCTCAACGGGAAAGCCAAAATACAGAGCACAGTTGCCAAAGTTTGGCTACAGAAAGAGATTACGAAAAGTCTATAGATGTCCAAACTCTGCAAACATTGACCTTTCACAGTTAGTAGATCAATTCCATAAATCTGTATCCATTGATCCTCTATATATATATGCTCTTGCTGCGAACAATTATGGTATAAACATTATGTTTGTCGTGCTAATAGACTAAAGTTCTCAAATCCAAGCGCTTTTAAATATATACAAGGTATTTTTAGCGCGGATAATACTGAGTGACTTTGCATGATATGCAACAAATATTTAAAAAAAAGATAAAATACCGCCTTGTGCAATCGCGAATGGATTTAAATTTCTAGAAAAACCTTATTTCTTTAATTTAAATGAGTTAGAGTGTAGATTAATATTTCAAAAATCATGCAAGCTCCGAGAGGAGGGCAACTCAAAATAATACGTACCGTTGTGAATGTGCCAGCTGATGTTTGCAATACAGTTAAAATGCTCCCCAGTCTGCACTATCTTTAAACATAAGACGTAACATGCAAGCTGCTGCTTAGTTAGTAAATAATAGTGATTTGTATATAGAGCAAGGAATAACCTTTGATCAGGAGTGGATAACAAACTTTGATCCGGCTATATGAAATGAAAACAGTGTCAATGAAAATACAAATAATAGTTCTGTTGATCAAACTAATTCAGTCACTTCAGAGGATGAGTGGAGTAAAGATCAAGCGGAAATACCTGCTGGTGTAATTGACAGTGTGTTGACATCCCCAGATTTTGTATACGATGATGGAAGGCAACACATATACAATGTTGCTCCTGCTGAGGGAAGTAGACCACTCAGTATATTTAGAGACCAATTCTCAGAGGAATTGGCGTATCCAGGAATATTCTTGGCTCAGAAAAGACCTGGGACCGGTTGTACAAAGACCGTTTAGCCTATCGATCAAGTTTATACATTCATCGAAAACCAAGCTTAAATGTTTACACTTGAATAGAACAGTTATTTTTTCAACTACATATTAAGTGCATTAAGATTTAATTTCAGTCATTCACAAAATGTGTGAAAGAGTTATTTAATTTTGGCTTATCCGCCGTTTAAACTAAACGGCTTTCGCACAACTAGCAAAGATTAAAAGGTTTTATTATAAAGAAAAATGCAAATCAGAACTAAAAAGGTCTTATCGACATATTTTTTAAAGCCAAAAACCTACAGATGAAATTGTTGTCGGGACAATCACAAATTGCTCTGCGAAAGTTCTAATTGGGAAATAGAACACTTACTGCTGGACAGTTGAAAACACCAGAGGTTTTAGGAAGTTTAATTTGCCATGATAAAGGCTGCAAATTTCTAAGAGCATTAAGAGGCTCGCCGCCTTACTTTGAAAAAGCTAAAAAAGACTTGTTTGCTATGATTCACCAAGCAGGACCAGCATCACTGCTTTGCAGTTTTTCTTTTGTTTAAATAAAATGGATCCATGCATTTATTAAGAATTCTTGGTCAACTGATTAATAACAAATATTATAGTGCTAAAAAAATTGACACTCTTACTTGGGATGAAAAGTGTAGACTCATTCAAAGTGACCCAGTAACAGTTGGAAGACATTTTGACTACCAATCTAAATACTTTCTTGAAAAACTTTTTAATGATTGAAGTTGCTCCATTAGGAAAATTAAAAGATTGGTTTTACAGGGTCGAGTACCAACGGTGTGGCTCACCTCACATCCACACGCTGTGGATTGGCTTAGAAATACTTAGATATTTCCCTCGTGCATGTCCAATAGTTCCTATCTGCATCATGTTCAATGGATAAAAAATGTCCATCAGACCATTGCATAGTTATGTTTTGGATAAACCGACTATATAACCACCGGCAAGAAATAAAGTCCTCGCGCAGGAAATGCCACTTAACTTGGCCAAGCCTATATGATTACCTCCAGATCGGCACTCCGTGTGGATAGGAAGAAGTATAATGATGGTATGGTCAACGAACAATGTCCGTTGTTCCAATGGATCATTTTCCTATTCTGTTGGCAAAGACTCTATCCTGCTATGTAGTCTAGGACCTGTATAGGAGTTTGTATGCGTTTCATTTAGCACAGGCAATCTCAACTGTTTTAGGGTAAAATGACCATGGCGGTCAACATGGCTGGCATATGTGCCAAAACCTGAATCCGGGACGAAAGTCCTGAAAATGACCCCGCCCTGAAACGGCAGTGCCGACATAGCTCTACTTTCCGAAAAGCAAAAGCGACAGCCTTTCTGAAGTGCTTATAGTGTTTAGAAGGGTTTCTTTTAGGGGTGTTATTGGAAGGAAAAATTTGTCTAAGTATAATATTTTACAAGAAAATGACCATGCACCACCCCAGGTCAACTGCTAATTATGCATGAAATAACTAATATACCTTGCAGAGATTAAATTTTCTTATTTCCTAAAAATTTTTATCATGGGATGAAAAACTATGCTTAATTTAATATAATTATTGTAGATTTCATAAGGATTGACATTGTTTTGTTTAAATATAATACATTTTATTTCACTTACCCCCCACCAAAACACGATTTCAGCCATATTTTGCCGGCTTGTTTGCTTTTTATCGCCGAGTCTTGCAAGTATCATCCAATTGTTGTACTTTTACATAATGATAGATGGCTAAAGAAGATTTCAACCAAGTTTCGTCAAGTTTTGAAGCAGTGCAGTGTATTTTATCTTCGATGTTGTGTCCTTCGATATTTCGTCAAATATGCCGCCATTGCAAGCCTCGCAGCTTCTCTGCCCGATAAATGCCACTTCTTCGTCTTCATATGTATTTAGATTACAGTATCCAAGAGTACTTCATTGTAGAATAGTCCCAATCGAAAAATTGAAAACATTAGTTGCACTTGAAAGGAAAAAACCTCCCATAACACATTTAGGATCAGAATCAAGAACACAAGTTTAAAAATAATTTGAAAGTCACGCGCAATCTTCGCGAAAACTCCTCGTGGGCTACTTAACAGGGGGGGGCAATATTTTCACGAACGTTTGTTCGCCACCACAGAACCCAAGTAAATATATTATATTTATTGTATTTTTATGATTTATGATAAAAACAATAGAAAATACGAGGAGTTTTCGCGAAGATTGTGCGTGACTTTCAAATTATTTTTAAACTTGTGTTCTTGATTCTGATCCTAAATGTCTTATGGGAGGTTTTTTCCTTTCAAGTGCAACTAATGTTTTCAATTTTTCGATTGGGACTATTCTACAATGAAGTACTCTTGGATACTGTAATCTAAATACATATGAAGACGAAGAAGTGGCATTTATCGGGCAGAGAAGCTGTGAGGCTTGCAATGGCGGCATATTTGACGAAATATCGAAGGACACAACATCGAAGATAAAATACACTGCACTGCTTCAAAACTTGACGAAACTTGGTTGAAATCTTCTTTAGCCATCTATCATTATGTAAAAGTACAACAATTGGATGATACTTGCAAGACTCGGCGATAAAAAGCAAACAAGCCGGCAAAATATGGCTGAAATCGTGTTTTGGTGGGGGGTAAGTGAAATAAAATGTATTATATTTAAACAAAACAATGTCAATCCTTATGAAATCTACAATAATTATATTAAATTAAGCATAGTTTTTCATCCCATGATAAAAATTTTTAGGAAATAAGAAAATTTAATCTCTGCAAGGTATATTAGTTATTTCATGCATAATTAGCAGTTGACCTGGGGTGGTGCATGGTCATTTTCTTGTAAAATATTATACTTAGACAAATTTTTCCTTCCAATAACACCCCTAAAAGAAACCCTTCTAAACACTATAAGCACTTCAGAAAGGCTGTCGCTTTTGCTTTTCGGAAAGTAGAGCTATGTCGGCACTGCCGTTTCAGGGCGGGGTCATTTTCAGGACTTTCGTCCCGGATTCAGGTTTTGGCACATATGCCATGTTGACCGCCATGGTCATTTTACCCTGAAACAGTTGAGATTGCCTGTGCTAAATGAAACGCATACAAACTCCTATACAGGTCCTAGACTAATGCATGCACATGGGGTCGTTAGGGATCTAATAACGTCATCTGCCATTGTTTTGAAATGAAATTCCATACGACTTTTCCATTTGTCGATTGGACATTGTGACTAGCTATTGCAATTTTTCAGGATATTATATTCGAATTCAACTCCCTAGGGAAAGTGCTCTTCAATTTTACATGGAGTCACTTTCAAAACATTGTTAATTAAAATAATAATGGGAAATAGACAAGTGCACTTTAGCGTTTCATCCATAATTTTTCATTCATATAATTATAACATTTTTTACGATTTAGGAAAAGAACCAACCATTATTTCGGCAGATCATAATAGAATTTCTGTTTCTAAAAAAGTCACCACAACCTCTACAATTTCTATGAAACCTGCAATTTTACCATCTCAAACATTAACTACACCTGGGTCTGAAGGCAAGTGAGGTTTTTGCTTAATTACATTGAAAAATACTGTAGTGTACGTAGTGTACACACGTAAAAACGCACAAGTTGTAACAAATCTGCAGCAGACTTGTACCAATGCTGCTTCAACAACTTGTTATCAGGATGTGTTCGCACTGCTTGTTTCCAATTTAATATTTGTTGACAAGTTGTCATCAGCTTGTTGACAACTTGCTACAAGGTTGTTGACTCAACAGACTTGTTACAATTTGTTCCAACAACTTGTTATCGTCCTGCAATTCAGTAACTTGTAACAAGTTGTGAGTGAAAATCTTGTAACAACTTGATGAAATGACAGCATTGTTACAACTTGTTGACAAGTTTGCTACAAGTTTGTTGCGAACACATCTTGTTGACAAGATGTGAGATTTTTACGTGTGTAGTTTGTATTTAGTGCAATGTTGTGGGGGTGTTTAGTGGTGTACGGTGTATTATGTATAGTGTTTGTGGCGTGTGGTGTGGCTTGTGAGCAGTGAGAGGTAAACAGGATGCGCACCACTCCTTGAAGTCCCTAAATACTACTTGAATGAAATTTTGACTTACAAGGGCGCTTGAGTAGCCCTTGAAACTGATTGAAACCTATAGTTTTTAAAAACTCCTTAAATACCCCTTCAATTATTTTCCAAATAAATATAATTTTTTTCCAAAGAAAAGTAAAATCCACAGTATAAAATGTTTATTGTTGGCCTAATATCTCCATATTTCAACAGTTGTCCTGTTAAGGATAATTGTGTCAGGGTGATATGATAGAACATTCAATTTTTCAAATGACGCAGCTCAAATGTGACCGAGTCGAAGGCTTACTAGGGTGCCTCTGGCTGTCATCATACGACCCACGTCTAATCACGGAGCACAACTAAGGTGAAAGGGTTAGTTTTTGGCGAGAGAGGAAAACCAGAATACCCAGAGAAAAACCCTTGAAAGCACAGGAGAGTACCAACCTCAACTTTACTTACATGAGTTTTCAAGTACATCAGCTCACAGCGAGGTTATCCATCAGCTAACAATATAATACACTACCCTTGACCTTCAGTAGCAGGCCCCTAAATAGTGCGGTGTGGTGTTTTGTATCTGTATGCAGTGCCTCGTTTATTGTGTTGTAACATTCAAATATACGGTTAAATTTCGTGTACTAGGACTGTTTTTTGTAGGATGTGACATATTAAATCTATCTTGTTTCAGTTCTCCATAGTAACTATCATATGTTACACTGGAGGCTTGATACAAAGAAGTAAAAATTATTCTTATTTATATTTCTACTCGGTCAAAATTAAAACAGATAAATCAAGAAAAGTGATTATCATTGCATCTTCTCTGGGTGGATGTTTATTTTTGAGTATCGTGCTCATTATTGTTTTATTGGTGAAGTACAAACGACGGAACCGGGATCCAACTCCTGCTAATACTCCACTGGAGACGGTCGGAAATTTACAAGGACCGTGGGCAATTTATGAGGTATTTTGTTATGGTAGTGGTGCTCACTTGTTAGTGCATGTGTTTTTCATCTCTGTGCCCTATAGGTTCAGGGATTTTGTGCTTGGAGGGTTCTTATCCGGGGTCCTCCATTTTTCCACCCTCACCAAAAACTAACCCTTAGGCTTTAGTTGTCAAGCACGTGTATCTCGGGATCTGGTGAATTGGGCAACCACCCCTCTGTAATCGACATTAGATTGATCATTATCATTATCAAAACAGGAGCCAGTTAGTCCAGGTAATGGACTAACTGGCTCCTGTTTTGAGACAAGCCGTCCGAGGGAAGCGTTCATAAACTGAAGTGAGTCAATAAACTTCGCAGTGATGCTTTCAAACGGTAGCGCCGACAGGATATTTTATTGGAGGGGGAAAATACGTTACATTACTTGCTTGTAACGACGAATTCCTAGGAGAGTTCGGGGGCATTTACCCCCAGGAATTTTTTTGAATTGGGGGTCTCTGAATCGGAACTTGGAGCAAAATATTTTTTACAGTATTTTCAAGGGTGTAAACCGCAAATATTCTTACTAATGTTCATGTATATAATAAATATTTCGGTTCAACCCTTATACTAAGAAACCAAAACCATAAACGATTTCCCATACAATATTTTATATATTGTATTTTTTCAGAATGAATGTGGGAGATTAATGTGAATTCAGTGACGTAGCGAAGCATCAGGAGTTGACGTAGATGGGGGGAGGGGCTATGGGAGGATTTTACGTGATATTTGAATCTCAATGTAAAATTTATTTGAATGATGATTGTAATAGACCTTGTCGTATTAATGATTATTGTAATACTGAGTTTTTGAAAAAAAGGGGTATATGGAGGTCCTCCTTCAGAAGAATTTTCATTTTTGAAGCCCGAGGACTGCATTTTTTCCGTTTTCTGGAGCGAATTCGCAATCGAATTACGTCCGAAATGGATAGATAATATAATACGCAAAGCCAAAGGCAAAATCGACAACGTATGAAGTAATGTAACGCTAAAGCACAAATAGTAAAATCTCAAATCCTACTGAGATATTTTTCACAGCAAGTCAAACGTCTCATAGGCATAACACAATTTACTCAATTATTAAGTAAGAACATTCAAGTCATTATTATCTTATTAATACTCTTCTTCAGAGTCGCTGTCAAAAGGTCGAAATCGCTTCCATGCTTGCTTTTTCGCGGGACTCGATAAATTCGTTGAAAGAGTTGGAGAATAATTAAGGATATTTATGTTGATTGAAAAATTACCACTTTGGATGACTGCCCAACTAAATAAAGCCATAGTCTGCTTACCAGAGGCAGAGGTTTAAGAGTCGCTTGAGGTTGACGACGATGATGTTTCAGTCGAAGACGAGGTTCCTGCCACTAATCCGCCCAATAAGTTTGACATGTGCGCTTGTTGGTTCGTGGAGACACTGCTGTAGTTTTCAATTCAATGCTTTTCAAGTTCTTGTGGCCAGTGAGCTGGGAAATATGTATTGATGGAACATCACGTTCACTTAGAGTTTGGATCATCGTATTTCTGCCACTGCGGTGATTTCGTAATCTGTTGTTTTCTATTCCAACTTTTACAGCCCTTGATTTCGTCAAACTGTTTAGTTTGTTCACGCCAACGGCACCATATTTGAACCAGGGTTTTGAATCAGCAGCTTGTTAACTGCGAAATAGAAAGGTGCATCATCTTATTTATTTCTCGAGGCCTCTTTTGAGAGAGCAATTTATAGACTGTAACAGGATCTTTTTCGGTCCCATCGGTTGCAAACATTTTTGTAGGTGTGGTTCGAACATCACGGCATTCTGAATCAGTTCTAATTTTCGTTTGTCTTTCATTGAACTCTACATATTCCTGTCCGACGGCTGCTTTGTGAAGTTTTACATCTTCCCAGCACATATGACGATGTTCTTTGCAGCCTCGGAGACCAAAGTGAAGGCAGTTGTTTTTCAGTAACTTTTGTTTAGACTTTCATCGATTGCTCGAAAACCAAATAACTTATGATGCTTGAGGGAAGGTTTTTTCTTCTTAAATGCAGTCCAAAGCTGGTCGACACCAAACTTCGGAGTGAGGTTGGCTCGTACTGTTTTCCGTCTTTTGTACGAACTGCCATTATAAACTCATTGATATGTTTGTATATTTTGCTCCTCAGAAGGAATTTCTTTGGAGTAAATTAGCATCTCTTCGGGTTTTCTGCAAAGTATTTTTATTTTCTTTGGTCCAAAATGAACTCTTCACTAAAACACTCATTGCAAACAAATTTCGGCCGTGCGATTTTCGGCCATGTTTTTTTCACTGCCCGACGAACAGGCAACTTGCAACTTTTATTCGTCACCAGTGAAATTTAATCGTTCGCAATCCTGATTGGACGAGCGATGTTTTAACAGTGAAAAAATATCGTTCGCGTTTTCTGTTGGCTAAACTTTAAAACAGAACGATATTTTCACTGCTAACTCCGTTGCGAAATCTCAGTATCTATATAATAAAAAATATAGCATAAGGTAGAATTGATGCGGCGACGAGGCTTTTTTTCACCCTTCTTTTCTTTCTTAAGAGTTAATAAGGTGGCGCTTTTTTGGAGAAGTGGGTGAGTATTTTTCTATTTTTTATAAAGAGTATAAAAAAGAAAAACACGTTGACGCGCACAGTTAAAAATGACGCACGCGCTGATCAAAAACAGAATATTTTTTTGGCTTAATACTAATTAATAAAAATATTAAAACGATCAAACAGAAGCCAAAGATGAATAGTAGATAATCAGTATAACAGCTTCACATAGCAGATAGAGATAATGATTTGTCACAAACCATCATAAGTCGCCTCTGTTTGAACGTTTTACTTGAACGTTCATATACAATGTCCTATGACAAGCACAGTGTCGCACAAGACTCCATGTGCGCGACGTCGACATGTCAAAAGTTCTGTTCAACTCCAATGTAAATGAGTATTTTAGTAACTTTTTAAAGAGTGATAAACTAGAAAAGCTACTTGAAGGAGCAGTGAGTCCGTGAACAATGAGCAAGATCTACGTAGGAGACTGATAATTTTATTGGCTTCTTATTATAGGACACCGAAATCTTTTTCTATTCGACATGAGCCAATGTTTTATTCCCAAGGTGGTATTCCAAACCGACTGGATTCAATTTTCTGATAACTCTCAGAACTTTACATTTCAACGCGTTAAAGCTCATGTTATTCCTATAACTCCACGTATCCAGGCAGCACAGAGATTAACTCTTAAGAAAAAAAAGAGAGGGTAAAGAATTCTGCACAAACGCACTGAGCAGGATCACATGAACAGGCCCTTATAAACTAATCCGTGTCGAATTCTAGTATAGGAAATTTTTTACTGGACGAGAGTTTTTGTGAACGCAATAAAAGACAACCCCTATGGGGTCTCTCGACTGGTGTTGAAAGCCAGTGTGGGCTCGTGTAAACAAGGCGTAAGTACTAGTTTAGCTAAGTTTTCAGCTATAGTAACACGGTTCATGGCTGCAACACTAGGCATTTCTTTTCAACAAGGGCGATGAAAGCAAGTCTGGACTCGTATAAACGTTAGTAATATAATTAGTTTAGCTAAGTTTTCAGGTAATTTCAGCTATAGTATAACACGGTTCATGGCTGCAACACTAGGCATTTCTTTTCAACAAAGGTGGTGAAAGCTAGTCTGGACTCGTATAAACGTTAGTAATATAATTAGTTTTGCTAAGTTTTCAGGTAATTTCAGCTATATAGTAACACGGTTCATGGCTGCAACACTATAGGCATTTCTTTTGAACAAGGGCGATGAAAGCAAGTCTGGACTCGTATAAACGTTAGTAATATAATTAGTTTAGCTAAGTTTTCAGGTAATTTCAGCTATAGTATAACACGGTTCATGGCTGCAACACTAGGCATTTCTTTTCAACAAAGGTGGTGAAAGCTATTCTGGACTCGTATAAACGTTAGTAATATAATTAGTTTTGCTAAGTTTTCAGGTAATTTCAGCTATATAGTAACACGGTTCATGGCTGCAACACTATAGGCATTTCTTTTCAACAAGGGCGATGAAAGCTAATCTGGACTCGTATATATAAACGTTAGTAATATAATTAGTTTAGCTAAGTTTTCAGCTGTAGTAACACGGTTCATGGCTGCAACACTAGCTAGGCATTTCTTTTGAACAAGGGTGATGAAAGCTAGTCTGGACTCGTATAAACGTTAGTAATATAATTAGTTTAGCTAAGTTTTCAGCTGTAGTAACACGGTTCATGGCTGCAACACTATAGGCATTTCTTTTCAACAATTAAGGGTGATGAAAGCTAGACTGGACTCGTATAAACGTTAGTAATATAATTAGTTTAGCTAAGTTTTCAGCTGTAGTAACGCGAGGTTTTTAAGAATCCATCTCACCAAAAGTGAAGGCCTCTTTTAAATGTAGAATTTGGCATGTGTAGAATTCAATTGTTTGAGAAATGTTCATGCAAAATGTGACGTCTGAAACAATTTAATTCGACATTAACTATTATTTACATGTGAGAAAAATGTTAATTAGAATAAGCTAATTAGTAATTAATACATCTGCAATTTAGTAAATATTTACAATCGTTACAAAATAGGTCTTCAAGATGGTTAGTAAAGTTAAGCTTATTAAGAAAGATTGCACGAAGTTTGTGTTTGGCATTGGTTATTAAAGTAAAAGCGTCTGAGGAACATGAGGGTGAGATAGCAAGTTGTTTACATTCGACATCCAAGGAGTTGAAAATAATTGAAGCACTGTGAAGAAATGTCCTCTTACCAGAGTCAGTACGGGAGAAAGGCAGTTTAAGGTCGTATGCAAAAGCTCTAGTAAGAGCCCGTTGTCGAGTGGAAGATAAGAATTTAAACATTGGTTTAAACGAAGATGGAGAACTAGGGTTTATAAGGATGTTAAACAGTAAAAGAAGCTTCCTAAATTTAACTAAATCGAAGATTGGAATTATTGAAGATTGGGCGTGGCTCAGGAGACGTTATGTAATGTTATTGAAAGGTAACATCGACGTCGCCATGTAACATGTTAGGTCGCTGCTGTCTCCAATGTGTTATACATGCAGTCGAGCCCTTATTAAGCGGACACCGTCAGGAATTAGCCGAGGTGTCCGCTTAAAAGAAGTCGACAGAAAATACAGTAAGAGGTAAATTTGTGCGTGCATTTTGAGTATGAAAAGAGTTTGCAATTTGTAAAGTAAAGGCAAAGCTCAAGCGTGTCTGTGAGATCTACCTGCCAGGTTACAAACGAATACAATTATATATATTTTACATTCACCCAAATGAAATGTCAGATGATATGGAAGTTGTTGCTCACATCCCTAAGTTCATGGTGGCGCTGTCACCGCTGTGGATAACAAAATTTTTGAAGCGCGCAAGTAACTCAGAAAATGTTATAATAGAAGAAGGGTTTGATCTGGAAAATTAGTTCAAATGTAGTATAAATGGCTTTGAATTGATATTTACTCTTGATTGTTTATATGAAAATTGTATTAGACCATCTCTCGTCTATCCCCGTTTAAGAGCTAGGGGTTGACTTTTGAACCAGGCCTAACTATCAGTCTTTTTACCGAGTTTACCTTCAGGGTTCAGGTTCAGGATAAGGGCTAGTAGGATTGCATTTATGAGGTTGTTAATATGGAAATTGCTTCTACATGCTTCACTGCTTTTCTTTGTTTTAGCTACTCTCGCCTTTCTCTTTTTCGTTTATTCTTCTGCTTGCGTTGGCGTTGATAGTAAAAACCTTGTTTATTTCTGTTTAAACCTGATTTCCATTCAGTGCAGAATGTAGCGCGATCGACCTTTTACGATCGTTTTCTTTTGAATTATGAGCCCTCGACCGGATCCGTTTATTTCAAAAGAAAACGATTGCAAAAAGTCGATCGCGCGACATTTTGCACTGAGTGGAAATCAGCCTTAAGGGCATGATATATCATAACTTTATTTCCAACTAATACTAAGATATGTTGTCGTTGTTGTTAATTAAATAACTTTATTTCCAACTAATGTTGAGAGTGAAATGAACAGTTCGTTGTGTGCGGGATTGTGTATATTCCGAAGTTCTTAACCATCATGATGATGACACAAGCATGATCTAATTTGTAAAATATCAATGTAATATACGTAATATTGCCTACTATTCAAATTCTGCATTACACACAGATAGCATATTAATATCACTATAGCTAATACATGAAACGTTGCACTTCTCGGGCTAAGCCTAAGCTGCTCAAATTCGACTTGTTTTAAAATGCGGTAGGCAGTATACTTAACTTGTTTACGGCGTGGATGTCTGCGGTTAAAGTTTAGGCAAACTGACAACGAGAACCAACGGAGGCATACAAGATACAACCGCTAATGTTGAAAATAATATTAATAGAATAGCGACTGAGAACAGGTCGAATAAGAAATGTATAAACAACAACGCAGACCAAGGCATTGTTCGAGCAAGTACTTAATAGCTTATTTATTATGATATTTAGTATATCGATAAAAATAATATGGAAAATTGTCTTCTCACTTCGAGCTTTGTGGTGTAATTGCAGTAGAATAATGTATAAGACAGGGCCATGGGTCAGGCACGTATTTATAGCACAAAGGTTCAAGCCAACAAGGCATTGTGGTCGCGAGCAAGGCATTGTGTTCGCAAGCAAGGCATTGTGGTCAAAAAGGAAGTGAATCTTGCCTTGCAGACTCCATTACATAAAAGTCTTTATGTAGCCCTAGACGAATTATGTCTGTGATTATATATAGGGTTAGGGTTAGGATTGGGGTTAGGATTGGGGTTAGGATTAGGGTTAGGATTGGGGTTAGGATTAGGGTTAGGATTATGGTTAGGATTGGGGTTAGGGTGGGGGTTGGGGTTAAATATACATTTCGTGTATGGCTTCATAAAGACCCTATACCTACATAAATAAATTAGAACTGCTGACTTGCTCGCTCGCTTCAGGCTCGCTCGCTGCGTCAGCAATTATGTAAAGTAGTAAAAGTCCTTTATACTTTGTCACGATTTCGATGAGCGAGCAGAAATAAACAAAACTATATATGTCACAATAGTGTAGAGCAATCCATTGAAGAAGTTCATTTAATTTGATTATTTGAAATACACCGATTGTATCGCTTGAACTTTTCTGTTGCAAGAACACTGGACAATGTCAATGTAGAAGAGAATTGCTTTCTACAAATGTGACACCTACAGTATCATGTATTTTGTAATTAGCAAATATTGACAGTTGGAAAATGAGCAAGAGGGGAAACACAGAAAATGTTCAGTTGAAGGCCAAACGTGACTCCGACGTGGGGTGCTTGGTTACAGCAGGGACTCGCCTCCACGACTTTTTTATGTCTGACTTACCTCTATCTATAAGTGGGGGTTAGTTGGCCTATGTTATAGAGCCCAACAAGGAACGCATGCAGAAAAACCTGTTAGCTAGTGGCAAGTAAGACGACAGCTCAAACTTAGACCCCTCGTCGGGGACCCTAGCCTCCTCCTCGGGGAATTCCTTGCGCCACCCCTGACCAGAAGAGAGCTACCAAACACTGTTGAGTTTTTTCAGATGCTCTGGTTCTAGTTGTAGTAACGCTGCGCTAACAAGGGATTTTGCTTACCCGAACTTTAGAGCAAACATTAGGGAAAACGCACTAAGGTATACAGTATAAGTAACAAAGTTTGTTTATATAAGTTTCCAGCTGTAGAAACACAGATCCAATAATAGGGCAAGGTCAAGATAGTACATATAGAAGACACACATTCAAAGAAAACAAAGGTAAATGAGATATTAAACTGTTTTTATAGCAACTACAAGATTTAACATCCCTCAATTTGTAAAGATCACCATAATTATGATATTTATTGTCGAAGTAATAATATTTCTTGACTTGTGGCCTTCACGTGATCTCTAACACTCATCAGTGCAATATCTTTAAATAGTAACAGTGGTCTCGTAAGAACGCCTTACAACCGACAAGTACACAATTTTTTTAGAAGATGTATATCGGCAAAATAGCATGAGTTATTGACAGAAAGATATAGAACCAGAATTAAATGTAAACCTGGCTTAAGCTCATCAATCTTGTTGAAAATAAATGCCCAGTGTTGCAGCCATGAACCGTGTTACTACAGCTGAAAACTTAGCTAAACTAACTATATTACTGTTTACGTGCTTTTCATCACCGCCTATGGTCTCGGTGCACAGAGGCGGGATCTCGCCAAGCGGGCCAGCCCGCTTTCTCATTTGAACGCGATGTAAATTTTTATTGTAAAATTACTAGTAGACGACATCATCGGTAGGCGGGACGTCTCGGTAAGCGGGATCATACGAACAAGCCAAAGTCATAGGGCTGCTAGTCCAGTATGAAGAGAACATGTTGTCTAGTACATAGACGGCGGAACCTGGGGGGCTAGGGGGCAACTTTGAAAAAGTAGGGAATGGGGGGCTAATGATCGAAATGGCGAAAAAATGCTAGGAGGAGGCGGGAGGGCAACTTAAAAATTTGTATGAGTCTGAATGTTTCGGGGGGAATTCAAGGGGGGGGCGAGAACTACGACGGCCCCCAGTCGCTCCTTTCACTACGTCACTGTATCGGCGGATTGAAGTACGCATAACAGGCCAGCAGATGGTTGCAAGTTCAGAGATATTGACTTTTATCCGAATAAGAAAATTAAGATTTAAATCCCTTTCATATTTATTGACCGTCAAATACAAGACTACTTAATGAAACAAATTGACATTATTTCCTCACTCTGGTAACTGTCAGTTGACCACCATCTTCTTGACGATAGTGCTATATAAAACCCACCAATAATGCTTTGTCAAAATTACGAATATAATTATATAGTGTCCTTAGGGACCAGTCATTATTTATTGTCTGGGGTGGGTCGTAGGATTTTGTATGATAAGTGATCTACCCTATTTATGTGTGATCTTTTTTCTGCTCCCCCCTAATATACTGTAATTCTTTTTGTGATTCCCCCAAAAAAACCAACGACGTGCACAGTTTGTGCACACAGAAACACCGCGAAAAACATCCAAAAAATTTTAAATTTCGACTTTCAAAGCAAAAACATGGCTATTTACTCCTCAAGATAAGTTAAACTATAGTCCCTATAACACAGTGTCTGCATGGAAACCCATCTAAAGCTTTTGTTCTATGTTTTTGTTCATGTTTGTGCACATTCACGCTCATGCAGTAAACACATTGTTCTCCTACTATAATGAAGGAAGCAGCAAATAAAATCCGTACGGCGGAATATTAACATTTGTAAAACAAAGAAAACGTGCACTCTCAGTACACCCTCAACATCAACCCACGCACATGGCTATAAACTTTCAAGTTTGCCGCGTTTCCAGACACTGTATTATAGGGACTATGGTTAATTAAAGAAACAAGAAAATACAGCAGACGGGTACACCAGACCCTAATCATGGACATAAGTCTTCTGATATTTAAAGTATAAAAATAAATAAATATTAAATAACGGGTATATCTGGAACCCCTCTTGCGAATTATCAATTATACAGAAGTTCAGACGTAAAAATATAAACAAATTATCAGGAGTTTAAGGTCTTAATTATCATTTATATACCAGGAACAAGGGGGTTCTGCGAAATATTACCCGAAGTGATATTTTCCTAGGGCAAACTGCCGTGAGATATTACAATTTCTCACGCTACATTGAGAAACCATGGGATTGTGTGAAGTACTGTAAAAAACATTGAACTGGTAAAAAATCACATCGTCACGTGGTAAAAATGCTGTTTTTTATTAGACAATTTGAAGTTACTAATCTACAAAGTTGAGGTGTAATAATATTGTCCTGATTATTTCAAGTAAATCATAAAGTCTAATTATTGTCAACAAAAATTATTGATGCTACGCAAAAAAGATATTGAAAAAACTGTGGATCAAATGAACTTACGAAAAATATCCTTGCATGGCTCAGTTAAAGACGTTTTGACAGGATAAATTTATTTACAGACACTGGTGGCTCAATCTCTTGCATGATACTATTTCTTGAACTTGTAGACTATAATTATTTCTAGTATTTGGTTTCTAGTTAGGCCAAGATATGCGGCTGTTTTTATTAAAATATTAAACATATAATACAATGTCTAAAAATACAATCATATTAAAAATATAATACAAACGATTATATTATATTTTTTATATGAATTTTAATAAAAACAGCCGCATATCTTGGCCTCACTAGAAACCAAATACTTTTGATAAAATGCTGCTGAACGACAACTTCAAACGATAACTATTTCAAGGTTTTACATTGGCACATTCCTTATTTTGCTCGCAATTTAAAAGCAAAAACGCACAAAGAAGTCACTCCTCTTGACCAGCACTTTGACATCAAGTTCGTGGTGTTTGCACACAAGATATTTTGATCAGAATGCATTGTTTAAATAGTGGATATTTGCACAATCTAATACTGAAAAGTAAAGACGGTATGATTTTTAACACAGCTCTTAATACTATACCGTATTTACTCGTTTGAGCGCCGCGGCTTTATTTTCAGAGCTTCAGCTTCATGCAGCGCTCATTCAGGGCGGGCGCTCTTTAAAAAAATTATTTTATTTGAATTATAACAGAAAACTTTAAACATAAAAAAACAAAAGAAATGTTTTTATTTCTTTGTCTCCCCATTTGACGGTGGAAGGGAAAGTTTTTTACACTGTTTAGCTCGTCTGGGCGGCGTTTCTGCTCAATCGGCGCGGCGCGCCCAATCGAGTAAATACGGTATTTTATGCATTTTTAAATTTGCATAGGTATAGTGTTCAAGTGACGCTGACAAGCAATGGCTCATGTTGACTATATCAAAATTTATAATAACAAAGTTTAAACCTTTATTACTCAGAAATGGTCATTCTTATACGCATAGCGCTTGTATGTAGTAGTTTGGCTAAAAATGTTGTACACCCCTCCCTTTAGCCTAGAGATAATTAAATCCCCCCCTTTTCTTTGTCCCAAAATCCTCCGGACACACCCCGTCCTTCAGACGATAAGTAATGACTGGTTCCTTATAATTGCTATGAGCACGCCATGATAAATTTGTGGCTTGTAAATTCGTGTCACCCACTTCTATCGTTCACAGCCGTGTTTAGATTTTGTTTCTTAATGTTCAGGCCGTATTAAGACTGGTAAAATTAGAAATAACAACACAACATGTTTTTTATTTTCTTGAAAATTATCTGCTTATATTACAATAAGATTGTATTTACTATCTAGAGCTCTTAAGGATTACACAAATACCAATGCCCTAATAGAACATTCATTTGATTAGTTATTAGCAGACAAGTTTTCAAGTTTGTGAATATCTAGGATGCGGAGTAGCATCGTAACACAACCCTTTATATACAGGATATCTAGTTCTCAGACTCAGGGACTGTTTACATGATACCGCTTTGGCGGGACGGGATGGAAGGCGAGATAAGTGACTAAGATTATGGCTCAGTCCGCCTGCCATCCAGTCTCGGGAAAGCGGGACCATATAAACACAAGCCTCAATATCTATTTATTTGTTGTTCTCTTATGAATTATTAATGAACTTCATATCTCAGAGATAAGGTGACATTCAATTTTATGTTTCAGTACCCTGAGTTGAAACAACGTCTTTCAAAACATTCATGTCATTTTGCATACCTTTCATGCACTAGACATCTATTTGGTTTAACTTAATCATTTTAGGATATTCAAATTTTGGAAACTAAAACCTGACCTGCGAAAATTTGAATGAAACTGACACGTGAGATGCAGTAACACATGCAATTTCACATTTTACTAAATATCCGCCATATTTTCACAAATATAAAATAATGTGCACAGGTTTTTCTTATTTAATTGATACGAACTTTTTGTTTTCGACACGAAATTAGGATGATTAAGCAAATAAAATAGATGGTTTCTTATTGATTTTTGCATTGATGAACTGTTTCATTTAAATTAAGATACAAAATTATGTATTTCATATGTGAAATGAATCAAAGATATAAACACCTGATTCATTCTTGAAGTAACATGAAAACGTTTTGCAAGAAATTGCCTCTTTTCCTTTGACATTCTGAGACTGAATCCTGCATTCTGTTTTTACTAAAGTTTGTCTAAAATTCATCAGTAAAAGGATATTATGCTATTTTAAATTCATCTATTCTGGGTTCTAAGTAAGATAAAATATGATTTGCTTGATAGATAAGCCCGTGCTTTTTAAAATACGATTAATGACTCTGCTCTGTCTGTCACCCCCTCCCCTCGCCCATATCCCACATATATCGCGATGCTTTAACACATAATACATACAATCTAATAAAATAGGTTTGTTCAAATGTTAAGCAAATAGTTCAGTGATTTGTTATAATGGCACAAGCGCCATGCCCTATGCAAATTGTCTCCCAATAGACCTATTCCAAGTTAGGACTGCGTGTCCAAATGATGCGTTCTGAGTGAGGATAACATGGGAATCATAAATGTAGCTGAAACCACAACATTTACGATAAGGGTATCAAAGTAGTTAACTCTTCAATCTGTCAATCATCATTCCCGTTCCATATATACTATAATTTTGGTATATTTCAATCATTTTTGTTCGGCTACATGTTTCAAAATAGCGAAGTTTTATCTCTACTCAGTTGGATGCGCAGTTGAAACTTACTGTACATTGTAATAGGCAATACACTAAGCAGTATAAATTTTACCTAACTTGCAATGACTACGGGAAAAATAGCATAAAGAGTAGGAGACACATTTTGGCGCCATAAGAGCCATTAAGTCTTGCGAGACAAGTTACACACGGCATAATAGAAATAATTACTGCAACCGTTGCCAAAAGTAAAACTCTGATTACTTTGTGCAACGCTTGCTGCAACCTATCTCGCTATAATTTTGGAATTCGAAACGTTTTCTCGCTATAATTTTTGTATTCGAAACAATTCGGATTTGAAACATTTGACACTTAAAAGAGACAGAAAAAGTCCAGAAATGATTGATTCGACAATTCATTATCACAAAAAAACAGAAGTAATATTTTCTCCTATGTCAAATTTTATTTCCCTCTTCGACTGTTGCTCATAAATTATCCACGACCGCCCTTAGTGTTTTGACTTGCTACAAGTACAATGAAATTCGCAAAAAATCAACGCAAAACATAAGATTGCCAAAATTCACTTCGCCCGAATAAACCACAGTTTTGACTGAGCTGGAACGTACAAATTCACCTTTACCACTCGAATACACTCGATGTTACTCAAAATGACAATACCTCAATCTGCAGAAAGGTTAAAAGTATAGATGGCAAAATTTACCATACTGCGGCTTAGCATATGGGATAAAAGTATACAATATGTTTATGTTGGGGAATATATGAGCAAAGATCACACCCTTCCACGGAAGCTATTTCATCAGGAGGTGGACTGCGAGGTGAGAGGAAAAGACAACAACCTTGTAATTACGAGATGGAGGAAGCAAACTATTCAATACAGAGTATATATGTAAATATTTCATTTATAACATTGATATGATAAAAGAGCATGAAATTACAATTCCTAAATGTACGGTGGTGCCAAAAAGCACTCCACTTGTTCATTGGAGTCAAAAATGCAATCAATGTCATCTGATTCATCTTCGTCATTGCCATCGCTATAGTGAGAATATGACGGACCTGTTGGTTCAGTTTGAACTGTTGGTGCAAACCTTTCTTGTGGTTCGAAATTTCTCTCTTGCAATCGGAAATTTGAGGACAGCTGGAATTTTGGAGGCAACCCCGATTCTAGCCTGCAGAGCTTTACGATTCTCACTTCACCAGAGGATTCAAGTGAAACAAATTTGCTTTCGTCAGGAGATATCGCCATGCTAATAATAGATTGCTGTTTTACGTATGCAATGGATTTCCACAAAAGAAGGTCGAACAAAAACACTACACCATCGATACCGTAAGATATCAGATAACGATTCCCTTTCAGAAATTTGCAAAATTCAATTCTACCAGAGTGATTATGTGGCACTTTCCAAAAGCTATTCGGATAATCATCATCCAGGCGATGGATAAGAATTTCATTAGCAATACAACAAGCTAGTAGCTTGTCGTCAGAGGAAACCGTACAATGATTACATATATATGATGCTGTGCAATGCACATTCGGTAGAGCAAACGTGTTGTATGAGGGCTCTGGTGGGTATTTGAGTATCAGGACAGAAGACGCATTGCAAAAATATAACTTGGTATTATCTGAGGAAAAGCAACTGCAGTCTACGCGCATCGTATATGGAAAACCAATGCATTCGGACAAAACCTCATTCTTCACATCCCATACGTAGAAATACTGATCATCGTTATCTTTCTGGATAGAAACTAGAAGAAAAGAATCATCAGCGGAAAATATGAGACATGGTACATTGTGTTCACACTCCTCTGTGACTTTAAAGACTGAGCAAAGAGACTTAACACACTTAAACACTAATATCTCACAACTTCGGTGTATGGCAATTATTTTCCCATCATGAGAAAAAATACATTTCTTTACGCGGACCTTTTGTGGGAAATCACACTTTAACCTTTGAGCATCCCACGCTAAAACCAAGTCGTCGTGAGATAACTTCCACGACCGTAAGAACAATTCCTTAGAACAAAGCAATCCATCAGAACCAAACAACATAATTGTATCAGGTGAAGTAAATGAAACATTAACTGGCTTTGGGACATTTTTAGTCGACCACCCACGAATAAATCTCCCAGGCAAATCTCTTAATAAAACACTTCTTCTCTCATTAGGGCCACTAAAAATATACCCAATTTCAATGTCCTCTGCAGATGAGCGACGAATAGGAAATAATCCTGATATACTTTGAAGCTTGCTGCCAGTCTGCAAAGAAAGGGCGTACAGATTTGGGGTGGGCGAATCAGTAATGTAAATAAAACTACCGTCACTGGTAAAAGCAACATCCTTCACCTTATTGATACCATCAACTAGATCATGGCGACTTCTAAACAAAATTCCACCTTCGTTGACCTTTTCAAGCAGTTCAAATTTACTCTCACCAGTTTTCGCAAGCCACTTCCCATCTTGCGAAAGAATTTTAGAAACATTCAAAATACGATTATAACATTCCACAGGCGTGTTTGCAATAGAGGACGGAAGTTTTCTCTTCCAAGATTCTTCAATCCCCATCCTTGGAAACCAGGACGAAAGGTTTCTCCACAAATCTGACAGAACTTCCATCGTCATCCTTGGAAACATGTCATCTGGCAGAACTTCCATCGTCGTACTTGAACAAAACTTTAACAATAAACTGGGATCCCCGTAGTAAAGGGCTTTCAATACAGCAACTTTAGCAAGTGTAATGTCTCCTGCCGAATAAATCATATCTTCAAAACCTTTTATCGCAGGAAAAGAGTGCCAATGATAGAAAAATTGACGTGAAACTATCGGTGAGGAAAACATCTCCTCTAGCACAGGTCTCCCAGTCTTAACATTCCAGATTTGATACTCAAATATGTCGGCATAAAGAAGAACAACACGTTCGCGAATGTCTGCTTCAAAACTTTCAAGTTCTGCGCAGCTTTCGCATTTCTTGTGTGGCACAGCAGCAAGATCAAAGAATTTATAGGAAAAAGCTAATTTATCGAAAAGCAACTCCTGACATGCCCATTTGGAAAATATATTATGCAAACAAGCTGCATCTTTAGTTATTGGCCCACTCACTGCAATGTAGTTACTATCATAAATATACGAGCCCCATTCATAGCATTTGGAGTTCTTTGAGAACTGAGGCATCTCCACGACACGTTTCTCACGCAATGAAAACCACGTATCAAGCCTTCCAAAAAACAGAAACTCGTCATCTGGCGAGAATTCCAAATGCGATATGCCTTCATTCGTTACTTCAATAGGATCCAAAACCTTTTGAAAAGAACATGCATCATACAAAAATAAACTTTGCCCCTTTCCTCCAGCAAACAACTTCTTATTATGAGAAACGGCACAGCAGTCTATGTCGCGGAGAACTGTATCGGCACAGAAAGAAAGATTCAATTTTATCTCTGATTCCATCCAAGGGAGTAACATATCATTCAGCATGGGAATATTTGCCTGAGCAGGTTTAGATGCATTACGAAGACAGGAGTAAAGAAGTTGAGGACATCCAACAACAACATACTTGTCTCGTTTAAGAACCGAACAGATGTCCTGAAGAATCGTTGTTTTCGTCTCATCAAACGTCAGACTGACAACAGAGAACTCTAAGTCTTCAATAAGAGAGTAAATTCCAATTTTGCTGCTTTGTATTCGGTGTTGAAGAAATCGGTAATTTGTCAGGGAATTGAAAACAGTTTCAGAACCTCCAGACCCCTCAACACCACATTGACACAGGAAACGAAAGCCAACGCCCAAAATATAGGTAACTAAACCAGGCTGATCAGAAAAAATTTCCTCCCCTTGAAGAAAAGCACTCAAGAATTCAACAATAATATTCCTGAAGTAGGCGTTTGCCTTATTTCTGTTAATGAATAATTTTCGAGAAGCTTTTTGCTGATCAGTTAACCAGACCGGGATCAGACTGTGAAGAAATGCAAAGGTCTCATCTGAAGATCGCCATGCGACAAATAGTGAAACGGCATCAATTACTTCCTGTTCATCATAAGCTGAGTTCTCCCTTTGCAAAAGAAACGAAATAAATGAAACAGGAAGTGGAGAAGGCGCCACTAAAGCACAACCAAACAATTTCTTATAAATGTCTCCACCCACTTTTTCGTAAATACGTTTGAAATTTTGGTAAAAGAATTCGTTAATAGTTTTAGGGGAAAAGTCAGCGTCTAGTTGTGTTGAATTTTTAAGCATTTCTGCAATGTAGAAGGCGTACAAGAACATTCCATTGCATTTGTCTGCTAATACTTCTGCAGAGTAAGAAAGAGTTGAATTTGTTGAAAGAGTTGTTAATCTATTCTCTAAAAATCGTCGAATATCCTGCTTATGCTGTTCATAAAAGCCTACACTGTCACTATTTCGTGCACAAATTCTAATGCATGGATTATACGTTCCCAGTCTGAACTGTACGGTGTCTTCAGGACGACTAGTAATGAAGAAAACAAGCCATTTTGGAAGTTGGGGAAAACGGTTCATTATGAGATCAAGAAAATCCTCCCTGGACCAATATTCTGCCTCATCTAGAGCATCAATAACTACTAGTTTTCTGTTGCAAGAACTGCACTTACTTAATGGCTCTTCCAACAATTTAGTAAATAGCTCGTGAACGCCTAGCTTAGCATTAGCTAACATATTTTGTATCCCAGCCTCTCCTCCCACTACTCTATCATATGTAATAATACAATTACGCAGTTGATAAGCAACAGTACCAAGCAGATACCTGGGATCGCGACGTGTGGCATCGTAGTGACGGCAAAAATAGGCCGCTGCCAGGTTTCCATCATCCCTTGCACGCTGAGCTATGACAGCAGCCATAACACTTTTACCAACTGCGGCATCACCCAGCAGTACATAGGCTCTGGAATTCTTAGGATCACTCAACCACGTGTTGAAATCTTTCAAAAACCACTGTCTTGTATCCGGGTCGTACCGTTTGACATAATAATCTATATCAGTTTCACAATTGGAGAAATCTGAAAATAGCAATGATAACCACCCCGTCATTGAAGTCTGGAAACGTTATTTGAGGAGTGCGACAATTGTACTTTTTGAATAATTAAATGGTTTGTCGTATCATTGAAAACACATGGATTTCGACGTAATACAGTGAGTGGTCAAAAAAGTAGCCCCTCCACAAAAGATAAAATAATTGCTATTCCGAAAAACGAGTCGAGAGATCAATGGCATTTAGGGGGTTTTAATTCTAAACTCAATTAAGATGGCCATCTTTAACCAGAAAGCACCAAATTATTGAATTATTTGCTGTGCAAATATTACACTCTGCGCAAATTCACGATAAATAAACTGTAAAAGGATGAAATTAGTCTAGAGAAACTAACACTTATGATGAAGCAAATTCTTGTCCCATGTTATACGTGATTAAATCTTTTTGACATTTGCACACAAATTTTAAAAATCAAAGTTTGATGAATACAGTACAGTATGTCTATTCTTCTATGGATCCAACGACTTCATTGAAAAAATCTTTCTGTCGATATGGAACTGAAATACATGACTTTTGCTAGGCAGTGTAATATAACTTAAGCTTACTGATGAGTGATGTATAATGCTTTTCACTAACAGTATACTTGGATTTGGAGAGTTCTATTTCTGTGACCATTTAATTACTCATTATTCAACATTCACTGTATAATCAAAGTGGGTCAAATTTGCCTACATGATAAAATTTTTGTTTATATTGTGAACATTGACTGACATTGTCTTGGTTAGTAATAAGGTAGCAAGATAGATATTCATATTTACCACAAGAAATGGTCTGGAAACCGTTACAGTTCCGCTGGCTTTCCAGTTCTGTAACACGTTGTTGGACAGCCTTCAGTTTCACAGTAGTAGAAATATGTTCTTGTTGTAGGACTTCATGATTGGTTGTTAGTTGATCTACTTTGACAGAAGTAGAACTCTGCTCTTGTTGTACAATATCTTGCTTATGCTCTATCTTTTCAAATCGTTTCTCGCATTCTTGTAAACATAGCTGAATATTGTCTAACATCATCTTCAAGTTATCCATTTCTTCTTGGTTTTCAAATGCCATCTTCTCTACATCACTTGACAGTTTACTAACATGTTCTTGTACCACTTTTGCCAGTTCTGAATCAATGGTTGCATTCATACACAACATTACACCTAAAGTAGTAAGTAAAACAATGAAAAACGTTTTCTGGAGATCTCGAACCAAATGGGCTGTTAATATGGAAGCCGGCCTGACCTGCTTTGCGAGATCTTACTGTGTGATTGTTTGTATAGTAAAAATTACCGTGTATTTGTATGGACAAGCCGGCTGACCTGGTTCCCGAAATCTCGCTTGACAATGGCGTGAACACTCCTCATATGAACATTCACAGTTACTAACCGGGTTGGTCCGGTTGCCGGGGAAGAAAGTTCAAAAAATGCCGCCACCAATTTGTCTGCTCGCAATTCTGCGAGCTATTTTTAAGAACTGTCAAAGCAATGTCAAATATCAAAACAACATAATTATCCGAGCAAGCAGAATGAAAATTTCTTATACAAAAACAAGACAATATTCATCCCGTTTACCGGCCCGGCCTCCATATAAACAGCCCCGAAATGGAAGTGTTACATTTGGAAGGTTTGCACAACAATTTTAATTCCAGCCACATATTACCAAATGAAAAATTGCGGTTTGTTTGGCTGAGCAGTACCCCAGATTTTTTAGGCTGATAAAACCTTATTTAGTGAGGGTGAGTATTACTGTCCAATCGAATTACATTACAGTAGCTAAGGTTAGTTTTCTATTTTAAAATATAAACTATATCAATTACTAAAGTCTTATCACTATAGAATCCTGGTAAGAAATATTCGGCACTAGCAAAAAGTAAGCATTCTGTTTCTCGGCGATGTGTCAGTATATATAAAATATAATACTATATTTGTTGTGAAAATGGCCAGGTGGTACAACGGCAAGGCTATACAATGAGCTGCATAATATATGCATTTCCAACGTTAGCATGTTTCTACTGAATTATGTAACAAGAAAGATAATTACTGTACCTTTATCTTCCCAGTCTTTAAGATCTGTTAAAGCTTTACTTTTATCTGCAGGTGATAAATCCACTTCTTTCACAAGCTGTTTCATGTCGTCAAACCTCTTCTTGAAGTTTGCTTCATTCCAGTCAGTAAAATTGCAATGTGCCCAAGCATTTCGAGCATCTCTAACAACACTGGCAGCATTTTGGACAGCACGAGAGAACACGGGGATTCTTCCCAGTAGATTGAGCACAGCAGATGCATCACAGGTCTCGTTGTACGCATTGAACTTGGCCATATGGTTTTGGAGGACGAGCTTACCAAAGTCAACATGGGAGGTAACTTGGTAGTCAAAGGAGGAGTAATCATACTTTTTAAAATGTGGTGGTTTTAACTTCGTCTCATTAGCATTGATGTTCTCATACTTCATGGCATTACCCTTTGGATATGTTGGAGAAGGAAAGCTGTGCGTGGTCTGAACATGAATACCGTGCTTTAATTTGAGGTCGTTGTATTCCTTCAAAATTTCTTGCTCTAGTATGGGACGTATTGCAGGAACTAGAACATGGTTCAGAGCAATTCCAAAGACACACCATCGTTTATTGTCTTTTGTTAATGTGATTAATGTAGACCTGGATCCATAAAAATAGAAATAATATTTTAATGAATTATTTAGGAAAGTAAATCTGCAGCTAGTCGCATTTACTTGTAAAGGAAAAACCAAATCAGATATTTGTCGAAGAAATTCAATCTACAACTTCAGAAAGCTATAAAAAATTTCACAGTGAGCAAAATGCATATTAGCATTACTCTATATTATTATATGGCAAGCGCTAGTTCCTGTAGTTTACGCGATATGATTGGCTAATCAGCGGTCCGGAAAATTTTTAATGCCCTACAACAAAAACAAACCATATAATAAACTACTTATTTTACTACTTATGGTTGTGCCATATAATAAACTACTTATTAACTTCAAACGTTCGGTCTTTACGGTAAAATATTAAACCTCGGTCTTGCCATATTGCATGACCTCGCTATCGCTCGGTCAATATGGCAAGACCTCGGTTTAATATTTTACCGTAAAGACCTCACTTTCGGTTAATAAGTAGTTAATATTAAAAAAGTATAGCTTTCATTCAGTGCGTCAGATACTGCACTTCCAGCTATACTTTGGCAGTCTGTGCACGGCAACCATCATGTGTATTAACTGTATTGACTGAATTGGTTAGAAATAGAATACAGAATTAAACAATAACTTACAACTTAGTTGAACCCATGTTATCGCATTTCCCATAATATTTGTTGCTCAGCCTCAGTTGCCAGCTTGACACAGTAAGAAAACCTTTAAACATTGAAAAGACTATTAATATTAAATACGTTATTAAAGTTTAAAGATCGCAGGGCCGCAGGTTTGATTCCTGCCAGAGGGCCTAAAGCTGCATTTTCCGCTACTGCTCCTGGCTAGGTCTAAAAAATGTATATAAATGTCCGTTCGATTATTCCATCTACAAACACCATCTACTATTAGTTCTATCGAACGAGATGCCGAGAATGATATTCCTTGATATTCTCTAAGGAACCTGTCTTCTGGCTATCAGTGTGACAGTGTATTACATAAATAGCATGCAATCGTACAGAGCCTAGCTTATGCTATGAGGAACATATTTTTGTTTGGAACCTCCTTATGTTGCGAAGAAGCTCAATTATATGCAGTCAACAATCTGCAAATTCAGCGCGTAATTTCACAGGTGTTGTTTGGAAAGTGCTTCTGCACTGAGGATTGGGGAATGTTTAGTTCTTCATTATACAATGGATTTGGCGTCTCAATATAAAATGAATGGAGCAATTATGCTGTACGCTGAACAAATTCCAATTACTTTCTCTAAAGAAGTTACGCATCCGCACATCCAACCGATTATGAAATATTTAAAAGTTCAAACTATCACAACAGTATTGTTGCACACGTAACGCACGGTAAACATTTTCATTGTTTTTCATTTGAAAAAAGCAAATTCAGGATCCGAGGAACATTGAACACTTTTTCCAGGTCTGCACACATGAGTAAGCTATGCGTATATAACAAGGTGTGGAAGGGATAGAAGCCACTCGCGTCCAAGGTCTCTCAGTTGCGTGTCAAAAAAAAAGAAACGAAAAGAAAATAGATATATACTTAGGTAAATTCTTTAAGATAGTTCAGAGGTCATGAAATTTTTTTGCCTGTTTCTACGATTATACTTATTTCTCTTTTCTTTTTTATAAGGTGTAATTTAACAATGTATTTCTAAATCCTTCTCATGTGAGTCATGGTGCATTATTCGTGTGTTCAAGTGCACTGTGACTGAATGTTTCAGGACTCGGAACATTCTAATAATATTAGTATATATTAAATTTATGGAAGTTAATTATTTGTAATAAGTATGAATTTGCCGACGACTTTCTAGCCATAACTATTATTATAAACTAGATTTTACAGACTACAGCCAATTGTAATGTAACTTTTACTTCAAGTATTTTTGAAAAGTAATTGTGCTTTTTACTTATTAAGTATGTTTACCTTGTGAGTGGCTCAGGTACTTTCATTTACATTTACTCAAGTCGTTCTAAAGTTATGCCCTGATCAAATCGAAATGTCAACATCCCCCCCCCGGGTACACATAGGGAATTTGATCGTTTGGAATTTCAGGATGGTGGGAATTTGACGTTTCAAACGCGGTACAGGGTGGGGAATTTGACAGGGGTGTGGGGAATTTGAACAGATTGTAGCTAAATCAAGATGGTGACAAAACTTTCAAATTTTTGTGGTGAGGACTGAGAGGACATAGCCTTTGTTGTGCAGTGGCTAGAACAAAATGACTTAACCAGATTAAAGCAAGTGTTTGAAGGTAAGCAGCTGTTTTAAATATATTTATACTGTCACTATTGAAAAGGTTAACTGAATACATACGAAAAACAGAAAATACTTCACCAAGACTCAGGATTTTTTTTGCCGGGGAATTTCGACTATTCTAAAAGCGTTTCCAAATAGAATTTCTCTCATGAACAGACGTCGGGGGTGGGGCATTTGATCTTCAACTTTTGCAAAAGTTGGTATATTTGATTGCGAGATAGGAACATAGGTGGGGAATTTGACCTGTTAGAAAATAAAAAATTCAAATTCCTGGGGGTATGCCCGGAGGGAATGTTGACATTTCGATTTGATCAGCGCATTATAAATTACTTCTACTTGTAATCAAGTGCAAAATCAAAGTAATATAGGGGTCGTCGACAAATAGATTTCGTCACGCATCGTGGACTTTTGCCGCGATTGTGTGGACTCCCTCCCCCCTTCCCCATCGCGGACCAGCGAAAAATTGTATTTATAGCTAACACAAGAGGCGAAATGAACGGTGCAAAAAACGACTGTGAGCGACAAGCACAAGGACAAGCGTTATAGTACAATTAAGTAAATCAATAAATTTGTACGCATAACATCAAAATCAGCATGTAATATAAACTAAAAATGTTTGGTAGTAGTAAAAGGCAACATAAAATTTAAATAAAATACCTGATCTGTCATCCAAAATGACGCAAATGCAATACTTAATATATCCCTAACGAGCGATCGCTCGATATACTTGTTGTTATAAAATCGGAAGTAATCGGAATGTGTTCGGAAATAAAATGTATACTTTGACCATTGAGTCTTTGACCTTTAGTTGCAGGCTCGAGAAAAATACTCAAATACTTGTTGTTGAGCTGTGATATTGTTGAGCTGTGATATTGTATGACATTCTTCTACCGTTGTTGTTGTGAGTAAATCATTGTAAAATGTACTAAACCCTTATTAGATATTCGTATATTTGTTAAATCAGTTTTCGTCCCAATTTTTTTAATAATCGCGTTTTCTAAGCTACCCCCCTCCCCCCCATCGCGGCAAAAGTCCAGGATGCGTGACGAAATCTATTTGTCGAGGACCCCTTAGTCCCAACGAGATCTATGTTAGGCAGGCTGGCTTGGTTGTCATATAAATGCAAGATACGAAATAATAAATACAGTGTTACTGGCTGCCTTGCCTCTATACAAACTGAGAGGGTTTGAAAAAACATTCAGAATATACAGCGTATTTAATTTATAATGCTAATACAAATTCCAACAGGTAATATAATTGCATTTAATAAAAGAGCGACAGATATGGGATTATGCCAACATATAGCATGAACTCTGCCCAAATCAGGACTGCGACACAAAGAAGGTAGAATACGATAGAAAAATTTCGACATCAATATAGCCAAATTAAAAGAAAAGATTCTACATACCGTATATAAACAATCCAACTCCCACTTCCGCTGTGAACAAAATAACAAATTCACAATGCGAAACTTTTCAAGCTTTCCTGGCAATTCCTGCCAATAAGCCAATTCCGCTTTACCAGATATTTGAGAAAACCATTCGCTGTGTTGTAGAATTGAGGAATACTGTTGTGTTTTGTCGTATTATCGTGAACAAAATATCATATGAAAATGTAAAATTCTATACGCACTAAAAAATTCTATACGCAGTAAGACCACTGATCTGAATATAGGCTGGATAACGCATCTCTTAATAATTTGACGGAAAAAAGTGAAGCCGGAAGTCAAGCGGCGATCAGTGCCGCCACCCGATTCTGAGGCCCTACTTTATTATAGATTGTATTACAGAATCCTATTTTTTTCGCTTTTTTTGCCTTTTAAACGTTTCTGGCCGGGCCAGTTTTACTATCACAAAGATAGAAGCACACGAGAAGAAATTTGAGCAAAAAATTTGGAGTATTATGGCTTTATAACGCCGTGAAACTGGATTTACAAGTTCGAACGAGTGAACAGCCACATGTTAGCGATGTTTTGTTTATGATATTTCAATTCAAAATCCACTCAAAATATTAGAATTACTGCTACTGGACGAAGGCACTCTGAAATGAACCAGCTCAGCTGCAGTATGAACAAAAGCGTGAATGTGGTAAGCTTTTAAAACAGGAATTAGGAACACTGGTTCAATATTCACGTACTGAAGTGAACACATATTAAGTTAATAACCTATTTAATTCCTGTTTTAAAAACTTACCACATTCACGCTTTTGTTCATAATGCAGCTGAGCTGGTTCATTTCATCAAATTCCTCGAGTGCCTTCGTCCAGTAGCAGTAATTCTATATTTTGAGTGGATTTTGAATTGAAATATCATAAACAAAACATCGCGAACATGCGGCTGTTCACTCCTTCGAACTTGTAAATCCAGTTTCACGGCGTTATAAAACCATAATACTCCAAATTTTTTGCTCAAATTTCTTCTCGTGTGCTTCTATCTTTGTGATAGTAAAACTGGCCCGGCCAGAAACGATTAAAAGGCAAAAAAGCAAAAAAACTAGGATTCTGTAGTACTATCTATAATAAAGTAGGGCCTCAGAATCGGGTGCCGGCACTGATCGGCCGCTTGACTTCCGGCTTCACTTTTGACAAGAGATGCGTTATCCAGCCTATATTCAGATCAGTGAGTAAGACACGAGAGTGCTTCCACTGCCTCAATCAAAATTTCCTTTTCGTTGGTGAAAATATCCTGAATTATCACTAATATTCTGATATTTCCTGATAATTTTTCCAGGTTTCCTGATATTTCCTTATTAAAATCCCCATCAGTGTTGCCAGCCATGGGGTTTTTCCGCCAGATCTGGGGTTTTTGACAATTTTCTGGGGTTCTGGGGTTTTGGTTCAAAAGTCTGGGGTAATTTTGCCCGAGAACGCAAGTGAAATTCCTGGTTTCGAAAATGCGCGCACGTGGACATTTTTTGCACATGTTTTCGTCGCAAATATCGCAATGCACGTGCAATGTGCATGGGTGGCAAAGTACAAAGGGCACAAAATATATTATCAATTCATCAATTGCCATGTTAATCGATTCGATTTGACCATATTATTACGGATCTCATCGAACTGTGTCATTGCATCAAAAATTCGTATCGCTACCACTCCCACAAACGACTATGACCACACCTACATATTTTTGCATGTTTACAATTCTATTTTTAAACAGCCAATCCGGTGCTTAGTAACAATTGCTATAAAAAGTTGATTGGCTGTTTATTATTAGAATTGTAAACATGTAAAAATATGTAGGTGTTGTCGTAGACGTTTGTGGGGTGGTAGTGATACGAATTTTTGATGCAATGCCACAGTTCGGTGATATCCGTAATATTTGACAATATATATACATAGCGTTAATTAGAGGGCCTGGATCCTATAATTATTAAATATTAATCATTAATATAATGTTTACGGTATTTCGTGGACTGCAGTGGCCGAAATAAGTATCATTTTCAAGCTCTTCAGTAGCCTACGCGTCCCTAATCAGAGCCAAACAGCGTTATTGGTCACCACATCCAGCTTGTTTGTTTGACCTGGGGTTATGAAATCTGGCGTATTTTTTCATCTTTTTGGTCGAATCTGGGGTTTGGTGATATTTCGGAGTGGTCACACTGATCCCCATGCCGCTGTTAGTCTGAATTGCTTATAGTGTTTAGAATGGTTGCTTTTAGGGGTGGCCGGTCACTGGAGGGTGAAATTTGTCTAGGTATCATATTTTACAAGAAAATGACTGGCAAAGTCTATGTTTTCTTATTTCCTAAATATTTTTGTCATAGGATGAACAAATATGCTTATTTTAATATAATTATTATAAATTTCATAAGGAATATAATGATATCGTTTTGTTGAGATAACACATTTCATTTCACTTACCCTTAAATTTCATTTCACCCAAATGTTGTACTTTACTACACAATGCTAGTAGACTAAAGAATAATTCAACCAAGTTTCGTCGGGTTTTGGAGTAGTGCCATGTATTTATCTTCGATTTTGTGTCCTTCGACATTTCCTCAATACGTCGCCATTGCAATGTCTCGCCGCTTCTCTGCCCGCTAAATGCCATTTCTTCGTCCACATCTGTATTTATATTACAGTATCCACAAATAATTGATTGTAGAATAGTCCTAATCGAAAAATTGAAAGCATTAGTCCCACTTGGGAGTGAAAAACCTCCCCTCGTTCATCAAGAATGAGAATCAAAAACAAAAGGTTCAAAATAATTTGAAAGTCTCGCGCAATCTGGACGAAAACTCCTCGTGGGCAACATTACAGGGGGGGTGCCCATTTTCACGAATACGTTTGTTCGCGACCACAGAACGCAAGTAAAGTTCGTGTGTTTAACTGTTTATATGTTTTATGACAAAATAAACAAATATTCGCGTAATTTTGTATTTTTCTGGTTTCCTTTAGCTATAAAAAAGAAACCAGAGACTTGCGCAATCTTTTTGCACCATCCTTTTAAGGCTATTCTGTGTAGACGCCTGTACGTTTCAGACCTCAAAAGCTCAAAGTAAGAAAAAGTACCCGCTGGTTTTGTCTTTTGACAAGATTATTTTTTGCGAGAGAGGTGTTTCAATATAGAGGCAAAGAGGAAGCTGAAATAAAGAACATTTCCCATGTCTCCTAAGGAGTTCAAGGGCAACAAGGTTTTGCACCAAATGAGAGCGCAATATGTAGTTACTGTATAAAATATTACACAAAAAGGCAACGATTTTTCTGAGGGGATGAACAGCTTTGCCCCACAGCCCCAGCAAAAGCCAGTCATTTGGATACACAAGCATTATTTTGCTGCAGTGGTAAAGCAATTATGAACTATAAGTATTTAATTGGTTTTGCAAGAGGAAATCATAATCTGCTCGTGTGTACCTCAGTAAGGATCATACTCTGCAATGATGATAAAAACATTGGAATCTTATAGATAAAGATATCTTAAAATTTCATGTAATTAATTTACCAATATATGATAATAGTATCAACGTTGAAAATGTTTTGTTTCATATTTATAGATTTTTAACCAATAAACATAGTATCAAATGCCAATAATGAAAGCCTTGATTACAATTCCATGGTCTTTATACATACTAACACTAATATCTTTTTATGCGTTGTAACAAATATATTGTAATGTTTATTCGAAATGGGCCATTCCATTTAATATACGCACCCCCCCCCTGTTGAGGGGTCCCTTCATAACCCCCTTAGGATAAAAACAATTTGGAACCCCTTTGGATGTGTTTTTGGTAGTTTCTCCATAGGATATCTCAAATACTCCTCAGGATATCGTTCTTTCCCCCTTGGATATCACAAACCTTTTTGAATTTTCCCCGAAAATTCCATAAGCTACCACCTGGGAAAAGTTTAGATGAAAGACCCTCCTCTCTCCTTGGATATACATACTCCTCAATAGGGGGGGGGGGGGTGCGCATATTAAATGGTGTGGACCAATATGCCTGCCAACAAAATATAAAAAAGACAAGGGATCTACAAGCTGACTGCTACAACACCATTCCATTTTCACCACTAAATTGAGACCAAAGTAGTAAAGTACCTGTAGTTGTTGATCATGGACAGCTGATCACTTATAGTAGTAGACATGTTGATTTTGCGTTTGGGCCTGGACCCCGTCAACTTTTTCGTTGTCCTTTTGCAGAACCAGCACGCCACTTTATAATGTTATCTTCGTAAGTCGTTCGTTTCAGAATGTCTTGAGTTCTTGCCTTTCACACCTTTCTCTGTCTACTTCGCATCGACTGAAGATTGAGGTAGGCTTCTCCTTTTATGGTAACGGTCCACGGGATTTTGTACACATCAGGCATAAGGCGGACTTACCCAAGATCAATCGTCAGTTAATGGCAAGGACAGCAAAAATTTTAGCGTATTCTGTTCAGTCAGAAATCATTCGTTAAATTCTTTTATAAGGGGGGGGGTGCTTATTAATAATATTTAAACCGGACTACCCGGAGAAAACCCAACCCAACCTTGCTGATTTCAACTAAAACAATTAGATTATTCGCTCTCGATTTCTATGAGATGATAGTTCATTCGGGCTTCGCCCTCATCAACTATCACCTCATAGAAATCTTGAGCTCATAATCTAATCGTTAAATAGTAACAGTGGTCTCGTAAGAACGCCTTAATACAACCGACAAGTATACAATTTTTTAGAAGATGTATATCGGCAAAATAGCATGAGTTATTGACAGAAAGATAGAACAACCAGAATTAAATGTAAACCTGGCTTAAGCTCATCAATCCTGTTGAAAATAAATGCCCAGTGTTGCAGCCATGAACCGTGTTACTACAGCTGAAAACTTAGATAAACTAACTATGTTACTGTTTACGTGCTTTTCATCACCGCCTACCTATATATATATTTTTTGTTATTATTATACATTATTCAGCTCACTCCCCGTTGGGGCTTTTCAGTGACCGATTACATCAAGTATCTCGCTTACCTATATTATGTACGTACCCTACATCATCTATTTTTACAACAATTGTGATATTACTTTCCTAATCTGTATATCCTAAACCACCCAGTCAACTTTCCCTATGGGAGGAAACCGGAGTGCCCGGAGAAAACCTACGACTTTCGGCAGAGCGTTGACTTACTCTTTTCACATGAGTGTGATGAGTATAGTCCTCAGCGAGAATCGAACTTAAGACTCAGAGGTGAAAGGCGCTTGCCCTGACGACTGCGCCAGTTCTCGGTGCACAGAGGCGGGTCTCGCCAAGCGGGCAAGTCCGCTTTCTCATATTTGAACGCGATGTAAATTTTTATTGTAAAATTACTAGTAGACGACATCATCGGTAGGCGGGACGTCTCGGTAAGCGGGATCATACGAACAAGCCTAAAGTCATAGGGCTGCTAGTCCAGATTGAGGACAACATGTTGTCTAGTACATAGACGGCGGTAAAGGCTAGGGACCGGGCTAGGGGGACAACTTTGAAAAAGTAGGGAAATGGGGGGCTAAGCCCCACTGTTTAAGTCTTTCAATTAAATATGTTTATATAACAAATGTTGAATATTAGATTATTGAACTATGTTTTTAGTACTCGAGATGAAAGCTTGTAACGTTGGAATTTCCATGAAATTGCTAAATACATTGAAACTTTAAAACAAATTGTTCTGAGCATTCGCATTGGCCAAATACAAGACTACTTAATGAAACAAATTGACATTATTGCCTCACTCCGATCTGGTATAACTGTTAGTTGACCACCATCTTCTTGACGATAGTGCTATATAAAACCCACCAATAACGATTTGTCAAAATTACGAATATAATTATATAGAGTGTGCTTAGGAACCAGTCGTTATTCATTGTCTGGGGTGGGTCGGAAGATTTTGTATGATAAGTGATCTACCCTATTTATGTGTGATATTTTTTCTGCTCCCCTTAATATACCGTAATTATTTTTCGGTGATCCCCCCAAAAAACCCAACGACGTGCACAGTTTGTGCACACAGAGACACCGCGAAAAACGTCCAAAAAAAATTAAATTTCAACTTTCAAAGCAAAAACATGGCTATTTACTCACTCAAGATAAGTTAAACCATAGTCCCTATAACACAGTGGCTGGAAACGCATCTAAAGCTTTTGTTCTATGTTTTTGTTCATGTTTGTGCACCTTCACGCTCAGTAAACACATTGTTCTCCTAGCACAATGAAGGAAGCAGCAAATAAAATCCGTGCAGCGGAATATTAACATTTGTAAAACAAAGAAAACGTGCACTCTGAGTACACCCTCAACAGCAACCCACGCACATGGCTATAAACTTTCAAGTTTGCCGCGTTTCCAGACACTGTATTATAGGGACTATGGTTAATTAAAGAACAAGAAATACAGCAGACGGGTACACCAGACCTTAATCATGGACATAAGTCTTCTAATATTTAAAGTATAAAAATAAATAAATATTAAATAACGGGTATATCTGGAACCCCTCATGCGAATTATCAATTATACAGAAGTTCAGACGTAAAATATAAACAAATTATCAGGAGTTTAAGGTCTTAATTATCATTTATATACCCGGAACAAGGGGGTTCTGCGAAATATTACCCGAAGTGATGATATTTCCCTAGGGCAAACTGCCGTGAGATATTACAATTTCTCACGCTACATTGAGAAACCATGGGATTGTGTGAAGTACTGTAAAAAACATTGAACTGGTAAAAAATCACATCGTCACGTGGTAAAAATGGTGTTTTTTTATTAGACAATTTAAAGTTGAAGTATAATAATATTGTCCTGAATCATTCAAGTAAATCATAAAGTTTAATTATTGTCAACGCGAAAATTATTGATGCTACGCAAAAAAGATATTGAAAAAACTGTGGATCAAATGAACTTACGAAAAATATCCTTGCATGGCTCAGTTAAAGACGTTTTGATAGGATAAATTTATTTACAGTCACTGGTGGCTCAATCTCTTGCATGATACTATTTCTTGAACTTGTAGACTATAATTATTTCTAGTATTTGGTTTCTAGTGAGGCCAAGATATGCGGCTGTTTTTATTAAAATATTAAACATATAATACAATTGTCTAAAAATACAATCATATTAAAAATATAATACAGACGATTGTATTATATTTTTAATATTTTAATAAAAACAGCCGCATATCTTGGCCTCACTAGAAACCAAATACTTTTGATAAAATGCTGCTGAACGACAACTTCAAACGATAACTATTTCAAGGTTTTACATTGGCACATTCCTTATTTTGCTCGCAATTTAAAAGCAAAAACGCACAAAGAAGTCACTCCTCTTGACCAGCACTTTGACATCAAGTTCGTGGTGTTTGCACACACATATTTTGATCAGAATGCATTGTTTAAATAGTGGATATTTGCACAATCTAATACTGAAAAGTAAAGACGGTAGGATTTTTAACACAGCTCTTAATACTATATTTTATACATTTTAAAATTTGCACAGGTAGTGTCCAAGTTACGCTGACAAGTAATGGCTCATGTTGACTATTTCAAAATTTATAATAACAAAGTTTAAACCTTTAGTACTCAGAACTGGTCATTCTTACGCATAGCGCTTGTATGTATTACTATACATAGTAGTTCGGCTAAAAATGTTGTACACCCCTCCCTTTAGCCTACATATAACTAAATGGGACCTTTGTCCCAAAATCCTCCGACTACCCCTCCCCCACAGACGATAAATAATGACTGGTTCCTTATAATTGCTATGAGCACGCCATGATAAATTTGTGTCTTGTAAATTCGTATCACCCACTTCTATCGTTCACAGCCGTGTTTATAGATTTTGTTTCTTAATGTTCAGGCCGTATTAAGACTGGTAAAATTAGAAATAACATCACAACATGCTTTTTATTTTCTTGAAAATTATCTGCTTATATTACAATAAGATTGTATCTGCTATCTAGAGTTCTTAAGGATTACACAAATACCAATGCCCTAATAGAACATTCATTTGATTAGTTATTAGCAGACAAGTTTTCAAGTTTGTGAATATCTAGGATGCGGAGTAGCATCGTAACACAACCCTTTATATACAGGATATCTAGTTCTCAGACTCATGCAGGGACTGTTTACATGATACAGCTTTGCCGGGACGGGATGGAAGACGACATAAGTGACTAGGTATAACTTTAAAAGTTCAATAAAAACATTATGGCTCAGTCCGCCTGTCACCCAGTCTCGGGAAAGCGGGACCATGCTATAAACACAAGCCTCAATATTTATTTATTTGTTGTTCTCTTATGAATTATTAATGAACTTCATATCTCAGAGATAAGGTGACATTCAATTTTATGTTTCAGTACCCTGAGTTGAAACAACGTCTTTCAAAACATTCATGTCATTTTGCATACCTTTCATGCACTAGACATCTATTTGGTTTAATTTAATCATTTTAGGATATTCAAATTTTGGAAACTAAAACCTGACCTGCGAAAATTTGAATGAAACTGACACGTGAGATGCAGTAACACATGCAATTTCACATTTTACTAAATATCCGCCATATTTTCACAAATATAAAATAATGTGCACAGGTTTTTCTTATTTAATTGATACGAACTTTTTGTTTTCGACACGAAATTAGGATGATTAAGGAAATAAAATAGATGGTCTCTTTTTAATTTTTGCATTGATGAACTGTTTCATTTAACATACAAAATTATATATTTCATATGTGAAATGAATCAAACATATAAACACCTGATTCATTCTTGAAGTAACATGAAAACGTTTTGCAAGAAATTGCCTCTTTTCCTTTCACATTCTGAGACGAATCCTGCATTCTGTTTTTACTAAAGTTTGTCAAAATTCATCAGTAAAAAGATATTATGCTATTTTAAATTCATCTATTCTGGGTTCTAAGTAAGATAAAATATGACTTGCTTTATACATAAGCCCGTGCTTTTTAAAATACGATTAATGACTCTGCTCTGTCTGTCACCCCCTCCCCTCGCCTTGCCCCCCTCCATCCCCACCCCACATATATCGCGATGCTTAACACATAATACATACAATCTAATAAAATAGGTTTGTTCAAATGTTAAGCAAATAGTTCAGTGATTTGTTATAATGGCACAAGCGCGATGCCCTAAACATCACTATTTCATGCAAATTGTCTCCCAATAGACCTATTCCAAGTTACGACTGCGTGTCCAAATGATGCGTTCTGAGTGAGGATAACATGGGAATCATAAATGTAGCTGAAACCACAACATTTACGATAAGCGTATCAAAGTAGTTAACTCTTCAATCTGTCAATCATCATTCCTGTTCCATATATACTATAATTTTGGTATATTTAAATCATTAATTCTTGTTCGGCTACATGTTTCAAAATAGCGAAGTTTTAGCCTATCTCTACTCAGTTGGACGCGCAGTTGAAACTTGCTGTACATTGTAATAGGCGATACACTAAGCAGTATAAATTTTACGTAACTTGCAATGACTACGGGAAAAATAGCATAAAGAGTAGGAGACACATTTTGGCGCCATAAGAGCCATTAAGACTTGCGAGACAAGTTACACACGGCATAATAGAAATAATTACTGCAACCGTTGCCTCTGATTACTTTGTGCAACTCTTGCTGCAACCTATCTCGCTATAATTTTGGAATTCGAAACGTTTTCTCGCTTTAATTTTTGTATTCTAAACAATTTGGATTTGAAACATTTGACACTTAAAAGAGACAGAAAAAGTCCAGAAATGATTGATTCGACAATTCATTATCACAAAAAACAGAAGTAACATTTTCTCCTATGTCAAATTTTATTTCCCTCTTCGATTGTTGCTCATAAATTATCAACGATCGCCCTTAGTGTTTTGACTTGCTACAAGTACAATGAAATTCGCAAAAAATCAACGCAAAATATAAGGTTGCCAAAATTCACTTCGCCCGAATAAACCACAGTTTTTACTGAGCTGGAACGTACAAATTCACCTTTACCACTCGAATACACTCGATGTTACTCAAAATGACAATACCTCAATCTGCGGAAAGGTTAAAAGTATAGATGGCAAAATTTACCATACTGCGGCTTAGCATATGCGATAAAAGTATACAATATGTTTATGTTGGGGAATATATGAGCAAAGATCACACCCTTCCACGGAAGCTATTTCATCAGGAGGTGGACTGCGAGGTGAGAGGAAAAGACAACAACCTTGTAATTACGAGATGGAAGAAGCAAACTACTCAATACAGAGTATATATGTAAATATTTCATTCATAACATTGATATGTCAAAAGAGCATGAAATCGTAAAATTTACAATTCCTTAATGTACGGTGGTATCAAAAAGTCATCCACTTGTTCAACGGAGTCATAAGTGCGATCAATCTCATCTGATTCATCTTCGTCATTGCCATCGCTATAGTGAGAATATGACGGACCTGTTGGTTCAGTTTGAACTGTTGGTGCAAACGTTTCCTGTGGTTCGCAATTTCTCTCTTGCAATCGGAAATTTGAGGGGAACTGGAAATTTGGAGGCAACCCCGATAATAGCCTGCAGAGCTTTACGATTCTCACTTCACCAGAGGATTCAAGTGAAACAAATTTGCTTTCGTCAGGAGATATCGCCATGCTAATAATAGATTGCTGTTTTACGTATGCAATGGATTTCCACAAAAGAAGGTCGAACAAAAACACTACACCATCGATACCGTAAGATATCAGATAACGATTCCCTTTCAGAAATTTGCAAAATTCAATTCTACCAGAGTGATTATGTGGCACTTTCCAAAAGCTATTCGGATAATCATCATCGAGGCGATGGATAAGAATTTCATTAGCAATACAACAAGCTAGTAGCTTGTCGTCAGAGGAAACCGTACAATGATTACATGTATTCATATGTGATCCTGTGTAATGAACACTTGGTACATCAAACGTTCTGTATGGGGGCTCTGGTGGGTAGTTGAGTATCAGGACAGAAGACGCATTGCAAAAATATAACTTGGTATTATCTGAGGAAAAGCAAGTGCAGTCTACGCGCATCGTATATGGAAAACCAATGCATTCGGACAAAACCTCATTCTTTACATCCCATACGTAGAAATACTGATCATCGTTACCTTTTTGGATAGAAAATAGAAGAAAAGAATCATCAACGGAAAATATGAGACATGGTACAGTGTGTTCACACTCCTCTGTGACTTTAAAGACTGAGCAAAGAAACTTAACACACTTAAACAATAATATCTCACAACTTTGGTGTATGGCAATTATTTTCCCATCATGAGAGAAAATACATTTCTTTACGCGGACCTTTTGTGGGAAATCGCACTTTAACCTTTGAGCATCCCACGCTAAAACCCAGTCGTCGTCAGATAACTTCCACGACCGTAAGAACAATCCCTTAGAACAAAGCAATCCATCAGAACAAAACAACATAATTGTATCAGGTGAAGTAAATGAAACATTAACTGCCTTTGGGCCACAAAAAAATCTCCCATGCAAATCTCTTGATAAAACAATTCTTCTCTCATTAGGGTCACTAAAAATATACCCAATTTCAAAGTCCTCTGGAGATGAGCAACGAATAGGAAGTAATCCTGAAATACTTTGAAGCTTGCTGCCAGTCTGCAAAGAAAGGGCGTACAGATTTGGGGTGGGCGAATCAGTAATGTAAATAATACTACCGTCACTGGTAAAAGCAACATCCTTCACCTTATTGATACCATCAACTAGATCATGGCGACTTCTAAACAAAATTTTACCTTCGTCGACCTTTTCAAGCAGTTAAAATTTACTCACCAGTTATCGCAAGCCACTTCCCATCTTGCGAAAGAATTTTAGAAACATTCAAAATACGATTATAACATTCCACAGGCGTTTTTGCAATAGAGGACGGAAATTTTCTCTTCCAAGATTTTTCAATCCCCATCCTTGGAAACCAGGACGAAAGGTTTCTCCACAAATCTGACAGAACTTCCATCGTCATCCTTGGAAACATGTCATCTGGCAGAACTTCCATCGTCGTACTTGAAAAAAACTTTAACAATAAACTGGGAGCCCCGTAGTAAAGGGCTTTCAATGCACCAACAATAGCAAGTGTAATGTATCCTATCGAATAAATCATATCTTCAAAACCTTTTATCGCAGGAAAACAGTGCCAATGATAGAAAAATAGACGTGAGGAAAGTGAGGAAAACGTCAGCTCCTCTAGCACAGGTCTCCCAGTCTTAACATTCCAGATTTGATACTCAAATATGTCGGCATAAAGAAGAACAACACGTTCGCGAACGTCTGCTTCAGAACTTTCAAGTTCTGCGCAGCTTTCGCATTCCTTGTGTGGCACAGCAACAAGAATATCAAAGAATTTACGGAAAAAAGGCAATTCATCGGAAAAACGAAACTCATCACATGCCCATTTGGAAAATATATAACGCAAACAAGCTGCATCTTTAGTTATTGGCCCACTCACTGCAATGTAGTTACTATCATAAATATACGAGCCCCATTCATAGCATTTGGAGTTCTTTGAGAACTGAGGCATCTCCACGACACGTTTCTCACGCAATGAAAACCACGTGTCAAGCCTTCCAAAAAACAGAAACTCGTCATCTGGCGAAAATTCCAAATGCGATATGCGTTCATTCGTTACTTCAATAGGATCCAAAACCTTCTGAAAAGAACATGCATCATACAAAAATATACATCGCCCCTTTCCTCCAGCAAACAACTTCTTATTATGAGAAACGGCACAGCAGTCTATGTCGCGGAGAGCTGTATTGGCACAGAAAGAAAGATTCAATTTTATCTCTGATTCCATCCAAGGAGTAACATATCATTCAGCATGGGAATATTTGCCTGAGCAGGTTTAGATGCATTACGAAGACAGGAGTAAAGAAGTTGAGGACATCCAACAACAACATACTTGTCTCGTTTAAGAACCGAACAGATGTCCTGAAGAATCGTTGTTTTCGTCTCATCAAACGTCAGACTGACAACAGAGAACTCTAAGTCTTCAATAAGAGAGTAAATTCCAATTTTGCTGCTTTGTATTCGGTGTTGAAGAAATCGGTAATTTGTCAGAGAATTGAAAACAGTTTCAGAACCTCCAGACCCCTCAACACCACATTGACACAAGAAACGAAAGCCAACGCCCAAAATATAGGTAACTAAACCAGGCTTATCAGAAAAAATTTCCTCCCCTTGAAGAAAAGCACTCAAAAATTCAACAATAATATTCCTGAAGTAGGCGTTTGCCTTATTTCTGTTAATGAATAATTTTCGAGAAGCTTTTGCTGATCAGTTAACCAGACCGGGATCAGACTGTGAAGAAATGCAAAGGTCTCATCTGAAGGTCGCAATGCGACAAATAGTGAAACGGCATCAATTACTTCCTGTTCATCATAAGCTGAGTTCTCCCTGTGCAAAAGAAACGAAATAAATGAAACAGGAAGTGGAGAAGGCGCTACTAAAGCACAACCAAACAATTTTTTATAAATGTCTTCACCCACTTTTTCGTAAATACGTTTGAAATTTTGGTGAAAGAATTCGTTAATAGTTTTAGGGGAAATGTCACCGTCCAGTTGTGTTGAATCTTTAAGCATTTCTGCAATGAAGAAGGCGTACAAGAACATTCCATTGCATTTGTCTGCTAATACTTTTGCAGAGTAAGAAAGAGTTGAATTTGTTGAAAGAGTTGTTAATCTATTCTCTAAAAATCGTTGAATATCCTGCTTATGCTGTTCATAAAAGCCTACACTGTCACTGTTTCGTGCACAAATTCTAATACATGGATTATACGTTTCCAGTCTGAACTGTACGGTGTCTTCAGGACGACTAGTAATGAAGAAAACAAGCCATTTTGGAAGTTTTGGAAAACGGTGCATTATGAGATCGAGAAAATCCTCCCTGGACCGATGTTCTGCCTCATCTAAAGCATCAACAACTATTAGTTTTCTCTTGCAAAAACTGCATTTACTTAATGGCTCTTCTAACAATTTAGTAAATAGCTCGCCAACGCCTAGATTAGCATTAGCTAACATATTTTGTATCCCAGCCTCTCCTCCCACTACTCTATTATATTCACCATTATAATTACCCAACTGATAAGCAACGGTACCAAGCAAATGCCTAGCATCACGACGTGTGGCATCGTTGTGACGACAAAAATGGGCCGCTGCCAGGTTTCCATCAGCCCTTGCATGCTGAGCTATAACAGCAGCCATGACACTTTTACCAACTGCGGCATCACCCAGCAGTACATAGGCTCTGGAATACTCAGGATTACTGAACCACGTGTCGAAATCTTTCACAAACCACTGCCTTGTATCCGGATCGTACCGTTCGAAAAAATAATCTATATCAGCATCACAACTGGAGAAACCTGAAAATAGCAATAGAAACCACCTCGTCATTGAAGTCTGGAAACGTTATTTGAGCAGTGCGACAATTGTACTTTTTGAATAATTAAATGGTTTGTTGTATCATTGAAAACACATGGATTTCGACGTAATATAGTGAGTGGTCAAAAAAGTAGCCCCTCCATAAAAGATAAAATAATTGCTATTTCGAAAAACGACTCGAGAGATCAATGGTATTTAGGGGGTTTTAATTCTAAACTCAATTAAGATGGCCATCTTTGACCAAAAAGTACCAAATTATTGAATTATTTGCTCTGCAAATATTACACTGTGCGCAAATTCACGATAAATAAACTGTAAAAGGATGAAATTAGTCTGGAGAAACTAACACTTATGATGAAGCAAATTCTTGTGCCATGTTATACGTGATTAAATCTTTTTGACATTTGCACACAAATTTTCAAAATCAAAGTTTGATGAATACAGTACAGTATGTCTATTCTTCTATGGATCCAACGACTTCATTGAAAAAAGATTTCTGTCGATATGGAACTGAAATACATGACTTTTGCTAGGCTGTGTAATATAACTTAAGCTTACTGATGAGTGATGTATAATGCTTTTCACTAACAGCATACTTGGATTTGGAGAGTTCTATTACTGTGACCATATAATTACTCATTATTCAACATTCACTGTATAATCAAAGTAGGTCAAATTTGCCTACATGATATAAATTTTACTTTCATTTGGTCGTTTCATAAATTTGAGTTTCTTCCCACGTTTTTGAAATTTTGAGAATAAATCCATATTTCTACTATAACGATAAAATTTTTGTTTTTATTGTGAACATTGGCTGACATTGTCTTGGTTAGTAATAAGTTAGCAAGATAGATATTCATATTTACCATAAGAAATGGTCTGGAAACCGTTACAGTTCCGCTGGATTTCCTGTTCTGTAACACGTTGTTGGACAGCCTCATGACTGGTTTGAAGCTGATCCACTAGGACAGTAGTAGAAGCCTGTTCTTGTTTTAGAGCTTCATGATTGGTTGTTAGTTGATCCACTTGGACAGCAGTAGAACTCTGTTGTTGTTGTTGTAGGACTTCATGATTGGTTATTAGTTGATCTACGTTGACAGCAGTAGAACTATGCTCTTGTTGTAGGACTTCATTATTGGTTGTTAGTTGATCCACTTTGACAGAAGTAGAACTCTGCACTTGTTGTAGAATATCTTGCTTATGCTCCAGCTTTTCAAATCGTTTCTCGCATTTTTGTAAATATAGCTGAGTATTGTCTAACTTCATCTTCAAGTTATCCATTTCTTCTTGGCTTTCAAATGCCTTCTTCTCTACATCACGTGACAGTTTACTAACATGTTCTTGTACCACTTTTGCCAGTTCTGAATCAATGGTTGCATTCATACACAACATTACACCTAAAGTAGTAAGTAAAACAATGACAAAATATTCTCTGGAGATCTCGAACCAAACCGAAGGGGCTGTTTATATGGAAGCCGGCCTGACCTGCTTTGCGAGATCTTACCGTGTGATTGTTTGTATAGTAAAAATTACCGTGTATTTGTATGGACAAGCCGGCTGACCCGGTTCCCGAGATCTTGCTTGACAATGGCGTGAACACTCCTCATATGAACACTCACAGTTACTAACCGTGTTGGTCCGGTTGCCGGGGAAGAAAGTTCAAAAAATGCCGCCACGAATTTGTCTGCTGGCAATTCTGCGAGCTATTTTTAAGAACTGTCAAAACAATGTCAAATATCAAAACAACATAATTATCCCGGCAAGCAGAATGAAAATTTCTTATACAAAAACAAGACAATATTCATCCCGTTTACCGGCCCGGCCTCCATATAAACAGCCCCGAAATGGGAGTGTTACATTAGGAAGGTTTGCAAAACAATTTTAATTCCAGCCACATATTACCAAATGAAAAATTGCGAAATGTTGAAGTTCGTTTGGCTGAGCAGTACCCCAGATTTTTTAGGCTGATAAAACCTTATTTAGTGAGGGTGAGAGTATTACTGTCCAATCGAATTACATTACAGTAGCTAAGGCTAGTTTTCTATTTTAAAATATAAACTATATCAATTACTAAAGTCTTATCACTATAGAATTCTGGTAAGAAATATTCGGCACTAGCAAGAAGTAAGCATTCTGCTTCTCGGCGATGTGTCAGTATATATAAAATATAATACTTTTTACCGGTCGGAATCCTAGACAAAATTGAAGTTTTGTTTACTTTCCCCTTTTTTTTTCAAGTTTTTATTCTTGAAATATTTATTTTTTAAAATTTATGAATAAATTTTGTTGTCTTAAAAACTTTTTTAATCTGATTATTCGTGACAAAACAATTTAATGACGAAATCGAATATTATTTTTTTGCACCTTTGGCTTTGTGAACTAACAAAAAAAAAATAAATACGTTATTTACCCGTTTTCGGTCCGGTAGAAAAAATTTATTTTCCCCTCAAAACGGCTCTGGCCTCCCTCGGTTTTTGAGACCCTCGGAAAATATCAAAATATTTTTTTTCCCAGCCGTAAATAAATTAATATATTTGTTGTGAAAATGGCCAGGTGGTACAACGGCAAGGCTATACAATGAGCTGCATAATATATGCATTTCCAACGTTAGCATGTTTCTACTGAATTGAGATATGTAACAAGAAAGATAATTACTGTACCTTTATCTTCCCAGTCTTTAAGATCTGCTAAAACTTTACTTTCATCTGCAGGTGATAAACCCACATCTTTCACAAGCTGTTTCATGTCGTCAAACCTCTTCTTGAAGTTTGCTTCATTCCAGTTATTAAAATTGCAATGTCCCCAAGCATTTCGAGCATCTCTAACAACACTGGCAGCATTTTGGACAGCAGGAGAGAACACGGGGATTCTTTCCAGTAGATTGAGCACAGCAGATGCATCACAGGTCTCGTTGTACGCATTAAACTTGGCCATATGGTTTTTGAGGACGAGCTTACCAAAGTCAACATGGGAGGTAACTTGGTAGTCAAAAGAGGAGTAATCATACTTTTTAAAATGTGGTGGTTTTAACTTCGTCTCATTAGCATTGATGTTCTCATAGTTCATGGCATTACCCTTTGGATATTTTGGAGAAGGAAAGCTGTGCGTGGTGTGAACATGAATACCGTGCTTTAATTTGAGGTCGTTGTATTCCTTCAAAATTTCTTGCTCTAGCATGGGACGTATTGCAGGAACTAGAACATGGTTCAGAGCAATTCCAAAGACACACCATCGTTTATTGTCTTTTGTTAATGTGATTAATGTAGACCTGGATCCATAAAAATAGAAATAATATTTTAATGAATTATTTAGGAAAGTAAATCTGCAGCTAGTCGCATTTACTTGTAAAGGAAAACCCAAATCAGATATTTGTCGAAGAAATTCAATGTACAACTTCAGAAAGCTATAAAAAATTTCACAGTGAGCAAAATCCATATTAGCATTACTCTATATTATTATATGGCAAGCGCTAGTTCCTGTAGTTTACGCGATATGATTGGCTAATCAGCGGTCCGGAAAATCATACCCTACAACAAAAACAAACCATATAATAAACTACTTATTTTACCACTTATGGTTGTGCCATATAATAAACTACTTATTAACATCAAACGTTCGGTCTTTACGGTAAAATATTAAACCTCGGTCTTGCCGTATTGCACTCTTTATCTTTTTAAAGAAAGATACATTCCTTGTGACCCTGTGCCTTCGATTTTCAGCTACTATCTTAGTTCCTTTCCGATCAATTACCGTGTATGGCTGTAGTTCGAATTTTGTTGTAAACTTATTTCTCTTTCTTTGTTTAAGCACAACTTTGTCCCCCACTTGTAATTTTGATGGTTTAGCATGTCTTCTTTCATTCGCGTATTCTCTTCCTTTTGTTTTTGCTTTTGCATCGTTCATCTTGGCTTCTTTGTGTCTATTTAACACCTTATCTTTCGGGTTTAACATTGGTAATGTTCCACGCATCGGTCGATTAAAAAGGCGTTGAGCAGGTGGAATGTTCGTTGAGCAGTGTGGTGTGGTTCGATAACTTAATAAGAACATAGAAAGTTCTTGGACCCAGTTGCGATTTTCTGCTCGAGCTGTTCTTATTGCTTTGCCCAGGGGTTTCATGAAAGCTTCGGCTTCAGAATTTCCTTGTGGCCAATCTGGTGTTGATGTCTCCATATTAGGAAACCAGGCATATTGGCGTAACAAAGGTTTTGTCTTGGGCAAGTTGTATAATACGTGTTTGTAGAGCTGCTGGTATAATTATTCGTGTTCCTCTTACAATTACCCCGTTGTTTGTATCCACAGACAACGTTGTTTGTATCCATGATGTTTAGGAACGGTTTGACCAGCTTATCAGTCCAATCACCGGACACAACTGCCTTTTGTACTGCAGTAAGGCTGGGATCTGTGGAAGTGTGTTCTTTTATAACTTTAAGTGGTATTGCAGCTTGAGCTGCATTGACGGTCACAAAGTTCATGTATTCTTCAGCCATACTACACTTTGGTACCTTTGGTTGTGGATGTCGAGAGAGAAAATCTGCCGGGTTGTCGCTACCTTTCTTGTAGATCACATGAAAGTCATATTGTTGAAGCCTTAGGAACCATCTTTCAATTCTGGCAGGGGGTCGAGACAGAGGGTTGTTATAGATTAGCTGTAGTGGCTTGTGATCTGTTATTAAGGTGAAAGGGGCCCCAAGCAGATAGAGGTGAAAATGTTCGATACCCCACACAATTGCAAGGGCCTCCTTCTCCGTCTGTGAGTAACGCTTTTCAACAGGGGAGAGGGCGCGACTATCATAAGCAATAATATTGGATGCATTTTGTTGTGGATCCTTCTGGGTCAGTATTGGAGATAAACCTACAGGACTGGCATCAACTAAAATGGAAGTTTCTTTAGATGTGTCAAAATGGCTCATGACTGGACTGTTCAGAAGAGCATGCACATGTTCAGCTTGGAGAAAATAGATGCTCCATTAAGTTCCATAGAGACATATTCAAGTGTTGGTATGGGGTGTCTTGTTCGCTTGATGGCAGTGTTTGCTACACGCATATCAATGCATAATCGAATGTTATTGTTTGCTTAGGAGCAATTACTACGAGGGACACCCATTCTGTTGGTGTGTTTTCTGGTATTTTCTCGATGATGTCATCATTCTCTAACTTACTGATTTCATTTTCAACTTTTTGACGTAGGTGGAAGGGTATCCTTCGCTGGGGCTGTGCAACAGGGGTAACCGTCTGATCTATTGCTAGTTCAACCTGTTTGTTTCTTAGTTTCCCCAGTCCGCTGAAAACAGGGGCGTGGTTATCCAAAATACTTTGAAGGTTCTTGTCATTTGTATGTGATTTGCCTTGTAGTGGTTTGACTTGAGAAGTAGTTGATGCTGTGTTGTTATTTATCTGATTAAGGTGTAGGCTGACAAGTCCGAGTTCCTGTGCTGTTTCAGAGCTCAATAAACAACCACCGTCCTCAGAGGTTACGTATATTGTTGCAACCATGAACTTATGCTTCGATTCAGCTAGAACGCGAAATTTGCCTTCCATCTTAACCGGTTTATCCGAATTGAAAGGGTATGCTTTCACGGATGTCGGTTTAAGCCCGATATTCCGCAGATTTGCAAACGTGGTTTTATCCATTACATTTATGCTAGATCCGGTGTCAATTGTCATTTGGACGCGCTGTCCGTTTATTGATATGGATGTGTGTGGATGTTTTTGCTTGTTATTAATTGCATAAAAATATTATTTAGGTTCGCTGTCGCTGTTACTGCTGATATCCTCGTCAGGTTTTCTCACTGGTCGCAAATCCTCTCGACTGTCATAAGGTTTTTGGCTCCTTCGTGTGTTTCGACCGCCACTTCGACATTGGTTAGCAAAATGGTTTTGTTTCCCACATTTTGCGCACGTTTTGTTCTTGGCGGGACATGGTCGGTCTTTGTGAGGAAACTCGCCACCGCAATTAAAACATGTTTTGTTGTTTTCCCCAGACGGTGTCTTAGTATTAAACGTATTTAAGGCTTGTCCATCCAAATTTCCTTCGATATCCTCCGCTTGTGCTTTGCTTGTTTCTTCACGCCTGGCGGCGAGCAACAAATCTTTCAACGAATACTTTGGGTCGCGTAAAGCTTGTTTGCGTACACGGCTAGACTTTCCGCCGATGACAATTTGCACCATTATCTCAAAGTCAACGTCACAAAATTCGCAGTTCTTTGATAAGGACCGTAATCTTGTATGAAATTGATCAATTGTCTCGGACACACCTTGTTTTGCTTGTCGAAGTTTATATACCTCGTATAAACGATTCTGCTGAGGCTCGTAGTTCCTCTGCTTTAGCTATATCATCGTCTGCTCCAGAGTCGGGAAATTGTCTAAATATTTCCTTTACACGCGGCCCTGTCTGATATAAAAGTAATGCCCGTTGGCGTGTTTTGTTTGAAATATTACTCGCAGCGAGAAACATTTTGAAATCCGCCAGCCATGTTCGCCAACGGAGCGCTTCATTTCCTCCGACTTTTTCGTCCGGATTAAATGGTGGCATGGGAGCCACAAACGAAGCCATGGTCGTTGTTTAAATTTTTACCTCGTCGCCATTGTCAAATTGGAGCATAAAATATATATTGTTTACTTCTCTACACTCTCGCTCATACATAAGTCTCTTACATTCTACTGCATATGTCTAACTGTCAATCAAGGGGTGTGTCTAGTGTCTACAACACTACAAGTGCGTCAGATACTACACTTCCAGCTATATTTTGGCAGTACGTGCACGGAAACAATCATGTGTATTCACTGTATTGACTGAATTGGTTAGAAATAGAATACAGAATCAAATAATAACTTACCACTTAGTTGAACCCATGTTATCGCATTTCCCGTAATATTTGTTGCTCAGCCTCAGTTGCCAGCTTGACACAGTAAGAAAACCTTTAAACATTGAAAAGACTATTAATATTAAATACGTTATTAAAGTTAAGATCGAGCTGCGAGGAAATAGATCAACACCAAATGATTCAATAGGATTGAAGAGGGATTGGCATAATTTTTAGTTATTTTATGCGTATTGCATGGTAATAGAGCCAAGGGAGACCTTATTAAAGTGAAAGACCGGAGGCTTAAGGTCTCTGTATACTATAATTAGACCATTTTTAATTTGTTTTGAAGAAGTTTTCTGTCACCGCTTAATGGTTTATTTCATTGTACAAATGTATTTATTATGGGTTACATGACTGGCGCATGGAGAGTACATGAGGTATGCATGAGATTAGTAACGCATGCAGACCTGGAAAAAACTGGGATCTCAGGATCCTAGATCCCGAGGAACATTTGAATTAGCAACATGAATGAGGAACATTTTGAATTTTTCACGCACTTTTAGGGAGAATTTTAAGAAATCATATTTAGTTATCTGCCATTTGAGCCTATTTTCAGATTGGGAAGTGTTTCTTCATATCCTGTTAATAGAATTTGAACATTGTTTTGTTTCCTCAGCAATTTTCCAAATAATGGAGATCTAGACTCTATTCGTGAGAAGCAAGAGGAATATTGTTCCTCAATATTTTATCTGAGGAACTTCCTCAGCTGAAAAACTATTCTCTGAGGAGATGTTGTTTGTAGATGGAATATTCGAACGGAATACATTTTTAGACCTAATCATGGAGCAGTTGCGAAAAATGCAAGCTTGCATGAAAAAGCAGTTGCGAAAAATGCAAGCGAAAAAGCTGAGCATCTTCTTCTTTTCTTTTACATCACGTGCTCACGCGCGTGGGGGTCCCGCACACCTCTGCGTGGTATCGAACCTGCGGCCCTGCGATTCCGGTGCAGCGCTCTAACCGACTAAGCTACAGAGTCCAGTTGCTGAGTGTTAACCGCAAATTCATGTATATAACGAGGAAGTGATGCCAGTATAAGGTATGGGTAAATATCAAGATTTTTTTCTCGGCATCTCGTTCGATAGAACTAATAGTAGATGGTCTTCGTAGATGGAATATTCGAACGGAAATTTATACACATTTTTAAAGATATATTTACCCATATAGTACCTTATACTGGCATCACTTCCATCATATATACACGAATTTAGGGTTAATGCTCAGCAACTAGACTCTGTGGCTCAGAGCGCTGCACCGGAATCGCAGGGCCGCAGGTTCGATTCCTGCCAGAGGGCCTAAAGCTGCATTTTCCGCTACTGCTCCTGGCGAGGTCTAAAAAAATGTATATAAATTTCCGTTCGATTATTCCATCTACAAACACCATCTACTATTAGTTCTATCGAACGAGATGCCGAGAAAAAAAACTTGACATTCTCTAAGGAACCTGTCTTCTGGCTATCAGTGTGGCAGTGTATTACATAAATAGCATGCAATCGTACAGAGCCTAGTTTATGCTGTGAGGAACATATTTTTGTTTGGAACCTCCTTATGTTGCGAAGAAGCTCAATTATATGCAGTCAACAATCTGCAAATTCAGTGCGTAATTTCACATGTGTTGTTTGGAAAGTGCTTCTGCACTGAGGATTGGGGAATGTTTAGTTCTTCATTATACAATGAATTTAGCGTCTCAATATAAAATGAATGGAGCAATTATGCTGTACGCTGAACAAATTCCAGTTACTTTCTATAAAGAAGTTGCGCATCGGCACATCCAACCGATTATAAAATATTTAAAAGTTCAAACTATCACAACAGTATTGTTGCACACGTAACGCACGGTAAACATTTTCATTGTTTTTCATTTGAAAAAAGCAAATTCAGGATCCGAGGAACATTGAACACTTTTTCCAGGTCTGCACGCGTGAGTAAGCTATGCGTATATAACAAGGTGTGGAAGGGATAGAAGCCACTCGCGTCCAACGTCTCTCAGTTGCGTGTCAAAAAAAGAAACGAAAAGAAAATAGATATATACTTAGGTAAATTCTTTAAGAAAGTTCAGAGGTCATGAAATTTTTTTGCCTGTTTGTACGATTATACTTATTTCTCTTTTCTGTTTTATAAGGTTTTAATTTAACAATGTAATCTTTCTAAATCCTTATCATGTGAGTCATGGTGATTATTCCTGTGTTCGAGTGCATTGCGACTGAATGTTTCAGGACTCGGAACATTGAAGTTAATTATTTGTAATAAGTATGAATTTGCCGATGACTTATCGACAAGTAGTCTGCCTTTCGTCACGACTTTCTAGCCATAACTATTATTATAAACTAGACAGATTAAATAATAATATAAGATATGACACACCCAATGGTGAAAAGAGCATAAAGTTTTTGCATATATTAGAATAACTACAGGTAATTGCACAGAACAATAAAACAGAACAAAGAGTCAAATGAATAGAATAAACCAACCGCATAGCTTCATTTGCTTAGGGTAAAAAAAAGTTTGACCCTAAAATGGTGTAGAACAGAGGAGGAATCATCAGTATACCACAATGCATTGCGTCTCATTAATATTCACATTTGAAATTTTCCGATGATGTGTGGTGAAAAATTGCGAATTTAATTGAGAATTTTCGCTCAGAAAATCTGGTATTTTCGAAGGTATGTTTTTATATTTGTTTTATCTGTACATCTTATTTCACGATTTTTTACTTAGGTACTTTATGCATCACGTTTTAGCTATACAATCACGCATTGTATTTACCCTTGTTTCGGGTCAGTGGACACGCCACAAAGGTGGCTTTCATATATGCAGGAGATAATTATATTTATCAATCTGAAAAGTAGAATAGAAAACCAGAATCGAATTCAGGAAGAGTTATTCACAATGCTTCCACAAGTCGTAAGTGAAATATCCTTCTACGAGCGTTAAATTTCCTTTTTTGCCGTTAAATTTCCTTGCAAAAATCACGAAATTTCCCTTTAAATTTCCTTGCAGTTCTTATTAAAATATTCAAATTTCTTATACTCGGACTACTTCTCGCAGACTATGAAGCCCATCACAACCTCGTAGCCAGGGTTTCTGCACTTGTGGCACAAGCACAAAGCCCTGGGTACGAGGTTGAGCGCATGAATGCCTCATTAGCCTAGAAGACCTGGGTATGAGGTTGGGTTGTGTCTCACAGTGGCAGTGGAACATAAATTCGGTTGAGTGGCATGGGGGGATAAGAAAACTGTAGGGTGGTCCGGGTGCATGCTTCTCTGAAATGGCCTTTCCTGCATTCTGGGGAAGATTTGAAATGCAGAAACCAGGTTATTTTGTTCATTTTGCATTACAGGCAGCAAAGAATCTGACATCTTAAAATTTCCTTTCAATTTCCTTGGTTGATGCTAAATTTCCTTGCATTTTTCCTTGCAAAGGCCAACATTTCCTTTTGCAGGGAAATTTCCTTGCAAGTGGAAGCCCTGGTTGTTCACGCATTATAATTTACACGCATGCGCAAAATGGGACCATGTCAAGTCAATTTTTTTGACGTCAGCAACTTCAACTGGACTTCCGAGCTGTTTTTCTCGTGTTTCCTTTAGTGAAATTTGTTTTAACTTTGCACAACTGTTAAACAAGGCAAGAAAAAAAAACATATCCAAATTTCAAAATAATTCTACAAATAGGTTTCTATTTCTCCCCCCCCCCCCCTCATTTTACAGACTACAGCCAATTGTAATGTAACTTTTACTTCAAGTATTTTTGAAAAGTAATTGTGCTTTTTACTTATTAAGTATGTTTATCTTCTGAGTTATGGCGTCATATTACCGCCAATATTCATGATTGCCATCATTCAACATGTTTCCGACATTGAAGTTATTTTGGGTACTGAAGTTGTTTATTATTCAACATATTTTCGACATTGAAGTTAAATCGGACATTGAACATGGATATTATTCAACACTCATCAGAAGTTGAATGTTCGAAATATGTTGAAAATTAATCAACACATGAATATGAGAAGTTGAATATTGGCGGCGATAGATCATTGCGTGAGATGTCCTCCAATATTAATTAACATAATTCCCATCACCCCACGGTACAGACACAAGGAAAACCAAAATGGAAACCCAAACCAAATGGTGTTGAGGAAGACCAAAATGGAAACTATAAAGCTTATTTTGAAATTAGACTCCTCATAATAATACATGTATTTTTGCAATTAATTAAATATTGTATATGACGACTTAAGTCATTACCATTGTCATTGGAAGACTTAGGATATATATATAGCGATAATGATTTGAATGAAGGCACAACGTGAGCTGACTTTTCCATAAGGGCTATAATATACTTTTAATTGTTTGAATTGCGTTTCGCTTTCGGGTTGGGATAAGTTTGTTCGAGAGTGCTTATCCGAGTTAGAAAATGCAGTTTCAAACTTTCAAGAAGTGGGTTCGCCGTTTGCACACGGTTAGGATTACAACCCCAGTTACCATTAATCACACCACTATGATAAACAATGGACAAACACTGACAGTCACTTTGTACATTACGAGACAATTTCATGTCACTGGGTATTCGCTGCTAAGCTTTACCCACGAATTGCGGTTTACCATTAACTCTTATTCCTGCAGTATGATACTTGATGAATCACGTCAATGTTACGTGTCACAATTTCACAAGCGTGTTTCAGTACGTTTGGAAGAATTTGTTTGGAAGCCTCTCACAGTATCACTAGACGCTAGAGGTATATATTGAACTCATAATTGAAGCGATTCAGTTTCTCGACGATGCTCTATGCATATACTGTTGGGATTTATTGAGGTTTCAGCGTTGGTGGTGCCGTGGTGATCTTATAAACTAATAACTTTTCGGTCTTTTCCTTTTGTGTATGTATTGTTCACGCTCTCATTAAACTATAGGTCGTATCACGGCGACTGAAGTTAGACTAGTTAGTCTTGCTCGTGTCGTTCTTATATTTAGTTTTAGACTTCATAAATTCTATAAAAGCTGATGTTACTGTTACTTTATAAACAATTCCCTATTTCGTGCGCCAGAAACGGGCTTGAAACTATTAAACACGGCCAATCTGATATTTTCCCTTTGTCTGTACCGGGGGGTGTTGTGAATTATGTTAATTAATATTGGCGGACATTTCACGCTATGGTCTATCGCCGCCAATATTCAACTTCTCATATTCATGTGTTGATTAATTTTCAACATATTTAATATTTTGAACATTCAACTTCTGATCAGTGCTGAATAATCGGTATGTTCAATGTCCGATTTAACTTCAATGTCGAAAATGTGTTGAATAATATACATGTTCAATGTCCGATTTAACTTCAATGTCGGAAACATGTTGAATGATGGCAATCATGAATATTGGCGGTAATATGACGCCATACTGAGTGGCTCAGGTACTTTTACATTTACTCGAGTCGTTCTAAAGTTATGTACGAGTCAAATCGAATTTTATTTTTCTCTTTAACACAACGTACAAGCACATGGAGATAAAACCTTCCCATCATGCTATAGTTACAGAGTATGATAATTATGACGTAATGAGAACATCGTTCAACACCCCCACTTGTTCTCATGAACTAAAACTAATAACATTGTTTACTTTTAACATCAAGTAATTTCAACTAGTGTCAATAACGAACTATATACATTTTTAACTTCCAAAAAGGAATCTCTTGAACCTTGCTATTTTAACCTTTGTAGCTGGTTTTGTAAAAATGTCAGCTGCCATATCTTCAGTAGGACAATATAGGCCTACAATATCTATTTTACCATTTGCTAATACATCGCGTATTAAATGATGTTTGACATCAATATGCTTAGATCTCTGCCTGTTTACAGGGTTCTTACTTAGGGCTATAGCCCCTTGGTTATCTTCGTATAGCTTTGTGCATTTATAAGATTTTTCATCCATACCATTTAGTAACTGAGTTAGATACAAGCTCTCCTGAGTTGTGGTTGCTAAACCTACATACTCAGCTTCACATGTAGATAGAGCGACAGTAGGTCGCTTCCTTGATTTCCAAGATATAAGAGGGCCTTCTTCACATAAACTAAAACAGTACCCTGTGGTGCTGCGCCTATCTTCTATTGAAGATGCCCAATCGGAATCACTATAAGCAACCAGGTTACACTTCTTATAACATAATTCATAATCTGCAGTGCCTCTTAGATATCTTAAAACATGCTTGGCAGCTACCATGTCTTCCATTTTTGGATTGCACAATTTTTGTGATAATTTACTGACAATCCAACTAATATCCGGTCTGGTGCAGGTCATGGCATAAATCAAACTTCCTACGATCTCACGATACATTTTGTTGTCAACTGGTTCATTACTGTTACACTCTAGATTTTGCTCGCAGGGGGTTGTCCTAGGCTTACAGTTGTCCATCCCAAATCGTTCAAGCATTTTAATTATGTATCTCCTTTGACTCATCTTAAATCAACCCATCCGTTTGCTTGAAATCAATGCCTAAGAAGTATGAAACTTTACCTAGATCCTTCATTTTAAATTTGAGATTCATGTTTTTCTTGAATTCACACATTAAATCCATATTGCTTGCGGCTATGATTAAGTCATCTACCCAAATAATCACAATGATTATTTCCTCACCGATTTGTTTCCTGTAAACACAATGGTCTACTGGGTTTCTAACAAAATCACTAGCTTCCAAGTGCTCATGCAAAACTTTATTCCAATTTCTGCCTGACTGTTTCAAGCCATAGAGAGATTTCTTTAGCTTATAGACTAATTTATCACCATTTTCTGACACTTCTTCAAAACCATCTGGCTGATCCATATATATTTCATAGTCTATTGGGGCGTGTAAATATGCGGTCTTCACATCCATTTGGTGGACAATGAGGTTGTTTTGTGCTGCTAGTTGCATAAGTGCTCTAATTGAGGTAATGTTAGCTGTGGGGGCAAATGTCTCCTGATAGTCTATTCCCTCTACTTGGCTATATCCCTTGGCTACGTACCTAGCTTTAAATGTTTCATGACCCTCTGCACTTTGTTTTATTGTATATACCCACTTCCCTCCTACTGAATTTTTAAGTGAATCAATTTCCTCTCTCATGGCCTGTTCCCACCCTGCAGCTTCAGAAGAGTTTGTGGCTTCTACATATGTTTGTGGCATTCCACATGTTTTGAAACAATAATCAGTGTTTGTATAAGTTGAGTGTTCAGTATTTAAGTGCTGTGGGGGTTTCCTCTCCCTTTGGGGGTACCTTTTTGTCTGATCTTGGCTTTCCTCAGAATGTGCATTGTTTCCATCAGTTTGGCCATTTGTACCCTGCTCATCACTTTCAGTATCTGTGATTGGTTGTTCACATTTTGGCAAGATTGGATCACTATGGGTTTCATTGAAACTACTAGACTGAGTTTCATTTGGTTTTCTACCTAAGTTCTGATCGTCACAGTTTGAAGTATCAGTCTGTGTGCATTGTTCTACATGTTTGATTTTAATGAATTTTACAAGGCGATATTTCATGACTTTACCACTATCTGGATGGTAAATCAGATAGGCGGGGCTACTCTTGTCATGGCCCATAAACACTCCCTTTAAGCATCTTGGGTCCAATTTCTTTTGGTCGTGTTTGTATGCATAACATTCTGATCCAAACACCCACATTTTGGGGATGTCAGGTTTTCGTCCCGTTAATGCGAAATATGGTGTACCCTTTAATCTATTACTATAACACCTATTCCTAATGTGGGCTACACTTTGGACCGCATATGGCCACATAGCTTTGGGCAACCCCTTTTGGAGTAGTAAGCACCTTCCCATCTCAAACAGGGTTCTCCAGTACCTTTCAGCGGTACCGTTTTGATGGGGAGAGTAAGGAGCGGATGTCTCATGTTTTATGCCTCTCTCTCTTAGAAGTGCTTGAAAATCGTTATTCATGAACTCTGACCCATTGTCAGATCTTAAACGCTTTACGTGACCATAGGGAGAACAGTCAGCCAGAAATCTCTCTGTTGCTATGATAGAGTCACTCTTTTTCTTCAGAAAGTATACAAATACTGATCCGGAAAAATCATCAGTAAAAGAGATACACTATTTAAAACCCTCCCTCGATTCTGGGGTGACAGGACCGGCTAAATCTGTATGTACCATTTCTAAAGGCTTGGTAGCTCTAGCATCTGGCCTCCTACTCCTACTATTTACATACTTTCCTTCAGTGCATGTATTGCACTCTAACTTGGATTTATCAACTTTGCCTGATATTGTCATGCCCTCAACTACATTCTCTAACTTTACAATATCTTCGAAATTACAATGGCCTAATATTTCATGCCATGTGTTGATATATATCATAAGCGACGCTTACCTTATCGTTATTTTTATCACTAATATGATTACTGTCATTCTCGCAATGCTCAAGAGTGTGCAAATAATACAACCGTCCATGATGTTCGATGGCAAAAGTGGTGCCATCTTTACAGTGGCGTGCTGGCTTGTGTTCGCCAGGGGAGCCCAGCTGCAAATTTGGCGCCCCCTTGTAATTTGTGTATGTTTGAGCGTCGTACACGCGAGACCTCTAGGGGGGTCCGGGGGCATGCCGCCCGGGAAAATTTTGAAATTTAGGATCCATAAAATGCCATTTCGTGTGTTTTGGGAGGCGATTTGACGGAATTCTGAGAATTACAAACATCGTAAAAATAAAAATGCGCAAGAACCAACACATTCAAGAGTTTGAATAAATATATAATTTATAGAAGGACTTAGTTTTTTTCGTAAACAAAGAAAAATAGACGGCGAACATTCATGAAGTAGACGGCGAACTTACCAGTGATCGTAAGCCAAATCACTTCACATTTCACAATTAACAATTTACATCCTTTGAGATATTACAGACTGGACAGTAATGCTTGTAGTTGTAGGTAGGCTTGTGTGCGCTTTTGTGTGATTTTGTGCAATTTCGGCGCCCCATTTATTTTTATGGCGCCCCCTTAAAAATCTTCGCTGGGGGGGCCATGGCCCCCCGGCCCCCCCTGCCAGCACGCCACTGCATCTTTATGTATAAGTTCACTTTGGTCTTGATGGAATTTCAACTCGGCTCCATGTGATGTGGCAGCTTTCACAGAGAATATGTCCTGAGGGAATGATGGTATGAATAACGCATCTTTAAGTACGGTATTTACATATCTCCCATTCACATCTTTTAGTACAACCTCGGTATCGCCACGCTTGACTGCAATGTTGTTTGTCCGCGTACCATCTGCCAATTCCATGTAATGTTTCTCCGGTTTAAAAGCTTTGTCGACTCTCACTAAAATGTCGGTTGTAACGATGTGGGTTGTAGCTCCGGTGTCCACTAACATTCCTTTAGATTTGATACGTTTGGTTGTATGCTCGTTAACTTGGAAAATGAAGGAATGTTCATCGTCGGTTGTTTCATCACAAGCGGCTTGCTTTGCTTTGTCTTTACGTTGTTGCTGTCTCCTGCAGGTGCTGTCGTTGTGCGTTGTGCTCTTGTGATAGTTGCACCATCTATTTCTTGCTTCAGATTTGTCGGGGCAATCTTTGACAATGTGTCCTTTACGCCCGCAACCGTAGCACGTGGGAGATGTAAATGATTCAAATTTCATCACCTGATCTTCTTTTGGTTTTGCATTTAATTTTTCTGTCTCTTCGAAACTTCTCAATTGGGATTTAAACTCGGCGAAGGTTATAAGTTCACTTGAACTTTGAGTAACATGGATGGTGAATGGTTTGTACGACTCCGGGAGTCCTTTCAAGATCATTGCGATAACGAGTCCGTCGCTGAGTGTTTCTTTGGCGTTTCTGAGAGCTGTGATAACCTTTTCAGCCCTTATCAAGTAATCTGTAGCTGTCTCATTAGCTTCCTTTACAAGTGATGTTAACTTGGTGTACAGTGTTATGATTCTTGGCTTCCCCTCACTTGCGTAATGTTCACGTAGCATTTTCAAAGCCTTTCTGCCATCATCGGCGGCGTCTCTCATCACCAGTGAAAGACTTTTGTCGTCCAAGAATTGTATTAGTTCTGCATAGCATTCTTCATTCTTCGCTGCGTTTGGTTCGGTCTCGGATGGTAGGATTGTGTCTTTCAATTTTAGTATTCTCAAGTGACCGAGGAATTTTGCTTCCCATAGTTCATAATTGTTTTCATTTCCGTCAAACGTTAACCTACCCCATCTCGTGTCGGTCCTGGGCCCATAACCTGTTGGATTCATCTTCTCTTGACGTCTGATTGGGATAGATTTATTATACAAGACATTAACTACGAGCAGACGTTTATTTTATTTTTCTCTTTAACACAACGTACAAGCACATGGAGATAAAACCTTCCCATCATGCTATAGTTACAGAGTATGATAATTATGACGTAATGAGAACATCGTTCAACAGGGCTGATCGTGGTTGGATTTGACTCGTACATTATGCGCTGATCAAATCGAAATGTCAACATCCTCCTCCGGGCACACGTAGGGAATTTGATCGTTTGGAATTTCAGACAAGACTTGTTATATATGCACGAAATATAAGCAAAACAGAATGACTTGGAAGGTCGGAAGTTTATAGAATTTACTGCTTTGATATTGATCAAGAACGGCATGAAACCGTTAAGGAACAAGACGATCTATGGATCGTTAAGTCGCTGGGGCTATGAAAATAGAGACCTTTTCTGGCTTATTATAGATATACCCATGACTCATGCGAATGTACAACAATTATGTCTTAATGAAAAGGAGAAAGGTGAACAACTATTTGACGAAAAACCCTTAGTTTAAAAATACTCAATTTTTCTAAAGTATTCGTGTTTCGCTTTCATTGAGCATGCGTAATGTTGCCATGTAGGCGGAGCGTTCTATTAATACCATAATTATGATTAAATATATAGTCACATGAAATTCACGTGCAGGTGAAAATACTTAACTGTCAACACAAAGGTCATTGCAACAAAATGCAATTAAATCAACACTTTATTTCAAAATTGCATGCCATATTTGTGTATATTGTCCTATCAAAGACAGTAAATAATTCTACCGTATGAATTTTATGAATCAAAATAATAAATACAAGTCTTAAATAAATACAAATACGTATTTAGATTTTACTAATTTATTAATTATTATTTTTATACAAAATCTCACATCTTGTCAACAAGTTGTGATCGCAACAAGCTTGTAGCAAGCTTGTCAACAAGTTGTATCAATGCTGTTATTTTGTCAAGTTGTAACAAGTTTGTTACTCACAACTTGCTGACAAGTTGTTGACGTGCAGGAAGATAGCAAGTTGTTGGAACAACTTGTAACAAGGCTGTTGAGTTGAAGTCTGCAGAGCCTATATTTTCCTCCTACCCGTGCTCACAGGTGTACCTTAGTCGTTGTGTGTCCGAAGGCTGGCATTATAAAATCAATTCGTTTGCATGAAACCATCGATCGATTTTAATAGCGAATTAAATTGATTCCTCAGAGTTATATTCGACGTATGAACTAGGCTTACATTGATTGACATTGCCGGAAGAATTTGCATCAATCCATATAGTCAATTTGACATTAATATAGACATTATATTGTCTGACAAGGGTTATTTTTCATCAAATTTAATCAAAATTCCAGCTGTGAAAAAGGATTTTAAAGGCTAATCGATTGAGGAAAAGCAAAAGGATGTATCCTACATGTTTTCGAAGCGATACACTCAAAGGCGGGAATATATTACTGAATATATAATAACTACGTCTGTATTTTTTATAATTATGCATTTGTCAACAAACGAATGACTTAAAGTATAAACCATTTCTATAGCATGGTATATCAACAAAATGTACTTTTATAAAGATATCTTGCAACGCTGAATTAAACGGTGATATTTTCATTTACATAGCTTGCGTAGGATCAGAGCTACACGTACAGTCCTCCAAACTTATCGTCAGATTTCTCATTTCTGATGTATTTCAAATTTCAATTCGGTAGATTCGGCGCTATTGTTCCACGCGCCCAGCGCGCGCCACGAAGCAATTCGGGATAATGACGTAGGTCATTTTGTGGCTTACAAACATCTGCGATCTGCGATCGGAGAAAAATGCGTGCCGAAACCTATAGTCGCTGTGCCCCAGCGACTAATTAGTCGCGTCGTCTTGGAGAAATACCACATTATGTCCGCGGCAAGAGTCTGGGTCTCTCAAATTTACGCATGGCGGCGTATAACGACACGCATCTTCTGCGAGGCCTACAGAGGATACCGAACTAGTTGAAAACGTTTGGATTGCTTGATTGAATTTTCCTAATGCTAATGAAGAACGACATTAAACTATAGTGTGATACATGTAGCCGTTTTATAAATATATCGATTTTATTTCTATGTTTGGATGTCTGCTTCAGCACGACGGCATTTTTACGTCGTATGACAACAAACCGTCTGCCGGTCTGCGAGGCCTCGAGAGAAAACTTTGCAAGGTACAAACTTCTAGACTTTTTTATTTTATACTTTAAGAGCTAATGCAGAATGACATTGAATGATTTTATTGTAAATTCTTTCGTTCTTGAGATATAAGGATTTTTCCATGAATTTGACAACTCTGGCTCTACATTCGATCATGACGGTGCGTTATATTCTGCGAGGCCTCCAAAGAAAACCTGATAAGCTAAAAATGTCTAAACTATTTTATTCGATTCATTTAATATTAATGAAGAACGGCATTGGATATTTTTTTCTATTGCTTAAACCATTCCGAAGTTATTGCGGTTTTACTATGAAAATTTCCTGTCTGGCTCTACATTCGAATGTGAATGTGAGCTGCGAATGTGAAACCAGAGCCATCTGTCTCATCGTTAATAAAATAGCGACAGATATGGGTTTATGCCAACATATAGCATGAACTCTGCCCAAATCAGGACTGCGACACAAAGAAGGTAGAATACGATAGAGAAATTTCGACAGCAATATAGCCAAATTAAAAGAAAATATTCTACATACCGTATATAAACAATCCAACTCCCACTTCCGCTATGAACAAAATAACAAATTCACAATGCGAATTTTTTCAAGCTTTCCTGGCAATTCCTGCCAATAAGCCAATTCCGCTTTGCCAGATATTTGAGAAAACCATTCGCTGTGTTTTAGAATAGAGGAATACTGTTGTGTTTTGTCGTATTATCGTGAACAAAATATCATATGAAAATGTAAAATTCTATACGCACTAAGACACAGGGAGTCCAACTAAGAACTGTGACGAGTAGGACTAAATATAGCGTAGTCATTCAAATTATTGTACTTACTTGTATAAATCATAAACAATTATTGAATGAGGTCGAGTAGGATATGACGAATTATTAAGGAAGCCGAAGGCTGAGGCAGATAACACGAACCGAGGCCTTAATAATTCCTCATATCCTGCGAGAACCAAACAAGGCAATAATTGTTTTATTATTTATTTGTAAATATTTCGGACTCAGGCGAACCTTTCCTTTGAGGAACCATTTGTATTTTTCCGCTTTTGGCATCAGCCGCATAAATTAGCGTGACGTCATAGCGTGGTACATTGTTTTTCAATATACCACGAAATGACGTCAAACGTGGTATATTTGTTTTCAATATTCCACGGTGATGTCATAACTCCAAATTTGGGCAGCTACCAAGCGGATACTGGATTTGGTAGATAATCCAAGTGAGTAGATATATACACAATTTAAAACCTAACCAGGAACGGTTGCGAAAATGAAACACTATGTCCTCTGGCAGGAATTGAACCCATGGTCCTGCAATTCCGGTGCAGCGCTCTAACCAACTGAGCTACAGAGGGCAGTTGCTGAGCTGTAACCGTAAGTTCTGTATATATAGGTTATCGGGTGTGCGGGTTGTGATAAGGTAAACTTCAAAGATTGTTTTGCACTTCACTTGGTTGAACTAGAATACTGAATTTGGTGGATACACATAGTGTTTCATTTTCGCAACCGTTCCTGGTTAGGTCTTAAATTGTGTATATATCTACTCACTTGGATTATCCACCAAATCCAGTATACCAAGCGGATATGACGATTTCACCGACAGCTCTTAGCCAATCAAAACTCTTGAATTATTTTTAATAAATAATAATAGAGCTTATATTATGCAGTGAATAGCTTCAAACATTGCTTCAATTCTAACAATGTTTCAAAACGAAAATATTGCATCATTTGCATGACGAATTATTGATAATACGAAATTATTACATGACGTTTCGTCGGGCCATTAAATAACAGCAAGTATTGCGGGCGCTCGAGGGAAGGCGAGGTGTTCTTTCACGATGAGCCAATTGGCTCCAGATTGGCAGCTCCAGATTGGCGAAACTGGAGCCAGCTCCAGTTTGGCTCGAAACTGGAGCTGGGACGACAAGTTTGTAAACAAAGCGTTTTGGCCGCTTAACCAGTAACGTAAATGAAATTTTTTTGAAAGACCATTTTTACCTGTCATATTTTCTAGTACGTGACCGAAAATGAGAACTTTATTCCGTTTCGTTTGTCCACAGTAGCTTGTGAAAGTTGACTATTTTTTCTGACGAAGGGGCAGGATGTATATCCAGCATGAGCAACTCATGTGAACACTGGCATTCGTGACCGACATGAGAAATCAACTTTCAAGAGATGTAAAATCAACTTGTTTACTTAATACGGTTTTTCCATGAGATTATCAAATGACGTCACATGCCAAAGTACATGAATTATTGTTTTGGTTGTCAATTACGTTAACATACTAGTAGTTACTATCGCAAGGAAAGTGCTGCCTTGATGCACAAACTGCATGGAAAATTCATGAATATAATTAGTATTAAATATTGAAACTGCTAATTCAGCTAATGATACACTGTATGTATTGATTTATTTTGTTGTCAAAACATTGAGATTACAACACTGTGACTACAACACTAGACTATTGTAAATAGTATATACTGTACAGTATTAAGCAAGATATCTAAGAGTGCTATTGTTCATGGAACTCTTGGTACCAACATCAAATGTTAATAGAAGTCATTGTTTACTTCAAAGTTGTTGTCAATGGGATCTTGAATAACTAACTTGAAATCATAAAAGCAAGCTTAATATTTTTGATGTGCATTTAGCTGGTTGTCTGTGTTCATAAGATATTAATAATGCATTTGCCATGTGCAGTCTGTCAGAACAGTCTTTGACTCTTTGTTCCCATCTGTAGATGTTGGTTACCCAGGTGACCTGGATATTCAAAATGATGAGCTGGATAATGTACTTCCACCAGTACCTACAAGCCAACTGAATGTAATTGTTTTAAACAACTACTAAATCCTGTTTGTTTGGCAAATATTGATACACACCGAGTGGTACAGAATGAAGACCTGTCTAGTGGTGCTAGTGTTGGTGAAACTGAGGCAGTGAATGTAAATGAAGTTGAGGAAATTCAACAATTGACAGAAATTTTGGATGTGGAAAATACTGCCTTTGGTGACAATGTGGATGATGAAATGTCTGATGATGAGGACAATTAATAGTTCGGATGTTATATCTATGTATTCTGAAAAGTTTGTTGTTGTTGTTGGATCTTGGCAAGAGAACTAATAAAGTAAACAAACTTGACCTTGCGCCGGAGGCATCAATTTCTAATGTGGCGGAAGGCAGGAGTGGACTCATCAATTCAAGTAGAGGAAAGTCAATCACTCGCCAAAAATGCAAGGAAAGTGTACTATTAAGAGGTAGATAGGCAAAAAAGGTTTGCATTTATACGAGAAATTTTGGAGATGGCGTCAATTAAAAGACGAAATAGAAGCGAAGACCGAGTAGGACGTTGCGGTATTTTTGTTGGGACAACTACAACAACTCTAAGAAAAGAAACGAGGTACTATAATAATATAAATTATATTTTGTGAATTTTTATATGTCAGATGTCATAAATTAAATGGTGATTATAAAAAGAGACGTGGTTTCTTTTAGCGATGTTTGTGTTTAAACCGATGTACGCGACACTCAAGACTGACAGTCACAAGGGGAAATTCGATCACATCTGTGTTTGTTTCCTTCAACAACAACACATGCTGTTCCTCCGAGTAAGTTTTAATATATGAATAGTTTATCTATTTGATACTTGTGATAAGACTAAAATATATCTTGATATCACGCTCGTATAAAATAAAAACACAGTAAACAGAAATACAGAGTGATGTCCTTTTCTGGGTGTAGCTACAATTAGGTTATACAATTTTAGGGGCTCACTTGTACATGAAAAAAGGTTGCCCTGGTAGTAGGCTTACCCCACTAAGCCCTTCAAAGGTATTGAGTGTTTTTACGTGAAGTAGAGTCACTCTACTGATTACTGATATTAATAGTAGCAAGTATAGACATGGATTGTGTAAACAAAAACATACCTTTCCAGCAGGGTTAATACTCTACTTTGATCACCTGGGTTAAATTACATACACTGTAGCTTAGGTGTTCTATTTTGTACTAAATCAACATTATGTACTATACGTCTACAAATTAATTTTGCAGGTTTATTAACGAAGGTGTGGACCATAATTACAACCAAAAGAATACACATACTAATTACTGTACCTTCTGGAGTTGATTACCAACTGAGTGTGTCTGAGTGTGCCTGGTCCGATCACCCAGAGGTTGGAATTATATCACATTTCTAGGACTACACTTTGTAATATTATAATATACTTTGTAATATACCTGTCATCTGTGTCATTTCCACAAATGCATCTGATAAGCATGCTTACAGAAGATTCTGGTTGGCAAGACTGTTTTGAATGAGTTGTTTAAATTTTGTCATTGCCAAGGTTATTTGTAATGGTTTTCAAGGGAATCGCCCAGCATTGAAATAAAGCATGTAAAAAAACACAAAGAACATTGAGTGTAACCCCTGGAAACCATTGAAAATGACATTGGCAGCATCACTTTTTAGAGGAATTGACACATTTACATGCAACTGTTGTTGCTTTGCATTCAACAAGAATCTGCTTGTACTCTGTACATAATGATTCTAGTTTGGAATTCTATTTTTTCAATAAATCAAATTAACAATTTGGATCTTGGTTAGCTATGTAAAATATGATCTATATATTCAAAAGTGTATGGCTGGCTAGCATGAGATGAATACAGTATATATTGTATATATATCATTTGGTGAACTGAAGAGTATCCTGACATAATTGCCAAGATACAGCAACTTGGGATAAATCTGGGATTCCCTCTACCAAAATGCCCATGTTGCCATAATACATATTGCGAGAAATCGCGAGAAATTTTAGCGTTTTGGGTTAATAAAAAACCTAGATTGATAGAATGATGGAAAGGGTTAAATTAAGCAATAGAATAGAAATACATGGGATACGTAAGAATATATAGGGATAGATCTTAAAAAAAACGCGGACGCAGGGACAAATACAATATTTTATTTTACACGCAAGTTACATAATGAAAATGCCAACCATGCAATATACAAGAAACATAATTACCCAGCAATAATAACACCAATGCATTGGAAATTTATGGTTTTCACTTCTTTCCCACAAAACTGTGTATGATTGAAGTAACATAGCGCGATACACGAATGCGAGCTTACTACAGTAAGGTCATGCACAGTACTTTATCTGAACATATGCTAATATATATTGTCATAATCACAAATAGATATTTTGTGGGATTTGAACAGATGAAAACTTAGTACCGTAATTAAATTGTTACTTGGATATTCAAATCATATATTGACATGTGCTTGCTTTGTTAATTAAATTTTAGATGCGTCAATGTCAGTACAAACGTAACAGTGTTTTGGAGAAACACCGCATGCAAAATGAGAAAGAAAAGTATGTATTTTACATTGTTTATTTATTTATTCATTTGTCACACACATAAGAGATATACATTTACATAGAATTATAACAATAACAATAACTAGAAACGTTGTGACAGGAGAAGAAAACAGAAACTGAATTCCAATTGATATTCGACCCCTTAACAATTAATGGATATACGAGAACTAAGAAGACAAACGTGCACGAACATAACACAGAGTACAACTTAACAAATAGGATACTACTGTACAACAATTTTAGAGTATAATTATCTATGGTGGTATGTAGGTAGACAGTTTGACTTTGTAATAAGAGTGTAGATGGTGCTTGAAGATCTGTAGGGAATGGGTGGCTTTGATGTTCGGTGGCAGATTGTTCCAGAGGATGACAGTGCGTGGGAAATAGGAGTGTTGGAAAAACTCTTGATTATTTGAGACGATTCTGTTATAGTTGTTAGGGTCGAAATTGCGTGTGGAATAGGGGTTAGTTGCAGGTGTAAGGTATTGGTTAAAGGTGACATTAAGAAGCTTGTTTCTGATTTTGTATAATAGTGTTAGGTCATAAAGTTCACGCCTGTGTTCAAGTGGGAGAATGTTTAAAGATATTAGTCTGTCTCTGTAGGTAACATCACGAGGAGGGTAGTTCAGAATGAATTTCGTTGCTCTGCGTTGAACGTTCTCTAATAATTTGCGTTGTAATTAATTATTATTGATAATAATTGTTATTGATTGGCAAATATTGAGCGTCGAGAAAAGACATTGAGGGGAAACACAGAAAATGTTTTAATGAAGTTAAAACGTCAAAAACGTCTCTCTGGCGAGTTTGCGACACAATAATGCGCAGGGGCTAAAAATGAGGGGTAAATTAGAAAGGCTAGTTATAACTACGACTGGGTATAGTACAATATATATTTATGTTAAATTGTAGTCTTCCCGTGCGCCATAATTATGTTAAGATGAGAAATAAGAAGTTAAATTTTGTTTGCAGCCTTGTGGCTTGTGTTATATGTGAACAGCCAAAACTTAAAATGGTTATTTCCGGTTATTTATGGATATTTTTCAGACATCGTCTCAGAAGTGATGAGAGAAATGCTGTCTTACAGACCCTATAAATTCAAAATTACCTCGGGGTAGTTCGCTCCCCGACCCTGCTAGAATTCTAGAGATTGGTTGGGAAAATATTATTTGGCCGCTGGACCGTGGTGGCGCGAGCGTGCTCCATTCGTGATAAATTCCAGTAATATGTAGATGTTCTGATCTTAATTATTTCCCGAATCATCGCATGCATGTGAGAAGAGTGTTACCAGTTTGTTTTTACGAAAATCGTGAGGTAATACTGGACCATGCAGCAAAGGATGATCTTCACTGGATCTCAAATACTAATAGTGTTAACAAGACTATATTTAGGGCTTTAATGTACGTCTTGTTAGGATAACTAATAAAGTAAATAATTATAAATTGATACTATATTAAGTATCATTATTTTTATTATTTAAAATAATTTAAAATAATTTATACACGGTAGCTTATCAACTAATACAACAATAAAAAAGGATAGAGTGTTTTCCAAATTGTAAGTAATGAAAACGTTGCCTTTCATAAGGCCGTGTTAAATTAACTAAATTGACTGAAAATGCTAGCAAAAATGTATCAAAATTTTTAGGTGTTTGTCATGTGTCGTAGGCCTACAACCGATAACAGTTGAAATACGTCTATCTTTACAAATGTCAAAATATTAAACTATATAATTACATGTATACGTTTCTAATAAGAGTGAAAGATTGAGATTAAGATAATAAAATATTTACTGGCGCAAAACATCTAAAGGGCCGATTACATGGACCGGGCTAGCCCGGGTAAGCGAGAGCTACCAAACACTGTTGAGTTTTTCCAGATGCTCCGGTTCCAGTTGTAGTAACGCTGCGCTAACAAGGGATTTTGCTTACCCGAACTTTAGAGCAAACATTAGGGAAAATGCACAAAGGTATACAGTATAAGTAACAAAGTTTGTTTATATAAGTTTCCAGCTGTAGAAACACAGATCCAATAATCAGGTAAGGTCAAGATAGTACATATAGAAGACACACATTCAAAGAAAACAAAGGTAAATGAGATATTAAACTGTTTTTATAGCAACTACAAGATTTAACATCCCTCAATTTGTAAAGATCACCATAATTATGATATTTATTGTTGAAGTAATAATTTTTCTTGACTTGTGGCCTTCACGTGATCTCTAACACTCATCAGTGCAATATCTATAATTAGTAGAATCATACTAGTATACTATTGCAAATGCTGTAATTTGATTGGCTACGCTACTCGCTATCTAATTGTCGATTGATAGCGAGTAGCGAAACAGCCATCTCCTCGGCGCGATTTTTAACGAATTTATTTCAATAAATTATGAAAATGTTTTGAAATACTGTTTCCTTGCTGGTTTCTACTAAAACAATTAGATTATTCGCTCTCGATTTTTATGAGATGATAGTTGATTCGGGCTATCACCTCATAGAAATCTTGAGCTCATAATCTAATTGTTAAATAGTAACGGTGGTCTCGTAAGAACGCCTTACAACCGACAAGTATACAATTTTTTTAGATGTTTTTCGGCAAAATAGCATGAGTTATTGACAGAAAGATATAGAACAACCGGAATTAAATGTAAACCTGGGTTGGCTTAAGCTCATCAATCTTGTTGAAAATAAATGCCCAGTGTTGCAGCCAGTAACCGTGTTACTACCACTGATCTAATAATAGACTGGATATAGCTTCTATACCTATGAAAAATGAAGCCAAAATCAATCGGCGCAAATCTACTTCCGGTTACCACTTTGCAGCGAAAACAATATGGAGTTGTATGGGGAAATGAGTCGGCAAGGCTGGTTTTTCACCATTTTCAGGCATTTCCAAGCGCTGGACTAAACCGTTCGTCTTGTAATGAAAAGAACAGGATATTTTCTTACTTTTGGAGAGATACTTTTGTAGATTTCGGTAAAAAATCACCGCTAAAGACGTTTGACAAGTTGCATACGCGAAGTCCATTTTCGGCCAAAACTCTCTGCCAAGTGGTCTTTCATGCTGGCATTTTCGCTAAACAAATAATCTGGCTGGATAGAAACTCAAGTCGAATGGATTAAACGAAAGGTAAGCAATGTCTAATAAGCGTTTGCCTTTCTCAATCAAGCGAAAAAGTATAGAATATCGGTGTTGCTCTCGGGTTATGTTGTGCTATGCGCCTATGCCTATATGAACATTTATAGCAACAATATAGCTTTATATCTATATTGTCTATATTGGCTAATTGCATTTTGTATCTCAGATTGGAGTTTTGGTTTTTGTTCTTGACCGAAAAATACATTTAAATAATATATAAATGGATTCGTTTCTAAAACAAGCTCTGTATCATTCATATTATAAACTGCTTCAAGTGTTTTTATGCAGAAAACTTGCAATCCAGTAGAGTCTGAGGGTAGTATGGAGCACTAGTATACACCATATTAAAATGGTGTATGCCAAGTTTGACTAGTTGTCAATTCTCACATTTGAAATTTTTATTATATAGAGACTAAAACATTGAAATTAGAAAACATTAAGACATGTCATCCTGATCCACTGGTGCTGACTGGTGTGATGGCAGAGAGGTCCCGTATTATAGAAAGTGGCTTGTTGAAGTGACTGTATCATTGAATAATAAATTCTCTGTTCCTTTTCCAAAGTAGATGAACATTTTGTAATCATATGAACATGAATAGCTATGTGACTCAGACTCACATAATTTTTAATAATGCTGTATAAAAATTAGTTGTTTTAACATAGTATGGATAAACTGATAATTATCTTTTTACTGTACCATGCCCATGGTCTTCACTCACCAGATTAAGACCCCTAGTAAATTCTGGTGAGCTGCTCTCCTCTGTTGTAATATTCCATAGTCTAACATTTTCAGGGTTTCTTGCAGAAGGGAGAGAAGACCATGGGTGGGGTTGGCAAAATGTTGACCTTTTCCATAAAGTATACATTACATGTATGCAAATTAAGTGTGGAAATATATCACTTTCCCACATACATAAGAGTACCATAGACTGCAACTGGTTGTCTTGTGTGTTATGTTGGTTGTTCCCATGCATTTCCTTGTTGGTAACAAATACTGGTCATTACATATTGGTGCTTGGCAATTTGGCTTCTTTGAGGTCATTTCAAAACCACCAAGATGGTTGACATGCTACTTCATGTTTCATAAAAATTCTACTAATTAACCCATTAAAGGTGCATAATGCCTCCCTTGACAAGTAGAATTATCTGGTGTTAAACAGAGTATCATAGGCGTAGGAAGCAACTTCAAGTTGGGGGGGGGGGGCATTTTGTCTTAAAGGGCACCTCTTCTATTAGAAAAGGGCACTTTTTCCATTGTTTTAGCTGATGATAACCATCATATTCAAGTTGATATGTTGATGATAACTACATATTCAAGTTGATAAAGATTATATCAGAGTGTTATAGTAAAGTCCGCTTCTACCAACTTGGGAAAACAGCCATGGAAAGTGAGAAAGAAGTTGAATAAACTTGTCTTGTTTAATCACCAGTGAATCGCAGTGATGAAACTATCCAATTTAAATCTTTAATACATAGGAATGGAATGAAGTAGTGTATTGGATTGCTGTAGAAAGCTCACAGTGTCTCCTCGATGTGAAAGAAGAAAAAACCGGTTCCTTTAGGAACCAACAACTATTTAAAAGTTTCCAAATCAAATTTTGATTGAGCTCATTCAACTTTGTCCCATGTCCTTTTTACAATTTTAGTATCATATCTGCATAAAAACACTTGAAGCAGTTTATAATATGAATGATACAGAGCTTGTTTTAGAAACGAATCCATTTATATATTATTTAAATGTATTTTTCGGTCAAGAACAAAAACCAAAACTCCAATCTGAGATACAAAATGCAATTAGCCAATATAGACAATATAGATATAAAGCTATATTGTTGCTATAAATGTTCATATAGGCATAGGCGCATAGCACAACATAACCCGAGAGCAACACCGATATTCTATACTTTTTCGCTTGATTGAGAAAGGCAAACGCTTATTAGACATTGCTTACCTTTCGTTTAATCCATTCGACTTGAGTTTCTATCCAGCCAGATTATTTGTTTAGCGAAAATGCCAGCATGAAAGACCACTTGGCAGAGAGTTTTGGCCGAAAATGGACTTCGCGTATGCAACTTGTCAAACGTCTTTAGCGGTGATTTTTTACCGAAATCTACAAAAGTATCTCTCCAAAAGTAAGAAAATATCCTGTTCTTTTCATTACAAGACGAACGGTTTAGTCCAGCGCTTGGAAATGCCTGAAAATGGTGAAAAACCAGCCTTGCCGACTCATTTCCCCATACAACTCCATATTGTTTTCGCTGCAAAGTGGTAACCGGAAGTAGATTTGCGCCGATTGATTTTGGCTTCATTTTTCATAGGTACAGAAGCTATATCCAGTCTATTATTAGATCAGTGGTTACTACAGCTGAAAACTTAGCTAAACTAACTATATTACTATATTACGTGCTTTTCATCACCGCCTACCAATGGTCTCGGTGCACGTGCACAGAGGCGGGACCTCGCTAAGCGGGCAAGTCCGCTTTCTCATATATTTGAACGCGATGTAAATTTTTGTTGTAAAATTACTAGTAGACGACATCATCGGTATAGGCGGAACGTCTCTGTAAGCGGGATCATACGAACAAGCCTAAAGTCATAGGGCTGCTAGTCCAGATTGAGGACAACATGTTGTCTAGTACATAGACGGCGGTACCGGCTAGGAACCGGGCTAGGGGGACAACTTTGAAAAAGTAGGGAAATGGGGGGCTAAGCCCCCCTGTTTAAGTCTGTCAATTAAATATGTTTATATAACAAATGTTGAATATTAGATTATTGAACTATGTTCTTAGTACTCGAGATGAAAGCTTGTAACGTTGGAATTTCCATGAAATTGCTAAATACATTGAAACTTTAAAAAAAATTGTTCTGAGCATTCGCATTGGCCAAACTGAGCATTCGCATTGGCCAAATACAAGACCACTTAATGAAACAAATTGACATTATTGCCTCACTCCGATCTGGTATTACTGTCAGTTGAACACCATCTTCTTGACGATAGTGCTATATAAAACCCACCAATAACGATTTGTCAAAATTACGAATATAATTATGTAGAGTGTGCTTAGGAACCAGTCGTTATTCATTGTCTGGGGAGGGTCGGAAGATTTTGTATGATAAGTGATCTACCCTATTTATGTGAGATATTTTTTCTGCTCCCCTTAATATACCGTAATTATTTTTGTGATTCCCCCCAAAAAACCCAACGACGTGCACAGTTTGTGCACACAGAAACACCGCGAAAAACGTCCAACTTTCAAAGCAAAAACATGGCTATTTACTCACTCAAGATAAGCTAAACCATAGTCCCTATAACACAGTGTCTGGAAACGCATCTAAAGCTTTTGTTCTATGTTTTTGTTCATGTTTGTGCACATTCACGTTCAGTAAACACATTGTTCTCCTACCATAATGAAGGAAGCAGCAAAAAAATCCGTGCAGCGGAATATTAACATTTGTAAAACAAAGAAAACGTGCACTCTCAGTACACCCTCAACATCAACCCACGCACATGGCTGTAAACTTTCAAGTTTGCCGCGTTTCCAGACACTGTATTATAGGGACTATGGTTAATTAAAGAAACAAGAAAATACAGCAGACGGGTACACCACACCTTAATCATGGACATAAGTCTTCGGGTATATCTGGAACCCCTCTTGCGAATTAGCAATTATACAGAAGTTCAGACGTAAAAATATAAACAAATTATCAGGAGTTTAAGGTCTTAATTATCATTTATATACCCGGAACAAGGGGGTTGTGCGAAATATTACCCGAAGTGATGATATTTCCCTAAGGCGAACTGCCGTGAGATATTACAATTTCTCACGCTATATTGAGAAATCATGGGATTGTGTGAAGTACTGTAAAAAACATTGAACTGGTAAAAAATCACATCGTCACGTGGTACAAATGCTGTTTTTTATTAGAGAATTTAAAGTTGAGGTAGCCTATGATATTGTCCTGAATCTTTTAAGTAAATCATAAAGTTTAATTATTGTCAACGTGAAAATTATTGATGCTACGCAAAAAAGATATTGAAAAAACTGTGGATCAAATGAACTTACGAAAAATATCCTTGCATGGCTCAGTTAAAGACGTTTTGACAGGATAAATTTATTTACAGTCACTGGTGGCTCAATTTCTTGCATGATACTATTTCTTGAACTTGTAGACTATAATTATTTCTAGTATTTGGTTTCTAGTGAGGCCAAGATATGCGGCTGTTTTTATTAAAATATAAAAATATAATACAATCGCCTAAAAATACAATCATATTAAAATATAATAGACGATTTATTATATTTTTAATATCTTAATAAAAACAGCCGCATATCTTGGCCTCACTAGAAACCAAATGCTTTTGATAAAATGCTGCTGAAGGACAACTTCAAACGATAATTATTTCAAGGATTTACATTGGCACATTCCTTATTTTGCTCGCAATTTAAAAGCAAAAACGCACAAAGAAGTAACTCCTCTTGACCAGCACTTTGACATCAAGTTCGTGGTGTTTGCGCACAGATATTTTGATCAGAATGCATTGTTTAAATAGTGGATATTTGCACAATCTAATACTGAAAAGTAAAGACGGTATGATTTTTAACACAGCTCTCAATACTATATTTTATACATTTTTAAATTTGCACAGGTAGTGTCCAAGTTACGCTGACAAGTAATGGCTCATGTTGACTATTTCAAAATTTATAATAACAAAGTTTAAACCTTTATTACTCAGAACTGGTCATTCTTACGCATAGCGCTTGTATGTATAGTAGTTTGGCTAAAAATGTTGTACACCCCTCCCTTTAGCCTACAGATAACTAAATGATCCCCCTTTCCTTTGTCCCTTTATATACAGGATATCTAGTTCTCAGACTCATGCAGGGACTGTTTACATGATACCGCTTTACCGGGACGGGAGGCAACATAAGTGACTAGGTATAACTTTAAAAGTTCAATAAAAACATTATGGCTCAGTCCGCCTGTCATCCAGTTTCGGGAAAGCGGGACCATATAAACACAAGCCTCAATATTTATTTATTTGTTGTTCTCTTATGAATTATTAATGAACTTCATATCTCAGAGATAAGGTGACATTCAATTTTATGTTTCAGTAACCTGAGTTGAAACAACGTCTTTCAAAACATTCATGTCATTTTGCATACCTTTCATGCACTATAGACATCTATTTGGTTTCACTTAATCATTTTAGGATATTCAAATTTTGGAAACTAAAACCTGACCTGCGAAAATTTGAATGAAACTGACACGTAAGATGCAGTAACACATGCAATTTCACATTACTAAATATCCGCCATATTTTCACAAATATAAAATAATGTGCACAGGTTTTTCTTATTTAATTGATACGAACTTTTTGTTTTCGACACGAAATTAGGATGATTAAGCAAATAAAATAGAAGGTTTCTTTTTCATTTTTGCATTGATGAACTGTACAAAATTTCATTTAACATACAAAATTATATATTTCATATGTGAAATTAATCAAAGATATAAACACCTGATTCATTCTTGAAGTAACATGGAAACGTTTTGCAAGAAATTGCCTCTTTTCCTTTGACATTCTGAGACTGAATCCTGCATTCTGTTTTTACTAAAGTTTGTCTAAAATTCATCAGTAAAAAGATATTATGCTATTTTAAATTCATTTATTCTGGGTTGTAAGCAAGATAAAATATGACTTGCTTTATACATAAGCCCGTGCTTTTTAAAATACGATTAATGACTCTGCTCTGTCTGTCACCCCCTCCCCTCGCCCCCCCTCCACCCCACCCCACATATATCGCGATGCTTAACACATAATACATACAATCTAATAAAAATAGGTTTGTTAAAATGTTAAGCAAATAGTTCAGTGATTTGTTATAATGGCACAAGCGCCACGCCCTAAACATCACTCTTTCATGCAAATTGTCTCCCAATAGACCTATTCCAAGTTACGACTGCGTGTCCAAATGATGCGTTCTGAGTGAGGATAACATGGGAATCATAAATGTAGCTGAAACCACAACATTTAAGATAAGCGTATCAAAGTAGTTAACTCTTCAATCTGTCAATCATCATTCCTGTTCCATATATACTATAATTTTGGTATATTTCAATCATTCTTGTTCGGCTACATGTTTCAAAATAGCGAAGTTTTATCTCTACTCAGTTGGATGCGCAGTTGAAACTTACTGTACATTGTAATAGGCGATACACTAAGCAGTATAAATTTTACGTAACTTGCAATGACTACGGAAAAAATAGCATAAAGAGTAGGAGACACATTTTGGCGCCATAAGAGCCATTAAGACTTGCGAGACAAGTTACACACGGCATAATAGAAATAATTACTGCAACCGTTGCCAAAAGTAAAAACTGATTACTTTGTGCAACGCTTGCTGCAACCTATCTCGCTATAATTTTGGAATTCGAAACGTTTTCTCGCTATAATTTTTGTATTCGAAACAATTCGGATTTGAAACATTTGACACTTAAAAGAGACAGAAAAAGTCCAGAAATGATTGATTCCACAATTCATTATCACAAAAAACAGAAGTAATATTTTCTCCTATGTCAAATTTTATTTCCCTTTTCGATTGTTGCTCATAAATTATCAACGACCGCCCTTAGTGTTTTGACTTGCTACAAGTACAATGAAATTCGCAAAAAAATCAACGCAAAATATAGGGCTGCATAATTCACTTCGCCCGAATAAACCACAGTTTTGACTGAGCTGGAACGTACAAATTCACCTTTACCATTCTAATACACTCGATGTTACTGCAGAAAGGTTAAAAGTATAGATGGAAAAATTTATCATACTGCGGCTTAGCATATGGGATAAAAGTATATAATATGTTTATGTTGGGAATATATGAGCGAAGATCACACCCTTCCACGAAAGCTATTTCATCAGGAGGTGGACTGCGAGGTGAGAGGAAAAGACAACAACCTTGTAATTACGAGATGGAAGAAGCAAACTATTCAATACAGAGTATATATGTAAATATTTGATTTATAACATTGATATGATAAAAGAGCATGAAATCGTCAAATTTACAATTCCTTAATTATATTGCGGTGGTAACAAAGCGTAATCCAGTTCTTCACCGAGGTCACAAGTGCAATCAATCTCATCTGATTCATCTTCGTCATTGCCATCGCTATAGTGAGAATATGACGGACCTGTTGGTTCAGTTTGAACTGTTGGTGCAAACCTTTCTTGTGGTTCGCAATTTCTCTCTTGCAATCGGAAATTTGAGGGGAACTGGAATTTTGGAGGCAACCCCGATTCTAGCCTGCAGAGCTTTACGACTCTCACTTCACCAGAGGATTCAAGTGAAGCAAATTTGCCTTCGTCAGGAGATATCGCCATGCTAATAATAGATTGCTGTTTTACGTATGCAATGGATTTCCACACAAAAAGGTCGAACAAAAACACTACACCATCGATACCGTAAGATATCAGATAACGATTCCCTTTCAGAAATTTGCAAAATTCAATTCTACCAGAGTGATTATGTGGCACTTTCCAAAAGCTATTCGGACCATTGAGGGGATGGATAAGAATTTCATTAGCAATACAACAAGCTAGTAGCTTGTCATCAAAGGAAACCGTACAATGATTACATGTATATGATGCTGTGTAATGCACATTCGGTACATCAAACGTGCTGTATGGGGGCTCTGGTGGGTAGTTGAGTATCAGGACAGAAGACGCATTGCAAAAATATAACTTGGTATTATCTGAGGAAAAGCAACTGCAGTCTACGCGCATCGAATATGGAAAACCAATGCGTTCGAACAAAACCTCATTCTTCACATCCCATACGTAGAAAGACTGATCATCGTTATCTTTTTGGATAGAAAATAGAAGAAAAGAATCATCAGCGGAAAATATGAGACATGGTACAGTGTGTTCACACTCCTTTGTGACTTTAAAGACTGAGCAAAGAAACTTATCACACTTAAACAATAATATCTCACAACTTTGGTGTATGGCAATTATTTTCCCATCATGAGAGAAAATACATTTCTTTACGCAGACCTTTTGTTGGAAATCACACTTCAACATTTGAGCATCCCACGCTAAAACCAAGTCGTCGTCAGATAACTTCCACGACTGTAAGAAGAATTCCTTAGAACAAATCAATCCATCAGAACAAAACAACATAATTGTATCAGGTGAAGTAAATGAAACATTAACTGGCTTTGGGCCATTTTTAGTCGACCAATCACGAAAAAATCTCCCAGGCAAATCTCTTAATAAAACAATTCTTCTCTCATTAGGGCCACTAAAAATATACCCAATTTCAATGTCCTCTGCAGATGAGCAACGAATAGGAAGTAATCCTGAAATACTTTGAAGCTTGCTGCCAGTCTGCAAAGAAAGGGCGTACAGATTTGGGGTGGACGAATCAGTAATGTAAATAATACTACCGTCACTGGTAAAAGCAACATCCTTCACCTTATTGATACCATCAACTAGATCATGGCGCCAGCGTCTTCTAAACAAAATTCCACCTTCGTTGACCTCTTCAAGCAGTTCAAATTTACTCTCACCAGTTCTGACAAGCCACTTCCCATCTTGTGAAAGAATTTTAGAAGCATCCAAAGTACGATTATAACATTCCACAGGCGTGTTTGGAATAGAGGACGAAAGGTTTATCTTCCAAACATCTTTCATCCCCATCCTTGGAAACAAGGACGAAAGCTTTCTCCTCAAATCTGACAGAACTTCCATCATCATCCTTGGAAACATATCACCTCGCAGAACTTGCATCGTCGGACTTGAACAAAACTCTAACCATAAACTGGGAGACCATTTACTGGAAGCCCCGTAGTACAAGGCTTTAAATACAGCAACTTTAGCAAGTGTAATGTCTCCTGTCGAATAAATCTTATCTTCAAAACCTTTTATCGCAGGAAAACAGTGCCAATGATAGAAAAATGGACTTGAAACTATCGGTGAGGAAAACATCTCCTCTAGCACAGGTCTCCCAGTCTTAACATTCCAGATTTGATACTCAAATATGTCGGCATAAAGACGAACAACATGTTCGCGAACGTCTGCTTCAAAACTTTCAAGTTCTGCGCAGCTTTCGCATTCCTTGTGTGGCACAGCAGCAATATGAACGAAGTCATCGCAAAAAGCCAATTTATGGAGACCAAACGACTCCTTACGTGCCCATTTGGAAAATATATGACGCAAACAAGCTGCATCTTTAGTTATTGGCCCACTCACTGCAATGTAGTTACTATCATAAATATACGAGCCCCATTCATAGCATTTGGAGTTCTTTGAGAACCGAGGCATCTCCACGACACGTTTCTCACGCAATGAAAACCACGTGTCAAGCCTTCCAAAAAACAGAAACTCGTCATCTGGCGAAAATTCCAAATGCGATATGCCTTCATTCGTTACTTCAATAGGATCCAAAACCTTTTGAAAAGAACATGCATCATACAAAAATAAACGTTGCCCCTTTCCTCCAGCAAACAACTTCTTATTATGAGAAACGGCACAGCAGTCTATGTCGCGGAGAGCTGTATCGGCACAGAAAGAAAGATTTAATTTTATCTCTGATTCCATCCAAGGGGGTGACATATCATTCAGCGTGAGAATATTTGCCTGAGCAGGTTTAGATGCATTACGAAGACAGTAGTAAAGAAGTTGAGGACATCCAACAACAATATACTTGTCTCGTTTAAGAACCGAACAGATGTCCTGAAGAATCGTTTTTTTCGTCTCATCAAACGTCAGATTGACAACAGAGAACTCTAAGTCTTCAATAAGAGAGTAAATTCCAATTTTGCTGCTTTCTATTCGGTGTTGAAGAAATGGGTAATTTGTCAAGGAATTGAAAACAGTTTCAGAACCTCCAGACCCCTCAACACCACATTGACACAAGAAACGAAAGCCAACGCCCAAAATATAGGTAACTAAACCAGGCTTATAAGAAAAAATTTTCTCCCCTTGAAGAAAAGCACTCAAAGATTCAACAATAATATTCCTGAAGTAGGCTTTTGCCTTATTTCTGTTAATGAATAATTTTCGAGAAGCTTTTTGCTGATCAGTTAACCAGATCGGGATCAGACTGTGAAGAAATGCAAAGGTCTCATCTGAAGATCGTAATGCGACAAATAGTGAAACGGCATTAATTACTTCATGTTCATCATAAGCTGAGTTCTCCCTGTGCAAAAGAAACGAAATAAATGAAACAGGAAGTGGAGAAGGCGCCACTAAAGCACAACCAAACAAATTTTTATAAATGTCTTCACCCACTTTTTCGTAAATACGTTTGAAATTTTGATAAAAGAATTCGTTAATAGGGGAAATGTCACCGTCCAGTTGTGTTGAATTTTTAAGCATTTCTGCAATGAAGAAGGCGTACAAGAACATTCCATTGCATTTGTCTGCTAATACTTCTGCAGAGTAAGAAAGAGTTGAATTTTTTGAAAGAGTTGTTAATCTATTCTCTAAAAATCGTTGAATATCCTGCTTATGCTGTTCATAAAAGCCTACACTGTCACTGTTTCGTGCACAAATTCTAATGCATGGATTATACGTTCCCAGTCTGAACTGTACGGTGTCTTCAGGACGACTAGTAATGAAGAAAACAAGCCATTTTGGAAGTTTTGGAAAACGGTGCATTATGAGATCAAGAAAATCCTCCCTGGACCGATGTTCTGCCTCATCTAAAGCATCAACAACTATTAGTTTTCTCTTGCAAAAACTGCATTTACTTAATGGCTCTTCTAACAATTTAGTAAATAGCTCGGGAACGCCTAGCTTAGCATTAGCTAACATATTTTGTATCCCAGCCTCTCCTCCCACTACTCTATTATATTCACCATTACAATTACCCAACTGATAAGCAACGGTACCAAGCAAATGCCTAGCATCACGACGTGTGGCATCGTTGTGAAGACAAAAATAGGCCGCTGCCAGGTTTCCATCTTTCCTTGCACGCTGAGCTATAACAGCAGCCATGACACTTTTACCAACTGCGGCATCACCCAGCAGTACATAGGCTCTGGAATACTCAGGATTACTGAACCACGTGTCGAAATCTTTCAAAAACCACTGTCTTGTATCCGGATCGTACCGTTCGACAAAATAATCTATATCAGCATCACAACTGGAGAAACCTGAAAATAGCAATAGAAACCACCTCGTCATTGAAGTCTGGAAACGTTATTTGAGCAGTGCGACAATTGTACTTTTTGAATAATTAAATGGTTTGTCGTATCATTGAAAACACATGGATTTCGACGTAATACAGTGAGTGGTCAAAAAAGTAGCCCCTCCATAAAAGATAAAATAATTGCTATTTCGAAAAACGACTCGAGAGATCAATGGTATTTAGGGAGTTTTAATTCTAAACTCAATTAAGATGGCCATCTTTGACCAAAAAGCACCAAATTATTGAATTATTTGCTCTGCAAATATTACACTCTGCGCAAATTCACGATAAATAAACTGTAAAAGGATGAAATTAGTCTAGAGAAACTAACACTTATGATGAAGCAAATTCTTGTGCCATGTTATACGTGATTAAATCTTTTTGACATTTGCACACAAATTTTCAAAATCAAAGTTTGATGAATACAGTACAGTATGTCTATTCTTCTATGGATCCAACGACTTCATTGAAAAAATATTTCTGTCGATATGGAACTGAAATACATGACTTTTGCTAGGCTGTGTAATATAACTTAAGCTTACTGATGAGTGATGTATAATGCTTTTCACTAACAGTATACTTGGATTTGGAGAGTTCTATTTCTGTGACGATATAATTACTCATTATTCAACATTCACTGTATAATCAAAGTGGGTCAGATTTGCCTACATGATATAAATTTTACTTTCATTTGGTCGTTTCATAATTTTGAGTTTCTTCCCACGTTTTTGACATTTTGAGAATAAATCCATATTTCTACTATAACGATAAAATTTTTGTTTTTATTGTGAACATTGGCTGACATTGTCTTGGTTAGTAATAAGTTAGCAAGATAGATATTCATATTTACCATAAGAAATGGTCTGGAAACCGTTACAGTTCCGCTGGATTTCCTGTTCTGTAACACGTTGTTGGACAGCCTCATGACTGGTTTGAAGCTGATCCACTAGGACAGTAGTAGAAGCCTGTTCTTGTTTTAGAACTTCATGATTGGTTGTTAGTTGATCTACTTTGACAGCGGTAGAACTCTGCTTTTGTTGTATGACTTCATTATTGGTTGTTAGTTGATCCACTTTGACAGAAGTAGAACTCTGCACTTGTTGTAGAATATCTTGCTTATGCTCCAGCTTTTCAAATCGTTTCTCGCATTTTTGTAAATATAGCTGAGTATTGTCTAACATCATCTTCAAGTTATCCATTTCTTCTTGGCTTTCAAGTGCCATCTTCTCTACATCACTTGACAGTTTACTAACACGTTCTTGTACCACTTTTGCCAGTTCCTGAATCACGGTTGTATCATTACAATAAATACTACACCTAATTTCAAGTGCCATCTTCTCTACATCACTTGACAGTTTACTAACACGTTCTTGTACCACTTTTGCCAGTTCTGAATCAATGGTTGCATTCATACACAACATTACACCTAAAGTAGTAAGTAAAACAATGACAAAATATTTTCTGGAGATCTCGAACCAAACCGAAGAAGGCTGCCTTATATGAAGCCGGCCTGACCTGCTTTGCGAGATCTTACCGTGTAATTGTTTGTATAGTAAAAATTACCGTGTATTTGTATGGACAAGCTGGCCGACCCGGTTCCCGAAATATTGCTTGACAATGGCGTGAACACTCCTCATATGAACACTCACAGTTACTAACCGGGTTGGTGCGGGTTGGGAAAAAAGTTCGCCACGAATTTGTCTGCTGGCAATTCTGCGAGCTATTTTTAAGAACTGTCAAAACAATGTCAAATATCAAAACAACATAATTATCCCGGCAAGCAGAATGAAAATTTCTTATACAAAAACAAGACAATATTCATCCCGTTTACCGGCCCGGCCTCCATATAAACAGCCCCGAAATGGGAGTGTTACATTTGGAAGGTTTGCAAAACAATTTTAATTCCAGCCACATATTACCAAATGAAAAATTGCGAAATGTTGAAGTTTATTTGGCTGAGCAGTACCCCAGATTTTTTAGGCTGATAAAACCTTATTTAGTGAAGGTGAGTATTGCTGTCAAATCGAATTAGATAGCATTACAGTAGCTAAGGCTAGTTTTCCATATAAAAATATAAACTATATTAATTACTAAAGTCTTATCACTATTGAATCCTGGTAAGAAATATTCGGCACTAGCAAGCATGCTGTTTCACGGCGACGTGTCAGTATATATAAAATACAATACTTTTTACTGGTCAGGTCCCCTAGAGAAGGTGAAAAAGTTTGTTTTTTTTTTTTTTCAAAGTTTTTATCACGAAAATATTATAATTTTAAAATTTATGAATAAAATTGTGATTCTTAAAACTTTAATTAATCTGTTTCAAAACAAACAAAACAAATTTAATGATGAAATCATATATATTTTTTTCGCACCTTTTTTTTTTCTTGTGAACTTGAAAAAAATAAATAAATACGTTATTTACTTTGTCGGTATAGAAAGAGTAAATAATTTCTCTCGGCCTTCGGCCTCGGCCTTTTTCCACCCTGAATAAATTTTTTTCTATCTTTCTATCCGGACCTCCTAGCCGGTAAATAACATATATATATTTGTTGTGAAAATGGCCAGGTGGTACAACGGCAAGGCTATACGTACAATGAGCTGCATAATATATGCATTTCCAACTTAACGTTAGCATGTTTCTACTGAATTGAGATATGTAACAAGAAAGATAATTACTGTACCTTTGTCTTCCCAGTCTTTAAGATCGGTTAAAACTTTACTTTCATCTGCAGGTGATAAACCCACTTCTTTCACAAGCTGTTTCATGTCGTCAAACCTCTTCTTGAAGTTTGTTTCATTCCAGTCAGTAAAATTGCAATGTCCCCAAGCATTTCGAGCATCTCTAACAACACTGGCAGCATTTTGGACAGCACGAGAGAACACGGGGATTTTTCCCAGTAGTATGAGCACAGCAGATGCATCACAGGTCTCGTTGTACGCATTAAACTTGGCCATATGGTTTAGGAGGAAGAGCTTACCAAAGTCAACATGGGAGGTAACTTGGTAGTCAAAAGAGAAGTAATCATACTTTTTAAAATGTGGTGGTTTTAACTTCGTCTCATTAGCATTGATGTTCTCATACTTCATGGCATTACCCTTTGGATATGTTGGAGAAGGAAAGCTGTGCGTGGTCTGAACATGAATACCGTGCTTTAATTTGAGGTCGTTGTATTCCTTCAAAATTTCTTGCTCTAGTATGGGACGTATTGGAGGAACTAGAACATGGTTCAGGGCAATTCCAAAGACACACCATCGTTTATTGTCTTTTGTTAATGTGATTAATGTAGACCTGGATCCATAAAAATATAAATAATATTTTAATGAATTATTTAGGAAAGTAAATCTGCAGCTAGTCGCATTTACTTGTAAAGGAAAAACCAAATCAGATATTTGTCGAAGAAATTCAATCTACAACTTCAGAAAGTTATAAAAAATTTCACAGTGAGCAAAATGCATATTAGCATTACTCTATATTATTATATGGCAAGCGTTAGTTCCTGCAGTTTACGCGATATGATTGGCTAATCAGCGGTCCGGAAAATCACTTTTTTAATGCCCTACAACAAAAACAAACCATATAATAAACTACTTATTTTACTACTTATGGTTGTGCCATATAATAAACTACTTATTAACATCAAACGTTCGGTCTTTACGGTAAAATATTTACGTTCGGTCTTTTTACGGTAATTAACCTCGGTCTTGCCGTATTGCACTCTTTATCTTTTTAAAGAAAGATGCATTCCTTGTGACCCTGTGCCTTCGATTTTCAGCTACTATCTTAGTTCCTTTCCGATCAATTACCGTGTATGGCCGTAGTTCGAATTTTGTTGTAAACTTATTTCTCTTTCTTTGTTTAAGCACAACTTTGTTCCCCACTTGTAATTTTGATGGTTTAGCATGTCTTCCTTCATTCGCGTATTCTCTTCCTTTTGTTTTTGCGTTTGCATCGTTCACCTTGGCTTCTTTGTGTCTATTTAACACCTTATCTTTTGGGTTTAACAATGGTAATGTTCCACGCATCGGTCGATTAAAAAGGAGTTGAGCAGGTGGAATGTTCGTCGAGCAGTGTGGTGTGGTTCGATAACTTAATAAGAACCTAGAAAGTTCTTGGACCCAGTTGCGATTTTCTGCTCGAGCTGTTCTTATTGCTTTGCCCAGGGGTTTCATAAAAGCTTCGGCTTCAGAATTTCCTTGTGGCCAATCTGGTGTTGATGTCTCGTGTTTTATACAGTTTTTTTTGTTAGATTTTTTTAAGTTGACCATTGAATGGCGGTCCATTGTCTGATTTAAATGTATGTGTGGATGTCATGTGCAAAATCGCATCTCTTTTAGAAATGAGTATTTTGGTGGATGTGTGCAATTGATTATTTCTTCTCTGGATCGGAATATTTGTCAATTAGAACGTGATAATGTAATGTCGGTGGAAGTGGGCCCGTAAAAAAAAATCAATCTTGCCAGTGTCATTGTCCTCTTCTGGTTCTGGCAGTTAGCAAGTTGGGTTAGGAGGTGGAGGGTCCGTGTGACATAAACTTGATATGATCGCCCTTTTGTTGATATTTTGTTTGTCGTGTTTTAACCTAGTTTTATGCCAGATACTTTTAAGTTCAAGCATCATTGAATGGCGGTCCATTGTCTGACGTAATGTATGTGAGCCCATGTCGCGCAAAATCGCATCTAATTTAGGAACGGAGTATTTTGGCGATGTGTTGTTGATATTGTTTGGATATCGGGAATATTTATTAATAGAACGATGGGGTCGTACTGTCTGCGTGGGAAGTGGCTCGTAAAACTAAAAAAATAGTTTGCCATGGTCCTCCGAGTCCCTCCGGCATTTCTGGTGGTTGCAGGGTTAGAGTGTCCATTAACTTGACATGGTAATATGTATCGATATCCCTTTTGTTGATTTGTTCATATTAGGAAACCAGGCATATTGGCGTAACAAAGCTTTTGTCCTTGAAGACCGGTTTGCTAGTCATGGTGACCGGTATGGGCAAGTTGTATAATACGTGTTTGTAGAGCTGCTGGTATAATTATTCGTGTTCCTCTTACAATTACCCCGTTGTTTGTATCCACAGATATTTCGTCTTTGATGTTTAGGAACGGTTTGACCAGCTTATCAGTCCAATCACCGGACACAACTGCCTTTTGTACTGCAGTAAGGCTCGGATCTGTGGAAGTGTGTTCTTTTATAACTTTAAGTGGTATTGCAGCTTGAGCTGCATTGACGGTCACAAAGTTCATGTATTCTTCAGCCATACTACACTTTGGTACCTTTGGTTGTGGATGTCGAGAGAGAAAATCTGCCGGGTTGTCGCTACCTTTCTTGTAGATCACATGAAAGTCATATTGTTGAAGCCTTAGGAACCATCTTTCAATTCTGGCAGGGGGTCGAGACAGAGGGTTGTTATAGATTAGCTGTAGTGGCTTGTGATCTGTTATTAAGGTGAAAGGGGCCCCAAGCAGATATAGAGGTGAAAATGTTCGATACCCCACACAATTGCAAGGGCCTCCTTCTCCGTCTGCGAGTAACGCTTTTCAACAGGGGAGAGGGCGCGACTAGCATAAGCAATAATATTGGATGCATTTTGTTGTGGATCCTTCTGGGTCAGTATTGCAGATAAACCTACAGGACTGGCATCAACTAAAATGGAAGTTTCTTTAGATGTATCAAAATGGCTCATGACTGGACTGTTCAGAAGAGCATGCACATGTCCAGCTTGGAGAAAATAGATGCTCCGTTAAGTTCCATAGAGACATATTCAAGTGTTGGTATGGGGTGTCTTGTTCGCTTGATGGCCGTGTTTGCTACACGCATATCAATGCATAATCGAATGTTATTGTTTGCTTAGGAACAATGACTACTGGGGATACACATTCTGTTGGTGTGTTTTCTGGTATTTTCTCGATGATGTCATCATTCTCTAACTTATTGATTTCATTTTCAACTTTTTGACGTAGGTGGAAGGGTATCCTTCGCTGGGGCTGTGCAACAGGGGTAACCGTCTGATCTATTGCTAGTTCAACCTGTTTGTTTCTTAGCTTCCCCAGTCCGCTGAAAACAGGGGCGTGGTTATCCAAAATACTTTGAAGGTTCTTGTCATTTGTATGTGATTTGACTTGTAGTGGTTTGACTTGAGAACTGGTTGATGCTGTGTTGTTATTTATCTGATTAAGGTGTAGGCTGACAAGTCCGAGTTCCTGTGCTGTTTCAGAGCTCAATAAACAACCACCGTCCTCAGAGGTTACGTATATTGTTGCAACCGTGAACTTATGCTTCGATTCAGCTAGAAAGCGAAATTTGCCTTCCATCTTAACCGATTTATCCGAATTGAAAGGGTATGCTTTCACGGATGTCGGTTTAAGCCCGATATTCCGCAGCTTTGCAAACGTGGTTTTATCCATTACATTTATGCTAGATCCGGTGTCAATTGTCATTTATACGCGCTGTCCGTTTATTGATATGGATGTGTGTGGATGTTTTTGCTTGTTATTAATTGCATAACAATATTCTGTAGGTTCGCTGTCGATGTTACTGCTGATATCCTCGTCAGGTTTTCTCACTGGTCGCAAATCCTCTCGACTGTCATAAGGTTTTTGGCTCCTTCGTGTGTTTCGACCGCCGCTTCGACATTGGTTTGCAAAATGGTTTTGTTTCCCACATTTTGCGCACGTTTTGTTCTTGGCGGGACATGGTCGGTCTTTGTGAGGAAACTCGCCACCGCAATTAAAACATGTTTTGTTGTTTTTCCCAGACGGTGTCTTAGTATTAAACGTATTTAAGGCTTGTCCATCCAAATTTCCTTCGATATCCTCCGCTTGTGCTTTGCTTGTTTCTTCACGCCTGGCGGCGAGCAACAAATCTTTCAACGAATACTTTGGGTCGCGTAAAGCTTGTTTGCGTACACGGCTAGACTTTCCGCCGATGACAATTTGCACCATTATCTCAAAGTCAACGTCAGAAAATTCGCAGTTCTTTGATAAGGACCGTAATCTTGTATGAAATTGATCAATTGTCTCGGACACACCTTGTTTTGCTTGTCGAAGTTTATATACCTCGTATAAACGATTCTGCTGAGGCTCGAAATACGCCGTAAGTAGTTCCTCTGCTTTAGCTATATCATCGTCTGCTCCAGAGTCGGGAATTGTCTAAATATTTCCTTTACACGCGGCCCTGTCTGATATAAAAGTAATCCCCGTTGGCGTGTTTTGTTTGAAATATTACTCGCAGCGAGAAACATTTTGAAATCCGCCAGCCATGTTCGCCAACGGAGCGCTTGATTTCCTCCGACTTCTTCGTCCGGATTAAATGGTGGCATGGGAGCCACAAACGAAGCCATGGTCGTTGTTTAAATTTTTACCTCGTCGCCATTGTCAAATTGGGCATAAAATATATATTGTTTACTTCTCTACACTCTCGCTCATACATAAGTCTCTTACATTCTACTCCATATGTCTAACTGTCAATCAAGGGGTGTGTCTAGTGTCTACAACACTACAAGTGCGTCAGATACTACACTTCCAGCTATATTTTGGCAGTACGTGCACGGCAACAATCATGTGTATTCACTGTATTGACTGAATTGGTTAGAAATAGAACACAGAATCAAATAATAACTTACAACTCAGTTGAACCCATGTTATCGCATTTCCCGTAATATTTGTTGCTCAGCCTCAGTTGCCAGCTTGACACAGTAAGAAAACCTTTAAACATTGAAAAGACTATTAATATTAAATACGTTATTAAAGTTAAGATCGAGCTGCGAGGAAATAGATCAACACCAAATGATTCAATAGGACTGAAGAGGGATTGGCATAATTTTTAGTTATTGTATGCGTATTGCATGGTAATAGAGCTAAGGGAGACCTTATTAAAGTGAAAGACCGGAGGCTTAAGGTCTCTGTATACTATAATTAGACCATTTTAAATTTGTTTTGAAGAAGTTTTCTGTCACCGCTTAATGGTTTATTTCATTGTACAAATGTATTTATTATGGGTTACATGACTGGCGCATGGAGAGTGCATGAGGTATGCATGAGATTAGTCACGCATGCAGACCTGGAAAAAACTGGGATCTCAGGATCCTAGATCCCGAGGAACATTTGAATTAGCAACATGAATGAGGAACATTTTGAATTTTTCACGCACTTTTAGGGAGAATTTTAAGGAATAATATTTAGTTATCTGCCATTTGAGCCTATTTTCAGATTGGGAAGTGTTTCTTCATATCCTGTTAATAGAATTTGAACATTGTTTTGTTTCCTCAGCAATTTTCCAAATAATGGAGATCTAGACTCTATTCGTGAGAAGCAAGAGGAATATTGTTCCTCAATATTTTATCTGAGGAACTTCCTCAGCTCAAAAACTATTCTCTGAGGAGATGTTGTTTGTAGATGGAATATTCGAACGGAATACATTTTTAGACCTAATCATGGAGCAGTTGCGAAAAATGCAAGCTTGCATGAAAAAGCAGTTGCGAAAAATGCAAGCGAAAAAGCTGAGCATCTTCTTCTTTTCTTTTACATCACGTGCTCACGCGCGTGGGGGTCCCGCACACCTCTGCGTGGTATCGAACCTGCGGCCCTGCGATTCCGGTGCAGCGCTCTAACCGACTAAGCTACAGAGTCCAGTTGCTGAGTGTTAACCGCAAATTCATGTATATAACGAGGAAGTGATGCCAGTATAAGGTATGGGTAAATATGAAGATTTTTTTCTCGGCATCTCGTTCGAAAGAACTAATAGTAGATGGTTTTTGTAGATGGAATATTCGAACGGAAATTTATACACATTTTTAAAGATATGTTTACCCATATAGTACCTTATACTGGCATCATTTCCATCATATATACACGAATTTAGGGTTAATGCTCAGCAACTGGACTCTGTGGCTCAGTTGGTCAGAGCGCTGCACCGGAATCGCAGGGCCGCAGGTTCGATTCCTGCCAGAGGGCCTAAAGCTGCATTTTCCGCTACTGCTCCTGGCGAGGTCTAAAAAATGTATATAAATTTGCGTTCGATTATTCCATCTACAAACACCATCTACTATTAGTTCTATCGAACGAGATGCCGAGAAAAAAAACTTGACATTCTCTAAGGAACCTGTCTTCTGGCTATCAGTGTGACAGTGTATTACATAAATAGCATGCAATCGTACAGAGCCTAGTTTATGCTGTGAGGAACATATTTTTGTTTGGAACCTCCTTATGTTGCGAAGAAGCTCAATTATATGCAGTCAACAATCTGCAAATTCAGCGCGTAATTTCACAGGTGTTGTTTGGAAAGTGCTTCTGCACTGAGGATTGGGGAATGTTTAGTTCTTCATTATACAATGGATTTGGCGTCTCAATATAAAATGAATGGAGAAATTATGCTGTACGATTGAACAAATTCCAATTACTTTCTCTAAAGAAGTTACGCATCGGCACATCCAACCGATTATCAAATATGTAAAAGTTCAAACTATCACAACAGCATTGTTGCACACGTAACGCACGGTCAACCTTTTCATTGTGCCGAATTTGAGAAACATTTGAAAAAAGCAAATTCAGGATCCGAGGAACATTGAACGCCTTTTCCAGGTCTGCACGCATGAGTAAGCTAGGCGTAAATAACAAGGTGTGGAAGGGATAGAAGCCACTCGCGTCCAACGTCTCTCAGTTGCGTGTCAAAAAAAAGAAACGAAAAGAAAATAGATATATACTTAGGTAAATTCTTTAAGATAGTTCAGAGGTCATGAATTTTTTTGCCTGTTTCTACGATTATAGTTTCTCTTCTCTGTTTTATAAGTTGTAATTTAACAATGTAATCTTTCTAAACCTTCTCATGTGAGTCATGGTGATTATTCCTGTGTTCGAGTGCATTGCGACTGAATGTTTCAGGACTCGGAACATTCTAATAATATTAGTATATATTAAATTTATTGAAGTTAATTATTTGTAATAAGTATGAATTTGCCGATGACTTATCGACAAGTAGTCTGCCTTTCGTCACTACTTTCTAGCCATAACAAACACCCAATGGTGAAAAGAGCATAAAGTTTTTGCATATATTAGAATAACTACAGGTAATAGCACAGAACAATATAACAGAACAAAGAGTCAAATGAATAGAATAAACCAACCGCATAGCTTCATTTGTTTAGGGTAAAAAAAAGTTTTACCCTAAAATGGTGTAGAACAGAGGAGGAATCGTCAGTATACCACAATGCATAGCGTCTCATTATGATGATGTGTGGTGAAAAATTGCAAATTTAATTGAAAATTTTCGCTCAGAAAATCTGGTATTTTCGAAGGTATGTTTTTATATTTGTTTTATCTGTACATCTTATTTGACGATTTTTTACTTAGGTACTTTATGCATCACGTTTTAGCTATACAATCACGCATTGTATTTACTCTTGTTTCGGGTCAGTGGACACGCCACAAAGGTGGCTTTCATATATGCAGGAGATAATTATATTTATCAATCTGAAAAGTAGAATAGAAAACCAGAATCGAATTCAGGAAGAGTTATTCACAATGCTTCCACAAGTCGTAAGTGAAATATCCTTCTACGAGCGTTAAAGTTCCTTTTTTGCCGTTAAATTTCCTTCGAAAAAATCACGAAATTTCCCTTTAAATTTCCTTGAAGTTCTTATTAAAATTATCAAATTTCTTATACTCGGAGACTTCTCGCAGACTATTAAGCCCATCACAACCTCGTAGCCAGGGTTTCTGCACTTGTGGCACAAGCACAAAGCCCTGGGTACGAGGTTGAGCGCATGAATGCCTCATTAGCCTAGAAGACCTGGGTATGAGGTTGGATTGTGTCTCACAGTGGCAGTGGAACATTAGTTCGGTTGGGTGGCATGGGGGGATAAGAAAACTGTAGGGTGGTCCGGGTGCATGCTTCTCTGAAATGGCCTTTCCTACATTCTGGGGAAGATTTGACATGCAGAAACCAGGTTATTTTGTTCATTTTGCATTTCAGGCAGCAAAGAATCTGACATCTTAAAATTTCCTTTCAATTTCCTTGGTTGAGGGTAAATTTCCTTGCATTTTTCCTTGCAAAGGCCAAAATTTCCTTTTGCAGGCAAATTTCCTTGCAAGTGGAAGCCCTGGTTGTTCACGCATTATAATTTACACGCATGCGCAAAATGGGACCATGTCAAGTCAATTTTTTTGACGTCAGCAACTTCAACTGGACTTCCGAGCTGTTTTTCTCGTGTTTCCTTTAGTTTTAACTTTGCACAACTGTTAAACAAGGCAAGAAAAAAAAACATATCCAAATTTCAAAAAAAATCTACAAATAGGTTTCTATTTCTCCCCCCCCTCCCCATTTTACAGACTACAGCCAATTGTAATGTAACTTTTACTTCAAGTTTTGAAAAGTAATTGTGCTTTTTACTTATTAAGTATGTTTATCTTCTGAGTTATGGCGTCATATTACCGCCAATATTCATGATTGCCATCATTCAACATGTTTCCGACATTGAAGTTATTTTGGGTACTGAAGTTGTTTATTATTCAACATATTTTCGACATTGAAGTTAAATCGGACATTGAACATGGATATTATTCAACACATTTTCGACATTGAAGTTAAATCGGACATTGAACATACCGATTATTCAGCACTCATCAGAAGTTGAATGTTCGAAATCAGTTGAAAATTAATCAACACATGAATATGAGAAGTTGAATATTGGCGGCGATAGATCATTGCGTGAGATGTCCGCCAATATTAATTAACATAATTCCCATCACCCCCCGGTACAGACACAAGGAAAACCAAAATGGAAACCCAAACCAAATGGTGTTGAGGAAGACCAAAATGGAAACTATAAAGCTTATTTTGAAATTAGACTCCTCATAATAATACATGTATTTTTGCAATTAATTAAATATTGTATATGACGACTTAAGTCATTACCATTGTCATTGAAAGACTTAGGATTTATCTTTTGTTACCGCATTGTCGAGGTATGTAGGAGCATCTTGCTTGGCCAATAAATTTAATTTGGGCTATATATAGCGATAATGATTTGAATGAAGGCACAACGTGAGCTGGCTTTTCCATGAGGGCTATATACTTTTAATTGTTTGAATTGCGTTTCGCTTTCGGGTTGGGATAAGTTTGTTCGAGAGTGCTTATCCGAGTTAGAAAATGCCGAGTTTCAAACTTTCAAGAAGTGGGTTCGCCGTTTGCACACGGTTAGGATTACAACCCCAGTTACCATTAATCACACCACTATGATAAACAATGGACAAACACTGACAGTCACTTTGTATATTACGAGACAATTTCATGTCACTGGGTATTCGCTGCTAAGCTTTACCCACGAATTGCGGTTTACCATTAACTCTTATTCCTGCAGTATGATACTTGATGAATCCCTTCAATGTTACGTGTCACAATTTCACAAGCGTGTTTCAGTTTGGAAGAATTTGTTTGGAAGCCTCTCACAGTCTCACTAGACGCTAGAGGTATATATTGAACTCATAATTGAAGCGATTCAGTTTCTCGACGATGCTCTATGCATATACTGTTGGGATTTATTGAGGTTTCAGCGTCGGTGGTGCCGTGGTGATCTTATAAACTAATAACTTTTCGGTCTTTTCCTTTTGTGTATGTATTGTTCACGCTCTCATTAAACTATAGGTCGTATCACGGCGACTGAAGTTAGACTAGTTAGTCTTGCTCGTGTCGTTCTTATATTTAGTTTTAGACTTCATAAATTCTATAAAAGCTGATGTTACTGTTACTTTATAAACAATTCCCTATTTCGTGCGCCAGAAACGGACTTGAAACTATTAAACACGGCCAATCTGATATTTTCCCTTTGTCTGTACCGGGGGGGTGATGTGAATTATGTTAATTAATATTGGCGGACATTTCACGCTATGGTCTATCGCCGCCAATATTCAACTTCTCATATCATTTTCAACATATTTCGAACATTCAACTTCTGATCAGTGCTGAATAATCGGTATGTTCAATGTCCGATTTAACTTCAATGTCGAAAATGTGTTGAATAATATACATGTTCAATGTCCGATTTAACTTCAATGTCGGAAACATGTTGAATGATGGCAATCATGAATATTGGCGGTAATATGACGCCGTACTGAGTGGCTCAGGTACTTTTACATTTACTCGAGTCGTTCTAAAGTTATGCGCTGATCAAATCGAAATGTCAACATCCTCCTCCGGGCACACGTAGGGAATTTGATCGTTTGGAATTTCAGACAAGACTTGTTATATATGCACGAAATATAAGCAAAACAGAATGACTTGGAAGGTCGGAAGTTTATAGAATTTACTGCTTTGATATTAATCAAGAACGGCATGAAACCGTTAAGGAATTAGTCGCGTCGTCTTGGAGAAATACCACATTATGTCCGCGACAAGAGTCTGGGTCTCTCAAATTTACGCATGGCGGCGTATAACGACACGCATCTTCTGCGAGGCCTACAGAGGATACCGAACTAGTTGAAAACGTTTGGATTGCTTGATTGAATTTTCCTAATGCTAATGAAGAACGGCATTAAACTATAGTGTGATACATGTAGCCGTTTTATAAATATATCGATTTTATTTCTATGTTTGGATGTCTGCTTCAGCACGACGGCATTTTTACGTCGTATGACAACAAACCGTCTGCCGGTCTGCGAGGCCTCGAGAGAAAACTTTGCAAGGTACAAACTTCTAGACTTTTTTATTTTATACTTTAAGAGCTAATGCAGAATGACATTGAATGATTTTATTGTAAATTCTTTCATTCTTGAGATATAAGGATTTTTCCATGAATTTGACAACTCTGGCTCTACATTCGATCATGACCGTGCGTTATATTCTGGGAGGCCTCCAGAGAAAACCTGATAAGCTAAAAATGTCTAAACTATTTTATTCGATTCATTTAATATCTCTTTTTCGTTGTCGCCTTGCGCCGTAATTACGATCGGTTGTTTCAAAATGTAAATATCGCCAGACGTGTTTATTCTCTGGCAACAGGACACGCGTCATTCGATAGCTTATGACTTCCTCTTTAAAATTATATTTAGTTTGTCCCGGTTCATATTACATATCCAAATTAATTTGCATCATGCCATAAATTATCTAAAAATTTTACAATTATTGTTGAAATAACCCTGAATTGCCAGAACAGTGTTCAGAATTTTTGAGCAAATGTTAGCAAATGTTGGACCAAAATTGTAGCTCATATAAAAAGGAATATTATTGGAAAGTTTCATTGCATTTGAAGAAGTAGAAGTATTTTATTTTATTTTTTGAAAGTCGCATGCAAAATGCCGAGATCGTTGAAATTTGATTCCGCACGCGCAAATTAATTACGAAATGCCATATAAGGTCAGTGTTGATTGCTATAAACCAATGAAAATCCGCCATCTAGGCAATTAAATGACGCGGAATCGATTGCCGGTACTTTCAATACGCTAGGATGCAAAGCCGCGGATATTTAGCTTCCGAAGTTGCCCGAGCGTGCGCCGACAAAACCGGGATTTCGCAATAAAGACGGGATTTTCACGGGAAAAGTCGAGAATTGTCATAAAATGGCTAGTTTATTTAGTATATTTATTTAAATACATCCTTTCGAACGGGATTTTCAAGAGCTATCCAATGGTCACACTTAGGAGTTTGTAGCGTGTAAACCAAAGGTAGGAAAGCGAAATGAATATATAATTAGTTTGTATTATTGTTAATTATTGTTAATTTGTAAACAATACAAAGTTCAAAGGTGTTTGAAAGGGGCTAAATTGGCCGCGTAGCATTGTAAACAAACACAATTTACTTCTCTAAAGACATCGTAAAACGCTGAATCGAACGGGGGTATTTTCATCTACATAGCATGCGCTGAACCGAAGATATGAACCTGCAAAATCATAGGTCACCGGTGACCTATAGACATCAGGCGACAACGATAAAGAGTAATGAAGAACGGCATTGGATATTTTTTTCTATTGCTTAAACCATTCCGAAGTTATTGCGGTTTTACTATGAAAATTTCCTGTCTGGCTCTACATTCGAATGTGAAAGTGAGCTGCGAATGTGAAACCAGAGCCATCTGTCTCATCGTTAATAAAATAGCGATTTATGGCAACATATAGCATGAACTCTGCCCAAATCAGGACTGCGACACAAAGAAGGTAGAATACGATAGAGAAATTTCGATAGCAAAATAGCCAAATTAAAAGAAAAGATTCTACATACCGTATATAAACAATCCAACTCCCACTTCCGCTATGAACAAAATAACAAATTGACAATGCGAAATTTTTCAAGCTTTCCTGGCAATTCCCGCCAATAAGCCAATTCCGCTTTGCCAGATATTTGAGAAAACCATTCGCTGTGTTGTAGAATAGAGGAATACTGTTGTATTTTCTCGTATTATCGTGAACAAAATATCATATGAAAATGTAAAATTCTATACGCACTAAGACACAGGGAGTCCAACTAAGAACTGTGACGAGTAGGACTAAATATAGCGTAGTCATTCAAATTATTGTACTTACTTGTATAAATCATAAACAATTATTGAATGAGGTCGAGTAGGATATGACGAATTATTAAGGAAGCCGAAGGCTGAGGCAGATAACACAAACCGAGGCCTTAATAATTCCTCATATCCTGCGAGAACCAAACAAGGCAATAATTATTTTATTATTTATTTGTAAATATTTCGGACTCAGGCGAACCTTTCCTTTGAGGAACCATTGGTATTTTTCCGCTTTTGGCATCAGCCGCATAAATTAGCGTGACGTCATAGCGTGGTACATTGTTTTTCAATATACCACGAAATGACGTCAAACGTGGTATATTTGTTTTCAATATTCCACGGTGATGTCATAACTCCAAATTTGGGCAGCTACCAAGCGGATACTGGATTTGGTAGATAATCCAAGTGAGTAGATATATACACAATTTAAGACCTAACCAGGAACGGTTGCGAAAATGAAACACTATGTCCTCTGGCAGGAATTGAACCCACGGCCCTGCGATTCCGGTGCAGCGCTCTAACCAACTGAGCTACAGAGGGCAGCTGCTGAGCTGTAACCGTAAGTTCTGTATATATAGGTTTCGGGTGCGCGGGTTGTGATAAGGTAAACTTCAAAGATTGTTTTGCCCTTCACTTGGTTCAACTAGAATACTGGATTTGGTGGATACACATAGTGTTTCATTTTCGCAACCGTTCCTGGTTAGGTCTTAAATTGTGTATATATCTACTCACTAGGATTATCCAAGTGAAGTGCAAAACAATCTTTGAAGTTTACCTTATCACAACCCGCACACCCGATAACCTATATATACAGAACTTACGGTTACAGCTCAGCAACTGCCCTCTGTAGCTCAGTTGGTTAGAGCGCTGCACCGGAATCGCAGGGCCGTGGGTTCAATTCCTGCCAGAGGACATAGTGTTTCATTTTCGCAACCGTTCATGGTTAGGTCTTAAATTGTGTATATATCTACTCACTTGGATTATCCACCAAATCCAGTATACCAAGCGGAGATGCGAATAATAGAGCTTATATTATGCAGTGAATAGCTTCAAACATTGCTTCAATTCTAACAATGTTTCAAAACGAAAATATTGCATCATTTGCATGGCGAATTATTGATAATACGAAATTATTACATGACGTTTCGTCGGGCAATTAAATAACAGCAAGGATTGCGGGCGCTCGAGGGAAGGCGAGGGGCGAAAGAACGATGAGCCAGTTGGCTCCAGATTGGCAGCTCCAGATTGGCGAAACTGGAGCCAGCTCTAGTTTGGCTCGAAACTGGAGCTGGGACGACAAGTTTGTAAACAAAGCGTTTTGGCCGCTTAACCAGTAACGTAAATGAAATTTTTTTGAAAGACCATTTTTACCTGTCATATTTTCTAGTACGTGACCGAAAATGAGAACTTTATTCCGTTTCGTTTGTCCACAGTAGCTTGTGAAAGTTGACTATTTTTTCTGACGAAGGGGCAGGATGTATATCCAGCATGAGCAACTCATGTGAACACTGGCATTCGTGACCGACATGAGAAATCAACTTTCAAGAGATGTAAAATCAACTTGTTTACTTAATACGGTTTTTCCATGAGATTATCAAATGACGTCACGTGCCAAAGTACATGAATTATTGTTTTGGTTGTCAATTACGTTAAATACTAGTAGTTACTATCGCAAGGAAAGTGCTGCCTTGATGCACAAACTGCATGGAAAATTCCTGAATATAATTAGTATTAAATATTGAAACTGCTAATTCAGCTAATGATATACTGTATGTATTGATTTATTTTGTTGTCAAAACATTGAGATTACAACACTGTGACTACAACACTAGACTATTGTAAATAGTATATACTGTACAGTATTAAGCAAGATATCTAAGAGTGCTATTGTTCATGGAACTCTTGGTACCAACATCAAATGTTAAGAAGTCATTGTTTACTTCAAAGTTGTTGTCAATGGGATCTTGAATAATAACTTGAAATCATAAAAGCAAGCTTAATATTTTTGATGTGCATTTAGCTGGTTGTCTGTGTTTATAAGATATTAATAATGCATTTGCCATGTGCAGTCTGTCAGAACAGTCTTTGACTCTTTGTTCCCATCTGTAGATGTTTCATACATGTATTTAATCAACATTTGGTTTCATCAGTGTTCATCTGTACTGCGCAGAATATTGTCGAAATGCATGATTATACAGCAAACCAACATGATAATGGTGTCTCTTTCCAAAACAACTTTGAAACACATTACACAGGATCCACACCCACATGACATGTTGGAAATATAGCAGTTTGCACCCCATAACAGATGATCAGAGGAGGAATGAGGGTCTTCCCGAAATGCAACGCGCGCCGGGGCGGTTTATCATATATACTCAGTTTCTCGGCCTGCTCCGTCATTGTTCGATTGTTGCTCGCTACGTAGTACGTTCACAACTCAGGGATTAAAAGTAAAATATTAAAAAATGGCGGGTTTTCGCAGTATTACTGGGATGAAAGCTTCTGAATTTGATGGGCATGAACTTCTTTATGTTCATTGTGTGTCGAAAAACCCTGTGAATATGATCACAGATGGATTACCAGGTTTATTAACGAAGGTGTGGACCATAATTACAACCAAAAGAATACACATACTAATTACTGTAGGCTACCTTCTGGAGTTGATTACCAACTGAGTGTGCCAGGTCCGATCACCCAGAGGTTGGAATTATATCACATTTCTAGGACTACACTTTGTAATATTATAATATACTTTGTAATATACCTGTCATCTGTGTCATTTCCACAAATGCATCTGATAAGCATGCTTACAGAAGATTCTGGTTGGCAAGACTGTTTTGAATGAGTTGTTTAAATTTTGTCATTGCCAAGGTTATTTGTAATGGTTTTCAAGGGACTCGCCCAGCATTGAAATAAAGCATGTAAAAAAAACACAAAGAACATTGAGTGTAACCCTTGGAAACCATTGAAAATGACATTGGCAGCATCACTTTTTAGAGGAATTAACACATTTGCATGCAACTGTTGTTGCTTTGCATTCAACAAGAATCTGCTTGTACTCTGTACATAATGATTCTAGTTTGGAATTCTATTTTTTCAATAAATCAAATTAACAATTTGGATCTTGGTTAGCTATGTGAAATATGATCTATATAATCAAAAGTGTATGGCTGGCTAGCATGAGATGAATACGGTATACATTGTATATATATCATTTGGTGAACTGAAGAGTATCCTGACATAATTGCCAAGATACAGCAACTTGGGATAAATCTGGGATTCCCTCTACCAAAATGCCCATGTTGCCATAATACATATTGCCTGAACGTAAAATTGATTACAATTCCATGGTCTTTATACATACTAACACCAATATCTTTTTATGCGTTGTAACAAATATATTGTAATGTTTATTCGAAATGGGCCATCCCATTTAATATACGCACCCCCCCCCCCTATTGAGGGGTCCCTTCATAACCCCCTTAGGATAAAAACAATTTGGAACCCCTTTGGATGTGTTTTTGGTAGTTTCTCCATAGGATATCTCAAATACTCCTCAGGATATCGTTCTTTCCCCCTTGGATATCACAAACCTTTTTGAATTTTCCCCGAAAATTCCATAAGCTACCACCTGGGAAAAGTTAAGATGAAAGACCCTCCTCTCTCCTTGGATATACAGACCTCTCAATAGGGGGGGGGGGGTGCGCATATTAAATGGTGTGGCCCAATATGCCTGCCAACAAAATATAAAAAAGACAAGGGATCTACAAGATGACTGCTACAACACCATTCCAAACTAAACTGAGACTAAAGTAGTAAAGTACCTGTAGTTGTTGATCATGGACAGCTGATCACTTATAGTAGTAGACATGTCTGATTTTGCAGAACCAGCACGCCACTTTATAACGTTATCTTCATAAGTCGTTCGTTTCAGAATGTCTTGAGTTCTTGCCTTTCACACCTTTCTCTGTCTACTTCGCATCGACTGAAGATTGAGGTAGGCTTCTCCTTTTATGGTAACGGTACAAGGGATTTTGTACACATCAGGCATAAGGCGGACTTACCCAAGATCAATCGTCAGTTAATGGCAAGGACAGCAAAAAGTTTAGCGTATTCTGTTCAGTCAGAAATCATTCGTTAAATTATTTTATAAGGGGGGTCGGGTGCTTATTATCCTTACTTGCAGCTGAGAGCTAAGCTTAATTGCGAAGGACACAGCTCAACGTGGCCGAGTCGAAGGCTTTCTAGGCGCATATGGCAGCCACCTTTTGCTCGCCATCACGGAGAACAGTTATGCGGTGGAAGGGCCAGTTAGGGGTTAAACCCAACCCACCCTGTCAACATTCCCTGTGGGAGGAAACCGGACTACCCGGAGAAAGCCCACGACTTTTTAACTATGTCATCAAATACTGTGTTGATTGAGCAGTATGCTTGTACTGTGGTGCATCAGTAGAAGACTAATTTATACTATAAAACCGCATTTGCTGCGCGAGGTTGTGATATTGAAATATAAGGATGATTATTACCTATTTCCCATCAGCTATAATATTTTTATCAGAAATATTTATTGTGTATTTTATATAAAAACTAAACAATGAACCATTGGCTAACAGAGAAAACGTAATGAAAATAATGAATAACAATAATCTTTATAAAATTAGGCAGATTGGAACCTGACCCTCCTAAACTGAAACAAGTTTGTTTCAAAATTTCAATTTATCTCACCCCCCCCCGTCCTTGAACCCTAACCCCTAAACTTATCCACTTTACTTCAACATCTTCTGTTGGCAGTCCACTTGCCATTGTTACAAATAATCTCTCTTGTTCCTATATCATGTTATATTATTGTTCACATATCACTTGACATCCCTTGCCCTCCAAAAGGTTGGGTGAATCATATTGAAGATGACCATCTTTCGGATGTCCAGGGTGCACACATCTAGCTGTAAAGCATGAGACCAATATACATGTATTTGCTTGATACGAATGCAATAGATAACCCCAACAGCAGGCTATGTATATTCAACATATGTTTAGAATATTTTATAAATCCGTGGTGCGCATACTTTGCTGTATTCGCAAAATGTGGAGTACATAATGATGGGATCCGAACTACATGTATTTGCGGTGGGATGGTACGATTCAGCTGTGCCGTAATGACCGCAAAAGTCTCTATAACTTTGGAATATTTTTAAAGGAATGTAAAATGCCGTCTTTTTCAACGATCGTATATAAATAGAAATCGCGAGAAATTTTATCGTTTTGGGTTAATAAAAAACCTAGATTGATAGATTGATGGAAAGGGTTAAGCAATATAGAATAGAAATACATAGGATACGTAAGAATATATAGCGAATAGATCTAAAAAAACGCGGGACGCAGGGAACAAATACAATATTTTATTTTACACGCAAGTTACATAATGAAAATGCCAATCAATTATTATACAAGGAACATAATTACCCAGCAATGATAATAGGAATGCATTGGAAATTTATGGTTTTCACTTGTTCCCACAAAACTGTGTGTGATTGAAGTAACATATAGCGCGATACACGAATGCGAGCTTACTAAGGTCATGCACAGTATTTTATCTGAACATATGCTAATATATATTGTCATAATCACAAATAGATATTTTGTGGGATTTGAACAGATGAAAACTTAGTACCGTAATTAAATTGTTACTTAGCTTGGATATTCAAATCATATAATGACATGTGCTTGCTTTGTTAATTAAATTTTAGATGCGTCAATGTCAGTACAAACGTAACAGTGTTTTGGAGAAACACGGCAAAATGAGAAAGAAAAGTATTTATTTTTTTTGAGGTCCGTAACTCAGGTCCGTAACTAAAATAGAGCCTTTTGATTGGCTGAGTACGAGGTCCGTATCACACCAGTACGGACCTCTCGCAACGTTTCGCGCCAAAACAAACAAAGGAGTGAAGAAATAAACACGAAAAAATAAACACGTTATTTACCGTTCTGGTCGGTCCGTACTGGAAAAATATTTTCCCTCAGTCTCAGAAGCGGCCCTCGACCTTCGGTCTCGGGCCGCTTCTGAGACTTCGGGAAAATATTTTTCCAGTACGGACCTCCCAGCCGGTAAATAACATATATGTATTTTACATTGTTATTGATTAACAAATATTGAGCGTCGAGAAAAGACAAAAACGTCTTTGTGGCGAGTTTGCGACACAATAATGCGCAGGGGCTAAAAATGAGGGGTAGTAGGGATTGACAAGCTAGTTGTAAATTAGAAAGCCTAGTTATAGCCTATTAAACTACGACTGGGTATAGTACAATATATATTTATGTTCAATTGTAGTCTTCCCGTGCGCCATAATTATGTTAAGATGAGAAATAAGAAGTTAAATTTTGTTTGCAGCCTTGTGGCTTGTGTTATATGTGAACAGCCAAAACTTAAAATGGTTATTTCCGGTTATTTATGGATATTTTTCAGACATCGTCTCAGAAGTGATGAGAGAAATGCTGTCTTACAGACCCTATAAATTCAAAATTACCTCGGGGTAGTTCGCTCCCCGACCCTGCTAGAATTCTAGAGATTGGTTGGGAAAATATTATTTGGCCGCTGGACCGTGGTGGTGCGAGCGTGCTCCATTCGCCGTGCTGAGGTTCGTGATAAATTCCAGTAATGGAACGCTAACGCAGGGGGGGAATTGAAGCCAGCTTAATTCAGTTTTTCTGAGTTTTGAGTTGAAATGCTTAACGCCGAACATTGGGCTGTATACGAAATTGAAGCTATTAAAAAGTTATATTTCATATAAAAACTTCAAGACTTTAGGTAAAAGGGAAATACTTAAAACTTTGAGGGAAAATTTGCCGTATTTTACAAAATTGCGGTTCTTTTTGTATTTTTAAGTATTTCCATTTTGCCTAAAGTCTTGAAGTTTTTATATCAAATAGAACTTTTTAATAGCTTCAATTTCATATACAGCCGAATGTTCGGCGTTAAGTATTTCAACTCAAAACTCAGAAAAACTAGCTTGGCTTCATCCTATTATCGGATTTGGGGTATTGAGTTAGCGTTCCAGTTTGTATATAGTTCAATATGTAGATATTCTGATCTTAATTATTTCCCGAATCATCGCATGCATGTGAGAAGAGTGTTACCAGTTTGTTTTTACGAAAATCGTGAGGTAATGCTGGACCTTGCAGAAAAAAGGATGATCTTCACTGGATCTCAAATACTAATAGTGTTAACAAGACTATATTTAGGGCTTTAATGCACGTCTTGTTAGGATAACTAATAAAGTAAATAATTATAAATTGATACTATATTAAGTATCATTATTTTTATTATTTAAAATAATTTATACACGGTAGCTTATCAACTAATACAACAATAAAAAAGGATAGAGTGTTTTCCAAATTGTAAGTAATTAAAACGTTGCCTTTCAAGAGGCCGTGTTAAATTAACTAAATTGACTGAAAATGCTAGCAAAAATGTATCAAAATTTTTAGGTGTTTGTCATGTGTCGTAGGCCTACAACCGATAAAAGTTGAAATACGTCCATCTTTACAAATGTCAAAATATTAAACTATATAATTACATGTATACGTTTCTAATAAGAGTGAAAGATTGAGATTAAGATAATAAAATATTTACTGGCGCAAAACATCTAAAGGGCCGATTACACGGACCGGGCTAGCCCGGGTAAGCGAGAGCTACCAAACACTGTTGAGTTTTTCCAGATGCTCCGGTTCTAGTTGTAGTAACGCTGCGCTAACAAGGAATTTTGCTTACCCGAACTTTAGAGCAAACATTAGGGAAAATGCACAAAGGTATACAGTATAAGTAACAAAGTTTGTTTATATAAGTTTCCAGCTGTAGAAACACAGATCCAATAATTGGGTAAGGTCAAGATAGTACATATAGAAGACACACATTCAAAGAAAACAAAGGTAAATGAGATATTAAACTGTTTTTATAGCAACTACAAGATTTAACATCCCTCAATTTGTAAAGATCACCATAATTATGATATTTATTGTTGAAGTAATAATTTTTCTTGACTTGTGGCCTTCACGTGATCTCTAACACTCATCAGTGCAATATCTATAATTAGTAGAATCATACTAGTATACTATTGCAAATGCTGTAATTTGATTGGCTACGCTACTCGCTATCTAATTGTCGATTGATAGCGAGTAGCGAAACAGCCATCTCCTCGACGCGATTTTTGACGAATTTATTTCAATAAATTATGAAAAAAGTTTTGAAATACTGTTTCCTTGCTGGTTTCTACTAAAACAATTAGATTATTCGCTCTCGATTTTTATGAGATGATAGTTGATTCGGGCTTCGCCCTCATCAACTATCACCTCATAGAAATCTTGAGCTCATAATCTAATTGGTAAATAGTAACGGTGGTCTCGTAAGAACGCCTTACAACCGACAAGTATACAATTTTTTAGAAGATGTATATCGGCAAAATAGCATGAGTTATTGACAGAAAGATATAGAACAACCGGAATTAAATGTAAACCTGGCTTAAGTTCATCAATCTTGTTGAAAATAAATGCCCAGTGTTGCAGCCATGAACCGTGTTACTACAGCTGAAAACTTAGCTAAACTAACTATATTACTGTTTACCTGCTTTTCATCACCGCCTACCTATGCTCTCGGTGCACAGAGGCGGGTCTCGCCAAGCGGGCAAGTCCGCTTTCTCATATATTTGAACGCGATGTAAATTTTTATTGTAAAATTACTAGTAGACGACACCATCGGTAGGCGGGACGTCTCGGTAAGCGGGATCATACGAACAAGCCTAAAGTCATAGGGCTGCTAGCCCATATTGAGGAGAACATGTTGTCTAGTACATAGCCGACGGTACCGGCTAGGAACCGGGCTAGGGGGACAACTTTGAAAAAGTAGGGAAATGGGGGGCTAAGCCCCACTGTTTAAGTCTTTCAATTAAATATGTTTATATAACAAATGTTGAATATTAGATTATTGAACTATGTTTTTAGTACTCGAGATGAAAGCTTGTAACGTTGGAATTTCCATGAAATTGCTAAATACATTGAAACTTTAAAACAAATTGTTCTGAGCATTCGCATTGGCCAAACTGAGCATTCGCATTGGCCAAATACAAGACTACTTAATGAAACAAATTGACATTATTGCCTCACTCCGATCTGGTATAACTGTTAGTTGACCACCATCTTCTTGACGAGAGTGCTATATAAAACCCACCAATAACGATTTGTCAAAATTACGAATATAATTATATAGAGTGTGCTTATAGGAACCAGTCATTATTCATTGTCTGGGGTGGGTCGGAAGATTTTGTATGATAAGTGATCTACCCTATTTATGTGTGATATTTTTTCTGCTCCCCTTAATATACCGTAATTCTTTTTGTGATTCCCCCCAAAAAACCCAACGACGTGCACAGTTTGTGCACACAGAAACACCGCGAAAAACGTCCAAAAAAATTTAAATTTCAACTTTCAAAGCAAAAACATGGCTATTTACTCACTCAAGATAAGTTAAACCATAGTCCCTGTAACACAGTGTCTGGAAACGCATCTAAAGCTTTTGTTCTATGTTTTTGTTCATGTTTGTGCACATTCACGCTCAGTAAACACATTGTTCTCCTACCATAATGAAGGAAGCAGCAAATAAAATCCGTGCAGCGGAATATTAACATTTGTAAAACAAAGAAAACGTGCACTCTCAGTACACCCTCAACATCAACCCACGCACATGGCTATAAACTTTCAAGTTTGCCGCGTTTCCAGACACTGTATGATAGGGACTATGGTTAATTAAAGAAACAAGAAAATACAGCAGACGGGTACACCAGACCTTAATCATAGACATAAGTCTTCTAAGATTTAAAGTATAAAAAGAAATAAGTATTACTTGCGAATTATCAATTATACAGAAGTTCAGACGTAAAAATATAAACAAATTATCAGGAGTTTAAGGTCTTAATTATCATTTATATACCAGGAACAAGGGGGTTCTGCGAAATATTACCCGAAGTGATCATATTTCCCTAGGGCGAACTGCCGTGAGATATTACAATTTCTCACGCTACATTGAGAAATCATGGGATTGTGTGAAGTACTGTTAAAAACATTGAACTGGTAAAAAATCACATCGTCACGTGGTAAAAATGCTGTTTTTTTATTAGACAATTTAAAGTTGAAGTATAATAATATTGTCCTGAATCTTTCAAGTAAATCATAAAGTTTAATTATTGTCAACGCGAAAATTGTTGATGCTACGCAAAAAAGATATTGAAAAAACTGTGGATCAAATGAACTTACGAAAAATATCCTTGCTTGGCTCAGTTAAAGACGTTTTACAGGATAAATTTATTGATAGTCACTGGTGGCTCAATTTCTTGCATGATACTATTTCTTGAACTTGTAGACTATAATTATTTCTAGTATTTGGTTTCTAGTGAGGCCAAGATATGCGGCTGTTTTTATTAAAATATAATACAATCGCCTAAAAATACAATCATATTAAAAATATAATACAGACGATTGTATTATATTTTTAATATTTTAATAAAAACAGCCGCATATCTTGGCCTCACTAGAAACCAAATATTTTTGATAAAATGCTGCTGAAGGACAACTTCAAACGATAATTATTTCTTGGTTTTACATTGGCACATTCTTTATTTTGCTCGCAATTTAAAAGCAAAAACGCACAAAGAAGTCACTCCTCTTGACCAGCACTTTGACATCAAGTTCGTGGTGTTTGCACACAGATATTTTGATCAGAATGCATTGTTTAAATAGTGGATATTTGCACAATCTAACACTGAAAAGTAAAGACGGTAGGATTTTTAACACAGCTCTTAATACTATATTTTATACATTTTTAAATTTGCACAGGTAGTGTCCAAGTTACGCTGACAAGTAATGGCTCATGCTGACTATTTCAAAATTTATAATAACAAAGTTTAAACCTTTACTACTCAGAACTGGTCATTCTTACGCATAGCGCTTGTATGTATAGTAGTTTGGCTAAAAATGTTGTACATCCCTCACTTTAGCCTACAGATAACTAAATAACCCCCCCTATCCCTTGTCCCAAAATCCTCCGACCTCCCCCCAGACGATAAATAATGACTGGTTCCTTATAATTGCTATGAGCACGCCATGATAAATTTGTGGCTTGTAAATTCGTGTCACCCACTTCTATCGTTCACAGCCGTGTTTAGATTTTGTTTCTTAATGTTCAGGCCGTATTAAGACTGGTAAAATTAGAAATAACATCACAACATGTTTTTTATTTTCTTGAAAATTATCTGCTTATATTACAATAAGATTGTATCTACTATCTAGAGTTCTTAAGGATTACACAAATACCAATGCCCTAATAGAACATTCATTTGATTAGTTATTAGCAGACAAGTTTTCAAGTTTGTGAATATCTAGGATGCGCAGTAGCATCGTAACATAACCCTTTATATACAGGATATCTAGTTCTCAGACTCAGGGACTGTTTACATGATACCGCTTTGCCGGGACGGGATGGAAGGCGACATAAGTGACTAGGTATAACTTTAAAAGTTCAATAAAAATACGGCTCAGTCCGCCTGTCATACAGTCTCGGGAAAGCGGGACCATATAAAAACAAGCCTCAATATTTATTCCTTTTTTGTTCTTTATGAATTATTAATGAACTTCATATCTCTGGTAATCTGACATTCAAATTTATGTTCCAGTAACCTTTGAAAAAACGTCTTTCAAAACATTCATGTCATTTTGCACACCTTTCATGCACTAGACATCTATTTGGTATAACTTAATCATTTTGGATATTTAAATTTTTCAAAAGCTAAAAGAACTTCCTTCGAAAATTTGAATTATACTGACACGTCACACGTGAGATGCAGTAACACATGCAATTTCACATTAGTAAATATCCGCCATTTTATTAACAAATATGAAATAATATGCCCAGGTTTTCCATATTTAGTTTTTCCACACGAAATTAGGATGATTTAGCATGTAAAATACATGGTTTCGTTTTAATTTTTGCATTAATCATCTACTTCATTTAACATACAAAATTACATAATAATTTCATATGTGAAATGAATCTGAGATACAAAACACCTGTAATTGATCCACTTTAGTGTAAATAACATGACTCAGCGAGGGGTGGCGCTGCGAGAAAGAGAGATTTGGCAACTTCAGAACATCTCGGTTCAAAACTCAACCGAAACGGCTAGACTTGCTCCAAGCTTCTTTTTCATTGTTTTTCTGTATCGATTCACTATAATGTAACTCATGTTATTTACACTGTAGTAGATAAAATAAAATATTATTTTCTTTATATATGACCCCATGCTTACTGAAATACATTAATGAGCTCTTTGAGAAACTTAGAGCCCAATACATGAGATCGGGCAAGTTTTTCTTGACATGTTTTACTTTCCCATGTGTGTACGCAGAAAATTCATATATAAGTGTCATATAAAAGCGGAGACACTGAAAAAGAACGTGAATATAATGAACTACTCGGCATTTTGACTTAACTATAGCTAGGGTTCCTCAATTACGTGTCGTTAACGAGCAACAAAAACCTGTCAACATAGTACACATTTTGGCGCCAAATTGTTCGTAAGAGCCATTAAGAGCCGTAAGATTAGCGAGACAAGTTGCATACGGTATGATAAAATTAATTGCTGCAACCGTTGTCAAAGGTAAACCCCATTTCTACTTTTTTCAACGCTTGCTGCAGCCCGTCTCGCTACAACTTGGTTTTCGAAAAGTTTACTTCCTATAATTTTCGTATTCGAAATAATTTGGGCTCGAAACATTTGACACTTAAAAGAGACAGAAAAAGTCCAGAAATGATGGATCCCACAATTCATTATTGCACAAAATATACGTCTTCGTTAAATCTTATATGCCTCTTCGATGCTTGCTCATAAATTATCAACGACAACAGTGTTTTGAGTTGCTACAAGTATACAATGCCATTAGAAATGAAAGGAAAACAACTTCGCAAAAGATGAATGGGTATCTTAAGGCTACCGCGAAGTTGATTTCGCCTGCATAAACCGCAGTATTGACTGAAAACGTACAAACTACCCTTTAACATTTCGTAGTATTCGATATCACTTAAAACGATAATACTTTAATCTGCAGGAAGGTGAAAGGTATAGATGGAAAGATTTACTATACGCGGCTTACCGCATGAGAATAAAAGTAGCATGTTAAAATTCGGGAATATATCAGAAAGCAAAGATCATTGTTTTCCAACAAGAAAGCATTTTCATCACGTGAGAAAAAGACAACAGCCTTGCAATTATGGAGTGCCAGAAACAAAATCTTGAATAGAAAATAGATGGAAATATTTCATTTACATCATTGATATAATAATAGTACTACTTTTGAACACAAAAGGAGAATGAAATCGTCCAATTTGCAATGTCTTTATTTAATTATGGTGCTGGTTCTGCTTAACAGAAAAGAACTCTCATGCGCAAATTTTAGTACTCCAATGCATGGATACCTAATAATGTACAATGTTATGAATTGTACATCGACTATATTAAAACTATTCAACGAAAATTATATTCAGAAAACTTAGCGTCAAAAGAACTTTGAAGCAGAAATGTCTTTAAGTCGACAAATGTCACAAATAAAGGCAATGCGAAATTCAAAGTGACATCACAACTAAGGCTAAACCTATTAATTATAGGGTTAAAATTCAACAGCTTTGGCACAAAACTAGAAAAATTATGATTCATTTATAACCATCAGAATGATCTGCACTGTGGTCAGAAGTTAAATATATCTCATCTGATACATCTTCGTCAATGCTCACGCTATAACCAGAACACGCCATCAACTCATCATCTATCAGATCATCCTTTTCAAACATTGATAGAATTGGTCGTGGAAGACCCGCGCGTCCTTGGAATTCACGACTTCTCTCTGGCAATCGGAAATTCGAGGGTAGCTGGAAATTTGGAGGCAATCCCGATTTCAGTCCGCACAGCTTAACAATTCTCGTCTCACCAGACGATTCAAGACAAACAACATTGCCTTCGTCGGGAGACACTGCCATGCTGATAATAGATTCTTGTCTTACGTATGCAATGGATTTCCACTCAGAGAGATCGAACAAAAGCACTACACGATCGATACCGTAAGATATCAGATAACGATCTTCTTTTAAAAATTCGCAAAATTCTACCTTACCTGAATGATTGTGCGGCACTCTCCAAAAGGATTTCAGATCATTGACAGGATGGATTAGAATTTCATTAGCAATGCAACAAGCTAGTAGCTTGTTATCAGACGAAACGGTACAATGACTACATATGTCAGATGCTGTGTAATTATGAGGTATAGTAAGCGAATTGCAAGGACAGCAATGGAACTTTGGTGAGCACTCTAATACCAAAACAAAAGACGAATTGCAAAAGAATATTTTAGTGTTATCAGAAGAAAAGCAACAGCACTCAACGTGCATCGTGTATGGAAAGACAATGGCAATGCGGTCGGACAAAACCCTATTCTTCACATTCCATAAGTAGAAAGACTCATAATCATTGCTTTGTTGGATACAAAATAGAAGTGAAGAGTCGTCACAAGAAAATATTAGATAAGGAACACTGTGTTCACACTCCTCCACGAAATTGAAGACTGAGCAAAGAAACTGACCACCGTTGAATAACAATAGCTCACAACTTTGGTGTATGGCAATCAATTTCCCGTCATGAGAGAATATACATTTCTTTACACGGCCCTTTCCTGAGAAATCACACTTTAAACTTTGAGCATCACACACTGAGACCAAGTCGTCGTCACTCAACTTCCACGACAGGTACACCCCTTCAGAGGAAAGGGACATAATTGTATCAGGTGAAGTAAATGAAACATTAACTAGCATTGTGCTATTTTTAGTCCACCAACCACAAAAAAATTTCCCAGGCAAATCTCTTAATGAAACAATTATTCTCTCATTAGGGCCACTAAAAATATACCCAATTTCAATGTCCTCTGCAGATGAGCAACGAATAGGAAGTAATCCTGAAATACTTTGAAGCTTGCTGCCAGTCTGCAAAGAAAGGGCGTACAGATTTGGGGTGAGCGAATCAGTAATGTAAATAATACTACCGTCACTGGTAAAAGCAACATCCTTCACCTTATTGATACCATCAACTAGATCATGGCGACTTCTAAATAAAATTCCACCTTCGTTGACCTTTTCAAGCAGTGCAAATTCACTCTGAGCAGTTTTCGCAAGCCACTTCCCATCGTGCGAAAGAATATTAGAAACATTCAAAATACGATTATAACATTCCACAAGCGTGTTTGGAATAGAGGGCGAAATTGGAAACATGTGATCTGGCAGAACTCCCATCGTCGTACTTGAACAAAAATCAAACCATAAACCGGGAGCCCCGTAGTAAAGGGCTTTCAATGCACCAACTATAACAAGTGTAACGTCTCCTGTCGAATAAATCGTTTCTTCAAAGCCTTTTATCGCAGGAAAAGAGTGCCAATGATAGAAAAATGTACTTGAAACTATCTGTGAGGAAAACATCTCCTCTAGCACAGGTCTCCCAGTCCGAACATTCCAGATTTGATACTCAAATATGTCGGCATAAAGAAGAACAACACGTTCGCGAACGTCTGCTTCAAAAATTTCAAGTTCTGCGCAGCTTTCGCATTCGTTGTGTGGCACAGCAACAGGAATATCAAAGAATTTACGGAGAAAAGGCAATTCATCGGAAAAACGTGCCCATTCATCACATGCCCATTTGGAAAATATATAACGCAAACAAGCTACATCTTTAGTTATTGGCCCACTCACTGCAATGTAGCTACCGTCATAAATATACGAGCCCCATTCATAGCATTTGGAGTTCTTTGAGAACTGAGGCATCTCCACGACACGTTTCTCACGCAATGAAAACAACGTGTCAAGCCTTCCAAAAAACAGAAACTCGTCATCTGGCGAGAATTCCAAATGCGATATGCCTTCATTCGTTACTTCAATAGGATCCAAAACCTTTTGAAAAGAATATGCATCATACAAAAATAAAAGTTGCCCCTTTCCTCCAGCAAAAAACTTCTTATTATGAGAAACGGCACAGCAGTCTATGTTGCGGAGAACTGTATTGGCAAAGAAAGAAAGATTCAATTTTATCTCTGATTCCATCCAAGGGAGTGACATATCATTTAGCATGGGAATATTTGCCTGAGCAGGTTTAGATGCATTACGAAGACAGGAGTAAAGAAGTTGAGGACATCCAACAACAACATACTTGTCTCGTTTAAGAACCGAACAGATGTCCTGAAGAATCGTTGTTTTCGTCTCATCAAACGTCAGACTGACAACAGAGAACTCTAAGTCTTCAATAAGAGAGTAAATTCCAATTTTGCTGCTTTGTATTCGGTGTTGAAGAAATCGGTAATTTGTCAGGGAATTGAAAACAGTTTCAGAACCTCCAGACCCCTCCACACCACATTGACACAGGAAACGAAAGCCAACACCCAAAATATAGGTAACTAAACCAGGCTTATCAGAAAAAATTTCCTCCCCTTGAAGAAAAGCACTCAAAAATTCAACAATAATATTCCTGAAGTAGGCGTTTGCCTTATTTCTGTTAATGAATAATTTTCGAGAAGCTTTTTGATCAGTTAACCAGACCGGGATCAGACTGTGAAGAAATGCAAAGGTCTCATCTGAAGATCGCCATGTGACAAATAGTGAAACGGCATCAATTACTTCCTGTTCATCAAAACCTGAGTTCTCTCTGTGCAAAAGAAACGAAATAAATGAAACAGGAAGTGGAGAAGGCGCCACTAAAGCACAACCAAACAATTTCTTATAAATGTCTCCACCCACTTTTTCGTAAATACGTTTGAAATTTTGGTAAAAGAATTCGTTAATAGTTTTAGGGGAAATGTCAGCGTCTAGTTGTGTTGAATTTTTAAGCATTTCTGCAATGTAGAAGGCGTACAAGAACATTCCATTGCATTTGTCTGCTAATACTTCTGCAGAGTAAGAAAGAGTTGAATTTGTTGAAAGAGTTGTTAATCTATTCTCTAAAAATCGTTGAATATCCTGCTTATGCTGTTCATAGAAGTCTACACTGTCACTATTTCGTGCACAAATTCTAATGCATGGATTATACGTTCCCAGTCTGAACTGTACGGTGTCTTCAGGACGACTAGTAATGAAGAAAACAAGCCATTTTGGAAGTTTTGGAAAACGGATCATTATGAGATCAAGAAAATCCTCCCTGGAACGATATTCTGCCTCATCTAGAGCATCAATAACTACTAGTTTTCTGTTGCAAGAACTGCACTTACTTAATGGCTCTTCCAACAATTTAGTAAATAGCTCGTGAACGCCTAGCTTAGCATTAGCTAACATATTTTGTATCCCAGCCTCTCCTCCCACTACTCTATCATATGTAATAATACAATTACGCAGTTGATAAGCAACAGTACCAAGCAGATACCTAGGATCGCGACGTGTGGCATCGTAGTGACGGCAAAAATAGGCCGCTGCCAGGTTTCCATCATCCCTTGCACGCTGAGCTATGACAGCAGCCATAACACTTTTACCAACTGCGGCATCACCCAGCAGTACATAGGCTCTGGAATTCTTAGGATCACTGAACCACGTGTTGAAATCTTTCAAAAACCACTGTCTTGTATCCGGGTCGTACCGTTCGACATAATAATCTATATCAGTTTCACAATTGGAGAAATCTGAAAATAGCAATGGAAACCACCTCGTCATTCAAGTCTGGAAACGTTATTTGAGGAGTGCGACGATTGTACTTTTTGAATAATTAAATGGTTTGTCGTATCATTGAAAACACATGGATTTCGACGTAATACAGTGAGTGGTCAAAAAAGTAGCCCCTCCACAAAAGATAAAATAATTGCTATTCCGAAAAACGAGTCGAGAGATCAATGGCATTTAGGGGGTTTTAATTCTAAACTCAATTAAGATGGCCATCTTTAACCAAAAAGCACCAAATTATTGAATTATTTGCTCTGCAAATATTACACTCTGCGCAAATTCACGATAAATAAACTGTAAAAGGATGAAATTAGTCTAGAGAAACTAACACTTATGATGAAGCAAATTCTTGTGCCATGTTATACGTGATTAAATCTTTTTGACATTTGCACAAAAATTTTAAAAATCGAAGTTTGATGAATACAGTACAGAATGTCTATTCTTCTATGGATCCAACGACTTCATTGAAAAAAGATTTCTGTCGATATGGAACTGAAATACATGACTTTTGCTAGGCAGTGTAATATAACTTAAGCTTACTGATGAGTGATGTATAATGCTTTTCACTAACAGTATACTTGGATTTGGAGAGTTCTATTTCTGTGACCATATAATTACTCATTATTCAACATTCACTGTATAATCAAAGTGGGTCAAATTTGCCTACATGATATAAATTTTACTTTCATTTGGTCGTTTCATAATTTTGAGTTTCTTCCCACGTTTTTGACATTTTGAGAATAAATCCATATTTCTACTATAACATTTTTGTTTTTATTGTGAACATTGGCTGACATTGTCTTGGTTAGTAATAAGTTAGCAAGATAGATATTCATATTTACCATAAGAAATGGTCTGGAAACCGTTACAGTTCCGCTGGCTTTCCAGTTCTGTAACACGTTGTTGGACAGTCTCATGATTGGTTGTTAGTTGATCCACTTGGACAGCAGTAGAACTCTGCTCTTGTTGTAGGACTTCATGCTTGGTTGTTAGTTGATCTACTTTGACAGTGGTAGAACTCTGCTCTTGTTGTAGGACTTCATGATTGGTTGTTAGTTGACCCACTTGGACAGCAGTAGAACTCTGCTCTTGTTGTAGGACTTCATGATTGGTTGTTAGTTGATCCACTTGGACAGCAGTAGAACTCTGCTCTTGTTGTAGGACTTCATGATTGGTTGTTAGTTGATCTACTTTGACAGTGGTAGAACTCTGCTCTTGTTGTAGGACTTCATGATTGGTTGTTAGTTGACCCACTTGGACAGCAGTAGAACTCTGCTCTTGTTGTAGGACTTCATGCTTGGTTGTTAGTTGATCTACTTTGACAGTGGTAGAACTCTGCTCTTGTTGTAGGACTTCATTCTTGGTTGTTAGTTGATCCACTTTGACAGAAGTGGAACTCTGCACTTGTTGTAGAATATCTTGCTTATGCTCTATCTTTTCAAATCGTTTCTCGCATTTTTGTAAATATAGCTGAGTATTGTCTAACATCATCTTCAACTTATCCATTTCTTCTTGGCTTTCAAATGCCATCTTCTCTACATCACTTGACAGTTTACTAACATGTTCTTGTACCACTTTTGCCAGTTCTGAATCAATGGTTGCATTCATACACAACATTACACCTAGAGTAGTAAGTAAAACAATGACAAAACATAGGAAGTCGGCCTGACCTGCTTTGCGAGATCTTACCGTGTAATTGTTTGTATAGTAAAAATTACCGTGTATTTGTATGGACAAGGCGGCTGACCCGGTTCCCGAAATCTCACTTGACAATGGCGTGAACACACCTCATATGAACACTCACAGTTACTAACCGGGTTGGTCCGGTTGCCGGGGGAGAAAGTTAACCCCCCGAAAGTTAAATTATCCCGGCAAGCAGAATGAAAATTTATTTTTCAAAAACAAGACAATATTCATCCCGTTTACCGACCCGGCCTCCATAGACAACCCCGAAATGGGAGTGTTCCATTTGGAAGGTTTGAAAAACAATTTTAATTCCAGCCAGATATTACCAAATGAAAAATTGCGAAGTGTTGAAGTTTGTTTGGCTGAGCAGTACCCCAGATTTTTTAGGCTGATAAAACCTTATTTAGTGAGGGTGAGTATTACTACCAAATCGAATTACATTACAGTAGCTAAGGCTAGTTTTCTATTTTAAAATATAAACTATATCAATTACTAAAGTCTTATCACTATAGAATCCTGGTAAGAAATATTCGGCACTGCCAAGAAGTAAGCATTCTGTTTCTCGGCGATGTGTCAGTATATATAAAATATAATACTATATTTGTTGTGAAAATGGCCAGGTGGTACAACGGCAAGGCTATACAATGAGCTGCATAATATATGCATTTCCAACGTTAGCATGTTTCTACTGAATTATGTAACAAGAAAGATAATTACTGTACCTTTATCTTCCCAGTCTTTAAGATCTGTTAAAACTTTACTTTCATCTGCAGGTGATAAACCCACATCTTTCACAAGCTGTTTCATGTCGTCAAACCTCTTCTTGAAGTTTGCTTCATTCCAGTCATTAAAATTGCAATGTCCCCAAGCATTTCGAGCATCTCTAACAACACTGGCAGCATTTTGGACAGCAGGAGAGAACACGGGAATTCTTCCCAGTAGATTGAGCACAGCAGATGCATCACAGGTCTCGTTGTACGCATTAAACTTGGCCATATGGTTTTGGAGGAAGAGCTTACCAAAGTCAACATGGGAGGTAACTTTGTAGTCAAAGGAGTAGTAATCATACTTTTTAAAATGTGGTGGTTTTAACTTCTTCTCATTAGCATTGATGTTCTCATACTTCATGGCATTACCCTTTGGATATGTTGGAGAAGGAAAGCTGTGCGTGGTCTGAACATCAATACCGTGCTTTAACTTGAGGTCGTTGTATTCCTTCAAAATTTCTTGCTCTAGTATGGGACGTATTGCAGGAACTAGAACATGGTTCAGAGCAATTCCAAAGACACACCATCGTTTATTGTCTTTTGTTAATGTGATTAATGTAGACCTGGATCCATAAAAATAGAAATAATATTTTAATGAATTATTTAGAAAGTAAATCTGCAGCTAGTCGCATTTACTTGTAAAGGAAAAACCAAATCAGATATTTGTCGAAGAAATTCAATCTACAACTTCAGAAAGCTATAAAAATTTCACAGTGAGCAAAATGCATAAAATCTTATTAGCATTACTCTATATTATTATGTAGTTTAATGCGCTACAAAATAACATCCCGCTAAAATAAAAATTTTACTACTTATGGATATAAAATAAACTACTATTTACTATTATGTTGCCATATGGCAATCCGACTTCGGTTTAGAGACATCGGTTTTATTAAGACCTCAGTCATAATAAGTAGTTAATATTAAAAAGTATAGCTTTCATTCAGTGCGTCAGATACTGCACTTCCAGCTATACTTAGTCGGCGCGGCAACCATCATGTATTAACTGTATTGACTGAATTGGTTAAAAATAAATACAGAATCAAATAAATAATAACACAACTTAGTTGAACCCATGTTATCGCATTTCCTGCAATACTTGTTGCTCAGCCTCAGTTGCCACAGACACAGTAGAAAACCTTTAAACATTGAAAAGACTATTAATATTAAATACGTTATTAAAGTTTAAAGATCGAGCTGCGAGGAAATAGATCAACACCAAATGATTCAATAGGACTGAAGAGGGATTGGCATAATTTTTAGTTATTGTATGCGTATTGCATGGTAATAGAGCCAAGGGAGACCTTATTAAAGTGAAAGACCGGATGCTTAAGGTCTCTGTATACTATAATTAGACCATTTTTAATAATATAGTTCTCTGTCACCGCTTAATGGTTTATTTCATTGTACAAATGTATTTATTATGGGTTACATGACTGGCGCATGGAGAGTGCATAAGGTATGCATGAGATTAGTCACGCATGCAGACCTGGAAAATTGGGATCTCAGGATCCTAGATCCTGAGGAACATTTGAATTAGCAACATGAATGAGGAACATTTTGAATTTTTCTACGCACTTTAGGAGAATTTTAAGGAATCATACTTAGTTATCTGCCATTTGAGCCTATTTTCAGATTGGGAAGTGTTTCTTCATATCCTCTTAATAGAATTTGAACATCAGTTGTTTTGTTTCCTCAGTAATTTTCCAAATAATGGAGATCTAGACTCTATTCGTGAGAAGCAAGAGGAATATTGTTCCTCAATATTTTATCTAGAGGAGTGAGAACTCTCCTCAGCTGAAAAACTATTCTCTGAGGAGATGTTGTTTGTAGATGGAATATTCGAACGGAATACATTTTTAGACCTAATCATGGAGTAGTTGCGAAAAATGCAAGCTTGCATGAAAAAGCAGTTGCGAAAAATGCAAGCGAAAAAGCTGAGCATCTTCTTCTTTTTTTTTATATCACGTGCTCACGCGCGTGGGGGTCCCGCACACCTCTGCGTGGTATCGAACCTGCGGCCCTGCGATTCCGGTGCAGCGCTCTAACCGACTAAGCTACAGAGTCCAGTTGCTGAGTGTTAACCGCAAATTCATGTATATAACGAGGAAGTGATGCCAGTATAAGGTATGGGTAAATATCAAGATTTTTTTCTCGGCATCTCCTTCGATAGAACTAATAGTAGATGGTCTTTGTAGATGGAATATTCGAACGGAAATTTATACACATTTTTAAAGATATATTTACCCATATAGTACCTTATACTGGCATCACTTCCTTCATATATACACGAATTTAGGGTTAATGCTCAGCAACTAGACTCTGTGGCTCAGTTGGTCAGAGCGCTGCATCGGAATCGCAGGGCCGCAGGTTCGATTCCTGCCAGAGGGCCTAAAGCTGCATTTTCCGCTACTGCTCCTGGCGAGGTCTAAAAAATGTATATAAATTTCCGTTCGATTATTCCATCTACAAACACCATCTACTATTAGTTCTATCGAACGAGATGTCGAGAAAAAAAACTTGACATTCTCTAAGGAACCTGTCTTCTGGCTATCAGTGTGGCAGTGTATTACATAAATAGCATGCAATCGTACAGAGCCTAGTTTATGCTGTGAGGAACATATTTTTGTTTGGAACCTCCTTATGTTGCGAAGAAGCTCAATTATATGCAGTCAACAATCTGCAAATTCAGCGCGTAATTTCACAGGTGTTGTTTGGAAAGTGCTTCTGCACTGAGGATTGGGGAATGTTTAGTTCTTCATTATACAATGAATTTGGCGTCTCAATATAAAATGAATGGAGAAATTATGCTGTACGCTGAACAAATTCCAATTACTTTCTATAAAGAAGTTACGCATCCGCACATCCAACCGATTATGAAATATTTAAAAGTTCAAACTATCACAACAGTATTGTTGCACACGTAACGCACAGTAAACATTTTCATTGTTTTTCATTTGAAAAAAGCAAATTCAGGATCCGAGGAACATTGAACACTTTTTCCAGGTCTGCACGCATGAGTAAGCTATGCGTATATAACAAGGTGTGGAAGGGATAGAAGCCACTCGCGTCCAACGTCTCTCAGTTGCGTGTCAAAAAAAGAAACGAAAAGAAAATAGATATATAGGTAAATTCTTTAAGAAAGTTCAGAGGTCATGAAATTTTTTTGCCTGTTTCTACGATTCTACTTATAGTTTCTCTTTTCTGTTTTATAAGGTGTAATTTAACAATGTAATCTTTCTAAATCCTTATCATGTGAGTCATGGTGATTATTCCTGTGTTCGAGTGCATTGCGACTGAATGTTTCAGGACTCGGAACATTGAAGTTAATTATTTGTAATAAGTATGAATTTGCCGATGACTTATCGACAAGTAGTCTGCCTTTCGTCACGACTTTCTAGCCATAACTATTATTATAAACTAGACAGATTAAATAATAATATAAGATATGACACACCCAATGGTGAAAAGAGCATAAAGTTTTTGCATATATTAGAATAACTACAGGTAATAGCACAGAACAATATAACAGAACAAAGAGTCAAATGAATAGAATAAACCAACCGCATAGCTTCATTTGCTTAGGGTAAAAAAAATATTTACCCTAAAATGGTGTAGAACAGAGGAGGAATTGTCAGCATACCACAATGCATTGCGTCTCATTAATATTCACATTTGAAATTTTCCGATGATGTGTGGTGAAAAATTGCGAATTTAATTGAGAATTTTCGCTCAGAAAATCTGGTATTTTCGAAGGTATGTTTTTATATTTGTTTTATCTGTACATCTTATTTCACGATTTTTTACTATGCAATCACGCATTGTATTTACCCTTGTTTCGGGTTAGTGGACACGCCACAAAGGTGGCTTTCATATATGCAGGAGATAATTATATTTATCAATCTGAAAAGTAGAATAGAAAACCAGAATCGAATTCAGGAAGAGATATTCACAGTGCTTCCACAAGTCGTAAGTGAAATATTCTTCTACGAGCGTTAAATTTCCTTTTTTGCCGTTAAATTTCCTTGCAAAAATCACGAAATTTCCCTTCAAATTTCCTTGCAGTTCTTATTAAAATTATCAAATTTCTTATACTCGGAGACTTCTCGCAGACTATGAAGCCCATCACAATCTCGTACTCAGGGTTTCTGGACTTGTGGCACAAGCACAAAGCCCTGGGTACGAGGTTGAGCGCATGAATGCCTCATTAGCCTAGAAGACCTGGGTATGAGGTTGGGTTGTGTCTCACAGTGGCAGTGGAACATTAGTTCGTTGGGTGGCATGGGGGGATAAGAAAACTGTAGGGTGGTCCGGGTGCATGCTTCTCTGAAATGGCCTTTCCTGCATTCTCGGGAAGATTTGACATGCAGAAACCAGGTTATTTTGTTCATTTTGCATTTCAGGCAGCAAAGAATCTGACATCTTAAAATTTCCTTTCAATTTCCTTGGTTGACGCTAAATTTCCTTGCATTCTTCCTTGCAAAGGCCAAAATTTCCTTCTGCAGGGAAATTTCCTTGCAAGTGGAAGCCCTGGTTGTTCACGCATTATAATTTACACGCATGTGCAAAATGGGACCATGTCAAGACAATTTTTTTGACGTCAGCAACTTCAACTGGACTTCCGAGCTGTTTTTATCGTGTTTCCTTTAGTGAAATTTGTTTTAACTTTGCACAACTGTTAAACAAGGCAAGAAAAAAAAACATCCAAATTTCAAAAAATTCTACAAATAGGTTTCTATTTCTCCCCCCTCCTCATTTTACAGACTACAGCCAATTGTAATGTAACTTTTACTTCAAGTATTTTTGAAAAATAATTGTGCTTTTCACTTATTAAGTATGTTTACCTTCTGAGTGGCTCAGGTACTTTCATTTACATTTACTCAAGTCGTTCTAAAGTTATGCGCTGATCAAATCGAAATGTCAACATCCCCCCCCCGGTACACATAGGGAATTTGATCGTTTGGAATTTCAGGATGGTGGGAATTTGACGTTTCAAACGAGGTACAGGGTGGGGAATTTGACAGGGGGGTGGGGAATTTGAACAGATTGTAGCTAAATCAAGATGGTGACAAAACTTTCAAATTTTTGTGGTGAGGACTGAGGACATAGCCTTTGTTGTGCAGTGGCTAGAACAAAATGACTTAACCAGATTAAAGCAAGTGTTTGAAGGTAAGCAGCTGTTTTAAATATATTTATACTGTCACTATTGAAAAGGTTAACTGAATACATACGAAAAACAGAAAATACTTCACCAAGACTCAGGATTTTTTTGCTCGGGAATTTCGACTATTCTAAAAGCGCTTTCCAACAGAATTTCTCCATGAACAGACGTCAGGTGGGGCATTTGATCTTCAACTTTTGCAAAAGTTGGTATATTTGATTGCGAGATAGGAACATAGGTGGGGAATTTGACCTGTTAGAAAATAAAAAATCCAAATTCCTGGGGGTATGCCCGGGGGGAATGTTGACATTCCGATTTGATCAGCGCATTATAAATTACTTCTACTTGTAATCAAGTGCAAAATCAAAGTAATATAGGGGTCGTCTACAAATAGATTTCGTCACGCATCGTGGACTTTTACCGCGATTGTGTGGACCCCCGCCCCCCCGTACCCATCGCGGACCAGCGAAAAATTTTATTTATAGCTAACACAAGAGGCGAAATGAATGGTGCAAAAACGACTGTGAGCGACAAGCACAAGGACAAGCATTATAGTACAATTAAGTAAATCAATAAATTTGTACGCATAACATCAAAATCAGCATGTAATATAAACTAAAAATGTTTGTTGTTATAAAATCGGAAGTAATCGGAATGTGTTCGGAAATAAAATGTGTACTTTGACCATTGAGTCTTTGACCTTTAGTCGCAGGCTCGAGAAAAATACTCAAATACTTGTTGTTGTTGAGCTGTGATATTGTATGACATTCTTCTACCGTTCTTGTTGTGAGTAAATCATTGTAAAATGTACTAAACCCTTATTAGATATTCGTATATTTGTTAAATCAGTTTTCGTCCCAATTTTTTTAATAATCGCGGATTCTAAGCTACCCCCCTCCCCCCATCGCGGCAAAAGTCCAGGATGCGTGACGAAATCTATTTGTCGAGGACCCCTTAGTCCCAACGAGATCTATGTTAGGTAGGCTGGCTTGGTTGTCATATAAATGCAAGATATGAAATAACAAATACAGTGTTACTGGCTGCCTTGCCTCTACACAAACCAGAGATGGATATAAGAAGATTTTTTCAGAAAAAAATCTTCTTAATTCTTATATTCATTATATATATAAGAAGATTTAAGGCAATATAAGAAGATTTTCGACATTTAAACAAAAATTTAATGACGTCACGATATGTCATTTTGGTGATTTGTATGATGTTATATGGAATGTCAGACAGTTATATAGATCTATTGGTGAAAAACTAACAAATTTACATTAAAAATGACTGATTTACATAACAGACAATTTTGATTTCTTGAATAATTAATTAATATAGAAAAATTGAATAATATAAGAAGATATAAGAAGAAATTTGGTCTAAAACAAAATCTTCTTAAAATAATATAAGAAGATATAAGAAGAAATAATATAAGAAGATTTGCCATCCTTGACACAAACTGAGAGGGTTTGAAAAAACATTCAGAATATACAGCGTATTTAAAATACAAATTCCAACAGGTAATATAATTGCATTTAATAAAATAGCGACAGATATGGGATTATGCTAACATATAGCATGAACTCTGCCCAAATCAGGACTGCGACACAAAGAAGGTAGAATACGATAGAAAAATTTCGACATCAATATAGCCAAATTAAAAGAAAAGATTCTACATACCGTATATAAACAATGCAACTCCGCTGTGAACAAAATAACAAATTCACAATGCGAAACTTTTCAAGCTTTCCTGGCAATTCCTGCCAATAAGCCAATTCCGCTTTACCAGATATTTGAGAAAACCATTCGCTGTGTTGTAGAATTGAGGAATACTGTTGTGTTTTGTCGTATTATCGATCGTGAACAAAATATCATAGGAAAATGTAAAATTCTATACGCACTAAAAAATTCTATACGCAATTCATGAGTGCTTCCACTGCCTCAATCAAAATTTCCTTTTCGTTGGTGAAAATATCCTGAATTATCACTAATATCCTGATATTTCCTGATAATTTTTCCAGGTTTCCTGATATTTCCTTATTAAAATCCCCATCAGTGTTGCCAGCCATGGGGTTTTTCCGCCAGATCTGGGGTTTTTGACAATTTTCTGGGGTTCTGGGGTTTTGGTTCAAAAGTCTGGGGTAATTTTGCCCGAGAACGCAAGTGAAATTCCTGGTTTCGAAAATGCACGTGGACATTTTTTGCACATGTTTTCGTCGCAAATATCGCAATGCACGTGCAATGTGCATGGGTGGCAAAGTACAAAGGGCACAAAATATATTATCAATTCATCAATTACCATGTTAATCGATTCGATTTGACCATATTATTACGGATCTCATCGAACAGTAAAAAATTGTATCGCTACATTACCCCACAAACGACTATGACCACACCTACATATTTTTGCATGTTTACAATTCTATTTTTAAACAGCCAATCCGGTGCTTAGTAACAATTGCTATAAAAAATTGATTGGCTGTTTATTATTAGAATTGTAAACATGTAAAAATATGTAGGTGCTGTCGTAGACGTTTGTGGGGTGGTAGTGATACGAATTTTTGATGCAATGCCACAGTTCGGTGATATCCGTAATATTTGACAATATATATACATAGCGTTAATTAGAGGGCCTGGATCCTATAATTATTAAATATTAATCATTAATATAATGTTTACGGTATTTCGTGGACTGCAGTGGCCGAAATAAGTATCATTTTCAAGCTCTTCAGTAGCCTACGCGTCCCTAAGCCAAACAGCGTTATTGGTCACCACATCCAGCTTGTTTGTTTGACCTGGGGTTATGAAATCTGGCGTATTTTTTCATCTTTTTGGTCGAATCTGGGGTTTGGTGATATTTCGGAGTGGTCACACTGATCCCCATGCCGCTGTTAGTCTGAATTGCTTATAGTGTTTAGAATGGTTGCTTTTAGGGGTGGCCGGTCACTGGAGGGTGAAATTTGTCTAGGTATCATATTTTACAAGAAAATGACTGGCAAAGTCTATGTTTTCTTATTTCCTAAATATTTTTGTCATAGGATGAACAAATATGCTTATTTTAATATAATTATTATAAATTTCATAAGGAATATAATGATATTGTTTTGTTGAGATAACACATTTCATTTCACTTACCCTTAAATTTCATTTCACCCAAATGTTGTACTTTACTACACAATGCTAGTAGACTAAAGAATAATTCAACCAAGTTTCGTCGGGTTTTGGAGTAGTGCCATGTATTTATCTTCGATTTTGTGTCCTTCGACATTTCCTCAATACGTCGCCATTGCAATGTCTCGCCGCTTCTCTGCCCGCTAAATGCCATTTCTTCGTCCACATCTGTATTTATATTACAGTATCCACAAATAATTGATTGTAGAATAGTCCCAATCGAAAAATTGAAAGCATTAGTCCCACTTGGGAGTGAAAAACCTCCCCTCGTTCATCAAGAATGAGAATCAAAAACAAAAGGTTCAAAATAATTTGAAAGTCTCGCGCAATCTGGACGAAAACTCCTCGTGGGCAACATTACAGGGGGGGTGCCCATTTTCACGAATACGTTTGTTCGCGACCACAGAACGCAAGTAAAGTTCGTGTGTTTAACTGTTTATATGTTTTATGACAAAATAAACAAATATTCGCGTAATTTTGTATTTTTCTGGTTTCCTTTAGCTATAAAAAAGAAACCAGAGACTTGCGCAATCTTTTTGCACCATCCTTTTAAGGCTATTCTGTGTAGACGCCTGTACGTTTCAGACCTCAAAAGCTCAAAGTAAGAAAAAGTACCCGCTGGTTTTGTCTTTTGACAAGATTATTTTTTGCGAGAGAGGTGTTTCAATATAGAGGCAAAGAGGAAGCTGAAATAAAGAACATTTCCCATGTCTCCTAAGGAGTTCAAGGGCAACAAGGTTTTGCACCAAATGAGAGTGCAATATGTAGTTACTGTATAAAATATTACACAAAAAGGCAACGATTTTTCTGAGGGGATGAACAGCTTTGCCCCACAGCCCCAGCAAAAGCCAGTCATTTGGATACACAAGCATTATTTTGCTGCAGTGGTAAAGCAATTATGAACTATAAGTATTTAATTGGTTTTGCAAGAGGAAATCATAATCTGCTCGTGTGTACCTCAGTAAGGATCATACTCTGCAATGATGATAAAAACATTGGAATCTTATAGATAAAGATATCTTAAAATTTCATGTAATTAATTTACCAATATATGATAATATATATTATGATAATATAATTTGTTTCATATTTATAGATATTTAACCAATAAACATAAAGTATCAAATGCCAATAATGAAAGCCTTGATTACAATTCCATGGTGTTTATACATACTAACACTAATATCTTTTTATGCGTTGTAACAAATATATTGTAATGTTTATTCGAAATGGGCCATTCCATTTAATATACGCACCCCCCTTCATAACCCCCTTAGGATAAAAACAATTTGGAACCCCCTTGGATCCCTGGACCCCGTCAACTTTTTCGTTGTCCTTTTGCAGAACCAGCACGCCACTTTATAATGTTATCTTCATAAGTCGTTCGTTTCAGAATGTCTTGAGTTCTTGCCTTTCACACTTTTCTCTGTCTACTTCCCATCGACTGAAGATTGAGGTAGGCTTCTCTTTTTTTGGTAACGGTTCAAGGGATTTTGTACACATCAGGCATAAGGCGGACTTACCCAAGATCAATCGTCAGTTAATGGCAAGGACAGCAAAAATTTTAGCGTATTCTGTTCAGTCAGAAATCATTCGTTAAATTATTTTATAAGGGGGGGGGGGGTGCTTGTTATCCTTACTTGCAGCTGAGAGCTAAGCTTAATTGCGAAGGACACAGCTCAACGTGACCGAGTCGAAGGCTTTCTAGGCGCATATGGCAGCTACCTTTTGCTGGCCATCACGGAGAACAGTTATACGGTGGAAGGGCCAGTTAGGGGTTAAACCCAACCCACCCTGTCAACATTCCCTGTGGGAGGAAACCGGACTACCCGGAGAAAGCCCACGACTTTTTAACTATGTCATCAAATACTGTGTTGATTGAGCAGTATCTTGTACTGTGGTGCATCAGTAGAAGACTAATTTATACTATAAAACCGCATTTGCTGCGCGAGGTTGTGACATTGAAATATAAGGATGATTATTACCTATTTCCCATCAGATATAATATTTTTATCAGAAATATTTATTGTGTATTTTATATAAAAACTAAACAATGAACCATTGGCTAACAGAGAAAACGTAATAAAAATAATGAATAACAATAATCTTTATAAAATTAGGCAGATTGGAACCTGACCCTCCTAAACTGAAACAAGTTTGTTTCAAAATTTCAATTTATCTAACCCCGTCCTTGAGCCCTAACCCCTAAACTTATCCACTTTACTTCAACATCTTCTGTTGGCAGTTCACTTGCCATTGTTACAAATAATCTCTCTTGTTCCTATCATGTTATATTATTGTTCACATATTACTTGACATCCCTTGCCCTCCAAAAGGTTGGGTGAATCATATTGAAGATGACCATCTTTCGGATGTCCAGGATGAACACATCTAGCTGTAAAGCATGAGACCAATATACATGTATTTGCTTGATACAACCCCAACAGCCCCTATATTCAACATATGTTTAGAATATTTTATAAATCCGTGCATGGTGCGCATACTTTGCTGGATTCGCAAAATGTGGAGTACATAATGATGGGATCCGAACTACATCTATTTGCGGTGGGATGGTACGATTCAGCTGTGCCGTAATGACCGCAAAAGTCTCTATAACTTTGGAATATTTTTAAAGGAATGTAAAATGCCGTCTTTTTCAACGATCGTATATAACAGATTGATTGATGGAAAGGGTTAAGCAATATAGAATAGAAATACATAGGATACGTAAGAATATATGGCGAATAGATCTAAAAAAACGCGGGACGCAGGGAACAAATACAATATTTTATTTTACACGCAAGTTACATAACGAAAATGCCAATCAATTATTATACAAGAAACATAATTACCCAGCAATGACAATAGGAATGCATTGGAAATTTATGGTTTTCACTTGTTCCCACAAAACTTTGTGTGATTGAAGTAACATAGCGCGATACACGAATGCGAGCTTACTAAGGTCATGCACCGTATTTTATCTGAACATATGCTAATATATATTGTCATAATCACAAATAGATATTTAGTGGGATTTGAACAGATGAAAACTTAGTACCGTAAGTAAATTGTTGCTTGGATATTCAAATCATATAATAATTAATAATAATAATAATTTAATTTATAGTGCGCAAGTTTCATTCTTATATGCTCACATGCGCATAACATTCTAGATATTTACATGAAAGATAAAAATAGTTACGTGTAAGATAATCTAAACCAATTATCCATAATCAGTATAGACTATAATATTATATACTATTAGTTTCATAAAAAATATATATAAATATATATAAAATCACAGTATTATATGTCAATAAATATTATAATAAGCTTTCCTAAATAAGTGTGTCTTTAAATGTTTTTTAAAACTTCCAACAGAATCCAGTGGCGTGCTGGCAGGGGGGGGCCATGGCTCCCCCAGCGAAGATTTTTAGGGGCGCCAAAACATAAATGGGGCGCCGAAATTGCACAAAATCACACAAAAGCGCACACAAGCCTACCTACAACTACAAGCATTACTGTCCAGTCTGTAATATCTCAAAGGATGTAAATTGTTAATTGTGAAATGTGAAGTGATTTGGCTTACGATCAATGGTAAGTTCGCCGTCTACTTCATGAATGTTCGCCGTCTATTTACGATGTTTGTAATTCTCAGAATTCCGTCAAATCGCCTCCCAAAACGCAAGAAATGGCATTTTATGGATCCTAAATTTCAAAATTTTCCCGGGGGGGGCATACCCCCGGACCCCCCTAGAGGTCTCGCGCCTACGACGCTCAACCATACACAAATTACAAGGTGGCGCCAAATTTGCAGCTGGCCTCCCCTGGCGAACACAAGCCAGCACGCCACTGACAGAATCAGCTTGTTGGATGTGTGAAGGTAAATCATTCCACAAATTAGGTGCTGCACATCCAAACGAGCGATCACCAAGAGTCGGTAATGTTTTGATGGTAGTCTTCTGGAGCAAGAGTTTCGAATTCGATCTAATGCTGTAAGATGATGGAGGTTTGATACTTATAAGTTCAGAAATATAGTGAGGTGCCAGCCCATGAAGTGCTTTAAAAACAATTAGTAGAACTTTAAAGTCTATTCGAAACTTAACTGGAAGCCAATGTAAATCCTTCAGAGTTGGAGTTATATGATCGAACCGAGAGACATTACATATTAATCTCGCTGCTGCATTTTGCACACGTTGGAGCTTGTTAAGCTGAGTCGAAGGCAAACCATAGCAAAGACTGTTACAATATTCTAAACGGCTTGTCACAAATGAATTGATTAATATTTGAGCGGTTTCATGTGTCAGTAACTTTCTTATCCTCCTGATGTTAAATAGATGGAAAAATGCCGCCTTACAGCATTTGTTCACGTTGGTATCACATTTCATTTGGGAATAAAACCAAAATCCTAGGTCTTTAGCTTCACTAGACGCAGTGACATAAGAATCACCAATACGCAGGCTATCAAAATTAACTTTTGCCATGTTCCAATTATCAAAAAATCAGTCTTACCGTCGTTAAGTTTGAGTTTATCATTTAGCATCCATGTCTTAACGTCATCAATACAATTTTCCATGGCAGTAACCGCAGATTGTTGTTCAGATATTGAATCTGGTTGGAATGAAACGTACAGTTGATTATCATCCGCGAAAGCATGGGCCTCAGGTAAGTGACTTTCCAAAATCTGGAACAATTTGGAAACATTAGAACAAACAGAAGTGGGCCAAGACAAGATCCTTGGGGCACGCCATTTTTGAGATCAAAACGCTTAGATGTACCACCATTTACAGAAATGAATTGCGAACGGTTAGAAAGATAAGAGGTGAACCATTTTAGTACTTGGTCAACAGTGTCAAATGCAGCATTCAAATCCAAGATTACAAGTAAGGTAACACGCTGACGGTCCATGTTCATTAGGATATCATGCTTAACACGTAGTAATGACATGTGCTTGCTTTTGGTTAATTAAATTTTAGATGCGTCAATGTCAGTACAAACGTAACAGTGTTTTGGAGAAACACCGCAAAATGAGAAAGAAAAGTATGTATTTTAATTTAAATTGTTATTGATTAACAAATATTGAGCGTCGAGAAAAGACATTGAGGGGAAACACAGAAATTGTTTTAATGAAGTTAAAACGTCAAAAACGTGTCTGTGGCGAGTTTGCGACACAATAATGCGCAGGGGCTAAAAACGACGGCTAGTAGGGACTGACAAATTAGAAAGGCTATAGTTATAACTACGACTGGGTATAGTACAATATATATTTATGTTAAATTGTAGTCTTCCCGTGCGCCATAATTATGTTAAGATGAGAAATAAGAAGTTAAATTTTGTTTATCAGCAGCCTTGTGTTACATGTGAACAGCCAAATAGTAATACTTAAAACTTAAAATGTTTATTTTCCGGTTATGGATCTTTTTCCGACATCGTCTCAGATGATGCGAGAAATGCTGTCTTACAAACCCTATAAATTCAAAATTACCTCGAGGTAGTTCGCTCCCCGATCCTGCTAGAATTCTAGAGATTGGTTGGGAAAATATTATTTGGCCGCTGGACCGTGGAGGTGCGAGCGTGCTCCATTCGCCGTGCTGAGGTTCGTGATAAATTCCAGTAATGGAACGCTAACGCAGGGGGGGGAATTGAAGGCAGCTTAATTCAGTTTTTCTGAGTTTTGAGTTGAAATACTTAACGCCGAACATTGGGCTGTATGCGAAATTGAAGCTATTAAAAAGTTATATTTGATATAAAAACTTCAAGACTTTAGGTAAAAGGGAAATACTTGTTGTTTTTGTATTTTTAAGTATTTCCATTTTGCCTAAAGTCTTGAAGTTTTTATATCAAATAGAACTTTTTAATAGCTTCAATTTCATATACAGCCGAATGTTCGGCGTTAAGTATTTCAACTCAAAACTCAGAAAAACTAGCTTGGCTTCATCCTATTATCGGATTTGGCGTATTGAGTTAGCGTTCCAGTTTGTATATAGTTCAATATGTAGATATTCTGATCTTAATTATTTCCCGAATCATCGCATGTATGTGAGAAGAGTGTTACCAGTTTGTTTTTACGAAAATCGTGAGGTAATGCTGGACCTTGCAGAAAAAAGGATGATCTTCACTGGATCTCAAATAATAATAGTGTTAACAAGACTATATTTAGGGCTTTAATGCACGTCTTGTTAGGATAACTAATAAAGTAAATAATTATAAATTGATACTATATTAAGTATCATTATTTTTATTATTTAAAATAATTTATACACGGTAGCTTATCAACTAATACAACAATAAAAAAGGATAGAGTGTTTTCCAAATTGTAAGTAATTAAAACGTTGCCTTTCATAAGGCCGTGTTAAATTAACTAAATTGACTGAAAATGCTAGCAAAAATGTATCAAAATTTTTAGGTGTTTGTCATGTGTCGTAGGCCTACAACCGATAAAAGTTGAAATACGTCTATCTTTACAAATGTCAAAATATTAAACTATATAATTACATGTATACGTTTCTAATAAGAGTGAAAGATTAAGATAATAAAATATTTACTGGCGCAAAACATCTAAAGGGCCGATTACATGGACCGGGCTAGCCCGGGTAAGCGAGAGCTACCAAACACTGTTGAGTTTTTCCAGATGCTCCGGTTATAGTTGTAGTAACGCTGCGCCAACAAGGAATTTTGCTTACCCGAACTTTAGAGCAAACATTAGGGAAAATGCACAAAGGTATACAGTATAAGTAACAAAGTTTGTTTATATAAGTTTCCAGCTGTAGAAACACAGATCCAATAATCAGGTAAGGTCAAGATACTACATATAGAAGACACACATTCAAAGAAAACAAAGGTAAATGAGATATTAAACTGTTTTTATAGCAACTACAAGATTTAACATCCCTCAATTTGTAAAGATCACCATAATTATGATATTTATTGTTGAAGTAATAATTTTTCTTGACTTGTGGCCTTCACGTGATCTCTAACACTCATCAGTGCAATATCTATAATTAGTAGAATCATACTAGTATACTATTGCAAATGCTGTAATCTAATTGTCGATTGATAGCGAGTAGCGAAACAGCCATCTCCTCGGCGCGATTTTTAACGAATTTATTTCAATAAATTATGAAAAAAGTTTTGAAATACTGTTTCCTTGCTGGTTTCTACTAAAACAATTAGATTATTCGCTCTCGATTTTTATGAGATGATAGTTGATTCGGGCTATCACCTCATAGAAATCTTGAGCTCATAATCTAATTGTTAAATAGTAACGGTGGTCTCGTAAGAACGCCTTACAACCGACAAGTATACAATTTTTTTAGATGTTTTTCGGCAAAATAGCATGAGTTATTGACAGAAAGATATAGAACAACCGGAATTAAATGTAAACCTGGGTTGGCTTAAGCTCATCAATCTTGTTGAAAATAAATGCCCAGTGTTGCAGCCAGTAACCGTGTTACTACAGCTGAAAACTTAGCTAAACTAACTATATTACTATATTACGTGCTTTTCATCACCGCCTACCAATGGTCTCGGTGCACGTGCACAGAGGCGGGACCTCGCTAAGCGGGCAAGTCCGCTTTCTCATATATTTGAACGCGATGTAAATTTTTATTGTAAAATTACTAGTAGACGACATCATCGGTATAGGCGGAACGTCTCTGTAAGCGGGATCATACGAACAAGCCTAAAGTCATAGGGCTGCTAGTCCAGATTGAGGACAACATGTTGTCTAGTACATAGACGGCGGTACCGGCTAGGAACCGGGCTAGGGGGACAACTTTGTGGGAAAAGTGGGGGCTAAGCCCCCCTGTTTAAGTCTGTCAATTAAATATGTTTATATAACAAATGTTGAATATTAGATTATTGAACTATGTTCTTAGTACTCGAGATGAAAGCTTGTAACGTTGGAATTTCCATGAAATTGCTAAATACATTGAAACTTTAAAAAAAATTGTTCTGAGCATTCGCATTGGCCAAACTGAGCATTCGCATTGGCCAAATACAAGACCACTTAATGAAACAAATTGACATTATTGCCTCACTCCGATCTGGTATTACTGTCAGTTGAACACCATCTTCTTGACGATAGTGCTATATAAAACCCACCAATAACGATTTGTCAAAATTACGAATATAATTATGTAGAGTGTGCTTAGGAACCAGTCGTTATTCATTGTCTGGGGTGGGTCGGAAGATTTTGTATGATAAGTGATCTACCCTATTTATGTGAGATATTTTTTCTGCTCCCCTTAATATACCGTAATTATTTTTGTGATTCCCCCCAAAAAACCCAACGACGTGCACAGTTTGTGCACACAGAAACACCGCGAAAAACGTCCAACTTTCAAAGCAAAAACATGGCTATTTACTCACTCAAGATAAGCTAAACCATAGTCCCTATAACACAGTGTCTGGAAACGCATCTAAAGCTTTTGTTCTATGTTTTTGTTCATGTTTGTGCACATTCACGTTCAGTAAACACATTGTTCTCCTACCATAATGAAGGAAGCAGCAAAAAAATCCGTGCAGCGGAATATTAACATTTGTAAAACAAAGAAAACGTGCACTCTCAGTACACCCTCAACATCAACCCACGCACATGGCTGTAAACTTTCAAGTTTGCCGCGTTTCCAGACACTGTATTATAGGGACTATGGTTAATTAAAGAAACAAGAAAATACAACAGACGGGTACACCACACCTTAATCATGGACATAAGTCTTCGGGTATATCTGGAACCCCTCTTGCGAATTAGCAATTATACAGAAGTTCAAACGTAAAAATATAAACAAATTATCAGGAGTTTAAGGTCTTAATTATCATTTATATACCCGGAACAAGGGGGTTGTGCGAAATATTACCCGAAGTGATGATATTTCCCTAAGGCGAACTGCCGTGAGATATTACAATTTCTCACGCTATATTGAGAAATCATGGATTTGTGAAGTACTGTAAAAACATTGAACTGGTAAAAAATCACATCGTCACGTGGTACAAATGCTGTTTTTTATTAGAGAATTTAAAGTTGAGGTAGCCTATGATATTGTCCTGAATCTTTTAAGTAAATCATAAAGTTTAATTATTGTCAACGTGAAAATTATTGATGCTACGCAAAAAAGATATTGAAAAAACTGTGGATCAAATGAACTTACGAAAAATATCCTTGCATGGCTCAGTTAAAGACGTTTTGACAGGATAAATTTATTTACAGTCACTGGTGGCTCAATTTCTTGCATGATACTATTTCTTGAACTTGTAGACTATAATTATTTCTAGTATTTGGTTTCTAGTGAGGCCAAGATATGCGGCTGTTTTTATTAAAATATAAAAATATAATACAATCGCCTAAAAATACAATCATATTAAAATATAATAGACGATTTATTATATTTTTAATATCTTAATAAAAACAGCCGCATATCTTGGCCTCACTAGAAACCAAATGCTTTTGATAAAATGCTGCTGAAGGACAACTTCAAACGATAATTATTTCAAGGATTTACATTGGCACATTCCTTATTTTGCTCGCAATTTAAAAGCAAAAACGCACAAAGAAGTAACTCCTCTTGACCAGCACTTTGACATCAAGTTCGTGGTGTTTGCGCACAGATATTTTGATCAGAATGCATTGTTTAAATAGTGGATATTTGCACAATCTAATACTGAAAAGTAAAGACGGTATGATTTTTAACACAGCTCTCAATACTATATTTTATACATTTTTAAATTTGCACAGGTAGTGTCCAAGTTACGCTGACAAGTAATGGCTCATGTTGACTATTTCAAAATTTATAATAACAAAGTTTAAACCTTTATTACTCAGAACTGGTCATTCTTACGCATAGCGCTTGTATGTATAGTAGTTTAGCTAAAAATGTTGTACACCCCTCCCTTTAGCCTACAGATAACTAAATAACCCCCCCTTTCCCTTGTCCCAAAATCCTCCGACCTCCCCCCAGACGATAAATAATGACTGGTTCCTTATAATTGCTATGAGCACGCCATGATAAATTTGTGGCTTGTAAATTCGTGTCACCAACTTCTATCGTTCACAGCCGTGTTTAGATTTTGTTTCTTAATGTTCAGGCCGTATTAAGACTGGTAAAATTAGAAATAACATCACAACATGTTTTTTATTTTATTGAAAATTATCTGCTTATATTACAATAAGATTGTATCTACTGTCTAGAGTTCTTAAGGATTACACAAATACCAATGCCCTATAATAGAACATTCATTTGATTAGTTATTAGCAGACAAGTTTTCAAGTTTGTGAATATCTAGGATGCGGAGTAGCATCGTAACACAACCCTTTATATACAGGATATCTAGTTCTCAGACTCATGCAGGGACTGTTTACATGATACCGCTTTACCGGGACGGGAGGCAACATAAGTGACTAGGTATAACTTTAAAAGTTCAATAAAAACATTATGGCTCAGTCCGCCTGTCATCCAGTCTCGGGAAAGCGGGACCATATAAACACAAGCCTCGATATTTATTTCTTTGTTGTTCTTTTATGAATTATGTCAGATAAGCTGACATTCAATTTTATGTTTCAGTAACCCGAGTTGAAACAACGTCTTTCAAAACATTCATGTCATTTTGCATACCTTTCATGCACTAGACATCTATTTGGTATAACTTAATCATTTTAGGATATTCAAATTTTGGAAACTAAAACCTGACCTGCGAAAATTTGAATGAAACTGACACGTGAGATGCAGTAACACATGCAATTTCACATTACTAAATATCCGCCATATTTTCACAAATATAAAATAATGTGCACAGGTTTTTCTTATTTAATTGATACGAACTTTTTGTTTTCGACACGAAATTAGGATGATTAAGCAAATAAAATAGATGGTTTCTTCTTGATTTTTGCATTGATGAACTGTTTCATTTAAATTAAGATACAAAATTATATATTTCATATGTGAAATTAATCAAAGATATAAACAACTGATTCATTCTTGTAAGTAACATGAAAACGTTTTACAAGAAATTGCCTCTTTTCCTTTCACATTCTGAGACTGAATCCTGCATTCTGTTTTTACTAAAGTTTGTCTAGGTTCTAAGTAAGATAAAATATGATTTGCTTGATACATAAGCCCGTGCTTTTTAAAATACGATTAATGACTCTGCTCTGTCTGTCACCCCCTCCCCTCCCCTCGCCCCACCCCACATATATCGCGATGCTTAACACATAATACATACAATCTAATAAAAATAGGTTTGTTCAAATGTTAAGCAAATAGTTCAGTGATTTGTTATAATGGCACAAGCGCGATGCCCTAAACATCACTATTTCATGCAAATTGTCTCCCAATAGACCTATTCCAAGTTACGACTGCGTGTCCAAATGATGCGTTCTGAGTGAGGATAACATGGGAATCATAAATGTAGCTGAAACCACAACATTTAAGATAAGCGTATCAAAGTAGTTAACTCTTCAATCTGTCAATCATCATTCCTGTTCCATATATACTATAATTTTGGTATATTTCAATCATTTTTGTTCGGCTACATGCATGTTTCAAACTAGCGAAGTTTTATCTCTACTCAGTTGGATGCGCAGTTGAAACTTACTGTACATTGTAATAGGCGATACACTAAGCAGTATAAATTTTACGTAACTTGCAATGACTACGGAAAAAATAGCATAAAGAGTAGGAGACACATTTTGGCGCCATAAGAGCCATTAAGACTTGCGAGACAAGTTACACACGGCATAATAAAAATAATTACTGCAACCGTTGCCAAAAGTAAAACTCTGATTACTTTGTGCAACGCTTGCTGCAACCTATCTCGCTATAATTTTGGAATTCGAAACGTTTTCTCGCTATAATTTTTGTATTCGAAACAATTCGGATTTGAAACATTTGACACTTAAAAGAGACAGAAAAAGTCCAGAAATGATTGATTCGACAATTCATTATCACAAAAAAACAGAAGTAATATTTTCTCCCATGTCAAATTTTATTTCCCTCTTCGACTGTTGCTCATAAATTATCCACGACCGCCCTTAGTGTTTTGACTTGCTACAAGTACAATGAAATTCGCAAAAAATCAACGCAAAACATAAGATTGCCAAAATTCACTTCGCCCGAATAAACCACAGTTTTGACTGAGCTGGAACGTACAAATTCACCTTTACCACTCGAATACACTCGATGTTACTCAAAATGACAATACTTCAATCTGCAGAAAGGTTAAAAGTATAGATGGCAAAATTTACCATACTGCGGCTTAGCATATGGGATAAAAGTATACAATATGTTTATGTTGGGGAATATATGAGCAAAGATCACACCCTTCCACGGAAGCTATTTCATCAGGAGGTGGACTGCGAGGTGAGAGGAAAAGACAACAACCTTGTAATTACGAGATGGAAGAAGCAAACTATTGAATACAGTAGTGGGGAACTGGAATTTTGGAGGCAACCCCGATAATAGCCTGCAGAGCTTTACGATTCTCACTTCACCAGAGGATTCAAGTGAAACAAATTTGCTTTCGTCAGGAGATATCGCCATGCTAATAATAGATTGCTGTTTTACGTATGCAATGGATTTCCACAAAAGAAGGTCGAACAAAAACACTACACCATCGATACCGTAAGATATCAGATAACGATTCCCTTTCAGAAATTTGCAAAATTCAATTCTACCAGAGTGATTATGTGGCACTTTCCAAAAGCTATTCGGACCATCGAGGGGATGGATAAGAATTTCATTAGCAATACAACAAGCTAGTAGCTTGTCGTCAAAGGAAACCGTACAATGATTACATGTATATGATGCTGTGTAATGCACATTCGGTACATCAAACGTGCTGTATGGGGGCTCTGGTGGGTAGTTGAGTATCAGGACAGAAGACGCATTGCAAAAATATAACTTGGTATTATCTGAGGAAAAGCAACTGCAGTCTACGCGCATCGAATATGGAAAACCAATGCGTTCGGACAAAACCTCATTCTTCACATCCCATACGTAGAAAGACTGATCATCGTTATCTTTCTGGATAGAAAATAGAAGAAAAGAATCATCAGCGGAAAATATGAGACATGGTACAGTGTGTTCACATTCCTCTGTGACTTTAAAGACTGAGCAAAGAAACGTAACACACTTAAACAATAATATCTCACAACTTTGGTGTATGGCAATTATTTTCCCATCATGAGAGAAAATACATTTCTTTACGCAGACGTTTTGTGAGAAATCACACTTTAACCATTGACCATCCCACGCTAAAACCAAGTCGTCGTCAGATAACTTCGACGACCGGAAGAGCAATTCCTTAGAACAAAGCAATCCATCAGAACAAAACAACATAATTGTATCAGGTGAAGTAAATGAAACATTAACTGGCTTTGTGCTATTTTTAGTCGACCAACCACAAAAAAATTTCCCAGGCAAATCTCTTAATAAAACAATTCTTTTCTCATTAGGGCCACTAAAAATATACCCAATTTCAATGTCCTCTGCAGATGAGCAACGAATAGGAAGTAATCCTGAAATACTTTGAAGCTTGCTGCCAGTCTGCAAAGAAAGGGCGTACAGATTTGGGGTGGGCGAATCAGTAATGTAAATAATACTACCGTCACTGGTAAAAGCAAAATCCTTGACGTTATTGATACCATCAACTAGATCATGGCGACTTCTAAACAAAGTTTCACCTTCGTTGACCTTTTCAAGCAGTTCAAATTTACTCTCACCAGGTTCCGCAAGCCACTTCCCATCTTGCGAAAGAATTTTAGAAACATTCAAAGTACGATTAAAACATTCCACAAGCGTGTTTGGAATAGAGAGCGAAAGGTTTCCATTCGAGTCATCTGACAGAACTTCCATCGTCATACTTCGAAAAAAGTAACGTAAACTGGCAGAAAATTCACTGGAAGCCCCGTAGTAAGAGGCTTTAAATGCAGCAACATTAGCAAGTGTAATGTCTCCTGTCGAATAAATCATATCTTCAAAACATTTTCTCACAGGAAAAGAGTGCCAATGATAGAAAAATGGACTTGAAACTATCTGTGAGGAAAACATCTCCTCTAGCACAGGTCTCCCAGTCTTAACATTCCAGATTTGATACTCAAATATGTCGGCATAAAGAAGAACAACACGTTCGCGAACGTCTGCTTCAAAACTTTCTGCGCAGCTTTCGCATTCCTTATGTGGCAGAGCACCATGCATATGAAAGGATTTACCGAAAAAAGGCAATTCATCGGAAAAAAGACACTCATCATATGCCCATTTGGAAAATATATGACGCAAACAAGCTGCATCTTTAGTTATTGGCCCACTCACTGCAATGTAGTTACCATCATAAATATACGAGCCCCATTCATAGCATTTGGAGTTCTTTGAGAACTGAGGCATCTCCACGACACGTTTCTCACGCAATGAAAACCACGTGTCAAGCCTTCCAAAAAACAGAAACTCGTCATCTGGCGAAAATTCCAAATGCGATATGCCTTCATTCGTTACTTCAATAGGATCCAAAACCTTTTGAAAAGAACATGCATCATACAAAAATAAAAGTTGCCCCTTTCCTCCAGCAAACAACTTCTTATTATGAGAAACGGCACAGCAGTCTATGTTGCGGAGAACTGTATTGGCAAAGAAAGAAAGATTCAATTTTATCTCTGATTCCATCCAAGGGAGTGCCATATCATTTAGCATGGGAATATTTGCCTGAGCAGGTTTAGATGCATTACGAAGACAGGAGTAAAGAAGTTGAGGACATCCAACAACAATATACTTGTCTCGTTTAAGAACCGAACTGATGTCCTGAAGAATCGTTGTTTTCGTCTCATCAAACGTCAGACTGACAACAGAGAACTCTAAGTCTTCAATAAGAGAGTAAATTCCAATTTTGCTGCTTTGTATTCGGTGTTGAAGAAATCGGTAATTTGTCAGGGAATTGAAAACAGTTTCAGAACCTCCAGACCCCTCAACACCACATTGACACAGGAAACGAAAGCCAACACCCAAAATATAGGTAACTAAACCAGGCTGATCAGAAAAAATGTCCTTCCCTTGAAGAAAAGCACTAAAAAATTCAACAATAATATTCCTGAAGTAGGCGTTTGCCTTATTTCTGTTAATGAATAATTTTCGAGAAGCTTTTTGATCAGTTAACCAGACCGGGATCAGACTGTGAAGAAATGCAAATGTGTCATCTGAAGATCGCAATGCGACAAATTGTGAAACGGCATCAATTACTTTCTGTCCATCAAAAGATGAGTTCTCCCTTTGCAAAAGAAACGAAATAAATGAAACAGGAAGTGGAGAAGGCGCCACTAAAGCACAACCAAACAATTTCTTATAAATGTCTTCACCCACTTTTTCGTAAATACGTTTGAAATTTTCGCAAAAGAATTCGTTAATAGTTTTAGGGGAAATGTCGCCGTCCAGTTGTGTTGAATTTTTAAGCATTTCTGCAATGTAGAAGGCGTACAAGAACATTCCATTGCATTTGTCTGCTAATACTTCTGAAGAATAAGAAAGAGTTGAATTTGTTGAAAGAGTTGTTAATCTATTCTCTAAAAATCGTTGAATATCCTGCTTATGCTGTTCATAAAAGCCTACACTGTCACTATTTCGTGCACAAATTCTAATGCATGGATTATACGTTCCCAGTCTGAACTGTACGTTTTCTTCAGGACGACTAGTAATGAAGAAAACAAGCCATTTTGGAAGTTTTGGAAAACGGTTCATTATGAGATCAAGAAAATCCTCCCTGGAACGATATTTTGCCTCATCTAAAGCATCAATAACTACTAGTTTTCTCTCACAAGAACTGCATTTACTTAATGGCTCTTCTAACAATTTAGTAAATAGCTCGGGAACGCCTAGCTTAGCATTAGCTACCATATTTTGTATCCCAACCTCCCCTCCCACTACTCTATTATATTCACCATTACAATTACCCAACTGATAAGCAACGGTACCAAGCAAATGCCTGGCATCACGACGTGTGGCATCGTTGTGACGACAAAAATGGGCCGCTGCCAGGTTTCCATCATCCCTTGCACGCTGAGCTATGACAGCAGCCATGACACTTTTACCAACTGCGGCATCACCCAGCAGTACATAGGCTCTGGAATACTCAGGATTACTGAACCACGTGTCGAAATCTTTCAAAAACCACTGTCTTGTATCCGGATCGTACCGTTCGACATAATAATCTATATCAGCTTCACAACTGGAGAAACCTGAAAATAGCAATAGAAACCACCTCGTCATTGAAGTCTGGAAACGTTATTTGAGCAGTGCGACAATTGTACTTTTTGAATAATTAAATGGTTTGTCGTATCATTGAAAACACATGGATTTCTACGTAATATAGTGAGTGGTCAAAAAAGTAGCCCCTCCATAAAAGATAAAATAATTGCTATTCCGAAAAACGAGTTGAGAGATCAATGGCATTTAGGGGGTTTTAATTCTAAACATCAATTAAGATGGCCATCTTTAACCTAAAAGCACCAAATTATTGAATTATTTGCTCTGCAAATATTACACTCTGCGCAAATTCACGACAAATAAACTGTAAAAGGATGAAATTAGTCTAGATAAACTAACACTTATGATGAAGCAAATTCTTGTACCATGTTATACGTGATTAAATCTTTTTGGCATTTGCACACAAATTTTAAAAATCAAAGTTTGATGAATACAGTACAGTATGTCTATACTTCTATGGATTCAACGACTTGATTGAAAAAAAGTTAATGTCGATATGGAACTGAAATACATGACTTTTGCTAGGCAGTGTAATATAACTTAAGCTTACTGATGAGTGATGTATAATGCTTTTCACTAACAGTATACTTGGATTTGGAGAGTTCTATTACTGTGACCATATAATTACTCATTATTCAACATTCACTGTATAATCAAAGTAGGTCAAATTTGCCTACATGATATAAATTTTACTTTCATTTGGTCGTTTCATAATTTTGAGTTTCTTCCCACGTTTTTTACATTTTGAGAATAAATCCATATTTCTACTACAACGATAAAATTTTTGTTTTTATTGTGAACATTGGCTGACATTGTCTTGGCTAGTAATAAGTTAGCAAGATAGATATTCATATTTACCAGAAGAAATGGTCTGGAAACCGTTACAGTTCCGCTGGATTTCCAGTTCTGTAACACGTTGTTGGACAGCCTCATGACTGGTTTGAAGGTGATCTACTAGGACAGTAGTAGAAGTCTGTTCTTGTTTTAGAACTTCATGATTGGTTGTTAGTTGATCCACTTGGACAGCAGTAGAACTCTGTTGTTGTTGTAGGACTTCATGATTGGTTATTAGTTGATCTACGTTGACAGCAGTAGAATTATGCTCTTGTTGTAGGACTTCATGATTGGTTGTTAGCTGATCTACTTTGACAGCAGTAGAACTCTGCTCTTGTTGTAGGACTTCATGATTGGTTGTTAGTTGACTCACTTGGACAGCAGTAGAACTCTGCTCTTGTTGTAGGACTTCATGATTGGTTGTTAGTTCATCTACTTTGACAGTAGTAGAACTCGCCTCTTGTTGTAGGACTTCATGATTGGTTGTTAGTTGATCTACTTTGACAGCAATAGAACTCGCCTCTTGTTGTAGGACTTCATGATTGGTTGTTAGTTGATCTACTTTGACAGCAGTAGAACTCTGCTCTTGTTGTAGGACTTGATGATTGGTTGTTAGTTGATCCACTTCGAAAGCAGTAGAACACTGCTCTTGTTGTAGGACTTCATGCTTGGTCGTTAGTTGATCTACTTTGACAGCAGTAGAACTCTGCTCTTGTTGTAGGACTTCATTATTGGTTGTTAGTTGATCCACTTTGACAGAAGTAGAACTCTGCACTTGTTGTAGAATATCTTGCTTATGCTCTATCTTTTCAAATCGTTTCTCGCATTTTTGTAAATATAGCTGAGTATTGTCTAACATCATCTTCAAGTTATCCATTTCTTCTTGGTTTTCAAATACCATCTTCTCTACATCACTTGACAGTTTACTAACATGTTCTTGTACCACTTTTGCCAGTTCTGAATCAATGGTTGCATTCATACACAACATTACACCTAAAGTAGTAAGTAAAACAATGAAAAACGTTTTCTGGAGATCTCGAACCAAATGGGCTGTTAATATGGAAGCCGGCCTGACCTGCTTTGCGAGATCTTACCGTGTAATTGTTTGTATAGTAAAAATTATCGTGCATTTGTATAAACAAGCTGGCTGAACCGGTTCCCGAAATCTCGCTTGACAATGGCGTGAACACTCCTCATATGAACACTCACAGTTACTAACCGGGTTGGTCCGGTTGCCGGGGAAGAAAGTTCACAAAATGCCGCCACCAATTTGTCTGCTGGCAATTCTGCGAGCTATTTTTAAGAACTGTCAAAGCAATGTCAAATATCAAAACAACATAATTATCCCGGCAAGCAGAATGGAAATTTCTTATACAAAAACAAGACAATATTCATCCCGTATACCGGCCCGGCCTCCATATAAACAGCCCCTAAATGGGAGTGTTACATTTGGAAGGTTTGCAAAACAATTTTAATTCCAGCCACATATTACCAAATGAAAAATTGTGAAATGTTCAAGTTTGTTTGGCTGAGCAGTACCCCAGATTTTTTAGGCTGATAAAACCTTATTTAGTGAAGGTGAGTATTACTACCAAATCGAATTAGATAGCATTACAGTAGCTAAGGCTAGTTTTCCATATAAAAATATAAACTATATCAATTACTAAAGTCTTATCACTATAGAATCCTGGTAAGAAATATTCGGCACTAGCAAGCATTCTGTTTCTCGGCGACGTGTCAGTATATATAAAATACAATACTTTATTATTTTTATTATCGAGAGCGGGCGGAATCCTAGGCTTTCCTGCAATCTGATTGGTTGCAGCAGCGGGCGGAATTTTACGATATTTTTACCGCGGTCCGGAATCCTAGACAAAATTGAAAGTTTGTTTACTTTCCCTACTTTTTCAAAGTTTTATTCACGAAATATTATAATTTTTAAAATTTATGAATAAATTTGTGATTCTTAAAACTTTTTAATCTGATTGTTTTGTGCGACAAAACAATTTAATGACGAAATCGAATATTATTTTCGCATGCACCTTTGGCGTTGTCAACTTGACAACAAATAAATACGTTATTTACCGTTTTTGTCGGTCCGGATAGAAAAATATTTTCCCTCGGTCTCAAAAACGGCCCTCGGCCTTCGGCCTTGGGCTTTTCTATCCGGACCTCCTAGCCGGTAAATAACATATATATATTTGTTGTGAAAATGGCCAGGTGGTACAACGGCAAGGCTATACAATGAGCTGCATAATATATGCATTTCCAACGTTAGCATGTTTCTACTGAATTGAGATATGTAACAAGAAAGATAATTACTGTACCTTTATCTTCCCAGTCTTTAAGATCTGTTAAAACTTTACTTTCATCTGCAGGTGATAAACCCACATCTTTCACAAGCTGTTTCATGTCGTCAAACCTCTTCTTGAAGTTTGCTTCATTCCAGTCAGTAAAATTGCAATGTCCCCAAGCATTTCGAGCATCTCTAACAACACTGGCAGCATTTTGGACAGCAGGAGAGAACACGGGGATTCTTCCCAGTAGATTGAGCACAGCAGATGTATCACAGGTCTCGTTGTACGCATTAAACTTGGCCATATGGTTTTGGAGGAAGAGCTTACCAAAGTCAACATGGGAGGTAACTTGGTAGTCAAAAGAGGAGTAATCATACTTTTTAAAATGTGGTGGTTTTAACTTCGTCTCATTAGCATTGATGTTCTCATACTTCATGGCATTACCCTTTGGATATGTTGGAGAAGGAAAGCTGTGCGTGGTCTGAACATGAATACCGTGCTTTAATTTGAGGTCGTTGTATTCCTTCAAAATTTCTTGCTCTAGTATGGGACGTATTGCAGGAACTAGAACATGGTTCAGGGCAATTCCAAAGACACACCATCGTTTATTGTCTTCTGTTAATGTGATTAATGTAGACCTGGATCCATAAAAATAGAAATAATATTTTAATGAATTATTTAGGAAAGTAAATCTGCAGCTAGTCGCATTTACTTGTAAAGGAAAAGCCAAATCAGATATTTGTCGAAGAAATTCAATCTACAACTTCAGAAAGCTATAACAAATTTCACAGTGAGCAAAATGCATATTAGCATTACTTTATATTATTATATGGCAAGCGCTAGTTCCTGTAGTTTACGCGATATGATTGGCTAATCAGCGGTCCGGAAAATCACTTTTTTAATGCCCTACAACAAAAACAAACCATATAATAAACTACTTATTTTACTACTTATGGTTGTGCCATATAATAAACTACTTATTAACATCAAACGTTCGGTCTTTACAGTAAAATATTAAACCTCGGTCTTGCCGTATTGCATGACCTCGCTATCGCTCGATCAATACGGCAAGACCTCGGTTTAATATTTTACCGTAAAGACCTCACTTTCGGTTAATAAGTAGTTAATATTAAAAAAGTATAGCTTTCATTCAGTGCTGTCAAATTGGAGCATAAAATATATATTGTTTATTTCTCTACACTCTCGCTCATACATAAGTCTCTTACATTCTGCTCCATATGTCTAACTGTCAATCAAGGGGTGTGTCTAGTGTCTACAACACTACATCCCTCCCATCTTTTAAAACGTAACTTTAACTAGTCCAAATCAGTAATATTTTAACTGTTTATAGCACAAAATGTATGTTTCATAATCTAATGAATTATCAAGTCCGGATTTATAGGATTTCCGTATTGTTCTGTTTGAATGCGGTTTCTAGTCGATCTTCGCAGTGCTGGTGGTTGTCCCTGGTTATTTATTAGTTCTTGCAATTCGTTGTTCATTTCTGTTGTCGTCGTTGCTCGCTCATTGAAATTTTCATCCTCATCTGGATCCCTCGCATCACTCTTTATCTTTTTAAAGAAAGATGCATTCCTTGTGACCCTGTGCCTTCGATTTTCAGCTACTATCTTAGTTCCTTTCCGATCAATTACCGTGTATGGCTGTAGTTCGAATTTTGTTGTAAACTTATTTCTCTTTCTTTGTTTAAGCACAACTTTGTCCCCCACTTGTAATTTTGATGGTTTAGCATGTCTTCTTTCATTCGCGTATTCTCTTCCTTTTGTTTTTGCTTTTGCATCGTTCACATTGGCTTCTTTGTGTCTATTTAACACCTTATCTTTCGGGTTTAACATTGGTAATGTTCCACGCATCGGTCGATTAAAAAGGAGTTGAGCAGGTGGAATGTTCGTTGAGCAGTGTGGTGTGGTTCGATAACTTAATAAGAACCTAGAAAGTTCTTGGACCCAGTTGCGATTTTCTGCTCGAGCTGTTCTTATTGCTTTGCCCAGGGGTTTCATGAAAGCTTCGGCTTCAGAATTTCCTTGTGGCCAATCTGGTGTTGATGTCTCGTGTTTTATACCCAGTTTTGTTAGGTACTTTTTAAGTTCATGACCATTGAATGGCGGTCCATTGTCTGATTTAAAAGTATGTGGAATTCCATGTCGTGCAAAAATCGCATCTAATTTAGGAATGAGTGTTTTGGCGGATGTGCTGTTGATTATTTCTGCTTCTGGATATCGGGAATATTTGTCAATTAGAACGATAATGTACTGTCCGGTGGGAAGTGGCCCGTAAAAATCCGCGTGAATGGTTTACCATGGTCCCTCCGGCATTTCTGGTGTTAGCAAGGGTTCTGGTGGGTTAGGAGGTTCAAGTTAATACTTGACATGGTAAACATGTATCGATCGCCTCTTTTGTTGATTTGTCCATATTAGGAAACCATTGGCGTAACAAAGCTTTTGTCTTTGCTAGTCCTTGGTGACCGGTATGGGCAAGTTGTATAATACGTGTTTGTAGAGCTGCTGGTATAATTATTCGTGTTCCTCTTACAATTACCCCGTTGTTTGTATCCACAGATATTTCGTCTTTGATGTTTAGGAACGGTTTGAGCAGCTTATCAGTCCAATCACCGGACACAACTGCCTTTTGTATTGCAGTAAGGCTGGGATCTGTGGAAGTGTGTTCTTTTATAACTTTAAGTGGTATTGCAGCTTGAGCTGCATTGACGGTCACAAAGTTCATGTATTCTTCAGCCATACTACACTTTGGTACCTTTGGTTGTGGATGTCGAGAGAGAAAATCTGCCGGGTTGTCGCTACCTTTCTTGTAGATCACATGAAAGTCATATTGTTGAAGCCTTAGGAACCATCTTTCAATTCTGGCAGGGGGTCGAGACAGAGGGTTGTTATAGATTAGCTGTAGTGGCTTGTGATCTGTTATTAAGGTGAAAGGGGCCCCAAGCAGATAGAGGTGAAAATGTTCGATACCATTACAAATCACGCCTGTCAAATGGGTAAGTTAACATGCTTCAACTTCAATTTTCATCCTATTTCTACTAAGTTTCCAATGAACATAGAACATGTCATTCTTACAAATCGTATGTTTTGTGTTTTTCGAATTGCTACATTTTTGGTGGGAAAATGACGTCACAAACTTGGCGCTAAAAAATTAACAGTTAGCTATTGGTAATTTTGTGCACTTATTCGGTAGACGACAATGAGAGAGTCGTAAAACTGAAGTCCGTTTCCAAATACAACAATTTTTCGCGAAGATATAGCGATACGAATATCGAAAAATCGGCCATTTTGTTGCTAAAAATAGAAGAAAATGGCCGATTTTTAGAGATTTGAGTCACGATATCTTCGCAAGGAATGGATGTATTTCGAAACAGACTTCAGTTTTAAGACTCTCTCAATGTTCTCTTCTGAATAAGTTCATAAAATTACCGATAGCTAACTGTTAATTTTTTGGCGCCAAGTTTGTGACGTCATTTTCCCGCCAAAAAGTAGCAATTCCAAAAACAAACAACATACGATTTGTAAGAATGATATGTTCTATGTTCATGGGAAATTTAGTAGAAAAAGGATGAAAATTAAAGAAGTTGAAGCATGTTGGCGCTTTTGCATGCATTTTTGACAGGCGTGCAATTGCAAGGGCCTCCTTCTCCGTCTGTGAGTAACGCTTTTCAACAGGGGAGAGGGCGCGACTAGCATAAGCAATAATATTGGATGCATTTTGTTGTGGATCCTTCTGGGTCAGTATTGCAGATAAACCTACAGGACTGGCATCAACTAAAATGGAAGTTTCTTTAGATGTGTCAAAATGGCTCATGACTGGACTGTTCAGAAGAGCATGCACATGTCCAGCTTGGAGAAAATAGATGCTCCATTAAGTTCCATAGAGACATATTCAAGTGTTGGTATGGGGTGTCTTGTTCGCTTGATGGCAGTGTTTGCTACACGCAGTGTTGGAAGTACTCGTTACTAAAGTAACGCGTTACTAATTACTAATTACTTTTTGAGTAATTTTTCGGTAATTTGTTACTTTCTGTACGAAAGTAATTTGTAACGTAATTAATTACTTTTTGAAGGTAACGAGTAACATTTTTCAAAAGTAATTTTGCGTTACTTCTGTGTACTTCTTCTTATTTTTCAAACAAATTCCGCATTTAGACGATTTCGTCCATGTGTAATACAGTTTGTTTCAGTGTTGAAAATCGTTTTATTCCCTTGAATTTCGCTTCAATTGTTTTTACTCGAAGAGGCCTGCGGTGTTACTGATCAACGATCATAGAACATGGTAAATACTTCATGACATTGTATTATTGTGTAGCAGTGCGAAAGCAACATAAAAAAATAAAAATATTATCATATCTTATAAATAAAAAGTAATCTGAAAGTAATTAGTAATTAATTACTTTCTAACAAGTAATTAGTAATTTGTAATTGGTTACTTTTGAAAGAAATTAATTAGTAATTTGTAATAATTACTTTTTCGGTGAAGTAATTGTAATTTTTACTCACTACCTTTTTTTACAACACTGGCTACACGCATATCAATGCATAATCGAATGTTATTGTTTGCTTAGGAGCAATGACTACTGGAGACACCCATTCTGTTGGTGTGTTTTCTGGTATTTTCTCGATGATGTCATCATTCTCTAACTTATTGATTTCATTTTCAACTTTTTGACGTAGGTGGAAGGGTATCCTTCGCTGGGGCTGTGCAACAGGGGTAACCGTCTGATCTATTGCTAGTTCAACCTGTTTGTTTCTTAGTTTCCCCAGTCCGCTGAAAACAGGGGCGTGGTTATCCAAAATACTTTGAAGGTTCTTGTCATTTGTATGTGATTTGACTTGTAGTGGTTTGACTTGAGAACTAGTTGATGCTGTGTTGTTATTTATCTGATTAAGGTGTAGGCTGACAAGTCCGAGTTCCTGTGCTGTTTCAGAGCTCAATAAACAACCACCGTCCTCAGAGGTTACGTATATTGTTGCAACCATGAACTTATGCTTCGATTCAGCTAGAAAGCGAAATTTGCCTTCCATCTTAACCGATTTATCCGAATTGAAAGGGTATGCTTTCACGGATGTCGGTTTAAGCCCGATATTCCGCAGCTTTGCAAACGTGGTTTTATCCATTACATTTATGCTAGACCCGGTGTCAATTGTCATTTGTACGCGCTGTCCGTTTATTGATATGGATGTGTGTGGATGTTTTTGCTTGTTATTAATTGCATAACAAACTGTAGGTTCGCTGTCGCTGTTACTGCTGATATCCTCGTCAGGTTTTCTCACTGGTCGCAAATCCTCTCGACTGTTATAAGGTGTTTGGCTCCTTCGTGTGTTTCGACCGCCGCTTCGACATTGGTTAGCAAAATGGTTTTGTTTCCCACATTTTGCGCACGTTTTGTTCTTGGCGGGACATGGTCGGTCTTTGTGAGGAAACTCGCCACCGCAATTAAAACATGTTTTGTTGTTTTTCCCAGACGGTGTCTTAGTATTAAACGTATTTAAGGCTTGTCCATCCGAATTTCCTTCGATATCCTCCGCTTGTGCTTTGCTTGTTTCTTCACGCCTGGCGGCGAGCAACAAATCTTTCAACGAATACTTTGGGTCGCGTAAAGCTTGTTTGCGTACACGGCTAGACTTTCCGCCGATGACAATTTGCACCATTATCTCAAAGTCAACGTCAGAAAATTCGCAGTTCTTTGATAAGGACCGTAATCTTGTATGAAATTGATCAATTGTCTCGGACACACCTTGTTTTGCTTGTCGAAGTTTATATACCTCGTATAAACGATTCTGCTGAGGCTCGAAATACGCCGTAAGTAGTTCCTCTGCTTTAGCTATATCATCGTCTGCTCCAGAGTCGGGAAATTGTCTAAATATTTCCTTTACACGCGGCCCTGTCTGATATAAAAGTAATGCCCGTTGGCGTGTTTTGTTTGAAATATTACTCGCAGCGAGAAACATTTTGAAATCCGCCAGGCATGTTCGCCAACGGAGCGCTTGATTTCCTCCGACTTCTTCGTCCGGATTAAATGGTGGCATGGGAGCCACAAACGAAGCCATGGTCGTTGTTTAAATTTTTACCTCGTCGCCATTGTCAAATTGGAGCATAAAATATATATTGTTTACTTCTCTACACTCTCGCTCATACATAAGTCTCTTACATTCTACTGCATATGTCTAACTGTCAATCAAGGGGTGTGTCTAGTGTCTACAACACTACAAGTGCGTCAGATACTACACTTCCAGCTATATTTTGGCAGTACGTGCACGGAAACAATCATGTGTATTCACTGTATTGACTGAATTGGTTAGAAATAGAATACAGAATCAAATAATAACTTACCACTTAGTTGAACCCATGTTATCGCATTTCCCGTAATATTTGTTGCTCAGCCTCAGTTGCCAGCTTGACACAGTAAGAAAACCTTTAAACATTGAAAAGACTATTAATATTAAATACGTTATTAAAGTTTAAAGATCGAGCTGCGAGGAAATAGATCAACACCAAATGATTCAATAGGACTGAAGAGGGATTGGCATAATTTTTAGTTATTGTATGCGTATTGCATGGTAATAGAGCCAAGGGAGACCTTATTAAAGTGAAAGACCGGAGGCTTAAGGTCTCTGTATACTATAATTAGACCATTTTTAATTTGTTTTGAAGAAGTTTTCTGTCACCGCTTAATGGTTTATTTCATTGTACAAATGTATTTATTATGGGTTACATGACTGGCGCATGGAGAGTACATGAGGTATGCATGAGATTAGTAACGCATGCAGACCTGGAAAAAACTGGGATCTCAGGATCCTAGATCCCGAGGAACATTTGAATTAGCAACATGAATGAGGAACATTTTGAATTTTTCACGCACTTTTAGGGAGAATTTTAAGAAATCATATTTAGTTATCTGCCATTTGAGCCTATTTTCAGATTGGGAAGTGTTTCTTCATATCCTGTTAATAGAATTTGAACATTGTTTTGTTTCCTCAGCAATTTTCCAAATAATGGAGATCTAGACTCTATTCGTGAGAAGCAAGAGGAATATTGTTCCTCAATATTTTATCTGAGGAACTTCCTCAGCTGAAAAACTATTCTCTGAGGAGATGTTGTTTGTAGATGGAATATTCGAACGGAATACATTTTTAGACCTAATCATGGAGCAGTTGCGAAAAATGCAAGCTTGCATGAAAAAGCAGTTGCGAAAAATGCAAGCGAAAAAGCTGAGCATCTTCTTCTTTTCTTTTACATCACGTGCTCACGCGCGTGGGGGTCCCGCACACCTCTGCGTGGTATCGAACCTGCGGCCCTGCGATTCCGGTGCAGCGCTCTAACCGACTAAGCTACAGAGTCCAGTTGCTGAGTGTTAACCGCAAATTCATGTATATAACGAGGAAGTGATGCCAGTATAAGGTATGGGTAAATATCAAGATTTTTCTCGGCATCTCCTTCGATAGAACTAATAGTAGATGGTCTTCGTAGATGGAATATTCGAACGGAAATTTATACACATTTTTAAAGATATATTTACCCATATAGTACCTTATACTGGCATCACTTCCATCATATATACACGAATTTAGGGTTAATGCTCAGCAACTAGACTCTGTGGCTCAGAGCGCTGCACCGGAATCGCAGGGCCGCAGGTTCGATTCCTGCCAGAGGGCCTAAAGCTGCATTTTCCGCTACTGCTCCTGGCGAGGTCTAAAAAATGTATATAAATTTCCGTTCGATTATTCCATCTACAAACACCATCTACCATTAGTTCTATCGAACGAGATGCCGAGAAAAAAAACTTGACATTCTCTAAGGAACCTGTCTTCTGGCTATCAGTGTGGCAGTGTATTACATAAATAGCATGCAATCGTACAGAGCCTAGTTTATGCTGTGAGGAACATATTTTTGTTTGGAACCTCCTTATGTTGCGAAGAAGCTCAATTATATGCAGTCAACAATCTGCAAATTCAGCGCGTAATTTCACAGGTGTTGTTTGGAAAGTGCTTCTGCACTGAGGATTGGGGAATGTTTAGTTCTTCATTATACAATGAATTTGGCGTCTCAATATAAAATGAATGGAGCAATTATGCTGTACGCTGAACAAATTCCAATTACTTTCTATAAAGAAGTTACGCATCGGCACATCCAACCGATTATATAAAATATTTAAAAGTTCAAACTATCACAACAGTATTGTTGCACACGTAACGCACGGTAAACATTTTCATTGTTTTTCATTTGAAAAAAGCAAATTCAGGATCCGAGGAACATTGAACACTTTTTCCAGGTCTGCACGCGTGAGTAAGCTATGCGTATATAACAAGGTGTGGAAGGGATAGAAGCCACTCGCGTCCAACGTCTCTCAGTTGCGTGTCAAAAAAAGAAACGAAAAGAAAATAGATATATACTTAGGTAAATTCTTTAAGAAAGTTCAGAGGTCGTGAAATTTTTTTGCCTGTTTCTACGATTATACTTATAGTTTCTCTTCTCTGTTTTATAAGGTGTAATTTAACAATGTAATCTTTCTAAATCCTTATCATGTGAGTCATGGTGATTATTCCTGTGTTCGAGTGCATTGCGACTGAATGTTTCAGGACTCGGAACATTGAAGTTAATTATTTGTAATAAGTATGAATTTGCCGATGACTTATCGACAAGTAGTCTGCCTTTCGTCACGACTTTCTAGCCATAACTATTATTATAAACTAGACAGATTAAATAATAATATAAGATATGACACATCCAATGGTGAAAAGAGCATAAAGTTTTTGCATATATTAGAATAACTACAGGTAATTGCACAGAACAATATAACAGAACAAAGAGTCAAATGAATAGAATAAACCGAACGCATAGGCATAGCTTCATTTGCTTAGGGTAAAAAAAAGTTTTACCCTAAAATGGTGTAGAACAGAGGAGGAATCGTCAGTATACCACAATGCATTGCGTCTCATTAATATTCACATTTGAAATTTTCCGATGATGTGTGGTGAAAAATTGCGAATTTAATTGAGATTTTTCGCTCAGAAAATCTGGTATTTTCGAAGGTATGTTTTTATATTTGTTTTATCTGTACATCTTATTTCACGATTTTTTACTATGCAATCACGCATTGTATTTACCCTTGTTTCGGGTCAGTGGACACGCCACAAAGGTGGCTTTCATATATGCAGCAGATAATTATATTTATCAATCTGAAAAGTAGAATAGAAAACCAGAATCGAATTCAGGAAGAGATATTCACAGTGCTTCCACAAGTCGTAAGTGAAATATCCTTCTACGAGCGTTAAATTTCCTTTTTTGCCGTTAAATTTCCTTGCAAAAATCACGAAATTCCCCTTTAAATTTCCTTGCAGTTCTTATTAAAATTATCAAATTTCTTATACTCGGACTACTTCTCGCAGACTATTAAGCCCATCACAACCTCGTAGCCAGGGTTTCTGCACTTGTGGCATAAGCACAAAGCCCTGGGTACGAGGTTGAGGGCATGAATGCCTCATTAGCCTAGAAGACCTGGGTATGAGGTTGGGTTGTCTCACAGTGGCAGTGGAACATAAATTCGGTTGGGTGGCATGGGGGGATAAGAAAACTGTAGGGTGGTCCGGGTGCATGCTTCTCTGAAATGGCCTTTCCTGCGTTCTGGGGAAGATTTGACATGCAGAAACCAGGTTATTTTGTTCATTTTGCATTACAGGCAGCAAAGAATCTGACATCTTAAAATTTCCTTTCAATTTCCTTGGTTGAGGGTAAATTTCCTTGCATTTTTCCTTGCAAAGGCCAAAATTTCCTTTTGCAGGGAAATTTCCTTGCAAGTGGAAGCCCTGGTTGTTCACGCATTATAATTTACACGCATGCGCAAAATGGGACCATGTCAAGTCAATTTTTTTGACGTCAGCAACTTCAACTGGACTTCCGAGCTGTTTTTCTCGTGTTTCCTTTGGTGAAATTTGTTTGAACTTTTCACAACTGTTAAACAAGGCAAGAAAAAAAAACATATCCAAATTTCAAAAAAATTCTACAAATAGGTTTCGATTTCTCCCCCCCCCCCCATTTTACAGACTACAACCAATTGTAATGTAACTTTTACTTCAAGTTTTTTGAAAAGTAATTGTGCTTTAACATCCTCCTCCGGGCACACGTAGGGAATTTGATCGTTTGGAATTTCAGACAAGACTTGTTATATATGCACGAAATATAAGCAAAACAGAATGACTTGGAAGGTCGGAAGTTTATAGAATTTACTGCTTTGATATTAATCAAGAACGGCATGAAACCGTTAAGGAATTAGTCGCGTCGTCTTGGAGAAATACCACATTATGTCCGCGACAAGACTCTGGGTCTCTCAAATTTACGCATGGCGGCGTGTAACGACACGCATCTTCTGCGAGGCCTACAGAGGATACCGAACTAGTTGAAAACGTTTGGATTGCTTGATTGAATTTTCCTAATGCTAATGAAGAACGGCATTAAACTATAGTGTGATACATGTAGCCGTTTTATAAATATATCGATTTTATTTCTATGTTTGGATGTCTGCTTCAGCACGACGGCATTTTTTACGTCGTATGACAACAAACCGTCTGCCGGTCTGCGAGGCCTTGAGAGAAAACTTTGCAAGGTACAAACTTCTAGACTCTTTTATTTTATACTTTAAGAGCTAATGCAGAATGGCATTGAATGATTTTATTGTAAATTCTTTCGTTCTTGAGATATAAGGATTTTTCCATGAATTTGACAACTCTGGCTCTACATTCGATCATGACCGTGCGTTATATTCTGCGAGGCCTCCAGAGAAAACCTGATAAGCTAAAAATGTCTAACCTATTTTATTCGATTTTTCTATTGCTTAAACCATTCCGAAGTTATTGCGGTTTTACTATGAAAATTTCCTGTCTGGCTCTACATTCGAATGTGAATGTGAGCTGCGAATGTGAAACCAGAGCCTTCTGTCTCATCGTTAATAAAATAGCGACAGATATGGGATCATGCCAACATATAGCATGAACTCTGCCCAAACCAGGACTGCGACACAAAGAAGGTAGAATACGATAGAGAAATTTCGACAGCAATATAGCCAAATTAAAAGAAAAGATTCTACATACCGTATATAAACAATCCAACTCCCACTTCCGCTATGAACAAAATAACAAATTCACAATGCGAATTTTTTCAAGCTTTCCTGGCAATTCCTGCCAATAAGCCAATTCCGCTTTGCCAGATATTTGAGAAAACCATTCGCTGTGTTGTAGAATAGAGGAATACTGTTGTGTTTTGTCGTATTATCGTGAACAAAATATCATATGAAAATGTAAAATTCTATACGCACTAAGACACAGGGAGTCCAACTAAGAACTGTGACGAGTAGGACTAAATATAGCGTAGTCATTCAAATTATTGTACTTACTTGTATAAATCATAAACAATTATTGAATAAGGTCGAGTAGGATATGACGAATTATTAAGGAAGCCGAAGGCTGAGGCAGATAACACAAACCGAGGCCTTAATAATTCCTCATATCCTGCGAGAACCAAACAAGGCAATAATTGTTTTATTATTTATTTGTAAATATTTCGGACCTTTCCTTTGAGGAACCATTTGTATTTTCACTTTTGGCATCAGCCGCATAAATTAGCGTGACGTCATAGCGTGGTACATTGTTTTTCAATATACCACGAAATGACGTCAAACGTGGTATATTTGTTTTCAATATTCCACGGTGATGTCATAACTCCAAATTTGGGCAGCTACCAAGTGGATACTGGATTTGGTAGATAATCCAAGTGAGTAGATATATACACAATTTAAGACCTAACCAGGAACGGTTGCGAAAATGAAACACTATGTCCTCTGGCAGGAATTGAACCCACGGCCCTGCGATTCCGGTGCAGCGCTCTAACCAACTGAGCTACAGAGGGCAGTTGCTGAGCTGTAACCGTAAGTTCTGTATATATAGGTTTCGGGTGCGCGGGTTGTGATAAGGTAAACTTCAAAGATTGTTTTGCACTTCACTTGGTTCAAGTAGAATACTGGATTTGGTGGATAATCCAAGTGAGTAGATATATACACAATTTAAGACCTAACCAGGAACGGTTGCGAAAATGAAACACTATGTCCTCTGGCAGGAATTGAACACACGGTCCTGCAATTCCGGTGCAGCGCTCTAACCAACTGAGCTACAGAGGGCAGTTGCTGAGCTGTAACCGTAAATTCTGTATATATAGGTTATCGGGTGTGCGGGTTGTGATAAGGTAAACTTCAAAGATTGTTTTGTACTTCACTTGGTTGAACTAGAATACTGGATTTGGTGGATACACATAGTGTTTCATTTTCGCAACCGTTCCTGGTTAGGTCTTAAATTGTGTATATATCTACTCACTTGGATTATCCAAGTGAAGTGCAAAACAATCTTTGAAGTTTACCTTATCACAACCCGCACACCCGATACCTATATATACAGAACTTACGGTTACAGCTCAGCAACTGCCCTCTGTAGCTCAGTTGGCCGTGGGTTCAATTCCTGCCAGAGGACATAGTGTTTCATTTTCGCAACCGTTCCTGGTTAGGTCTTAAATTGTGTATATATCTACTCACTTGGATTATCCACCAAATCCAGTATACCAAGCGGATATGACGATTTCACCGACAGCTCTTAGCCAATCAAAACTCTTGAATTATTTTTAATAAATAATAATAGAGCTTATATTATGCAGTGAATAGCTTCAAACATTGCTTCAATTCTAACAATGTTTCAAAACGAAAAACCATTGAAAGACCATTTTTACCTGTCATATTTTCTAGTACGTGACCGAAAATGAGAACTTTATTCCGTTTCGTTTGTCCACAGTAGCTTGTGAAATTGACTATTTTTTCTGACGAAGGGACAGGATGTATATGTCATAATCACAAATAGATGTTTTGTGGGATTTGAACAGATGAAAACTTAGTACCGTAATTAAATTGTTACTTGGATATTCAAATCATATATTGACATGTGCTTGCTTTGTTAATTAAATTTTAGATGCGTCAATGTCAGTACAAACGTAACAGTGTTTTGGAGAAACACCGCAAAATGAGAAAGAAAAGTATGTATTGAGCGTCGAGAAAGGACATTGAGGGGAACACAGAAAATGTTTTAATGAAGTTAAAACGTCAAAAACGTCTCTGTGCATGGCGAGTTTGCGACACAATAATGCGCAGGGGCTAAAAACGAGGGCTAGTAGGGACTGACAAGCTAGTTGTAAATTAGAAAGGCTAGTTATAACTACGACTGGGTATTGTACAATATATATTTATGTTCAATTGTAGTCTTCCCGTGCGCCATAATTATGTTAAGATGAGAAATAAGAAGTTAAATTTTGTTTGTCAGCAGCCTTGTGTTACATGTGAACAGCCAAATAGTAATACTTAAAACTTAAAATGTTTATTTTCCGGTTATTTATGGATATTTTTCAGACATCGTCTCAGAAGTGATGAGAGAAATGCTGTCTTACAGACCCTATACATTCAAAATTACCTCGGGGTAGTTCGCTCCCCGACCCTACTAGAATTCTAGAGATTGCATGGTTGGGAAAATATTATTTGGCCCGCTGGACCGTGGTGGCGCGAGCGTGCTCCATTCGCCTGTGCTAATGAGGTTCGTGATAAATTCCAGTAATAGGTAAACGTTCTGATCTTAATTATTTCCCGAATCATCGGGAGTCGCATGCATGTGAGAAGAGTGTTACCAGTTTGTTTTTACGAAAATCGTGAGATAATACTGGACCATGCAGCAAAGGATGATCTTCACTGGATCTCAAATAATGTGTTAACAAGACTATATTTAGGGCTTTAATGCACGTCTTGTTAGGATAACTAATAAAGTAAATAATTATAAATTGATACTATATTAAGTATCATTATTTTTATTATTTAAAATAATTTATACACGGTAGCTTATCAACTAATACAACAATAAAAAAGGATAGAGTGTTTTCCAAATTGTAAGTAATTAAAACATTGCCTTTCATAAGGCCGTGTTAAATTAACTAAATTGACTGAAAATGCTAGCAAAAATGTATCAAAATTTTTAGGTGTTTGTCATGTGTCGTAGGCCTACAACCGATAACAGTTGAAATACGTCTATCTTTACAAATGTCAAAATATTAAACTATATAATTACATGTATACGTTTCTAATAAGAGTGAAAGATTGAGATTAAGATAATAAAATATTTACTGGCGCAAAACATCTGAAGGGCCGATTACATGGTCCGGGCTAGCCCGGGTAAGCGAGAGCTACCAAACACTGTTGAGTTTTTCCAGATACTCCGGTTCTAGTTGTAGTAACGCTGCGCTATTAAACAAGGAATTTTGCTTACCCGAACTTTAGAGCAAACATTAGGGAAAATGCACAAAGGTATACAGTATAAGTAACAAAGTTTTCTTTATATAAGTTTCCAGCTGTAGAAACACAGATCCAATAATTGGGTAAGGTCAAGATAATACATATAGAAGACACACATTCAAAGAAAACAAAGGTAAATGAGATATTAAACTGTTTTTATAGCAACTACAAGATTTAAAATCCCTCAATTTGTAAAGATCACCATAATTATGATATTTATTGTTGAAGTAATAATATTTCTTGACTTGTGGCCTTCACGTGATCTCTAACACTCATCAGTGCAATATCTATAATTATAGTAGAATCATACTAGTATACTATTGCAAATGCTGTAATTTGATTGGCTACGCTACTCGCTATCTAATTGTCGATTGATAGCGAGTAGCGAAACAGCCATCTCCTCGGCGCGATTTTTAACGAGTATATTTCAATAAATTATGAAAAACGTTTTGAAATACTGTTTTCTTGCTGGTTTCTACTAAAACAATTAGATTATTCGCTCTCGATTTTTATGAGATGATAGTTGATTCGGGCTATCACCTCATAGAAATCTTGAGCTCATAATCTAATTGTTAAATAGTAACGGTGGTCTCGTAAGAACGCCTTAATACAACCGACAAGTACACAATTTTTTAGAAGATGTATATCGGCAAAATAGCATGAGTTATTGACAGAAAGATATAGAACAACCAGAATTAAATGTAAACCTGGCTTAAGCTCATCAATCTTGTTGAAAAGAAATGCCCAGTGTTGCAGCCATGAACCGTGTTACTACAGCTGAAAACTTAGATAAACTAACTATATTACTGTTTACGTGCTTTTCATCACCGCCTACCTATGCTCTCGGTGCACAGAGGCGGGTCTCGCCAAGCGGGCAAGTCCGCTTTCTCACATATTTGAACGCGATGTAAATTTGTATTGTAAAATTACTAGTAGACGAATCATCGGTAGGCGGGACGTCTCGGTAAGCGGGATCATACGCACAAGCCTAAAGTCATAGGGCTGCTAGTCCAGATTGAGGAGAACATGTTGTCTAGTACATAGACGGCGGTAAAGGCTAGGAACCGGGCTAGAGGGACAACTTTGAAAAAGTAGGGAAATGGGGGGCTAAGCCCCACTGTTTAAGTCTTTCAATTAAATATGTTTATATAACAAATGTTGAATATTAGATTATTGAACTATGTTTTTAGTACTCGAGATGAAAGCTTGTAAAGTTGAAATTTCCATGAAATTGCTAAATACATTGAAACTTTAAAAAAAATTGTTCTGAGCATTCGCATTGGCCAAACTGAGCATTCGCATAGGCCAAATACAAGACTACTTAATGAAACAAATTGACATTATTTCCTCACTCCGATCTGGTAACTCTTAGTTGACCACCATCTTCTTGACGATAGTGCTATATAAAACCCACCAATAATGCTTTGTCAAAATTACGAATATAATTATATAGAGTGTGCTTAGGAACCAGTCGTTATTCATTGTCTGGGGTGGGTCGGAAGATTTTGTATGATAAGTGATCTACCCTATTTATGTGTGATATTTTTTCTGCTCCCCTTAATATACCGTAATTATTTTTGTGATTCCCCCCAAAAAACCCAACGACGTGCACAGTTTGTGCATACAGAAACACCGCGAAAAACGTCCAAAAAAAATTTAAATTTAAACTTTCAAAGCAAAAACATGGCTATTTACTCACTCAAGATAAGTACGTTAAACCATAGTCCCTATAACACAGTGTCTGGAAACGCATCTAAAGCTTTTGTTCCATGTTTTTGTTCATGTTTGTGCACATTCACGCTCAGTAAACACATTGTTCTCCTAGCATAATGAAGGAAGCAGCAAATAAAATCCGTGCAGCGGAATATTAACATTTGTAAAACAAAGAAAACGCGCACTCTCAGCTCTCTCCTCCGCAGAGCCTCCTTGAGTATTTACAAATAACTTACATGAAGTTTCCTGAATAAAAGTGAGCGCGCGGGGAGTGATGGGAAGATTGAAATGAACGGGAGAAAGAAATTTTGCAATTTAGAGGATATTTATAATTAGATGAGTGTATTCAGTCAACATATCCATATTCATTTGTAATTTCTCACTATTTTTCGGTTCAAATTGACAGAAGAAGATATTAATGTTGGATTCACTCCAGGAGAGTTAAGTACGCCTGAAAAGGAAAGTGGAAAACATCTCTTAACACCCTCGAAGGTTGATATCGAACCGCCATATTTATTACATTAACTAGCAGAGGCTACTTTTATTTCGCTCTTCCCATCACTCCCTGCACGCTCTCAGTACACCCTCAACATCAACCCACGCATATGGCTATAAACTTTCAAGTTTGCCGCGTTTCCAGACACTGTATTATAGGGACTATGGTTAATTAAAGAAACAAGAAAATACAGCAGACGGGTACACCAGACCTTAATCATGGACATAAGTCTTCTAATATTTAAAGTAGAAAAATAAATAAATATTAAATAACGGGTATATCTGGAACCCCTCATGTGAATTATCAATTATACAGAAGTTCAGACGTAAAAATATACACAAATTATCAGGAGAGTTAAGGTCTTAATTATCATTTATATACCAGGAACAGGGGGATTCTGCGAAATATTACCCGAAGTGATGATATTTCCCTAGGGCGAACTGCCGTGAGATATTACAATTCCTCACGCTACATTGAGAAACCATGGGATTGTGTGAAGTACTGTAGAAAACATTGAACTGGTAAAAATCACATCGTCACGTGGTGAAAATGCTGTTTTTTTATTAGACAATTTGAAGTTGAGGTAGCCTATAATATTGTCCTGAATATTTCAAGTAAATCATAAAGTCTAATTATTGTCAACACAAAAATTATTGCAAAAAATATATTGAAAAAAACTGTGGATCAAATGCACTTACGAAAAATATCCTTGCATGGCTCAGTTAAAGACGTTTTGACAGGATAAATTTATTTACAGTCACTGGTGGCTCAATCTCTTGCATGACACTATTTCTTGAACTTGTAGACTATAATTATTTCTAGTATTTGGTTTCTAGTGAGGCCAAGATATGCGGCTGTTTTTATTAAAATATTAAACATATAATACAATTGTCTAAAAATACAATCATATTAAAAATATAATACAAACGATTATATTATATTTTTTATATGAATTTTAATAAAAACAGCCGCATATCTTGGCCTCACTAGAAACCAAATACTTTTGATAAAATGCTGCTGAACGACAACTTCAAACGATAACTATTTCAAGGTTTTACATTGGCACATTCCTTATTTTGCTCGCAATTTAAAAGCAAAAACGCACAAAGAAGTCACTCCTCTTGACCAGCACTTTGACATCAAGTTCGTGGTGTTTGCGCACAGATATTTTGATCAGAATGCATTGTTTAAATAGTGGATGATTTGCACAATCTAATACTGAAAAGTAAAGACGGTATGATTTTTAACACAGCTCTCAATACTATATTTTATACATTTTTAAATTTGCACAGGTAGTGTCCAAGTTACGCTGACAAGTAATGGCTCATGTTGACTATTTCAAAATTTATAATAACAAAGTTTAAACCTTTATTACTCAGAACTGGTCATTCTTACGCATAGCGCTTGTATGTATAGTAGTTTGGCTAAAAATGTTGTACACCCCTCCCTTTAGCCTACATATAACTAAATGACCCCCCCTTTCCTTTGTCCCAAAATCCTCCGACCACCCCTCCCCCCCCACAGACGACTGGTTCCTTATAATTGCTATGAGCACGCCATGATAAATTTGTGGCTTGTAAATTCGTGTCGTCACCCACTTCTATCGTTCACAGCCGTGTTTAGATTTTGTTTCTTAATGTTCAGGCCGTATTAAGACTGGTAAAATTAGAAATAACATCACAACATGTTTTTTATTTTATTGAAAATTATCTGCTTATATTACAATAAGATTGTATCTACTATCTAGAGCTGTTAAGGATTACACAAATACCAATGCCCTAATAGAACATTCATTTGATTAGTTATTAGCAGACAAGTTTTCAAGTTTGTGAATATCTAGGATGCGGAGTAGCATCGTAACACAACCCTTTATATACAGGATATCTAGTTCTCAGACTCAGGGACTGTTTACATGCACGATACCGCTTTGCCGGGACGGGATGGAAGGCGAGATAAGTGACTAAGATTATGGCTCAGTCCGCCTGTCATCCAGTCTCGGGAAAGCGGGACCATATAAACACAAGCCTCAATATTTATTTATTTGTTGTTCTCTTATGAATTGTTAATGAACTTCATATCTCAGAGATAAGGTGACATTCAATTTTATGTTTCAGTAACCTGAGTTGAAACAACGTCTTTCAAAACATTCATGTCATTTTGCATACCTTTCATGCACTAGACATCTATTTGGTTTAACTTAATCATTTTAGGATATTCAAATTTTGGAAACTAAAACCTGACCTGCGAAAATTTGAATGAAACTGACACGTGAGATGCAGTAACACATGCAATTTCACATTTTACTAAATATCCGCCATATTTTCACAAATATAAAATAATGTGCACAGGTTTTTCTTATTTAATTGATACGAACTTTTTGTTTTCGACACGAAATTAGGATGATTAAGCAAATAAAATAGATGGTCTCTTTTTAATTTTTGCATTGATGAACTGTTTCATTTAACATACAAAATTATATATTTCATATGTGAAATGAATCAAAGATATAAACACCTGATTCATTCTTGAAGTAACATGAAAACGTTTTGCAAGAAATTGCCTCTTTTCCTTTGACATTCTGAGACTGAATCCTGCATTCTGTTTTTACTAAAGTTTGTCTAAAATTCATCAGTAAAAAGATATTATGCTATTTTAAATTCATCTATTCTGGGTTCTAAGTAAGATAAAATATGATTTGCTTGATACATAAGTCCGTGCTTTTTAAAATACGATTAATGACTCTGCTCTGTCTGTCACCCCCTCCCCTCGCCCCCACCCCTCACCCCCACCCCACATATATCGCGATGCTTAACACATAATACATACAATCTAATAAAAATATGTGTTTTGTAAAAGGTCACTAACGTAATTGGCTGACGCTGTGTTACTGTGTTCCTTGTCGTTTTCATGTTTGTATATAACATTAATAGTTGTGTTAAAACGACAAAAGTAAATAAATAAATAAATAGGTTTGTTAAAATGTTAAGCAAATAGTTCAGTGATTTGTTATAATGGCACAAGCGCCATGCCCTAAACATCACTATTTCATGCAAATTGTCTCCCAATAGACCTATTCCAAGTTACGACTGCGTGTCCAAATGATGCGTTCTGAGTGAGGATAACATGGGAATCATAAATGTAGCTGAAACCACAACATTTACGATAAGCGTATCAAAGTAGTTAACTCTTCAATCTGTCAATCATCATTCCTGTTCCATATATACTATAATTTTGGTATATTTAAATCATTTTTGTTCGGCTACATGTTTCAAAATAGCGAAGTTTTATCTCTACTCAGTTGGATGCGCAGTTGAAACTTACTGTACATTGTAATAGGCGATACACTAAGCAGTATAAATTTTACGTAACTTGCAATGACTACGGGAAAAATAGCATAAAGAGTAGGAGACACATTTTGGCGCCACAAGAGCCATTAAGACTTGCGAGACAAGTTACACACGGCATAATAGAAATAATTACTGCAACCGTTGCCAAAAGTAAAACTCTGATTACTTTGTGCAACGCTTGCTGCAAGTTCGAAACGTTTTCTCGCTATAATTTTTGTATTCGAAACAATTCGGATTTGAAACATTTGACACTTAAAAGAGACAGAAAAAGTCCAGAAATGATTGATTCGACAATTCATTATCACAAAAAACAGAAGTAATATTTTCTCCTATGTCAAATTTTATTTCCCTCTTCGATTGTTGCTCATAAATTATCAACGACCGCCCTTAGTGTTTTGACTTGCTACAAGTACAATGAAATTCGCAAAAAATCAACGCAAAATATAAGGTTGTTTACTGAGCTAGAACGTACAAATTCACCTTTACCACTCGAATACACTCGATGTTATGTTTATGTTGGGGAATATATGAGCAAAGATCACACCCTTCCACGGAAGCTATTTCATCAGGAGGTGGACTGCGAGGTGAGAGGAAAAGACAACAACCTTGTAATTACGAGATGGAAGAAGCAAACTATTGAATACAGTAGTGGGGAACTGGAATTTTGGAGGCAATCCCGATTCTAGCCTGCAGAGCTTTACGATTGTCACTTCACCAGAGGATTCAAGTGAAACAAATTTGCTTTCGTCAGGAGATATCGCCATGCTAATAATAGATTGCTGTTTTACGTATGCAATGGATTTCCACAAAAGAAGGTCGAACAAAAACACTACACCATCGATACCGTAAGATATCAGATAACGATTCCCTTTCAGAAATTTGCAAAATTCAATTCTACCAGAGTGATTATGTGGCACTTTCCAAAAGCTATTCGGACCATTGAGGGGATGGATAAGAATTTCATTAGCAATACAACAAGCTAGTAGCTTGTCGTCAGAGGAAACCGTACAATGATTACATGTATATGATGCTGTGTAATGCACATTCGGTACATCAAACATGCTGTATGGGGTCTCTGGTGGGTATTTGAGTATCAGGACAAAAGACGCATTGCAAAAATATAACTTTCTATTATCTGAGGAAAAGCAACTGCAGTCTACGCGCATCGAACATGGAAAACCAATGCGTTCGGACAAAACCTCATTCTTCACATCCCATACGTAGAAAGACTGATCATCGTTATCTTTTTGGATAGAAAATAGAAGAAAAGAATCATCAGCGGAAAATATGAGACATGGTACAGTGTGTTCACACTCCTCTGTGACTTTAAAGACTGAGCGAAGAAACTTATCACACTTAAACAATAATATCTCACAACTTTGGTGTATGGCAATTATTTTCCCATCATGAGAGAAAATACATTTCTTTACGCAGACGTTTTGTGAGAAATGACACTTTAACCATTGAGCATCCCACGCTAAAACCAAGTCGTCGTCAGATAACTTCGACGACCGGAAGAGCAATTCCTTAGAAAGCAATCCATCGGAACAAAGCAACATAATTGTATCAGGCGAAGTAAATGAAACGCTAACGAACAATGGCTTTGTGCCACTTTTAGTCGACCAACCACGAATAAATCTCCCAGGTAAATCTCTTAATAAAACAATTCTTCTCTCATTAGGGTCACTAAGAATATACCCAATTTCAATGTCCTCTGCAGATGAGCAACAAATAGGAAATAATCCTGAAATACTTTGAAGCTTGCTGCCAGTCTGCAAAGAAAGGGCGTACAGATTTGGGGTGGGCGAATCAGTAATGTAAATAATACTACCGTCACTGGTAAAAGCAACATCCTTCACCTTATTGATACCATCAACTAGATCATGGCGACTTCTAAACAAAATTCCACCTTCGTTGACCTTTTCAAGCAGTTCAAATTTACTCTTACCAGTTTTCGCAAGCCACTTCCCATCTTGCGAAAGAATTTTAGAAACATTCACAATACGATTATAACATTCCACAGGCGTGTTTGCAATAGAGGACGAAAGGTTTCTATTCAAGTCATCTGACAGACCTCCCATCATCATCCTTGGAAACATGCCATCTGGCAGAACTTCCATCGTCGTACACAACTCTAACCATAAACGGCGAGTCCCGTTGTAGTAAAGGGCTTTAAATGCAGCAACTTTAGCAAGTGTAATGTGTCCTATCGAATAAATCATATCTTCAAAACCTTTTATCACAGGAAAAGAGTGCCAATGATAGAAAAATGGACTTGAAACTATCTGTGAGGAAAACATCTCCTCTAGCACAGGTCTCCCAGTCTTAACATTCCAGATTTGATACTCAAATATGTCGGCATAAAGAAGAACAACACGTTCGCGAACATCTGCTTCAAAACTTTCTGCGCAGCTTTCGCATTCCTTATTTGGCAGAGCACCATGCATATGAAAGGATTTACCGAAAAAAGGCAATTCATCGGAAAAAAGACACTCATCATATGCCCATTTGGAAAATATATGACGCAAACAAGCTGCATCTTTAGTTATTGGCCCACTCACTGCAATGTAGTTACCATCATAAATATACGAGCCCCATTCATAGCATTTGGAGTTCTTTGAGAACTGAGGCATCTCCACGACACGTTTCTCACGCAATGAAAACCACATGTCAAGCCTTCCAAAAAACAGAAACTCGTCATCTGGCGAAAATTCCAAATGCGATATGCCTTCATTCGTTACTTCAATAGGACCCAAAACCTTTTGAAAAGAACATGCATCATACAAAAATATACATCGCTCCTTTCCTCCAGCAAACAACTTCCTATTATGAGAAACGGCACAGCAGTCTATGTCGCGGAGAGCTGTATTGGCACAGAAAGAAAGACTCAATTTTATCTCTGATTCCATCCAAGGGGGTGACATATCATTCAGCATGGGAATATTTGCCTGAGCAGGTTTAGATGCATTACGAAGACAGGAGTATAGAAGTTGAGGACATCCAACAACAACATACTTGTCTCGTTGAAGAACCGAATAGATGTCCTGAAGAATCGTTGTTTTCGTCTCATCAAACGTCAGACTGACAACAGAGAACTCTAAGTCTTCAATAAGAGAGTAAATTCCAATTTTGCTGCTTTGTATTCGGTGTTGAAGAAATCGGTAATTTGTCAGGGAATTGAAAACAATTTCAGAACCTCCAGACCCCTCAATACCACATTGACACAGGAAACGAAAGCCAACGCCCAAAATATAGGTAACTAAACCAGGCTTATCAGAAAAAAATTCCTCCCCTTGAAGAAAAGCACTCAAAAATTCAACAATAATATTCCTGAAGTAGGCGTTTGCCTTATTTCTGTTAATGAATAATTTTCGAGAAGCTTTTTGCTGATCAGTTAACCAGACCGGGATCAGACTGTGAAGAAATGCAAATGTCTCATCTGAAGATCGCCATGCGACAAATAGTGAAACGGCATCAATTACTTCCTGTTCATCATAAGCTGAGTTCTCCCTTTGCAAAAGAAACGAAATAAATGAAACAGGAAGTGGAGAAGGCGCCACTAAAGCACAACCAAACAAATTTTTATAAATGTCTTTACCCACTTTTTCGTAAATACGTTTGAAATTTTGGTAAAAGAATTCGTTAATAGTTTTAGGGGAAATGTCACCGTCCAGTTGTGTTGAATCTTTAAGCATTTCTGCAATGAAGAAGGCGTACAAGAACATTCCATTGCATTTGTCTGCTAATACTTTTGCAGAGTAAGAAAGAGTTGAATTTGTTGAAAGAGTTGTTAATCTATTCTCTAAAAATCGTTGAATATCCTGCTTATGCTGTTCATAAAAGCTTACACTTTCACTGTTTCGTGCACAAATTCTAATACATGGATTATACGTTCTCAGTCTGAACTGTACGGTGTCTTCAGGACGACTAGTAATGAAGAAAACAAGCCATTTTGGAAGTTGGGGAAAACGGTTCATTATGAGATCAAGAAAATCCTCCCTGGACCAATATTCTGCCTCATCTAGAGCATCAATAATTACTAGTTTTCTGTTGCAAGAACTGCACTTACTTAATGGCTCTTCCAACAATTTAGTAAATAGCTCGTGAACGCCTAGCTTAGCATTAGCTAACATATTTTGTATCCCAGCCTCTCCTCCCACTACTCTATCATATGTAATAATACAATTACGCAGTTGATAAGCAACAGTACCAAGCAGATACCTGGGATCGCGACGTGTGGCATCGCTGTGACGACAAAAATGGGCCGCTGCCAGGTTTCCATAATCCCTTGCACGCTGAGCTATGACAGCAGCCATGACACTTTTACCAACTGCGGCATCACCCAGCAGTACATAGGCTCTGGAATACTCAGGATTACTGAACCACGTGTCGAAATCTTTCAAAAACCACTGTCTTGTATCCGGGTCGTACCGTTCGACATAATAATCTATATCAGCATCACAACTGGAGAAACCTGAAAATAGCAATAGAAACCACCTCGTCATTGAAGTCTGGAAACGTTATTTGAGCAGTGCGACAATTGTACTTTTTGAATAATTAAATGGTTTGTCGTATCATTGAAAACACATGGATTTCTACGTAATACAGTGAGTGGTCAAAAAAGTAGCCCCTCCATAAAAGATAAAATAATTGCTATTTCGAAAAACGACTCGAGAGATCAATGGTATTTAGGGGGTTTTAATTCTAAACTCAATTAAGAAGGCCATGTTTGACCAAAAAGCACCAAATTATTGAATTATTTGCTCTGCAAATATTACACTCTGCGCAAATTCACGATAAATAACACTTATGATGAAGCAAATTCTTGTACCATGTTACACGTGATTAAATCTTTTTGACATTTGCACACAAATTTTAAAAATCAAAGTTTGATGAATACAGTACAGTATGTCTATTCTTCTATGGATCCAACGACTTCATTGAAAAAAGATTTCTGTCGATATGGAACTGAAATACATTACTTTTGCTAGGCAGTGTAATATAACTTAAGCTTACTGCATGATGAGTGATGTATAATGCTTTTTACTAACAGTATACTTGGATTTGGAGAGTTCTATTTCTGTGACCATATAATTACTCATTATTCAACATTCAATGTATAATCAAAGTGGGTCAAATTTGCCTACATGATATAAATTTTACTTTCATTTTGTCGTTTCATAATTTTGAGTTCTTCCCACGTTTTTGACATTTTGAGAATAAATCCATATTTCTACTATAACGATAACATTTTTGTTTTTATTGTGAACATTGGCTGACATTGTCTTGGCTGGTAATAAGTTAGCAAGATAGATATTCATATTTACCATAAGAAATGGTCTGGAAACCGTTACAGTTCCGCTGGCTTTCCAGTTCTGTAACACGTTGTTGGACAGTCTCATGATTGGTTGTTAGTTGATCCACTTGGACAGCAGTAGAACTCTGCTCTTGTTGTAGGACTTCATGATTGGTTGTTAGTTGATCTACTTTGACAGTAGTAGAACTCTGTTGTTGTTGTAGGACTTCATGATTGGTTGTTAGTTGATCTACTTTGACAGCAGTAGAACTCTGCTCTTGTTGTACGACTTCATGATTGGTTGTTAGTTGATCCACTTTGACAGCAGTAGAACTCTGCTCTTGTTGTAGGACTTCATGCTTGGTTGTTAGTTGATCTACTTTGACAGTGGTAGAACTCTGCTCTTGTTGTAGGACTTCATTCTTGGTTGTTAGTTGATCCACTTTGACAGAAGTGGAACTCTGCACTTGTTGTAGAATATCCTGCTTATGCTCTATCTTTTCAAATCGTTTCTCGCATTTTTGTAAATATAGCTGAGTATTGTCTAACATCATCTTCAACTTATCCATTTCTTCTTGGCTTTCAAATGCCATCTTCTCTACATCACTTGACAGTTTACTAACATGTTCTTGTACCTCTTTTGCCAGTTCTGAATCAATGGTTGCATTCATACACAACATTACACCTAAAGTAGTAAGTAAAACAATGAAAAACGTTTTCTGGAGATCTCGAACCAAAGGGGCTGTTAATATGGAAGCCGGCCTGACCTGCTTTGCAAGATCTTACCGTGTAATTGTTTGTATAGTAACCCGCTGACCCGGTTCCCGAAATCTCGCTTGACAATGGCGTGAACACTCCTCATATGAACACTCACAGTTACTAACCGGGTTGGTCCGGTTGCCGGGGGAGAAAGTTCAAAAAATGCCGCCACCAATTTGTCTGCTAGCATTTCTGCGAGCTATTTTTAAGAACTGTCAAAGCAATGTAAAATATCAAAACAACATAATTATCCCGGCAAGCAGAATGAAAATTTCTTATACAAAAACAAGAAAATATTCATCCCGTTTACCGATCCGGCCTCCATACAAACAGCCCCGAAATGGGAGTGTTCCATTTGGAAGGTTTGAAAAACAATTTTAATTCCAGCCAAATATTACCAAATGAAAAATTGCGAAATGTTGAAGTTTGTTTGGCTGAGCAGTACCCCAGATTTTTTAGGCTGATAAAACCTTATTTAGTGAAGGTGAGTATTACTGTCAAATCGAATTAGATAGCATTACAGTAGCTAAGGCTAGTTTTCTATATAAAAATATAAACTATATTAATTACTAAAGTCTTATCACTATTGAATCCTGGTAAGAAATATTCGGCACTAGCAAAAAGTAAGCATTCTGTTTCTCGGCGATGTGTCAGTATATATAAAATATAATACTATATTTGTTGTGAAAATGGCCAGGTGGTACAACGGCAAGGCTATACAATGAGCTGCATAATATATGCATTTCCAACGTTAGCATGTTTCTACTGAATTGAGATATGTAACAAGAAAGATAATTACTGTACCTTTGTCTTCCCAGTCTTTAAGATCTGTATAACTTTACTTTCATCTGCAGGTGATAAACCCACTTCTTTTACAAGCTGTTTCATGTCGTCAAACCTCTTCTTGAAGTTTGCTTCACTCCAGTCAGTAAAATTGCAATGTCCCCAAGCATTTCGAGCATCTCTAACAATACTGGCTGTAGTTTGGACAGCAGGAGAGAACACGGGGATTCTTCCCAGTAGATTGAGCACAGCAGATGCATCACAGGTCTCGTTGTACGCATTAAACTTGGCCATATGGTTTTGGAGGACGAGCTTACCAAAGTCAACATGGGAGGTAACTTGGTAGTCAAAGGAGGAGTAATCATACTTTTTAAAATGTGGTGGTTTTAACTTCTTCTCATTAGCATTGATGTTCTCATACTTCATGGCATTACCCTTTGGATATGTTGGAGAAGGAAAGCTGTGCGTGGTCTGAACATCAATACCGTGCTTTAACTTGAGGTCGTTGTATTCCTTCAAAATTTCTTGCTCTAGTATGGGACGTATTGCAGGAACTAGAACATGGTTCAGAGCAATTCCAAAGACACACCATCGTTTATTGTCTTTTGTTAATGTGATTAATGTAGACCTGGATCCATAAAAATAGAAATAATATTTTAATGAATTATTTAGGAAAGTAAATCTGCAGCTAGTCGCATTTACTTGTAAAGGAAAAACCAAATCAGATATTTGTCGAAGAAATTCAATCTACAACTTCAGAAAGCTATAAAAAATTTCAGAGTGAGCAAAATGCATATTAGCATTACTCTATATTATTATATGGCAAGCGCTAGTTCCTGTAGTTTACGCGATATGATTGGCTAATCAGCGGTCCGGAAACTTTTTAATGCCCTACAACAAAAACAAACCATATAATAAACTACTTATTTTACTACTTATGGTTGTGCCATATAATAAACTACTTATTAACTTCAAACGTTCGGTCTTTACGGTAAAATATTAAACCTCGGTCTTGCCATATTGCATGACCTCGCTATCGCTCGGTCAATATGGCAAGACCTCGGTTTAATATTTTACCGTAAAGACCTCACTTTCGGTTAATAAGTAGTTAACCCTTAATGGCCCAGAGGCAGAAAAACCTGAGGAAAAAATCTGAATTTTTGGATTCTTATTCAGAATGGCCACCGATTACAAGCTATGAAAAAAAATTTGTGAATTTTCAAATGCGGCACACTTTTTTATGTTGTGACATATTTGTCACATTGGGCATTTAGGGATCCTATTTCCGTGATATATTGTTGAAATAGACAACATGAAATATCCATTAGCATTTTTACTAATACAAAGAACATGAACCATGGTGCTATTTACAAAACTTGAAACGACAACAAAACTCCATTAAGATTTTCTACCACCTATTTACACAAGATTGTGGTAGTTTTTATAAACGTCAAGTATCGCCAGCTAATGTTCCAATTATAATAATCCAAATTTTTACTTCCTGGTGTGGTATTCCTGGGAACAGTTTCTGTCCTTATTGAAACAAAGGTAAACATTGCACTTTCTACACATAGCATGCGATCGAAAGTTTTTGCACAGCTTGCATCATTGCCGGTTGTCATTATCCCATTCTGGCAAATGGTCAACACCATCAATAAACTCTAGCACATCTTTAACTGTAAACACTTTGGGGATTTTGCTCATATTTATCTTGGAAATTATAAACTGAATTTGTAATGTATCAGTCAATTCCACCTGTGCCCATGCCCCCCCGGGCATTCGCCCTGTTTTTAATCTCGGGGGTGGGGCTATCGCAAATATTGTACGACCCGGGGGTGGAGACTTAGCAACTTCGTACCCAGGATATTTTCCCCGGGAATGCAAGCACACTATGCCTTTCCCCGGGGTGGGAATTTAGCCACTGTCTTTCTAAAAATAGTCAATGCCCGGGGGTCGGCCCGGGAGGGGATGGGCACAGGTGGAATTGACTGATACATAAAAGGCTACATAGGAAAATAATACAAGGCTAAAGCAATCTTTACAAATTGTATTTTATATAGGTAATAATGTACACACAGTTATATAATCCCTTCACATACGATAAAACAAAAATATTTGAGATGCCACTATTTCACAACATTTTATTCAGTTAGCCGGAAGTGATACCTAAATGCCCAGTGTGACACATTTGGCACATGCAAATTCAAATATGTTTCACGATAAGATTTTACAATGTTACAAATAATTCTAAACTAATTTTCATAGCTTATCTATTGCTTGAACACTAAACACTGCTAATAATATATATATTCACCTTTAAAGTGCAATTTTCACATAGAAAACTCAAGAGAAACAACCAAATATCTGAAGCGTGACGGCGGCCATTTTGAAAATGTAAAATCTAGTACTCATTCCCCTTTTTGTCCACGTTTTGCGCGACAATATGGCTGCCCTCTGTTCCAAATATGTCACAATGGGCATTAAAGGTTAAAAAATTGTTTCCCTAAGATGCATGTTGCCCTTAAAATATGTGTGACATATTTGTCACAAGGGGTCTTTAAGGGTAAATATTAAAAAAGTATAGCTTTCATTCAGTGCGTCAGATACTGCACTTCCAGCTATATTTTGGCAGTACGTGCACGGCAACCATCATGTGTATTAACTGTATTGACTGAATTGGTTAGAAATAGAATACAGAATTAAACAATAACTTACAACTTAGTTGAACCCATGTTATCGCATTTCCCGTAATATTTGTTGCTCAGCCTCAGTTGCCAGCTTGACACAGTAAGAAAACCTTTAAACATTGAAAAGACTATTAATATTAAATACGTTATTAAAGTTAAGATCGAGCTGCGAGGAAATAGATCAACACCAAATGATTCAATAGGACTGAAGAGGGATTGGCATAATTTTTAGTTATTGTATGCGTATTGCATGGTAATAGAGCCAAGGGAGACCTTATTAAAGTGAAAGACCGGAGGCTTAAGGTCTCTGTATATTATAATTAGACCATTTATAATAATATAGTTTTCTGTCACCGCTTAATGGTTTATTTCATTGTACAAATGTATTTATTATGGGTTACATGACTGGCGCATGGAGAGTGCATAAGGTATGCATGAGATTAGTCACGCATGCAGACCTGGAAAAAACTGGGATCTCAGGATCCTAGATCCCGAGGAACATTTGAATTAGCAACATGAATGAGGAACATTTTGAATTTTTCACGCACTTTTAGGGATAATTTTAAGGAATCATACTTAGTTATCTGCCATTTGAGCCTATTTTCAGATTGGGAAGTGTTTCTTCATATCCTGTTAATAGAATTTGAACATTGTTTTGTTTCCTCAGCAATTTTCCAAATAATGGAGATCTAGACTCTATTCGTGAGAAGCAAGAGGAATATTGTTCCTCAATATTTTATCTGAGGAGATGTTGTTTGTAGATGGAATATTCGAACGGAATACATTTTTAGACCTAATCATGGAGCAGTTGCGAAAAATGCAAGCTTGCATGAAAAAGCAGTTGCGAAAAATGCAAGCAAAAAAGCTGAGCATCTTCTTCTTTTTTTTTACATCACGTGCTCACGCGCGTGGGGGTCCCGCACACCTCTGCGTGGTATCGAACCTGCGGCCCTGCGATTCCGGTGCAGCGCTCTAACCGACTAAGCTACAGAGTCCAGTTGCTGAGTGTTAACCGCAACTTCATGTATATAACGAGGAAGTGATGCCAGTATAAGGTATGGGTAAATATCAAGATTTTTTTCTCGGCATCTCGTTCGATAGAACTAATAGTAGATGGTCTTTGTAGATGGAATATTCGAACGGAAATTTATACACATTTTTAAAGATATATTTACCCATATAGTACCTTATACTGGCATCACTTCCATCATATATACACGAATTTAGGGTTAATGCTCAGCAACTAGACTCTGTGGCTCAGAGCGCTGCACCGGAATCGCAGGGCCGCAGGTTCGATTCCTGCCAGAGGGCCTAAAGCTGCATTTTCCGCTACTGCTCCTGGCGAGGTCTAAAAAATGTATATAAATTTCCGTTCGATTATTCCATCTACAAACACCATTAGTTCTATCGAACGAGATGCCGAGAAAAAAAACTTGACATTCTCTAAGGAACCTGTCTTCTGGCTATCAGTGTGACAGTGTATTACATAAATAGCATGCAATCGTACAGAGCCTAGTTTATGCTGTGAGGAACATATTTTTGTTTGGAACCTCCTTATGTTGCGAAGAAGCTCAATTATATGCAGTCAACAATCTGCAAATTCAGCGCGTAATTTCACAGGTGTTGTTTGGAAAGTGTTTCTGCACTGAGGATTGGGGAATGTTTAGTTCTTCATTATACAATGGATTTGGCGTCTCAATATAAAATGAATGGAGAAATTATGCTGTACGCTTGAACAAATTCCAATTACTTTCTCTAAAGAAGTTACGCATCGGCACATCCAACCGATTATCAAATATGTAAAAGTTCAAACTATCACAACAGCATTGTTGCACACGTAACGCACGGTCAACCTTTTCACTGTGCCGAATTTGAGAAACATTTGAAAAAAGCAAATTCAGGATCCGAGGAACATTGAACGCCTTTTCCAGGTCTGCACGCATGAGTAAGCTAGGCGTAAATAACAAGGTGTGGAAGGGATAGAAGCCACTCGCGTCCAACGTCTCTCAGTTGCGTGTCAAAAAAAAGAAACGAAATAGATATATACTTAGGTAAATTCTTTAAGATAGTTCAGAGGTCATGAATTTTTTTGCCTGTTTCTACGATTATAGTTTCTCTTCTCTGTTTTATAAGGTGTAATTTAACAATGTAATCTTTCTAAATCCTTCTCATGTGAGTCATGGTGCGCCATTATATTATAATTACTGTTACATGATCATTAGATGAAGTACTTCCCGGACTTGGACTCAGCGGACTAAGGCTCATATAGGACTTAGTCTCCGTGTGCTCGGTCTCTTCTGGATCGGCCATTTTGTGTAAATGTTATTATTTTAGTTTAACTTAAATATATCTCTTTTATTTAACTTGTTTGGCATTGGACTTGTTCCTAAATTACCTACTGGCGTGGTGGCAGCGTTATTCAAGAACCCAAGCTGAGTAAAAGTTCTCAGAAAAGCCTCTCAAGTTAGCAATGGCCTCTACTATTCGTGCACCGAAGCAGTGGTGTTTGACAAAAACTGAGTCAATCAACTCTTTCGAAAACTGGAAGCAGAACTTAGTGTATACACTATCACTTGATGTAAACTTTGCTCCTTTCCTGGTAGAAGGAGCCGTATGGAAGAAGAAAACCAAAGCAGAGCCCCTTCGAGGGTTTACTAACGATGGAGAAGATGTTCCAGGAGCTCAACGACGTACAGCACAACAAAAAGTCAACATGGCCGAGTTAATGTTAGGACAAATAGCAAATTTCTGTCCTATAATTTCTCGAAACACTATCGTGAAGAGTAGCACATCAATTCAGTTCATATGGAATGCTATTCGTCTCCACTTTGGCTTCCAAGCCACATGGGCCCATTTCGTTGATTTTGACAATATGAAATTTCAACCAAATGAACGTCCCGAAGACTTATTTCAAAGAATTATGGCATTTGTCGAAGACAGTCTCCTCAGATCTAACAGCAATATCACCCATCACAACGAACAAATAACAGAGGACGAAGAACTCTCCCCAACCCTGGAAAACCTTGTTGTTCTCACCTGGCTACGCCTTATCAACCCTGCCCTACCGAAACTCGTCAAGCAACGATATGGAACTGAACTTCGTTCCCGAACTCTCGCTTCTATTAAGCCAGAAATATCTCAGGCTATGAACTCATTGCTTGATGAGCTCACATCAAATGATGAAGCAAGAGTCATGCGTACAGAGGCCTCGTCGTATAGGTCAAATCGTGACAGACGTCCACCCAGACACACAACAAAGCAACCTATATCTACTGGCTCACGCGAGAAGTCATGCCCTTTGTGTAAGCAATCAGACCGGCCTGACAACCATTATCTCAGCGAGTGCAGGTTCCTTCCTGAACGAGACCGGAAGTACATGGCCAAAGCGAGGCAAATAGCTGCTATATATGAATGTGAGGATGAGGGTGACCAAGAGAACTACCCTGACGACGATCACGAACCCGAAGGTCCAGGACATATAAGCCGGCTCGTCCAGGTGCGACAATCACCATATGTGGACACGTTCTTTTACCATCACACTGTCCGCATCACTATCGACAGTGGGGCGACATGTAATATGATTCGTTCGTCTACTGTCAAGCGTCTAGATGCCCAAGTTACTACAAGCTCTCAATCAGCACGTCAAGCTGATGGCCAGTCTCCCTTGGAAATTGTCGGAGAAACCCATATAACTTTCACCCGAGACAACCAACAGCTGCATTTCGAGGGTTTAGTGGTGAAAAACCTTGATGTCGAGGTCCTTGCTGGTATCCCGTTTATGGAAAGTAATGATATCGCTGTCAGACCTGCTCGTCGAACTGTTGTCATTCGTGGCACCCTTTACCAATATGGATCAAGCAAAAGCAAGCAACCTCCTACAACTGCCCGACGTGCAGTGGTTCTCAGAGCTCCCCCAATGTCGACCACCATTTGGCCCGGCGAGTTTCTCGAAGTTGCATTACCAGATGATGTTCCAACTGATAGCTATTATGCCCTCGAACCACGTACAGACACCCAAAGGGCTCGCTCCACTAAGATATCCCAACTTTGGCCCCCACATGGTGTTGTGTCTAGTGTTGCTGGCAGGATTCGTATCCCGAATGACTCGGACCAACCTCAAGTATTGAAACGCAATGAACATTTTGGTCAGGTAAACCTGGTCTTCAGTCCACCAGATGCAATTCAACATCCTGAAAACCCTTCGCCTTCTTCGAGAGTACATCGATCGCTCCCTTCAAAAGGACACAACCATTCCAGCTCAGTTAGCCTTGATCCTGCAAATGTATTGCCTGCTGATGTCTCTGACAAGTTTCGCACTGTCCTCAAACAGTTTGACAATGTGTTTAATCCAAAAATCGAAGGCTACAATGGTGCTTCTGGCCCTTTTGAAGCGAAAGTTAACATGGGACCTGTGGAGCCCCCTCAAAGAAAGGGTCGACTACCACAATACTCGCGAAACAGACTTGTAGAACTGCAACAAAAATTTGATGAACTCGAACAGTTGGGAGTCTTCAAACGACCGGAAGATATTGGCATTTCGATTGAATATCTTAATCCCTCCTTCTTGGTAAAGAAATCGAACGGAGGTTCTCGTCTCGTTACTGCCTTTGGCGAAGTTGGTCAATACAGTAAGCCACAGCCTTCCCTCATGCCCGACGTAGATTCCACCTTACGGATGATAGGTCAATGGAAATATATCATCATCAGTGACCTAACCAGTGCATTTTACCAAATTCCACTCGCTCGAGAGTCAATGAGGTACTGCGGTGTCGCTACGCCTTATCGGGGCACGCGTGTTTACGCTCGCTCAGCAATGGGAATGCCCGGTTCAGAGACAGCGTTGGAAGAACTCATGTGCCGCGTTCTAGGTGACCTCCTCCAAGAAGGCGTGGTTGCTAAACTGGCAGATGATTTGTATTGTGGTGGCAGCACTCCAGACGAGCTGCTAGAGAATTGGATCAAAGTCTTAACTGCACTTAGCAAGAACAATTTGCGCCTTTCAGCTTCGAAAACAATTATCAATCCAAAGTGTACTACAATCCTTGGTTGGACATGGTCACAAGGTACCCTCACAGCAAACCCACACCGAATCTCGGTGTTATCTTCATGTTCGCCACCAGAGAAAGTCGGCACAATGAAATCGTTCATTGGGGCATATAAAGTTCTAGCACGTGTGGTTCCAGGCTGTTCATCCCTCCTCTCCCCACTGGATGACTCCATCTCTGGACGTCCATCCACCGAGGTCATCACCTGGACTGACGAACTACATACCGCCTTCAACACCGCTAAAGAGGCACTTTCCAATTCCCGTTCTATAACCCTTCCAAAGCCCGATGATCAACTGTGGATTGTCACTGATGGAGCTGTAAAGAAACCCGGTATCGCAGCGACCTACTACGTGACTCGTAACGGCAACCTTCACCTCGCAGGATTTTTCAGCGCGAAATTACGATGCCACCAAGCATCTTGGCTACCGTGTGAAATCGAAGCTCTGGCTATTGCCACATCAGTGAAACATTTCAGCCCCTATATCATTCAATCCTCTACAAACGCCTGCGTTGTGACCGACAGTAAGCCCTGTGTGCAGGCATATCAGAAATTGTGCCGAGGAGAGTTTTCAGCCAGTCCTCGAGTGTCCACGTTTCTTTCCACCGTGAGTCGGTACCAAGTTCAGGTCCAACATGTTGCTGGGGCATCCATCCTACCATCTGATTTTGCAAGCCGTAACGCAGCAGACTGTAACGACATGGCCTGTCAAGTGTGTAACTTTGTGAACGTTACTCAGCAATCCGTCATCCGCCGCACTACCACCGCCGAAATCTTATCCGGCAAGACACACCTTCCGTTCACAAGCAGAGCCGCTTGGCGTTCCTTACAATCAGATTGCCCTGATCTACGTAGGACCCATGCTCATTTACGACAAGGAACACGCCCCTCGAAAAAGACTACAAACATTAAAGACGTGAAACGTTACCTTAATGTCGCGACCATTGCCAAGGATGGTCTTCTTATTGTGAAGCGCAATGAGCCATTGTCACCAACTCGAGAATGCATCATCGTTCCACGACAGGTGTTAGACGGTCTCGTAACGGCGTTACATATACAACTTAATCACCCATCTGCACATCAACTAAAGATGGTCACATGCCGTTACTTCTTCGCTTTGGATGTTGACAAATCTATAGAGTGTGTTACCAAAGGATGTCATCAATGCGCATCCCTCCTCAAGTGTCCTCACACCACAATTGAACAATCCACTACCGCTCCCCCAGACGCAGTTGGAGTGTCGTTTGCCGCCGATGTGATTAAGCGCAATCGTCAGCTTATTCTGGTGGTCCGTGAATGCGTCACTTCTTTTACTACAACGACATTAATCGAGGATGAACGCCATCAGACCCTACGAGACGCTTTGATACAATTATGTATCGAGTTACGGCCATTGGACGGTCCCCCTGTTGTTATTAGAACTGATCCAGCTCCTGGATTTAAGGCGTTAGCTAATGACGAAGTCCTACGGGAACATCGCCTTTCGATCGAGATAGGCAGAATTAAGAATAAGAACAAGAATCCTGTAGCGGAGAGAGCTGTGCAAGAGCTGCAAGACGAGCTTCTTCGACAAGACCCTTTGGATGGGTACGTTTCCCAGGTCGCCCTTTCAACTGCCACTGCCAACTTAAACGCCCGAATTCGCAGTCGTGGCTTGTCTTCCCGGGAGATGTGGTACCAGCGAGACCAGTTCTCCAACTCACAACTTCCTGTTAACGATCGTCAACTGATAACAAGACAGAACGAGATTCGTTCCAACAACCATCCACACAGTGAACGGTCCAAAGCTCCTCGTGGAAAGATTGCACCTTCTCCCATTATAAACGCTGGCGATCTTATATATCTGTATGTCGACCGAAACAAGTCAAGTGCAAGAGATCGTTATCTTGTTGTATCTGTCGAGGGAGCATGGTGTAACATCAAGAAATTCTGCGGTTCCCAGTTGCGTAACACGTCTTATCGAGTGAAACGTAGTGAATGCTACAAAGTACCAACTGTTGTCAGTGCGAGTTCCAAAAACTACCCTATTAATAATTCATCCGACGACGAAGAGGAAAGCATTACGCCTCCTTCTTCAACAGCATCGCCTACAGATATAGTCATTCCCCAGGAGATTTCAGCCTCACCGGACACGGATTTTGAACGACCTGGTGAGCGAGAGGAACAAATAGACATTCTCGAACACAAAGAACTGACAACGGATAATCACACAGATAATCAAGGTACAGACACTTTGCAAGATGTGAGAGGGTGCAACGAACCAGAATTACGAAGATCTACGCGTAACCGTCGTCGCCCGAAATACCTACATGATTACGTGGTAGACTGAGACTTTAGAACATTATAAACCTTTAGAGTTATTTAACTTGTGTCAAGTCACTCATTTCTATACTAGATTGAAAAAGGGAAAGAAAAGAGGTTACGCCATTATATTATAATTACTGTTACATGATCATTAGATGAAGTACTTCCCGGACTTGGACTCAGCGGACTAAGGCTCATATAGGACTTAGTCTCCGTGTGCTCGGTCTCTTCTGGATCGGCCATTTTGTGTAAATGTTATTATTTTAGTTTAACTTAAATATATCTCTTTTATTTAACTTGTTTGGCATTGGACTTGTTCCTAAATTACCTACTGGCGGTGCATTATTCGTGTGTTCGAGTGCATTGCGACTGAATGTTTCAGGACTCGGAACATTCTAATAATATTAGTATATATTAAATTTATTGAAGTTAATTATTTGTAATAAGTATGAATTTGCCGATGACTTATCGACAAGTAGTCTGCCTTTCGTCACGACTTTCTAGCCATAACAAACACCCAATGGTGAAAAGAGCATAAAGTTTTTGCATATATTAGAATAACTACAGGTAATAGCACAGAACAATATAACAGAACAAAGAGTCAAATGAATAGAATAAACCAACCGCATAGCTTCATTTGTTTAGGGTAAAAAAAAGTTTTACCCTAAAATGGTGTAGAACAGAGGAGGAATCGTCAGTATACCACAATGCATAGCGTCTCATTATGATGATGTGTGGTGAAAAATTGCAAATTTAATTGAAAATTTTCGCTCAGAAAATCTGGTATTTTCGAAGGTATGTTTTTATATTTGTTTTATCTGTACATCTTATTTCACGATTAGGTACTTTATGCATCACGTTTTAGCTATACAATCACGCATTGTATTTACTCTTGTTTCGGGTCAGTGGACACGCCACAAAGGTGGCTTTCATATATGCAGGAGATAATTATATTTATCAATCTGAAAAGTAGAATAGAAAACCAGAATCGAATTCAGGAAGAGTTATTCACAATGCTTCCACAAGTCGTAAGTGAAATATCCTTCTACGAGCGTTAAAGTTCCTTTTTTGCCGTTAAATTTCCTTCGAAAAAATCACGAAATTTCCCTTTAAATTTCCTTGAAGTTCTTATTAAAATTATCAAATTTCTTATACTCGGAGACTTCTCGCAGACTATTAAGCCCATCACAACCTCGTAGCCAGGGTTTCTGCACTTGTGGCACAAGCACAAAGCCCTGGGTACGAGGTTGAGCGCATGAATGCCTCATTAGCCTAGAAGACCTGGGTATGAGGTTGGATTGTGTCTCACAGTGGCAGTGGAACATTAGTTCGGTTGGGTGGCATGGGGGGATAAGAAACCTGTAGGGTGGTCCGGGTGCATGCTTCTCTGAAATGGCCTTTCCTGCATTCTGGGGAAGATTTGACATGCAGAAACCAGGTTATTTTGTTCATTTTGCATTTCAGGCAGCAAAGAATCTGACATCTTAAAATTTCCTTTCAATTTCCTTGGTTGAGGGTAAATTTCCTTGCATTTTTCCTTGCAAAGGCCAAAATTTCCTTTTGCAGGCAAATTTCCTTGCAAGTGGAAGCCCTGGTTGTTCACGCATTATAATTTACACGCATGCGCAAAATGGGACCATGTCAAGTCAATTTTTTTGACGTCAGCAACTTCAACTGGACTTCCGAGCTGTTTTTCTCGTGTTTCCTTTAGTGAAATTTGTTTTAACTTTGCACAACTGTTAAACAAGGCAAGAAAAAAAAACATATCCAAATTTCAAAAAAAATCTACAAATAGGTTTCTATTTCTCCCCCCCCCCTCCCCATTTTACAGACTACAGCCAATTGTAATGTAACTTTTACTTCAAGTTTTGAAAAGTAATTGTGCTTTTTTCTTATTAAGTATGTTTATCTTCTGAGTTATGGCGTCATATTACCGCCAATATTCATGATTGCCATCATTCAACATGTTTCCGACATTGAAGTTATTTTGGGTACTGAAGTTGTTTATTATTCAACATATTTTCGACATTGAAGTTAAATCGGACATTGAACATGGATATTATTCAACACATTTTCGACATTGAAGTTAAATCGGACATTGAACATACCGATTATTCAGCACTCATCAGAAGTTGAATGTTCGAAATCAGTTGAAAATTAATCAACACATGAATATGAGAAGTTGAATATTGGCGGCGATAGATCATTGCGTGAGATGTCCGCCAATATTAATTAACATAATTCCCATCACCCCCCGGTACAGACACAAGGAAAACCAAAATGGAAACCCAAACCAAATGGTGTTGAGGAAGACGAAAATGGAAACTATAAAGCTTATTTTGAAATTAGACTCCTCATAATAATACATGTATTTTTGCAATTAATTAAATATTGTATATGACGACTTAAGTCATTACCATTGTCATTGAAAGACTTAGGATTTATCTTTTGTTACCGCATTGTCGAGGTATGTAGGAGCATCTTGCTTGGCCAATAAATTTAATTTGGGCTATATATAGCGATAATGATTTGAATGAAGGCACAACGTGAGCTGGCTTTTCCATGAGGGCTATATACTTTTAATTGTTTGAATTGCGTTTCGCTTTCGGGTTGGGTTAAGTTTGTTCGAGAGTGCTTATCCGAGTTAGAAAATGCCGAGTTTCAAACTTTCAAGAAGTGGGTTCGCCGTTTGCACACGGTTAGGATTACAACCCCAGTTACCATTAATCACACCACTATGATAAACAATGGACAAACACTGACAGTCACTTTGTATATTACGAGACAATTTCATGTCACTGGGTATTCGCTGCTAAGCTTTACCCACGAATTGCGGTTTATATTAACTCTTATTCCTGCAGTATGATACTTGATGAATCCCTTCAATGTTACGTGTCACAATTTCACAAGCGTGTTTCAGTTTGGAAGAATTTGTTTGGAAGCCTCTCACAGTCTCACTAGACGCTAGAGGTATATATTGAACTCATAATTGAAGCGATTCAGTTTCTCGACGATGCTCTATGCATATACTGTTGGGATTTATCGTGGTGATCTTATAAACTAATAACTTTTCGGTCTTTTCCTTTTGTGTATGTATTGTTCACGCTCTCATTAAACTATAGGTCGTATCACGGCGACTGAAGTTAGACTAGTTAGTCTTGCTCGTGTCGTTCTTATATTTAGTTTTAGACTTCATAAATTCTATAAAAGCTGATGTTACTGTTACTTTATAAACAATTCCCTATTTCGTGCGCCAGAAACGGACTTGAAACTATTAAACACGGCCAATCTGATATTTTCCCTTTGTCTGTACCGGGGGGGTGATGTGAATTATGTTAATTAATATTGGCGGACATTTCACGCTATGATCTATCGCCGCCAATATTCAACTTCTCATATTCATGTGTTGATTAATTTTCAACATATTTCGAACATTCAACTTCTGATCAGTGCTGAATAATCGGTATGTTCAATGTCCGATTTAACTTCAATGTCGAAAATGTGTTGAATAATATACATGTTCAATGTCCGATTTAACTTCAATGTCGGAAACATGTTGAATGATGGCAATCATGAATATTGGCGGTAATATGACGCCGTACTGAGTGGCTCAGGTACTTTTACATTTACTCGAGTCGTTCTAAAGTTATGCGCTGATCAAATCGAAATGTCAACATCCTCCTCCGGGCACACGTAGGGAATTTGATCGTTTGGAATTTCAGACAAGACTTGTTATATATGCACGAAATATAAGCAAAACAGAATGACTTGGAAGGTCGGAAGTTTATAGAATTTACTGCTTTGATATTAATCAAGAACGGCATGAAACCGTTAAGGAATTAGTCGCGTCGTCTTGGAGAAATACCACATTATCTCCGCGACAAGAGTCTGGGTCTCTCAAATTTACGCATGGCGGCGTATAACGACACGCATCTTCTGCGAGGCCTACAGAGGATACCGAACTAGTTGAAAACGTTTGGATTGCTTGATTGAATTTTCCTAATGCTAATGAAGAACGGCATTAAACTATAGTGTGATACATGTAGCCGTTTTATAAATATATCGATTTTATTTCTATGTTTGGATGTCTGCTTCAGCACGACGGCATTTTTACGTCGTATGACAACAAACCGTCTGCCGGTCTGCGAGGCCTCGAGAGAAAACTTTGCAAGGTACAAACTTCTAGACTTTTTTATTTTATACTTTAAGAGCTAATGCAGAATGACATTGAATGATTTTATTGTAAATTCTTTCATTCTTGAGATATAAGGATTTTTCCATGAATTTGACAACTCTGGCTCTACATTCGATCATGACCGTGCGTTATATTCTGGGAGGCCTCCAGAGAAAACCTGATAAGCTAAAAATGTCTAAACTATTTTATTCGATTCATTTAATATTAATGAAGAACGGCATTGGATATTTTTTTCTATTGCTTAAACCATTCCGAAGTTATTGCGGTTTTACTATGAAAATTTCCTGTCTGGCTCTACATTCGAATGTGAAAGTGAGCTGCGAATGTGAAACCAGAGCCATCTGTCTCATCGTTAATAAAATAGCGATTTATGCCAACATATAGCATGAACTCTGCCCAAATCAGGACTGCGACACAAAGAAGGTAGAATACGATAGAGAAATTTCGATAGCAATATAGCCAAATTAAAAGAAAAGATTCTACATACCGTATATAAACAATCCAACTCCCACTTCCGCTATGAACAAAATAACAAATTGACAATGCGAAATTTTTCAAGCTTTCCTGGCAATTCCCGCCAATAAGCCAATTCCGCTTTGCCAGATATTTGAGAAAACCATTCGCTGTGTTGTAGAATAGAGGAATACTGTTGTATTTTCTCGTATTATCGTGAACAAAATATCATATGAAAATGTAAAATTCTATACGCACTAAGACACAGGGAGTCCAACTAAGAACTGTGACGAGTAGGACTAAATATAGCGTAGTCATTCAAATTATTGTACTTACTTGTATAAATCATAAACAATTATTGAATGAGGTCGAGTAGGATATGACGAATTATTAAGGAAGCCGAAGGCTGAGGCAGATAACACAAACCGAGGCCTTAATAATTCCTCATATCCTGCGAGAACCAAACAAGGCAATAATTGTTTTATTATTTATTTGTAAATATTTCGGACTCAGGCGAACCTTTCCTTTGAGGAACCATTTGTATTTTTCCGCTTTTGGCATCAGCCGCATAAATTAGCGTGACGTCATAGCGTGGTACATTGTTTTTCAATATACCACGAAATGACGTCAAACGTGGTATATTTGTTTTCAATATTCCACGGTGATGTCATAACTCCAAATTTGGGCAGCTACCAAGCGGATACTGGATTTGGTAGATAATCCAAGTGAGTAGATATATACACAATTTAAGACCTAACCAGGAACGGTTGCGAAAATGAAACACTATGTCCTCTGGCAGGAATTGAACCCACGGCCCTGCGATTCCGGTGCAGCGCTCTAACCAACTGAGCTACAGAGGGCAGCTGCTGAGCTGTAACCGTAAGTTCTGTATATATAGGTTTCGGGTGCGCGGGTTGTGATAAGGTAAACTTCAAAGATTGTTTTGCACTTCACTTGGTTCAACTAGAATACTGGATTTGGTGGATAATCCAAGTGAGTAGATATATACACAATTTAAGACCTAACAAGGAACGGTTGCGAAAATGAAACACTATGTCCTCTGGCAGGAATTGAACCCACGGTCCTGCAATTCCGGTGCAGCGCTCTAACCAACTGAGCTACAGAGGGCAGTTGCTGAGCTGTAACCGTAAGTTCTGTATATATATATAGGTTATCGGGTGTGCGGGTTGTGATAAGGTAAACTTCAAAGATTGTTTTGCACTTCACTTGGTTGAACTAGAATACTGGATTTGGCGCAAAACAATCTTTGAAGTTTACCTTATCACAACCCGCGCACCCGATAACCTATATATACAGAACTTACGGTTACAGCTCAGCAGCTGCCCTCTGTAGCTCAGTTGGTTAGAGCGCTGCACCGGAATCGCAGGGCCGTGGGTTCAATTCCTGCCAGAGGACATAGTGTTTCATTTTCGCAACCGTTCTTGGTTAGGTCTTAAATTGTGTATATATCTACTCACTTGGATTATCCACCAAATCCAGTATACCAAGCGGATATGACGATTTCACCGACAGCTCTTAGCCAATCAAAACTCTTGAATTATTTTTAATAAATAATAATAGAGCTTATATTATGCAGTGAATAGCTTCAAACATTGCTTCAATTCTAACAATGTTTCAAAACGAAAATATTGCATCATTTGCATGGCGAATTATTGATAATACGAAATTATTACATGACGTTTCGTCGGGCAATTAAATAACAGCAAGGATTGCGGGCGCTCGAGGGAAGGCGAGGGGTGAAAGAACGATGAGCCAGTTGGCTCCAGATTGGCAGCTCCAGATTGGCGAAACTGGAGCCAGCTCCAGTTTGGCTCGAAACTGGAGCTGGGACGACAAGTTTGTAAACAAAGCGTTTTGGCCGCTTAACCAGTAACGTAAATGAAATTTTTTTGAAAGACCATTTTTACCTGTCATATTTTCTAGTACGTGACCGAAAATGAGAACTTTATTCCGTTTCGTTTGTCCACAGTAGCTTGTGAAAGTTGACTATTTTTTCTGACGAAGGGGCAGGATGTATATCCAGCATGAGCAACTCATGTGAACACTGGCATTCGTGACCGACATGAGAAATCAACTTTCAAGAGATGTAAAATCAACTTGTTTACTTAATACGGTTTTTCCATGAGATTATCAAATGACGTCACGTGCCAAAGTACATGAATTATTGTTTTGGTTGTCAATTACGTTAAGATACTAGTAGTTACTATCGCAAGGAAAGTGCTGCCTTGATGCACAAACTGCATGGAAAATTCCTGAATATAATTAGTATTAAATATTGAAACTGCTAATTCAGCTAATGATACACTGTATGTATTGATTTATTTTGTTGTCAAAACATTGAGATTACAACACTGTGACTACAACACTAGACTATTGTAAATAGTATATACTGTACAGTATTAAGCAAGATATCTAAGAGTGCTATTGTTCATGGAACTCTTGATTTGACAGCTTTATTAGGAACTGATTACTTAACAATATATCCATATACAGATAATAACAAACAGTTCCCAAACGGGCAAGTAACGAACGGGTCGTAAGTACCCATGCGAGGCTACCTCCCTTTAACGAAATTTATAAATGACTAAAATCATAAACTGGGTACGTTATACACAGCGAGTGGCAGGACCTAAATACTAGCCAAAATATATATAAAATTAATAAGTAATTTCAACTCAGAATTTCATTCTTTTAACATCAAGAATATAATATAATTTAAGCCCGACCAATCACAGTGTATAAACGCGCCCTAACTCCTATGACATGCACAATCTCTAACAATTGACCAAGTACAGGTCAAATTTACATCAAAAACAGTAAGTAAAAGTACATTATAATGTTTGTTCAGGAACGTTTTAAATGATGTGACACTATTGAAGCTGCTACATGTAGCAGTTTTACATATAGAATTCCATAACTTAACAATCCGGTTAAAATATGAAGCCTTAAAAGTACTTGTTTTACAAAATGGAGTTTTTAAAACAAGAGTGGAATTACTACTAAGACGCGTTCGGCCATGATTGACAAAGGAGACATAATCTTGCACATTTAAATCATACAGACCATGGAGAGCTTTATAGAAGAACATCAAGTCTCTTACTTCTCGATCATAACATAAAGGTAGCATATTTAGACTGGATAGCCTGTCTCTATACGTAACATCGCCTACCTTTACTTTCAGGATCCATCTAGTGGCGCGTCTTTGTACCTGTTCTAGTTTGATCTTCAGGGTACTATAGTGTGGTGACCAGACCTCGCTAGCGTAGCAGAGTTGTGATTTGACGAGTGCCAAATACAGTGTTCGCCTGACTTTGATTTGTAACAGGAGGGGCAGGTTCTTTTCAGTAACCCAAGCATCCTATTTCCTTTGGCAGTTATACTGTGAATGTGAGAGTCCCAGGACAGATTACTGGTTACCATCACACCGAGATCTTTTCTTCTTCAACATTTAGGATGGGAAACAGGTCAAGATGGTAGCTAAAGGAAACAGGTTGTTTCTTCCGAGTAACTGACATCACCTTGCATTTAGACTCGTTAAAAGAAATGTTGTTATCACAACTCCAGTTCGACAGATTAGACAAAGCTTGCTGTAGGTCATGAGAATCATATGCAGTAGTTATTCCTCTAAAAGCTTTGGTGTCATCAGCAAATAAGGCAACCTTTGTTCTCTGTGGCACAGCATTTGGTAGATCATTTATAAAAAGAACAAACAGCATTGGTCCTAGTATGCTGCCCTGAGGTACACCAGAAGTGACATGTGTCCAGCCAGAGGCAACTCCTTCCATAACTACTCTTTGAGTCCGATTATTGAGATAGTCTCGAAACCAATTAAGGATACTCCCTTTCACGCCGTAAAACTTAAGTTTTTCTATAATTAAATTATGATCGACAGAGTCAAAGGCTTTGGCAAAATCTAAGTACAGTATATCAGTTTGGATGTTTTTGTCTAAGTTTTGTCCGATTAAGTGAAGCACTTGCAAGAGTTGAGTAACGCACGAACGATTCCTTACAAATCCATGTTGCAGCGGTGAAATAGTACTTATTACGTGATCATATAGCCTCCTACCTACACAACGTTCCAATACTTTGGCAATAACAGGCAGAAGAGATATGGGTCTATAGTTTTTAGCATGGACTTTTGATTCTTTTTTATGTATCGGAGTAATGTCAGCCGCTTTCCACTCTGAAGGAAGACGTCCTATACGTAATGAATAATTGAACAATTCACACAAACTGGGTGCTATCTGGGGACTGCACTCTTTAAGTAGACGCGCTGAAATCCCACCAGGGCCACAGGCTTTAGATGTATCCAAAGTATTCAGATAAGCAGCGACCTCGTCCGTAGTCAATTGAAATTCAGCAAGTTCAGAATCAAGCTCGATCTGGTTTAGGAAATTAGCATAATCCGTGTTTGCGGTTGGTTTTGAAAACACAGAGGTAAAATAGGCATTGAGAAGTTCTGCTTTTTCAACTGAATTTGTTGCTGTAGCACCATTATAAGTAATCGTAGAAATCTGATTTGTTCTTTGATGTAACACAGCCTTATGATAACCCCAGAAGGCTTTGGGGTTAGTACTCAGAGATGCCTCAATTTTGACCAGGTATTCACGGTGTTTTCTCTTTATTAAACATTTAACAGCTTGACTAATATTCCGTAATTTCTTTTTGAGGGCATCAGATTTATTATTTCTGTATTGTTTTAAAACTGAATATTTCTTTCTAATAAGATGACGGACTTCGTTATCTATCCACGGCGGAGAATTAATGTCTTTGATACATTTGTTAGGGACATGTTCACTCACTGCAGTCATAAACAATTCTTTCCACTGAGACCAACGATCGTCAATGTTATCATAAGAAGAAACGTTTTCAAACGGAGTACGGGACAAAGAGCAACGTAGCCCTTCAAAATCTGCTTCATTATAATTGAACACTCGGCGTTTTACAGGCTTAATACGTTCAAACTTAAGTCTGATTTCAAAATCAATGATATAATGATCTGATGGAAAACTGCATTCACCAGGCGGTGTAGTGTTTACATTCTCAATAACTTCAGGACAATTACACAGCAATAAATCTAGTTTATTACCTGCTTCGTGGGTCGGGCCTTCTATGAACTGTCGAAGAAAATTGTCTCCAACTAATTCGCATAATTCATTGCTAATTGCGTTCCCCCGGTTATTTATAGGCGCAGCTTGATCAATCGACCAGTCTAACATAGGCAAATTAAAGTCTCCAACAACAACACAACAATCGGATTCTTGAATACTTTGTAATGAATAGTTAAGTTGTTGAAGAACATCAGACGTAGAATCAGGAGGTCGGTAAAACGTGTAAAGTAGAAATGATTTACTGTTAGGTCTGCCAAGTTCAACAGCTACAAGTTCAACATTTTCCCAACATGGTACCAACATCAACTTGGTACCAACATCAAATGTTAATAGAAGTCATTGTTTACTTCAAAGTTGTTGTCGATGGGATCTTGAATAACTAACTTGAAATCATAAAAGCAAGCTTAATATTTTTGATGTGCATTTAGCTGGTTGTCTGTGTTCATAAGATATTAATAATGCATTTGCCATGTGCAGTCTGTCAGAACAGTCTTTGACTCTTTGTTCCCATCTGTAGATGTTTCATACATGTATTTAATCAACATTTAGTTTCATCAGTGTTCATCTGTACTGCGCAGTATATTGTCGAAATGCATGATTATACAGCAAACCAACATGATAATGGTGTCTCTTTCCAAAACAACTTTGAAACACATTACACAGGATCCACACCCACATGACATGTTGGAAATATAGCAGTTGCACCCCATAACAGATGATCAGAGGAGGAATGAGGGTCTTCCCGAAATGCAACGCGCGCCGGGGCGGTTTATCATATATACTCAGTTTCTCGGCCTGCTCCGTCATCGGCCTGCTCCGTCATCGGCCTGCTCCGTCATCGGCCTGCTCCGTCATTGTTCGATTGTTGCTCGTTACGTAGTACGTTCACAACTCAGAGATTAAAAGTAAAATATTAAAAAATGGCGAGTTTTCGCAGTATTACTGGGATGAAAGCTTCTGAATTAGATGGGCATGAACTTCTTTATGTTCATTGTGTGTCGAAAAACCCTGTGAATATGATCACAGATGGATTACCGTGCGTTCAACTAGAATGCTGCGAGGTTCATATAAGTTTTATGGATAGTTTGGACATTCGACGAACAGCCCTTATTCCATCAGTTGTTAAAGGCATAAAAATCGAAGAAATGTTCGCTCATTGTAGTAGCCCTGCATTGATAGAAGTGCAGACCAGTTGCGTTTTCAAAGTGAGATGATTTAAACGCATGCTTTTAATACTGTATATACATAATTTTGATTGAAATACATTTTGTATATTTCCAAAAAATAGAAACTTTAAAAACAGATAAGAAATACATACAATTTGTTTACAGTACATAAATATCTTTGAATAAGAAAGGATTTAATCAGTAAAAATGTAGTGAAAATTGATTATAATATATAAATATATTTGATATAATTCAGGACATAAAATATATTTTTTATTTGTTTTTTATATTATATTAAACACGTCATTGTTAGACTGATATTTAAGTCCTTTACCTTGACTTTGTTGTTATGTTCCTACTCAATGTGTTTCTTACTTCCATGTGTAGTTCCATGACCCCATTGAAATCAGGGATGGATGTGGCCGGCTATGTAATATTGTCATGTTGTGGGAGTTTGATATTTTACCATCACCAACATCCCAAGCAGTCCCTCCAGGTGACCTGGATATTCAAAATGATGAGCTGGATAATGTACTTCCACCAGTACCTACAAGCCAACTGAATGTAATTGTTTTAAACAACTACTAAATCCTGTTTGTTTGGCAAATATTGATACACACCGAGTGGTACAGAATGAAGACCTGTCTAGTGGTGCTAGTGTTGGTGAAACTGAGGCAGTGAATGTACATGTAAATGAAGTTGAGGAAATTCAACAATTGACAGAAATTTTGGATGTGAAAATACTGCCTTTGGTGACAATGTGGATGATGAAATGTCTGATGATGAGGACAATAGTTCAGATGTTATATCTATGTATTCTGAAAAGTTTGTTGTTGTTGGATCTTGGCAAGAGAACTAATAAAGTAAACAAACTTGACCTTGCGCCGGAGGCATCAATTTCTAATGTGGAGGAAGGCAGGAGTGGACTCATCAATTCAAGTAGAGGAAAGTCAATCACTTCGCCAAAAATGCAAGGAAAGTGTACTATTAAGAGGTAGATAGGCAAAAAAGGTTTGCATTTATACGAGCAATTTTGGAGATGGCGTCAATTAAAAGACGAAATAGAAACGAAGACCGAGTAGGACGTTGCGGTATTTTTGTTGGACAACTACTACAACTCTAAGAAAAGAAACGAGGTACTATAATAATATAAATTATATTTTGTGAATTTTTATATGTCAGATGTCATAAATTAAATGGTGATTATAAAAAGAGACGTGGTTTCTTTTAGCGATGTTTGTGTTTAAACCGATGTACGCGACACTCAAGACTGACAGTCACAAGGGGAAATTCGATCACATCTGTGTTTGTTTCCTTCAACAACAACACATGCTGTTCCTCCGAGTAAGTTTTAATATATGAATAGTTTATCTATTTGACACTTGTGATAAGACTAAAATATATCTTGATATCACGCTCGTATAAAATAAAAACACAGTAAACAGAAATACAGAGTGATATCCTTTTCTGGGTGTAGCTACAATTAGGTTATACAATTTTAGGGGCTCACTTGTACATGAAAAAAGGTTGCCCTGGTAGTAGGCTTACCCCACTAAGCCCTTCAAAGGTATTGAGTTTTTTTACGTGAAGTAGAGTCACTCTACTGATTACTGATATTAATAGTAGCAAGCTAGTATAGACATGGATTGTGTAAACAAAAACATAGCTTTCCAGCAGGATTAATACTCTACTTTGATCACCTGGTTTAAATTACATACACTGTAGCTTAGGTGTTCTATTTTGTACTAAATCAACATTATGTACTATACGTCTATAAATTAATTTTGCAGGTTTATTAACGAAGGTGTGGACCATAATTACAACCAAAAGAATACACATACTAATTACTGTAGGCTACCTTCTGGAGTTGATTACCAACTGAGTGTGTCTGAGTGTGCCAGGTCCGATCACCCAGAGGTTGGAATTATATCACATTTCTAGGACTACACTTTGTAATATTATAATATACTTTGTAATATACCTGTCATCTGTGTCATTTCCACAAATGCATCTGATAAGCATGCTTACAGAAGATTCTGGTTGGCAAGACTGTTTTGAATGAGTTGTTTAAATTTTGTCATTGCCAAGGTTATTTGTAATGGTTTTCAAGGGATTCGCCCAGCATTGAAATAAAGCATGTAAAAAAACACAAAGAACATTGAGTGTAACCCTTGGAAACCATTGAAAATGACATTGGCAGCATCACTTTTTAGAGGAATTAACACATTTGCATGCAACTGTTGTTGCTTTGCATTCAACAAGAATCTGCTTGTACTCTGTACATAATGATTCTAGTTTGGAATTCTATTTTTTCAATAAATCAAATTAACAATTTGGATCTTGGTTAGCTATGTGAAATATGTTCTATATAATCAAAAGTGTATGGCTGGCTAGCATGAGATGAATACAGTATACATTGTATATATATCATTTGGTGAACTGAAGAGTATCCTGACATAATTGCCAAGATACAGCAACTTGGGATAAATCTGGGATTCCCTCTACCAAAATGCCCATGTTGCCATAATACATATTGCCTGAACGTAAAATTGATTACAATTCCATGGTCTTTATACATACTAACACCAATATCTTTTTATGCGTTGTAACAAATATATTGTAATGTTTATTCGAAATGGGCCATTCCATTTAATATACGCACCCCTCCCTATTGAGGGGTCCCTTCATAACCCCCTTAGAATAAAAAAATTTGGAACCCCCTTGGATGTGTTTTTGGTAGTTTCTCCATAGGATATCTCAAATACTCCTCAGGATATCGTTCTTTCCCCCTTGGATATCACAAACCTTTTTGATATAAAAAAGACAAGGGATCTACAAGCTGACTGCTACAACACCATTCCATTTTCACCACTAAATTGAGACCAAAGTAGTAAAGTACCTGTATTTGTTGATCATGGACAGCTGATCACTTATAGTAGTAGACATGTTGATTTTGCGTTTGGGCCTGGACCCCGTCAACTTTTCCGTTGTCCTTTTGCAGAACCAGCACGCCATTTTATAATGTTATCTTCATAAGTCGTTCGTTTCAGAATCTCTTGAGTTCTTGCCTTTCACACCTTTCTCTGTCTACTTCGCATCGACTGAAGATTGAGGTAGGCTTCTCCTTTTATGGTAACGGTCCACGGGATTTTGTACACATCAGGCATAAGGCGGACTTACCCAAGATCAATCGTCAGCTAATGGCAAGGACAGCAAAAATTTTAGCGTATTCTGTTCAGTCAGAAATCATTCGTAAAATTATTTTATAAGGGGGGTGGGGTGCTTATTATCCTTACTTGCAGCTGAGAGCTAAGGTTAATTGCGAAGGACACTGCTCAACGTGACCGAATCGAAGGCTTTCTAGGCGCATATGGCAGCCACCTTTTGCTCGCCATCACGGAGCACAGCTATACGGTGGAAGAGCCAGTTAGGGGTTAAACCCAACCCACCCTGTCAACATTCCCTGTGGGAGGAAACCGGACTACCCGGAGAAAACCCACGACGTTCGGCAGAGCGTTGACTAACTCTTTTCACATAGCTATCATAAGTCACGATACCACGATATCAGACGTGAAAGGCGCGTGCTCTGACGATTACGCCATCGAAGGAAGTCCCACATTAACTAAATTCAATTGGCGATAGTGTTGAATACATACATGCAGCACCATAAATTAATTTTTAAATATGTCATTAAATACTGTGTTGATTGAGCAGTATGCTTGTACTGTGGTGCATCAGTAGAAGACTCAGTACATTTGCCGCGCGAGGTTGTGACATTGAAATATAAGGATGATTATTACCTATTTCCCATCAGATATAATATTTTTATCAGAAATATTTATTGTGTATTTTATATAAATCTAAACAATGAAGCATTGGCTAACAGAGAAAACGTAATAAAAATAATGAATAAAAATAATGTTTATCCTCCTAAACTGAAACAAGTTTGTTTCAAAATTTCAATTTTTCTCGCCCCCGTCCGTGAGCCCTAACTTATCCACTTTACTTCAACATCTTCTGTTGGCAGTCCACTTGCCATTGTGACAAATAATCTCTCTTGTTCCTATCATGTTATATTATTGTTCACATATCACTTGACATCCCTTGCCCTCCAAAAGGTTGGGTGAATCATATTGAAGATGACCATCTTTCGGATGTCCAGGGTGCACACATCTAGCTGTAAAGCATGAGACCAATATACATGTATTTGCTTGATACGAATACAATAGCCAACCCCAACAGCCCCTATATTCAACATATGTTTAGAATATTTTATAAATCCGTGCATGGTGCGCATACTTTTCTGGATTCGCAAAATGTGGAGTAGATAATGATGGATCCGAACTACATCTATTTGCAGTGGGATGTTACGATTCAGCTGTGCCGTAATGACCGCAAAAGTCTAACTTTGGAATATTTTTAACGGAATGTAAAATGCCGTCTTTTTCAACGATCGTATATAAAATAGAAATCGCGAGAAATTTTAGCGTTTTGGGTTAATAAAAAACCTAGATTGATAGAATGATGGAAAGGGTTAAGTTAAATTAAGCAATAGAATAGAAATACATGGGATACGTAAGAATATATAGGGATAGATCTTAAAAAAAACGCGGACGCAGAGAACAAATACAATATTTTATTTTACACGCAAGTTACACAATGAAAATGCCAACCAATATACAAGAAACATAATTACCCAGCAATAATAACACCAATGCATTGGAAATTTATGGTTTTCACTTGTTTCCCACAAAACTGTGTATGATTGAAGATTTGAAGTAACATAGCGCGATAGACGAATGCGAGCTTACTAAGGTCATGCACCGTATTTTATCTGAACATATGCTAATATATATTGTCATAATCACAAATAGATATTTAGTGGGATTTGAACAGATGAAAACTTAGTACCGTAAGTAAATTGTTACTTGGATATTCAAATCATATATTGACATGTGCTTGCTTTGTTAATTAAATTTTAGATGCGTCAATGTCAGTACAAACGTAACAGTGTTTTGGAGAAACACCGCAAAATGAGAAAGAAATTAAAAGTATGTATTGAGCGTCGAGAAAGGACATTGAGGGGAAACACAGAAAATGTTTTAATGAAGTTAAAACGTCAAAAACGTCTCTGTGGTGAGTTTGCGACACAATAATGCGCAGGGGCTAAAAACGAGGGCTAGTAGGGACTGACAAGCTAGTTGTAAATTAGAAAGGCTAGTTATAACTACGACTGGGTATAGTACAATATATATTTATGTTCAATTGTAGTCTTCCCGTGCGCCATAATTATGTTAAGATGAGAAATAAGAAGTTAAATTTTGTTTGTCAGTATATGCAGCCTTGTGTTACATGTGAACAGCCAAATAGTAATACTTAAAACTTAAAATGTTTATTTTCCGGTTATTTATGGATATTTTTCAGACATCGTCTCAGAAGTGATGAGAGAAATGCTGTCTTACAGACCCTATAAATTCAAAATTACCTCGGGGTAGTTCGCTCCCCGACCCTGTTAGAATTCTAGAGATTGGTTGGGAAAATATTATTTGGCCGCTGGACCGTGGTGGTGTGAGCGTGCTCCATTCGCCTGTGCTGAGGTTCGTGATAAATTCTGGTAATATGTAGATATTCTGATCTTAATTATTTCCCGAATGATCGCATGCATGCGAGAAGAGTGTTACCAGTTTGTTTTTACGAAAATCGTGAGGTAATACTGGACCATGCAGCAAAGGATGATATTCACTGGATCTCAAATAATAATAGTGTTAACAAGACTATATTTAGGGCTTTAATGCACGTCTTGTTAGGATAACTAATAAAGTAAATAATTATAAATTGATACTATATTAAGTATCATTATTTTTATTATTTAAAATAATTTATACACGGTAGCTTATCAACTAATACAACAATAAAAAAGGATAGAGTGTTTTCCAAATTGTAAGTAATTAAAACGTTGCCTTTCATAAGGCCGTGTTAAATTAACTAAATTGACTGAAAATGCTAGCAAAAATGTATCAAAAGTTTTAGGTGTTTGTCATGTGTCGTAAGCCTACAACCGATAAAAGTTGAAATACGTCTATCTTTACAAATGTCAAAATATTAAACTATATAATTACATGTATACGTTTCTAATAAGAGTGAAAGATTGAGATTAAGATAATAAAATATTTACTGGCGCAAAACATCTAAAGGGCCGATTACATGGACCGGGCTAGCCCGGGTAAGATATTGACTTTTATCCGAATAAGAAAATTAAGAACTAAATCCCTTTCATATTTATCGACCGTCAAATACAAGAATACTTAATGAAACAAATTGACATTATTTTCTCTCTCTGGTAACTGTCAGTTGACGACAATCTTGTTGACGATAGTGCTATATATAACCCACCAATAATGCTTTGTCAAAATTACGAATATAATTATATAGAGTGTGCTTAGGGACCAGTCATTCTTTATTGTCTGGTCCCATTTCTGCTCCCCCCCTAATATACTGTAATTCTTTTTGTGATTCCCCCAAAACAACCAACGACGTGCACAGTTTGTGCACACAGAAACACCGCGAAAAACGTCCAAAAATTTTTAAATTTCAACTTTCAAAGCAAAAACATGGCTATTTACTCACTCAAGATAAGTTAAACCATATAGTCCCTATAAGACAGTGTCTGCATGGAAACGCATCTAAAGCTTTTGTTCTATGTTTTTGTTCATGTTTGTGCACCTTCACGCTCGGTAAACACATGGTTAATCATAGCGGCAAAACTTGAAAGTTTATAGCCATGTCCGTGGGTTGATGTTGATGGTGTACTGAGAGTGCACGTTTTCTTTGTTTTACAAATGTTAATATTCAGCTGCACGGAGTTTATTGGCTGCTTCCTTGATTATGCTAAGATAACAATGTGTTTACTGAGCGTGAAGGTGCACAAACATGAACAAAAACATAGAACAAAAGCTTTAGATGCGTTTCCAGACACTGTTATAGGGACTATGGGTTAATTAAAGAAACAAGAAAATACAGCAGACGGGTACACCAAGAGACCTTAATCATAGACATAAGTCTTCTAATATTTAAAGTATAAAAATAAATAAATATTAAATAACGGGTATATCTGGAACCCCTCTTGTGAATTATCAATTATACAGAAGTTCAGACGTAAAAATATAAACAAATTGTCAGGAGTTTAAGGTCTTAATTAATTATCATTTATATACCAGGAACAAGGGGGTTCTGCGAAATATTACCCGAAGTGATGATATTTCCCTAGGGCGAACTGCCGTGAGATATTACAATTTCTCACGCTACATTGAGAAATCATGGGATTGTGTGAAGTACTGTAAAAAACATTGAACTAGTAAAAAATCACGTCGTCACGTGGTAGCCTATAATATTGTCCTGAATCTTTTAAGTATAAATCATAAAGTTTAATTATTGTCAACGTGAAAATTATTGATGCTACGCAAAAAAGATATTGAAAAAACTGTGGATCAAATGAACTTACGAAAAATATCCTTGCATGGCTCAGTTAAAGACGTTTTGACAGGATAAATATATTTACAGTCACTGGTGGCTCAATTTCTTGCATGATACTATTTCTTGAACTTGTAGACTATAATTATTTCTAGTATTTGGTTTCTAGTGAGGCCAAGATATGCGGCTGTTTTTATTAAAATATAAAAATATAATACAATCGCCTAAAAATACAATCATATTAAAAATATAATAGACGATTGTATTATCTTGGCCGCATATCTTGGCCTCACTAGAAACCAAATGCTTTTGATAAAATGCTGCTGAAGGACAACTTCACGATAATTATTTCTTGGTTTTACATTGGCGCATTCCTTATTTTGCGCGCAATTTAAAAGCAAAAACGCACAAAGAAGTCACTCCTCTTGACCAGCACTTTGACATCAAGTTCGTGGTGTTTGCACACAGATATTTTGATCAGAATGCATTGTTTAAATAGTGGATATTTGCACAATCTAATACTGAAAAGTAAAGACGGTAGGAATTTTTAACACAGCTCTTAATACTATATTTTATACATTTTAAAATTTGCACAAGTAGTGTCCAAGTTACGCTGACAAGTAATGGCTCATGTTGACTATTTCAAAATTTATAATAACAAAGTTTAAACCTTTATTACTCAGAACTGCTCATTCTTACGCATAGCGCTTGTATGTATAGTAGTTTGGCTAAAAATGTTGTACACCTCTCCCTTTAGCCTACAGATAACTAAATGATCCCCCCTTTCCTTTCTCCCAAAATCCTCCGACCTCCCCACAGACGATAAATAATGACTGCATGGTTCCTTATTCTTGCTATGAGCATGCCATGATAAATTTGTGGCTTGTAAATTCGTGTCGTCACCCACTTCTATCGTTCACAGCCGTGTTTAGATTTTGTTTCTTAATGTTCAGGCCGTATTAAGACTGGTAAAATTAGAAATAACATCACAACATGTTTTTTATTTTATTGAAAATTATCTGCTTATATTACAATAAGATTGTATCTACTATCTATAGTTCTTAAGGATTACACAAATACCAATGCCCTAATAGAACATTCATTCGATTAGTTATTAGCAGACAAGTTTTCAAGTTTGTGAATATCTAGGATGCGGAGTAGCATCGTAACACAACCCTTTATATACAGGATATCTAGTTCTCAGACTCACGCAGGGACTGTTTACACGATACCGCTTTGCCGGGACGGGATGGAAGGCAACATAAGTGACAAGGTATAACTTTAAAAGTTCAATAAAAACATTATGGCTCAGTCCGCCTGTCATCCAGTCTCGGGAAAGCGGGACCATATAAACACAAGCCTCAATATTTATTTATTTGTTGTTCTCTTATGAATTATTAATGAACTTCATATCTCAGAGATAAGCTGACATTCAATTTTATGTTTCAGTAACCTGAGTTGAAACAACGTCTTTCAAAACATTCATGTCATTTTGCATACCTTTCATACACTAGACATCTATTTGGTTTAACTTAATCATTTTAGGATATTCAAATTTTGGAAACTAAAACCTGACCTGCGAAAATTTGAATGAAACTGACACGTGAGATGCAGTAACACATGCAATTTCACATTACTAAATATCCGCCATATTTTCACAAATATAAAATAATGTGCACAGGTTTTTCTTATTTAATTGATACGAACTTTTTGTTTTCGACACGAAATTAGGATGATTAAGCAAATAAAATAGATGGTTTCTTTTTAATTTTTGCATTGATGAACTGTTTCATTTAACATACAAAATTATATATTTCATATGTGAAATGAATCAAAGATATAAACACCTGATTCATTCTTGAAGTAACATGAAAACGTTTTGTAAGAAATTGCCTCTTTTCCTTTGACATTCTGAGACTGAATCCTGCATTCTGTTTTTATTAAAGTTTGTCTAAAATTCATCAGTAAAAAGATATAAAATATTATGCTATTTTAAATTCATTTATTCTGGGTTCTAAGTAAGATAAAATATGATTTGCTTTATATATAAGCTCGTGCTTTTTAAAATACGATTAATGACTCTGCTCTGTCTGTCACCTCCTCCCCTCGCCCCCCTCCACCCCCACCCCACATATATCGCGATGCTTAACACATAATACATACAATCTAATAAAAATAGGTTTGTTCAAATGTTAAGCAAATAGTTCAGTGATTTGTTATAATGGCACAAGCGCGATGCCCTAAACATCACTATTTCATGCAAATTGTCTCCCAATAGACCTATTCCAAGTTACGACTGCGTGTCCAAATGATGCGTTCTGAGTGAGGATAACATGGGAATCATAAATGTAGCTGAAACCACAACATTTAAGATAAGCGTATCAAAGTAGTTAACTCTTCAATCTGTCAATCATCATTCTTGTTCCATAATATATACTATAATTTTGGTATATTTAAATAATTTTTGTTCGGCTACATGTTTCAAAATAGCGAAGTTTTATCTCCACTCAGTTGGATGCGCAGTTGAAACTTGCTGTACATTGTAATAGGCGATACACTAAGCAGTATAAATTTTACGTAACTTGCAATGACTACGGGAAAAAATAGCATAAAGAGTAGGAGACACATTTTGGCGCCATAAGAGCCATTAAGACTTGCGAGACAAGATACACACGGCATAATAGAAATAATTACTGCAACCGTTGCCAAAAGTAAAACTCTGATTACTTTGTGCAACGCTTGCTGCAACCTATCTCGCTATAATTTTGGAATTCGAAACGTTTTCTCGCTATAATTTTTGTATTCGAAACAATTCGGATTTGAAACATTTGACACTTAAAAGAGACAGAAAAAGTCCAGAAATGATTGATTCGACAATTCATTATCACAAAAAACAGAAGTAATATTTTCTCCTATGTCAAATTTTATTTCCCTCTTCGATTGTTGCTCATTATCAACGACCGCCCTTAGTGTTTTGACTTGCTACAAGTACAATGAAATTCGCAAAAAATCAACGCAAAATATAAGCTTGCCAAAATTCATTTCGCCCGAATAAACCACAGTTTTGACTGAGCTGGAACGTACAAATTCACCTTTACCATTCGAATACACTCGATGTTACTCAAAATGACAATACCTCAATCTGCGGAAAGGTTAAAAGTATAGATGGCAAAATTTACCATACTGCGGCTTAGCATATGGGATAAAAGTATACAATATGTTTATGTTGGGGAATATATGAGCAAAGATCACACCCTTCCACGGAAGCTATTTCATCAGGAGGTGGACTGCGAGGTGAGAGGAAAAGACAACAACCTTGTAATTACGAGATGGAAGAAGCAAACTACTCAATACAGAGTATATATGTAAATATTTCATTCATAACATTGATATGTCAAAAGAGCATGAAATCGTAAAATTTACAATTCCTTAATGTACGGTGGTATCAAAAAGTCATCCACTTGTTCAACGGAGTCATAAGTGCGATCAATCTCATCTGATTCATCTTCGTCATTGCCATCGCTATAGTGAGAATATGACGGACCTGTTGGTTCAGTTTGAACTGTTGGTGCAAACCTTTCCTCTGGTTCGCAATTTCTCTCTTGCAATCGGAAATTTGAGGGGAACTGGAAATTTGGAGGCAACCCCGATAATAGCCTGCAGAGCTTTACGATTCTCACTTCACCAGAGGATTCAAGTGAAACAAATTTGCTTTCGTCAGGAGATATCGCCATGCTAATAATAGATTGCTGTTTTACGTATGCAATGGATTTCCACAAAAGAAGGTCGAACAAAAACACTACACCATCGATACCGTAAGATATCAGATAACGATTCCCTTTCAGAAATTTGCAAAATTCAATTCTACCAGAGTGATTATGTGGCACTTTCCAAAAGCTATTCGGATAATCATCATCGAGGCGATGGATAAGAATTTCATTAGCAATACAACAAGCTAGTAGCTTGTCGTCAGAGGAAACCGTACAATGATTACATGTATTCATATGTGATCCTGTGTAATGAACACTTGGTACATCAAACGTTCTGTATGGGGGCTCTAGTGGGTAGTTGAGTATCAGGACAGAAGACGCATTGCAAAAATATAACTTGGTATTATCTGAGGAAAAGCAAGTGCAGTCTACGCGCATCGTATATGGAAAACCAATGCATTCGGACAAAACCTCATTCTTCACATCCCATACGTAGAAATACTGATCATCGTTACCTTTTTGGATAGAAAATAGAAGAAAAGAATCATCAACGGAAAATATGAGACATGGTACAGTGTGTTCACACTCCTCTGTGACTTTAAAGACTGAGCAAAGAAACTTAACACACTTAAACAATAATATCTCACAACTTTGGTGTATGGCAATTATTTTCCCATCATGAGAGAAAATACATTTCTTTACGCGGACCTTTTGTGGGAAATCGCACTTTAACCTTTGAGCATCCCACGCTAAAACCCAGTCGTCGTCAGATAACTTCCACGACCGTAAGAACAATCCCTTAGAACAAAGCAATCCATCAGAACAAAACAACATAATTGTATCAGGTGAAGTAAATGAAACATTAACTGCCTTTGGGCCACAAAAAAATCTCCCATGCAAATCTCTTGATAAAACAATTCTTCTCTCATTAGGGTCACTAAAAATATACCCAATTTCAAAGTCCTCTGGAGATGAGCAACGAATAGGAAGTAATCCTGAAATACTTTGAAGCTTGCTGCCAGTCTGCAAAGAAAGGGCGTACAGATTTGGGGTGGGCGAATCAGTAATGTAAATAATACTACCGTCACTGGTAAAAGCAACATCCTTCACCTTATTGATACCATCAACTAGATCATGGCGACTTCTAAACAAAATTTTACCTTCGTCGACCTTTTCAAGCAGTTCAAATTTACTCTCACCAGTTATCGCAAGCCACTTCCCATCTTGCGAAAGAATTTTAGAAACATTCAAAATACGATTATAACATTCCACAGGCGTTTTTGCAATAGAGGACGGAAATTTTCTCTTCCAAGATTTTTCAATCCCCATCCTTGGAAACCAGGACGAAAGGTTTCTCCACAAATCTGACAGAACTTCCATCGTCATCCTTGGAAACATGTCATCTGGCAGAACTTCCATCGTCGTACTTGAAAAAAACTTTAACAATAAACTGGGAGCCCCGTAGTAAAGGGCTTTCAATGCACCAACAATAGCAAGTGTAATGTATCCTATCGAATAAATCATATCTTCAAAACCTTTTATCGCAGGAAAACAGTGCCAATGATAGAAAAATAGACGTGAGGAAAGTGAGGAAAACGTCAGCTCCTCTAGCACAGGTCTCCCAGTCTTAACATTCCAGATTTGATACTCAAATATGTCGGCATAAAGAAGAACAACACGTTCGCGAACGTCTGCTTCAGAACTTTCAAGTTCTGCGCAGCTTTCGCATTCCTTGTGTGGCACAGCAACAAGAATATCAAAGAATTTACGGAAAAAAGGCAATTCATCGGAAAAACGAAACTCATCACATGCCCATTTGGAAAATATATAACGCAAACAAGCTGCATCTTTAGTTATTGGCCCACTCACTGCAATGTAGTTACTATCATAAATATACGAGCCCCATTCATAGCATTTGGAGTTCTTTGAGAACTGAGGCATCTCCACGACACGTTTCTCACGCAATGAAAACCACGTGTCAAGCCTTCCAAAAAACAGAAACTCGTCATCTGGCGAAAATTCCAAATGCGATATGCGTTCATTCGTTACTTCAATAGGATCCCAAACCTTCTGAAAAGAACATGCATCATACAAAAATATACATCGCCCCTTTCCTCCAGCAAACAACTTCTTATTATGAGAAACGGCACAGCAGTCTATGTCGCGGAGAGCTGTATTGGCACAGAAAGAAAGATTCAATTTTATCTCTGATTCCATCCAAGGGAGTAACATATCATTCAGCATGGGAATATTTGCCTGAGCAGGTTTAGATGCATTACGAAGACAGGAGTAAAGAAGTTGAGGACATCCAACAACAACATACTTGTCTCGTTTAAGAACCGAACAGATGTCCTGAAGAATCGTTGTTTTCGTCTCATCAAACGTCAGACTGACAACAGAGAACTCTAAGTCTTCAATAAGAGAGTAAATTCCAATTTTGCTGCTTTGTATTCGGTGTTGAAGAAATCGGTAATTTGTCAGAGAATTGAAAACAGTTTCAGAACCTCCAGACCCCTCAACACCACATTGACACAAGAAACGAAAGCCAACGCCCAAAATATAGGTAACTAAACCAGGCTTATCAGAAAAAATTTCCTCCCCTTGAAGAAAAGCACTCAAAAATTCAACAATAATATTCCTGAAGTAGGCGTTTGCCTTATTTCTGTTAATGAATAATTTTCGAGAAGCTTTTTGCTGATCAGTTAACCAGACCGGGATCAGACTGTGAAGAAATGCAAAGGTCTCATCTGAAGGTCGCAATGCGACAAATAGTGAAACGGCATCAATTACTTCCTGTTCATCATAAGCTGAGTTCTCCCTGTGCAAAAGAAACGAAATAAATGAAACAGGAAGTGGAGAAGGCGCTACTAAAGCACAACCAAACAATTTTTTATAAATGTCTTCACCCACTTTTTCGTAAATACGTTTGAAATTTTGGTGAAAGAATTCGTTAATAGTTTTAGGGGAAATGTCACCGTCCAGTTGTGTTGAATCTTTAAGCATTTCTGCAATGAAGAAGGCGTACAAGAACATTCCATTGCATTTGTCTGCTAATACTTTTGCAGAGTAAGAAAGAGTTGAATTTGTTGAAAGAGTTGTTAATCTATTCTCTAAAAATCGTTGAATATCCTGCTTATGCTGTTCATAAAAGCCTACACTGTCACTGTTTCGTGCACAAATTCTAATACATGGATTATACGTTTCCAGTCTGAACTGTACGGTGTCTTCAGGACGACTAGTAATGAAGAAAACAAGCCATTTTGGAAGTTTTGGAAAACGGTGCATTATGAGATCGAGAAAATCCTCCCTGGACCGATGTTCTGCCTCATCTAAAGCATCAACAACTATTAGTTTTCTCTTGCAAAAACTGCATTTACTTAATGGCTCTTCTAACAATTTAGTAAATAGCTCGCCAACGCCTAGATTAGCATTAGCTAACATATTTTGTATCCCAGCCTCTCCTCCCACTACTCTATTATATTCACCATTATAATTACCCAACTGATAAGCAACGGTACCAAGCAAATGCCTAGCATCACGACGTGTGGCATCGTTGTGACGACAAAAATGGGCCGCTGCCAGGTTTCCATCAGCCTGCATGCTGAGCTATAACAGCAGCCATGACACTTTTACCAACTGCGGCATCACCCAGCAGTACATAGGCTCTGGAATACTCAGGATTACTGAACCACGTGTCGAAATCTTTCACAAACCACTGCCTTGTATCCGGATCGTACCGTTCGAAAAAATAATCTATATCAGCATCACAACTGGAGAAACCTGAAAATAGCAATAGAAACCACCTCGTCATTGAAGTCTGGAAACGTTATTTGAGCAGTGCGACAATTGTACTTTTTGAATAATTAAATGGTTTGTTGTATCATTGAAAACACATGGATTTCGACGTAATATAGTGAGTGGTCAAAAAAGTAGCCCCTCCATAAAAGATAAAATAATTGCTATTTCGAAAAACGACTCGAGAGATCAATGGTATTTAGGGGGTTTTAATTCTAAACTCAATTAAGATGGCCATCTTTGACCAAAAAGTACCAAATTATTGAATTATTTGCTCTGCAAATATTACACTGTGCGCAAATTCACGATAAATAAACTGTAAAAGGATGAAATTAGTCTGGAGAAACTAACACTTATGATGAAGCAAATTCTTGTCCCATGTTATACGTGATTAAATCTTTTTGACATTTGCACACAAATTTTCAAAATCAAAGTTTGATGAATACAGTACAGTATGTCTATTCTTCTATGGATCCAACGACTTCATTGAAAAAAGATTTCTGTCGATATGGAACTGAAATACATGACTTTTGCTAGGCTGTGTAATATAACTTAAGCTTACTGATGAGTGATGTATAATGCTTTTCACTAACAGCATACTTGGATTTGGAGAGTTCTATTACTGTGACCATATAATTACTCATTATTCAACATTCACTGTATAATCAAAGTAGGTCAAATTTGCCTACATGATATAAATTTTACTTTCATTTGGTCGTTTCATAAATTTGAGTTTCTTCCCACGTTTTTGAAATTTTGAGAATAAATCCATATTTCTACTATAACGATAAAATTTTTGTTTTTATTGTGAACATTGGCTGACATTGTCTTGGTTAGTAATAAGTTAGCAAGATAGATATTCATATTTACCATAAGAAATGGTCTGGAAACCGTTACAGTTCCGCTGGATTTCCTGTTCTGTAACACGTTGTTGGACAGCCTCATGACTGGTTTGAAGCTGATCCACTAGGACAGTAGTAGAAGCCTGTTCTTGTTTTAGAGCTTCATGATTGGTTGTTAGTTGATCCACTTGGACAGCAGTAGAACTCTGTTGTTGTTGTAGGACTTCATGATTGGTTATTAGTTGATCTACGTTGACAGCAGTAGAACTATGCTCTTGTTGTAGGACTTCATTATTGGTTGTTAGTTGATCCACTTTGACAGAAGTAGAACTCTGCACTTGTTGTAGAATATCTTGCTTATGCTCCAGCTTTTCAAATCGTTTCTCGCATTTTTGTAAATATAGCTGAGTATTGTCTAACTTCATCTTCAAGTTATCCATTTCTTCTTGGCTTTCAAATGCCTTCTTCTCTACATCACGTGACAGTTTACTAACATGTTCTTGTACCACTTTTGCCAGTTCTGAATCAATGGTTGCATTCATACACAACATTACACCTAAAGTAGTAAGTAAAACAATGACAAAATATTCTCTGGAGATCTCGAACCAAACCGAAGGGGCTGTTTATATGGAAGCCGGCCTGACCTGCTTTGCGAGATCTTACCGTGTGATTGTTTGTATAGTAAAAATTACCGTGTATTTGTATGGACAAGCCGGCTGACCCGGTTCCCGAGATCTTGCTTGACAATGGCGTGAACACTCCTCATATGAACACTCACAGTTACTAACCGTGTTGGTCCGGTTGCCGGGGAAGAAAGTTCAAAAAATGCCGCCACGAATTTGTCTGCTGGCAATTCTGCGAGCTATTTTTAAGAACTGTCAAAACAATGTCAAATATCAAAACAACATAATTATCCCGGCAAGCAGAATGAAAATTTCTTATACAAAAACAAGACAATATTCATCCCGTTTACCGGCCCGGCCTCCATATAAACAGCCCCGAAATGGGAGTGTTACATTTGGAAGGTTTGCAAAACAATTTTAATTCCAGCCACATATTACCAAATGAAAAATTGCGAAATGTTGAAGTTCGTTTGGCTGAGCAGTACCCCAGATTTTTTAGGCTGATAAAACCTTATTTAGTGAGGGTGAGAGTATTACTGTCCAATCGAATTACATTACAGTAGCTAAGGCTAGTTTTCTATTTTAAAATATAAACTATATCAATTACTAAAGTCTTATCACTATAGAATTCTGGTAAGAAATATTCGGCACTAGCAAGAAGTAAGCATTCTGTTTCTCGGCGATGTGTCAGTATATATAAAATATAATACTATATTTGTTGTGAAAATGGCCAGGTGGTACAACGGCAAGGCTATACAATGAGCTGCATAATATATGCATTTCCAACGTTAGCATGTTTCTACTGAATTATGTAACAAGAAAGATAATTACTGTACCTTTATCTTCCCAGTCTTTAAGATCTGCTAAAACTTTACTTTCATCTGCAGGTGATAAACCCACATCTTTCACAAGCTGTTTCATGTCGTCAAACCTCTTCTTGAAGTTTGCTTCATTCCAGTTATTAAAATTGCAATGTCCCCAAGCATTTCGAGCATCTCTAACAACACTGGCAGCATTTTGGACAGCAGGAGAGAACACGGGGATTTTTCCCAGTAGATTGAGCACAGCAGATGCATCACAGGTCTCGTTGTACGCATTAAACTTGGCCATATGGTTTTTGAGGACGAGCTTACCAAAGTCAACATGGGAGGTAACTTGGTAGTCAAAAGAGGAGTAATCATACTTTTTAAAATGTGGTGGTTTTAACTTCGTCTCATTAGCATTGATGTTCTCATAGTTCATGGCATTACCCTTTGGATATTTTGGAGAAGGAAAGCTGTGCGTGGTGTGAACATGAATACCGTGCTTTAATTTGAGGTCGTTGTATTCCTTCAAAATTTCTTGCTCTAGTATGGGACGTATTGCAGGAACTAGAACATGGTTCAGGGCAATTCCAAAGACACACCATCGTTTATTGTCTTTTGTTAATGTGATTAATGTAGACCTGGATCCATAATAAAAATAATATTTTAATGAATTATTTAGGAAAGTAAATCTGCAGCTAGTCGCATTTACTTGTAAAGGAAAAACCAAATCAGATATTTGTCGAAGAAATTCAATCTACAACTTCAGAAAGCTATAAAAAATTTCACAGTGAGCCAAATGGATATTAGCATTACTCTATATTATTATATGGCAAGCGCTAGTTCCTGTAGTTTACGCGATATGATTGGCTAATCAGCGGTCCGGAAAATCATACCCTACAACAAAAACAAACCATATAATAAACTACTTATTTTACCACTTATGGTTGTGCCATATAATAAACTACTTATTAACATCAAACGTTCGGTCTTTACGGTAAAATATTAAACCTCGGTCTTGCCGTATTGCACTCTTTATCTTTTTAAAGAAAGATACATTCCTTGTGACCCTGTGCCTTCGATTTTCAGCTACTATCTTAGTTCCTTTCCGATCAATTACCGTGTATGGCTGTAGTTCGAATTTTGTTGTAAACTTATTTCTCTTTCTTTGTTTAAGCACAACTTTGTCCCCCACTTGTAATTTTGATGGTTTAGCATGTCTTCTTTCATTCGCGTATTCTCTTCCTTTTGTTTTTGCTTTTGCATCGTTCATCTTGGCTTCTTTGCGTCTATTTAACACCTTATCTTTCGGGTTTAACATTGGTAATGTTCCACGCATCGGTCGATTAAAAAGGCGTTGAGCAGGTGGAATGTTCGTTGAGCAGTGTGGTGTGGTTCGATAACTTAATAAGAACATAGAAAGTTCTTGGACCCAGTTGCGATTTTCTGCTCGAGCTGTTCTTATTGCTTTGCCCAGGGGTTTCATGAAAGCTTCGGCTTCAGAATTTCCTTGTGGCCAATCTGGTGTTGATGTCTCCATTTTAGGAAACCAGGCATATTGGCGTAACAAAGGTTTTGTCTTGGGCAAGTTGTATAATACGTGTTTGTAGAGCTGCTGGTATAATTATTCGTGTTCCTCTTACAATTACCCCGTTGTTTGTATCCACAGACAACGTTGTTTGTATCCATGATGTTTAGGAACGGTTTGACCAGCTTATCAGTCCAATCACCGGACACAACTGCCTTTTGTACTGCAGTAAGGCTGGGATCTGTGGAAGTGTGTTCTTTTATAACTTTAAGTGGTATTGCAGCTTGAGCTGCATTGACGGTCACAAAGTTCATGTATTCTTCAGCCATACTACACTTTGGTACCTTTGGTTGTGGATGTCGAGAGAGAAAATCTGCCGGGTTGTCGCTACCTTTCTTGTAGATCACATGAAAGTCATATTGTTGAAGCCTTAGGAACCATCTTTCAATTCTGGCAGGGGGTCGAGACAGAGGGTTGTTATAGATTAGCTGTAGTGGCTTGTGATCTGTTATTAAGGTGAAAGGGGCCCCAAGCAGATAGAGGTGAAAATGTTCGATACCCCACACAATTGCAAGGGCCTCCTTCTCCGTCTGTGAGTAACGCTTTTCAACAGGGGAGAGGGCGCGACTATCATAAGCAATAATATTGGATGCATTTTGTTGTGGATCCTTCTGGGTCAGTATTGGAGATAAACCTACAGGACTGGCATCAACTAAAATGGAAGTTTCTTTAGATGTGTCAAAATGGCTCATGACTGGACTGTTCAGAAGAGCATGCACATGTTCAGCTTGGAGAAAATAGATGCTCCATTAAGTTCCATAGAGACATATTCAAGTGTTGGTATGTCTTGTTCGCTTGATGGCAGTGTTTGCTACACGCATATCAATGCATAATCGAATGTTATTGTTTGCTTAGGAGCAATTACTACGAGGGACACCCATTCTGTTGGTGTGTTTTCTGGTATTTTCTCGATGATGTCATCATTCTCTAACTTACTGATTTCATTTTCAACTTTTTGACGTAGGTGGAAGGGTATCCTTCGCTGGGGCTGTGCAACAGGGGTAACCGTCTGATCTATTGCTAGTTCAACCTGTTTGTTTCTTAGTTTCCCCAGTCCGCTGAAAACAGGGGCGTGGTTATCCAAAATACTTTGAAGGTTCTTGTCATTTGTATGTGATTTGACTTGTAGTGGTTTGACTTGAGAAGTAGTTGATGCTGTGTTGTTATTTATCTGATTAAGGTGTAGGCTGACAAGTCCGAGTTCCTGTGCTGTTTCAGAGCTCAATAAACAACCACCGTCCTCAGAGGTTACGTATATTGTTGCAACCATGAACTTATGCTTCGATTCAGCTAGAACGCGAAATTTGCCTTCCATTTTAACCGGTTTATCCGAATTGAAAGGGTATGCTTTCACGGATGTCGGTTTAAGCCCGATATTCCGCAGATTTGCAAACGTGGTTTTATCCATTACATTTATGCTAGATCCGGTGTCAATTGTCATTTGTACGCGCTGTCCGTTTATTGATATGGATGTGTGTGGATGTTTTTGCTTGTTATTAATTGCATAAAAATATTCTTTAGGTTCGCTGTCGCTGTTACTGCTGATATCCTCGTCAGGTTTTCTCACTGGTCGCAAATCCTCTCGACTGTCATAAGGTTTTTGGCTCCTTCGTGTGTTTCGACCGCCGCTTCGACATTGGTTAGCAAAATGGTTTTGTTTCCCACATTTTGCGCACGTTTTGTTCTTGGCGGGACATGGTCGGTCTTTGTGAGGAAACTCGCCACCGCAATTAAAACATGTTTTGTTGTTTTTCCCAGACGGTGTCTTAGTATTAAACGTATTTAAGGCTTGTCCATCCAAATTTCCTTCGATATCCTCCGCTTGTGCTTTGCTTGTTTCTTCACGCCTGGCGGCGAGCAACAAATCTTTCAACGAATACTTTGGGTCGCGTAAAGCTTGTTTGCGTACACGGCTAGACTTTCCGCCGATGACAATTTGCACCATTATCTCAAAGTCAACGTCAGAAAATTCGCAGTTCTTTGATAAGGACCGTAATCTTGTATGAAATTGATCAATTGTCTCGGACACACCTTGTTTTGCTTGTCGAAGTTTATATACCTCGTATAAACGATTCTGCTGAGGCTCGAAATACGCCGTAAGTAGTTCCTCTGCTTTAGCTATATCATCGTCTGCTCCAGAGTCGGGAAATTGTCTAAATATTTCCTTTACACGCGGCCCTGTCTGATATAAAAGTAATGCCCGTTGGCGTGTTTTGTTTGAAATATTACTCGCAGCGAGAAACATTTTGAAATCCGCCAGCCATGTTCGCCAACGGAGCGCTTGATTTCCTCCGACTTCTTCGTCCGGATTAAATGGTGGCATGGGAGCCACAAACGAAGCCATGGACGTTGTTTAAATTTTTACCTCGTCGCCATTGTCAAATTGGAGCATAAAATATATATTGTTTACTTCTCTACACTCTCGCTCATACATAAGTCTCTTACATTCTACTCCATATGTCTAACTGTCAATCAAGGGGTGTGTCTAGTGTCTACAACACTACAAGTGCGTCAGATACTACACTTCCAGCTATATTTTGGCAGTACGTGCACGGCAACAATCATGTGTATTCACTGTATTGACTGAATTGGTTAGAAATAGAATACAGAATCAAATAATAACTTACAACTTAGTTGAACCCATGTTATCGCATTTCCCGTAATATTTGTTGCTCAGCCTCAGTTGCCAGCTTGACACAGTAAGAAAACCTTTAAACATTGAAAAGACTATTAATATTAAATACGTTATTAAAGTTAAGATCGAGCTGCGAGGAAATAGATCAACACCAAATGATTCAATAGGACTGAAGAGGGATTGGCATAATTTTTAGTTATTGTATGCGTATTGCATGGTAATAGAGCCAAGGGAGACCTTATTAAAGTGAAAGACCGGAGGCTTAAGGTCTCTGTATACTATAATTAGACCATTTTTAATTTGTTTTGAAGAAGTTTTCTGTCACCGCTTAATGGTTTATTTCATTGTACAAATGTATTTATTATGGGTTACATGACTGGCGCATGGAGAGTGCATGAGGTATGCATGAGATTAGTCACGCATGCAGACCTGGAAAAAACTGGGATCTCAGGATCCTAGATCCCGAGGAACATTTGAATTAGCAACATGAATGAGGAACATTTTGAATTTTTCACGCACTTTTAGGGAGAATTTTAAGGAATCATATTTAGTTATCTGCCATTTGAGCCTATTTTCAGATTGGGAAGTGTTTCTTCATATCCTGTTAATAGAATTTGAACATTGTTTTGTTTCCTCAACAATTTTCCAAATAATGGAGATCTAGACTCTATTCGTGAGAAGCGAGAAGAATATTGTTCCTCAATATTTCATCTGAGGAACTTCCTCAGCTGAAAAACTATTCTCTGAGGAGATGGTGTTTGTAGATGGAATATTCGAACGGAAATTTATATACATTTTTAGACCTAATCAGGAGCAGTTGCGAAAAATGCAACTTTAGGCCCTCTGCGTGGAATCGAACATGCGGCCCTGCGATTCCGGTGCAGCGCTCTAACCAACTAAGCTACAGAGTCCAGTTGCTGAGCATTAACCGCAAATTCATGTATATAACGAGGAAGTGATGCCAGTATAAGGTATGGGTAAATATCAAGATTTTTTTCTCGGCATCTCGTTCGATAGAACTAACAGTAGATGGTTTTTGTAGATGGAATATTCGAACGGAAATTTATACACATTTTTAAAGATATGTTTACCCATATAGTACCTTATACTGGCATCATTTCCATCATATATACACGAATTTAGGGTTAATGCTCAGCAACTGGACTCTGTGGCTCAGTTGGTCAGAGCGCTGCACCGGAATCGCAGGGCCGCAGGTTCGATTCCTGCCAGAGGGCCTAAAGCTGCATTTTCCGCTACTGCTCCTGGCGAGGTCTAAAAAATGTATATAAATTTGCGTTCGATTATTCCATCTACAAACACCATCTACTATTAGTTCTATCGAACGAGATGCCGAGAAAAAAAACTTGACATTCTCTAAGGAACCTGTCTTCTGGCTATCAGTGTGACAGTGTATTACATAAATAGCATGCAATCGTACAGAGCCTAGTTTATGCTGTGAGGAACATATTTTTGTTTGGAACCTCCTTATGTTGCGAAGAAGCTCAATTATATGCAGTCAACAATCTGAAAATTCAGCGCGTAATTTCACAGGTGTTGTTTGGAAAGTGCTTCTGCACTGAGGATTGGGGAATGTTTAGTTCTTCCTTATACAATGAATTTGGCGTCTCAATATAAAATGAATGGAGAAATTATGCTGTACGCTTGAACAAATTCCAATTACTTTCTCTAAAGAAGTTACGCATCGGCACATCCAACCGATTATCAAATATGTAAAAGTTCAAACTATCACAACAGCATTGTTGCACACGTAACGCACGGTCAACCTTTTCATTGTGCCGAATTTGAGAAACATTTGAAAAAAGCAAATTCAGTATCCGAGGAACATTGAACGCTTTTTCCAGGTCTGCACGCATGAGTAAGCTAGGCGTAAATAACAAGGTGTGGAAGGGATAGAAGCCACTCGCGACAACGTCTCTCAGTTGCGTGTCAAAAAAAAGAAACGAAAAGAAAATAGATATATACTTAGGTAAATTCTTTAAGATAGTTCAGAGGTCATGAATTTTTTTGCCTGTTTCTACGATTATAGTTTCTCTTCTCTGTTTTATAAGGTGTAATTTAACAATGTAATCTTTCTAAATCCTTCTCATGTGAGTCATGGTGCATTATTCGTGTGTTCGAGTGCATTGCGACTGAATGTTTCAGGACTCGGAACATTCTAATAATATTAGTATATATTAAATTTATTGAAGTTAATTATTTGTAATAAGTATGAATTTGCCGATGACTTATCGACAAGTAGTCTGCCTTTCGTCACGACTTTCTAGCCATAACAAACACCCAATGGTGAAAAGAGCATAAAGTTTTTGCATATATTAGAATAACTACAGGTAATAGCACAGAACAATATAACAGAACAAAGAGTCAAATGAATAGAATAAACCAACCGCATAGCTTCATTTTCTTAGGGTAAAAAAAGGTTTTACCCTAAAATGGTGTAGAACAGAGGAGGAATCGTCAGTATACCACAATGCATTGCGTCTCATTAATATTCACATTTGAAATTTTCCGATGATGTGTGGTGAAAAATTGCGAATTTAATTGAGAATTTTCGCTCAGAAAATCTGGTATTTTCGAAGGTATGTTTTTATATTTGTTTTATCTGTACATCTTATTTCACGATTTTTTACTTAGGTACTTTATGCATCACGTTTTAGCTATACAATCACGCATTGCATTTACCCTTGTTTCGGGTCAGTGGACACGCCACAAAGGTGGCTTTCATATATGCAGGAGATAATTATATTTATCAATCTGAAAAGTAGAATAGAAAACCAGAATCGAATTCAGGAAGAGATATTCACAGTGCTTCCACAAGTCGTAAGTGAAATATCCTTCTACGAGCGTTAAATTTCCTTTTTTGCCGTTAAATTTCCTTGGAAAAATCACGAAATTTCCCTTTAAATTTCCTTGCAGTTCTTATTAAAATTATCAAATTTCTTATACTCGGACTACTTCTCGCAGACTATTAAGCCCATCACAACCTCGTAGCCAGGGTTTCTGCACTTGTGGCACAAGCACAAAGCCCTGGGTACGAGGTTGAGCGCATGAATGCCTCATTAGCCTAGAAGACCTGGGTATGAGGTTGGGTTGTGTCTCACAGTGGCAGTGGAACATAAATTCGGTTGGGTGGCATGGGGGGATAAGAAAACTGTAGGGTGGTCCGGGTGCATGCTTCTCTGAAATGGCCTTTCCTGCATTCTGGGGAAGATTTGACATGCAGAAACCAGGTTATTTTGTTCATTTTGCATTACAGGCAGCAAAGAATCTGACATCTTAAAATTTCCTTTCAATTTCCTTGGTTGACGCTAAATTTCCTTGCATTTTTCCTTGCAAAGGCCAAAATTTCCTTTTGCAGGGAAATTTCCTTGCAAGTGGAAGCCCTGGTTGTTCACGCATTATAATTTACACGCATGCGCAAAATGGGACCATGTCAAGTCAATTTTTTTGACGTCAGCAACTTCAACTGGACTTCCGAGCTGTTTTTCTCGTGTTTCCTTTAGTGAAATTTGTTTTAACTTTGCACAACTGTTAAACAAGGCAAGAAAAAAAAACATATCCAAATTTCAAAAAAATTCTACAAATAGGTTTCTATTTCTCCCCCCCCCCCCATTTTACAGACTACAGCCAATTGTAATGTAACTTTTACTTCAAGTATTTTTCTGAGTGGCTCAGGTACTTTTACATTTACTCGAGTCGTTCTAAAGTTATGCGCTGATCAAATCGAAATGTCAACATCCTCCTCCGGGCACACGTAGGGAATTTGATCGTTTGGAATTTCAGACAAGACTTGTTATATATGCACGAAATATAAGAAAAACAGAATGTCTTGGAAGGTCGGAAGTTTATAGAATTTACTGCTTTGATATTAGTCAAGAACGGCATGAAACCGTTAAGGAATTAGTCGCGTCGTCTTGGAGAAATACCACATTATGTCCGCGACAAGAGTCTGGGTCTCTCAAATTTACGCATGGCGGCGTATAACGACACGCATCTTCTGCGAGGCCTACAGAGGATACCGAACTAGTTGAAAACGTTTGGATTGCTTGATTGAATTTTCCTAATGCTAATGAAGAACGGCATTAAACTATAGTGTGATACATGTAGCCGTTTTATAAATATATCGATTTTATTTCTATGTTTGGATGTCTGCTTCAGCACGACGGCATTTTTACGTCGTATGACAACAAACCGTCTGCCGGTCTGCGAGGCCTCGAGAGAAAACTTTGCAAGGTACAAACTTCTAGACTTTTTTATTTTATACTTTAAGAGCTAATGCAGAATGACATTGAATGATTTTATTGTAAATTCTTTCATTCTTGAGATATAAGGATTTTTCCATGAATTTGACAAATCTGGCTCTACATTCGATCATGACCGTGCGTTATATTCTGCGAGGCCTCCAGAGAAAACCTGTAAGCTAAAAATGTCTAAACTATTTTATTCGATTCATTTAATATTAATGAAGAACGGCATTGGATATTTTTTTCTATTGCTTAAACCATTCCGAAGTTATTGCGGTTTTACTATGAAAATTTCCTGTCTGGCTCTACATTCGAATGTGAATGTGAGCTGCGAATGTGAAACCAGAGCCATCTGTCTCATCGTTAATAAAATAGCGACAGATATGGGATTATGCCAACATATAGCATGAACTCTGCCCAAATCAGGACTGCGACACAAAGAAGGTAGAATACGATAGAGAAATTTCGACAGCAATATAGCCAAATTAAAAGAAAAGATTCTACATACCGTATATAAACAATCCAACTCCCACTTCCGCTATGAACAAAATAACAAATTCACAATGCGAAATTTTTCAAGCTTTCCTGGCAATTCCTGCCAATAAGCCAATTCCGCTTTGCCAGATATTTGAGAAAACCATTCGCTGTGTTGTAGAATAGAGGAATACTGTTGTGTTTTGTCGTATTATCGTGAACAAAATATCATATGAAAATGTAAAATTCTATACGCACTAAGACACAGGGAGTCCAACTAAGAACTGTGACGAGTAGGACTAAATATAGCGTAGTCATTCAAATTATTGTACTTGTATAAATCATAAACAATTATTGAATGAGGTCGAGTAGGATATGACGAATTATTAAGGAAGCCGAAGGCTGAGGCAGATAACACAAACCGAGGCCTTAATAATTCCTCATATCCTGCGAGAACCAAACAAGGCAATAATTGTTTTATTATTTATTTGTAAATATTTCGGACTCAGGCGAACCTTTCCTTTGAGGAACCATTTGTATTTTCCGCTTTTGGCATCAGCCGCATAAATTAGCGTGACGTCATAGCGTGGTACATTGTTTTTCAATATACCACGAAATGACGTCAAACGTGGTATATTTGTTTTCAATATTCCACGGTGATGTCATAACTCCAAATTTGGGCAGCTACCAAGCGGATACTGGATTTGGTAGATAATCCAAGTGAGTAGATATATACACAATTTAAGACCTAACCAGGAACGGTTGCGAAAATGAAACACTATGTCCTCTGGCAGGAATTGAACCCACGGCCCTGCGATTCCGGTGCAGCGCTCTAACCAACTGAGCTACAGAGGGCAGCTGCTGAGCTGTAACCGTAAGTTCTGTATATATAGGTTTCGGGTGCGCGGGTTGTGATAAGGTAAACTTCAAAGATTGTTTTGCACTTCACTTGGTTGAACTAGAATACTGGATTTGGTGGATACACATAGTGTTTCATTTTCGCAACCGTTCCTGGTTAGGTCTTAAATTGTGTATATATCTACTCACTTGGATTATCCAAGTGAAGTGCAAAAAAATCTTTGAAGTTTACCTTATCACAACCCGCACACCCGATAACCTATATATACAGAACTTACGGTTACAGCTCAGCAACTGCCCTCTGTAGCTCAGTTGGCCGTGGGTTCAATTCCTGCCAGAGGACATAGTGTTTCATTTTCGCAACCGTTCCTGGTTAGGTCTTAAATTGTGTATATATCTACTCACTTGGATTATCCACCAAATCCAGTATACCAAGCGGATATGACGATTTCACCGACAGCTCTTAGCCAATCAAAACTCTTGAATTATTTTTAATAAATAATAATAGAGCTTATATTATGCAGTGAATAGCTTCAAACATTGCTTCAATTCTAACAATGTTTCAAAACGAAAAACCATTGAAAGACCATTTTTACCTGTCATATTTTCTAGTACGTGACCGAAAATGAGAACTTTATTCCGTTTCGTTTGTCCACAGTAGCTTGTGAAATTGACTATTTTTTCTGACGAAGGGACAGGATGTATATGTCATAATCACAAATAGATGTTTTGTGGGATTTGAACAGATGAAAACTTAGTACCGTAATTAAATTGTTACTTGGATATTCAAATCATATATTGACATGTGCTTGCTTTGTTAATTAAATTTTAGATGCGTCAATGTCAGTACAAACGTAACAGTGTTTTGGAGAAACACCGCATGCAAAATGAGACCCGCAATTTAAACACCGCAATTTAAAAGCAAAAACGCACAAAGAAGTCACTCCTCTTGACCAGCACTTTGATATCAAGTTCGTGGTGTTTGCACACAAGATATTTTGATCAGAATGCATTGTTTAAATAGTGGATATTTGCACAATCTAATACTGAAAAGTAAAGACGGTATGATTTTTAACACAGCTCTCAATACTATATTTTATACATTTTTAAATTTGCACAGGTAGTGTTCAAGTAACGCTGACAAGCAATGGCTCATGTTGACTATATCAAAATTTATAATAACAAAGTTTAAACCTTTATTACTCAGAAATGGTCATTCTTATACGCATAGCGCTTGTATGTAGTAGTTTGGCTAAAAATATTGTACACCCCTCCCTTTAGCCTACAGATAACTAAATGATTCCCCCTTTCCTTTGTCCCAAAATCCTCCGACCACCACCCCCCCCCCCCCCCACAGACGATAAATAATGACTGCATGGTTCCTTATTCTTGCTATGAGCACGCCATGATAAATTTGTGGCTTGTAAATTCGTGTCGTCACCCACTTCTATCGTTCACAGCCGTGTTTAGATTTTGTTTCTTAATGTTCAGGCCGTATTAAGACTGGTAAAATTAGAAATAACATCACAACATGTTTTTTATTTTCTTGAAAATTATCTGCTTATATTACAATAAGATTGTATCTACTATCTAGAGTTCTTAAGGATTACACAAATACCAATGCCCTAATAGAACATTCATTTGATTAGTTATTAGCAGACAAATTTTCAAGTTTGTGAATATCTAGGATGCGGAGTAGCATCGTAACACAACCCTTTATATACAGGATATCTAGTTCTCAGACTCAGGGACTGTTTACATGATACCGCTTTGCCGGGACGGGATGGAAGGCAACATAAGTGACTAGGTATAACATTAAAAGTTCAATAAAAACATTATGGCTCAGTCCGCCTGTCATCCAGTCTCGGGAAAGCGGGACCATATAAACACAAGCCTCAATATTTATTTATTTGTTGTTCTCTTATGAATTGTTAATGAACTTCATATCTCAGAGATAAGCTGACATTCAATTTTATGTTTCAGTAACCTGAGTTGAAACAACGTCTTTCAAAACATTCATGTCATTTTGCATACCTTTCATGCACTAGACATCTATTTGGTTTAACTTAATCATTTTAGGATATTCAAATTTTGGAAACTAAAACCTGACCTGCGAAAATTTGAATGAAACTGACACGTGAGATGCAGTAACTTCACATTTTACTAAATATCCGCCATATTTTCACAAATATAAAATAATGTGCACAGATTTTTCTTATTTAATTGATACGAACTTTTTGTTTTCGACACGAAATTAGGATGATTAAGCAAATAAAATAGATGGTTTCTTTTTAATTTTTGCATTGATGAACTGTTTCATTTAACATACAAAATTATATATTTCATATGTGAAATGAATCAAAGATATAAACACCTGATTCATTCTTGAAGTAACATGAAAACGTTTTGCAAGAAATTGCCTCTTTTCCTTTGACATTCTGAGACTGAATCCTGCATTCTGTTTTTACTAAAGTTTGTCTAAAATTCATCAGTAAAAAGATATTATGCTATTTTAAATTCATTTATTCTGGGTTCTAAGTAAGATAAAATATGATTTGCTTTACACATAAGCCCGTGCTTTTTAAAATACGATTAATGACTCTGCTCTGTCTGTCACCCTCTCCCCTCGCCCCCCCTCACCCCCACCCCACATATATCGCGATGCTTAACACATAATACATACAATCTAATAAAAATAGGTTTGTTCAAATTTTAAGCAAATAGTTCAGTGATTTGTTATAATGGCACAAGCGCGATGCCCTAAACATCACTCTTTCATGCAAATTGTCTCCCAATAGACCTATTCCAAGTTACGACTGCGTGTCCAAATGATGCGTTCTGAGTGAGGATAACATGGGAATCATAAATGTAGCTGAAACCACAACATTTAAGATAAGCGTATCAAAGTAGTTAACTCTTCAATCTGTCAATCATCATTCTTGTTCGATATATACTATAATTTTGGTATATTTAAATCATTTTTGGTCGGCTACATGTTTCAAAATAGCGAAGTTTTATCTCTACTCAGTTGGATGCGCAGTTGAAACTTACTGTACATTGTAATAGGCGATACACTAAGCAGTATACATTTTACGTAACTTGCAATGATTACGGGAAAAATAGCATAAAGAGTAGGAGACACATTTTGGCGCCATAAGAGCCATTAAGACTTGCGAGACAAGTTACACACGGCATAATAGAAATAATTACTGCAACCGTTGCCAAAAGTAAAACTCTGATTACTTTGTGCAACGCTTGCTGCAACCTATCTCGCTATAATTTTGGAATTCGAAACGTTTTCTCGCTATAATTTTTGTATTCGAAACAATTCGGATTTGAAACATTTGACACTTAAAAGAGACAGAAAAAGTCCAGAAATGATTGATTTCTCCTATGTCAAATTTTATTTCCCTCTTCGATTGTTGCTCATAAATTATCAACGACCGCCCTTAGTGTTTTGACTTGCTACAAGTACAATGAAATTCGCAAAAAATCAACGTAAAATATAAGGTTGCCAAAATTCACTTCGCCCGAATAAACCACAGTTTTGACAGCTAGAACGTACAAATTCACCTTTACCATTCTAATACACTCGATGTTACTGCAGAAAGGTTAAAAGTATAGATGGAAAACTTTATCATACTGCCGCTTAGCATATGGGATAAAAGTATACAATATGTTTATGTTGGGGAATATATGAGCGAAGATCACACCCTTCCACGAAAGCTATTTCATCAGGAGGTGGACTGCGAGGTGAGAGGAAAAGACAACAACCTTGTAATTACGAGATGGAAGAAGCAAACTATTCAATACAGAGTATATATGTAAATATTTCATTTATAACATTGATATGATAAAAGAGCATGAAATCGTCAAATTTACAATTCCTTAATGTACGGTGGTACCAAGTGGCACTCCAGTTCTTCACCGAGGTCACAAGTGTAATGAATCTCATCTGATTCATCTTCGTCATTGCCATCGCTACAGTGAGAATATGACGGACCTGTTGGTTCAGTTTGAACTGCTGGTGCAAATCTTTCTTGTGGTTCGCAATTTCTCTCTTGCAATCGGAAATTTGAGGAGAACTGGAATTTTGGAGGCAATCCCGATTCTAGCCTGCAGAGCTTTACGATTGTCACTTCACCAGAGGATTCAAGTGAAACAAATTTGCCTTCGTCAGGAGATATCGCCATGCTAATAATAGATTGCCGTTTTACGTATGCAACGGATTTCCACAAAAAAAGGTCGAACAAAAGCACTACACCATCAATACCGTAAGATATCAGATAACGATTCCCTTTCAGAAATTCGCAAAATTCAATTCTACCAGAGTGATTATGTGGCACTTTCCAAAAGCTATTCGGATAATCATCATCGAGGCGATGGATAAGAATTTCATTAGCAATACAACAAGCTAGTAGCTTGTCGTCAGAGGAAACCGTACAATGATTACATATATATGATGCTGTGCAATGCACATTCGGTAGAGCAAACGTGTTGTATGAGGGCTCTGGTGGGTATTTGAGTATCAGGACAGAAGACGCATTGCAAAAATATAACTTGGTATTATCTGAGGAAAAGCAACTGCAGTCTACGCGCATCGTATATGGAAAACCAATGCATTCGGACAAAACCTCATTCTTCACATCCCATACGTAGAAATACTGATCATCGTTACCTTTTTGGATAGAAAATAGAAGAAAAGAATCATCAGCGGAAAATATGAGACATGGTACATTGTGTTCACACTCCTCTGTGACTTTAAAGACTGAGCAAAGAGACTTAACACACTTAAACACTAATATCTCACAACTTTGGTGTATGGCAATTATTTTCCCATCATGAGAAAAAATACATTTCTTTACGCGGACCTTTTGTGGGAAATCACACTTTAACCTTTGAGCATCCCACGCTAAAACCAAGTCGTCGTCAGATAACTTCCACGACCGTAAGAACAATTCCTTAGAACAAAGCAATCCATCAGAACCAAACAACATAATTGTATCAGGTGAAGTAAATGAAACATTAACTGGCTTTGGGCCATTTTTAGTCGACCACCCACGAAAAAATCTCCCAGGCAAATTTCTTAATAAAATAATTCTTCTCTCGTTAGGGCCACTAAAAATATACCCAATTTCAATGTCCTCTGCAGATGAGCAACGAATAGGAAGTAATCCTGAAATACTTTGAAGCTTGATGCCAGTCTGCAAAGAAAGGGCGTACAGATTTGGGGTGGGCGAATCAGTAATGTAAATAATACTACCGTCACTGGTAAAAGCAACATCCTTCACCTTTTTGATACCATCAACTAGATCATGGCGTCTTCTAAACAAAATTCCACCTTCGTTGACCTTTTCAAGCAGTTCAAATTTACTCTCACCAGTTCTCGCAAGCCACTTCCCATCTTGCGAAAGAATTTTAAAAACATTCAAAGTACGATTATAACATTCCACAGGCCAGTTTGGAATAGAGGACGGAAGGTTCCTCTTCCAAACTTCTTTCATCCCCATCCTTGGAAGCAAGTCACCTCGCAGAACTTCCATCGTCGGACTTGAACAAAACTCTAACCATAAACTGGGAGACCATTCACTGGAAGTCCCGTAGTAAAAGGCTTTAAATGCAGCAACTTCAGCAAGTGTAATGTCTCCTGCCGAATAAATCATATCTTCAAAACCTTTTATCGCAGGAAAAGAGTGCCAATGATAGAAAAATGGACTTGAAACTATCTGTGAGGAAAACATCTCCTCTAGCACAGGTCTCCCAGTCTTAACATTCCAGATTTGATACTCAAATATGTCGGCATAAAGAAGAACAACACGTTCGCGAACGTCTGCTTTAAAAATTTCAAGTTCTGCGCAGCTTTCGCATTCCTTATGTGGCACACCAACAAGAATATCAAAGAATTTACGGAAAAAAGGCAATTCATCGGAAAAAAGAAACTCATCACATGCCCATTTGGAAAATATATGACACAAACAAGCTGCATCTTTAGTTATTGGCCCACTCACTGCAATGTAGTTACTATCATAAATATACGAGCCCCATTCATAGCATTTGGAGTTCTTTGAGAACTGAGGCATCTCCACGACACGTTTCTCACGCAATGAAAACCACGTGTCAAGCCTTCCAAAAAACAGAAACTCGTCATCTGGCGAGAATTCCAAATGCGATATGCGTTCATTCGTTACTTCAATAGGATCCAAAACCTTTTGAAAAGAACATGCATCATACAAAAATAAACGTTGCCCCTTTCCTCCAGCAAACAACTTCTTATTATGAGAAACGGCACAGCAGTCTATGTCGCGGAGAGCTGTATTGGCACAGAAAGAAATATTCAATTTGATCTCTGATTCCATCCAAGGGAGTGACATATCATTTAGCATGGGAATATTTGCCTGAGCAGGTTTAGATGCATTACGAAGACAGGAGTAAAGAAGTTGAGGACATCCAACAACAATATACTTGTCTCGTTTAAGAACCGAACAGATGTCCTGAAGAATCGTTGTTTTCGTCTCATCAAACGTCAGACTGACAACAGAGAACTCTAAGTCTTCAATAAGAGAGTAAATTCCAATTTTGCTGCTTTGTATTCGGTGTTGAAGAAATCGGTAATTTGTCAGGGAGTTGAAAACAGTTTCAGAACCTCCAGACCCCTCAACACCACATTGACACAGGAAACGAAAGCCAACACCCAAAATAAAGGTAACTAAACCAGGCTGGTCAGAAAAAATTTCCTCCCCTTGAAGAAAAGCACTCAAAAATTCAACAATAATATTCCTGAAGTAGGTGTTTGCCTCATTTCTGTTAATGAATAATTTTCGAGAAGCTTTTTGCTGATCAGTTAACCAGACCGGGATCAGACTGTGAAGAAATGCAAACGTCTCATCTGAAGATCGCAATGCGACAAATTGGGAAACGGCATCAATTACTTCCTGTTCATCAAAATCTGAGTTCTCTCTGTGCAAAAGAAACGAAATAAATGAAACAGGAAGTGGAGAAGGAGACACTAAAGCACAACCAAACAATTTCTTATAAATGTCTCCACCCACTTTTTCGTAAATACGTTTGAAATTTTGGTAAAAGAATTCGTTAATAGTTTTAGGGGAAATGTCACCGTCCAGTTGTGTTGAATTTTTAAGCATTTCTGCAATGTAGAAGGCGTACAAGAACATTCCATTGCATTTGTCTGCTAATACTTCTGCAGAGTAAGAAAGAGTTGAATTTGTTGAAAGAGTTGTTAATCTATTCTCTAAAAAACGTTGAATATCCTGCTTATGCTGTTCATAAAAGCCTGAACTGTCACTACTTCCTGCACAAATTCGAATGCATGGATTATACGTTCCCAGTCTGAACTGTACGGTGTCTTCAGGACGACTAGTAATGAAGAAAACAAGCCATTTTGGAAGTTGGGGGAAACGGTTCATTATGAGATCAAGAAAATCCTCCCTGGACCAATATTCTGCCTCATCTAGAGCATCAATAACTACTAGTTTTCTGTTGCAAGAACTGCACTTACTTAATGGCTCTTCCAACAATTTAGTAAATAGCTCGTGAACGCCTAGCTTAGCATTAGCTAACATATTTTGTATCCCAGCCTCTCCTCCCACTACTCTATTATATGTAATAATACAATTACGCAGTTGATAAGCAACAGTACCAAGCAGATACCTGGGATCGCGACGTGTGGCATCGTAGTGACGGCAAAAATAGGCCGCTGCCAGGTTTCCATCATCCCTTGCACGCTGAGCTATGACAGCAGCCATAACACTTTTACCAACTGCGGCATCACCCAGCAGTACATAGGCTCTGGAATTCTTAGGATCACTCAACCACGTGTTGAAATCTTTCAAAAACCACTGTCTTGTATCTGGGTCGTACCGTTTGACATAATAATCTATATCAGTTTCACAATTGGAGAAATCTAAAAATAGCAATGTAAACCACCTCGTCATTGAAGTCTGGAAACGTTATTTGAGGAGTGCGACAATTGTACTTTTTGAATAATTAAATGGTTTGTCGTATCATTGAAAACACATGGATTTCTATGTAATACAGTGAGTGGACAAAAAAGTAGCCCCTCCATAAAAGATAAAATAATTGCTATTTAGAAAAACGAGTCGAGAAATCAATGGTATTTAGTGGGTTTTAATTCTAAACTCAATTAAGATGGCCATCTTTAACCAAAGACCAAATTATTGAATTATTTCCTCTGCAAATATTACACTCTGCGCAAATTCACGACAAATAAACTGTACAAGGATGAAATTAGTCTAGAGAAACTAACACTTATGATGAAGCAAATTCTTGTACCATGTTATACGTGATTAAATCTTTTTGACATTTGCACACAAATTTTAAAAATCAAAGTTTGATGAATACAGTACAGTATGTCTATTCTTCTATGGATCCAACGACTTCATTGAAAAAAGATTTCTGTCGATATGGAACTGAAATACATGACTCTTGCTAGGCAGTGTAATATAACTTAATTAAGCTTACTGATGAGTGCTGTATAATGCTTTTCACTAACAGTACACTTGGATTTGGAGAGTTCTATTACTGTGACCATATAATTACTCATTATTCAACATTCACTGTATAATCAAAGTAGGTCAAATTTGCCTACATGATATAAATTTTACTTTCATTTGGTCGTTTCATAATTTTGAGTTTCTTCCCACGTTTTTGACATTTTGAGAATAAATCCATATTTCTACTATAACGATAAAATTTTTGTTTTTATTGTGAACATTGGCTGACATTGTCCTGGTTAGTAATAAGTTAGCAAGATAGATATTCATATTTACCATAAGAAATGGTCTGGAAACCGTTACAGTTCCGCTGGCTTTCCAGTTTTGTAACACGTTGTTGGACAGTCTCATGATTGGTTGTTAGTTGATCCACTTGGACAGCAGTAGAACTCTGCTCTTGTTGTAGGACTTCATGATTGGTTGTTAGTTGATCTACTTTGACAGTGGTAGAACTCTGCTCTTGTTGTAGGACTTCATTCTTGGTTGTTAGTTGATCCACTTTGACAGAAGTGGAACTCTGCACTTGTTGTAGAATATCTTGCTTATGCTCTATCTTTTCAAATCGTTTCTCGCATTTTTGTAAATATAGCTGAGTATTGTCTAACATCATCTTCAACTTATCCATTTCTTCTTGGCTTTCAAATGCCATCTTCTCTACATCACTTGACAGTTTACTAACATGTTCTTGTACCACTTTTGCCAGTTCTGAATCAATGGTTGCATTCATACACAACATTACCCCTAAAGTAGTAAGTAAAACAATGACAAAATATTTTCTGGAGATTTCGAACCAAACCGAAGGGGCTGTTTATATGGAAGCCGGCCTGACCTGCTTTGCGAGATCTTACGGTGTAATTGTTTCTATAGTAAAAATTACCGTGTATTTGTATGGACAAGCCGGCTGACCCGGTTCCTGAAATCTCGCTTGACAATGGCGTGAACACTCCTCATATGAACACTCACAGTTACTAACCGGATTGGTCCGGTTGCCGGTGTGACGCGAAATCTCTGACCTGCAAAATCTCTGACTTTTGTATTTCTGCTCATGCGCAATGATATGCATGATTGATTTTTGCTCATAAATTTCGCAAGTGTTCAAGCTAGTAAAAGCTACAGAGATCGAAGCGTGCGTCTTAAAAGCTTTCTTTACAAGTTTAATCGTCGTTAAATGGCTAATTTTACAACCGAGACTGATACTGCCTGTGTCAACATTGCATCGACAAAGCCTACAACAAAGATGAATAAACACAAGGTATGTAGAACTTTGAATTTTATAGCGATGAGATTGTTGGTATTTATATATCAGTTGTGTCGAACAGATGACAGTCAGGACACTTTGCATTTTATTTTCTCTCGTATTTTGAATGCCAAGGAGAAAGATCATTTACTAGCAGTGTTAACATGGTTAGTTTATTAAAAAATGTTCTTGGTATGTCATAAAAATAGGTTTCTTTGCAAGATGTTCTCGAGTTCCTGAAGTCAGGACGCCAGATGCCTGCACACTGAAAATTTGGAGAAGACCACGAGGAGAAAAACCATGCGCTTTCTGAATTCTCAAGAAACTTTGTGTATGAAGGTATGGTATTGGCAAGGCATTACCTTATTAATTGTACATTATTTGTTGTCAATATAATCAATTTTTCATCAATATAGCTGTTATTATTTACTTGGCTTTGGGTGGATCTGCAATTTATTTTATTCTTACTATACTGGATTTACTGGAAATATATTGCTTGGTATCATTGTGACCAGAGCCAAATTTCCTCGTCAAAGATTTGCAATGGATTATCTATGATTTATTTTATACTTACTGGATATTGTTGCTTGGTATCATTAATTGGAAAGAGAATTCCAACTTATTGAAAGCTACAGTATATTAAAACTGTAAGTTACACAACAGAGTGAGAGACTGAAAAATACAATCAAGGCACTAATTATAATACTAATTTTAGAATTAAATAACAGTCTTTATTACATTGGTCAACACATATTGTCAACAATATGTGGGTCATGCTACAATGATGTTAACAGGTAAATCAGATGTTTGTATTGTTTCACAGTGTACCAAACTACCAAAATTAACCTTGGGGGTAGGGTGCAGCATAGTCAAATAATGTAATTTTTTTTGTTATAGTGGACGAAGTGCAGGTGTCTGCAAAATCTGCAGGAAAGATGATGGGGATGACTGGCTGGGTTGTGACCGATGTGGTCAATTTTTCCATGCAAACTGCATTGGTGTGGACTTTGCAACTGCCCTTGCAGAAAACTTTTATTGTAATGGACAATATTAGTTATTATAAAGTGAAATGTGGTTCACAAAATGTCAGAGAGTGCTCAAATAAATATCATAAAGATAGAGCAAATATAACAAGGTTACAGGAACTTCCTGTGTTATGTTTGCCTGAAGATTCTATTTTATATTTATCTCTATCTTCATGATATTGAACACTCTCCGACTTTTCGGTGAACCACAATTACCAATACCCTTTAATTGTAAATAAGTAAATATCTCAAACGTGCGGTGCCAGTGTGGGTAGGGTATAGCAAATACGGCGGTTGACTGTTGTGTAAAACTACCTGAAAAATACAATGAGAACTTTGACGTTTTGAGGAAGGTCCTTCGTCTGGAAGTTAGTAGAATGGGTCGGGGGAAAACATGTGCTTTTATAGTGAATACAAAAGCGATCACGTGAGAAAAAATAAACCAATCAGATGGATTTAATCAAAACAAACTATAAACAAAATATGGAAATCACATCACAAAATATATTAGCATGCGCATATAAGGAGCAGCGAACAAAGATAACAAAGCAAGAATGACAAAAACAAGGAACGAAATATTAGATAACATGAGATGTAGAGTATCTGCTGATGGCAGGCATAAACAGATAGGAGTTAAATGTAAGAGAGGCGCTCATTAATGCCGAGAGGATGAATGGTGCCAAGTTGGGAAATGAGATGCATTTCTTGGCTTTTGTAAATAAAAAAAGTAAATAACTAACCTCTGGATGTAAATATATGTAAATAATTATGTAAATGTTGCAAGAAATTAAGATAATAATGAGGTTAAATATTTCTTTAATGAACTGAATTGGCTTATTAAAAATACCATCAGATGTTGGGAAATTAGAGTTATAATCCCCCTGTAAGCCAATGCAGGTTTGTGAAAGTTGCAAAACTGTAGGGTGATGCCAGGCCCAACCCAACCCAAGGCTTAATGTGGTGATATTTAATTACTAATTTCTCATAATACCATGGTTAAGAAAATAGTGCCATGGCTGTAGGACAGCATGCCCTTTTCCTTCAGTGTGGCAATGGACATGGTTCACTAGGTCATGGCACCGCATAGTACTGTATCATAAATGCCCTGAATAGCATAGCACTCGATTGTTGTTGTCAGACAACCTGGTGTTCTGTGTGTTACCAAAGAACAATATTAATGAGACAAGGGTGAAGACAAGCATTTGGTATTTTCCCATCTGTTATGGGACTTTAATATCTCAATATATCATTTTTATGACTTATGAGTCAAAAGTTGTCGATAACAGGGTACAAGCCAAGGTTCCGTTGGTCGATAACTGGATATAGAGCATGTACATGCACCAACACATGTTGTCTACACATATCGACAAACCTATGTGGACAATGATATAGGGTTCTTTAGGTATAGTGTCACATAGAGCATGTACATGCACCAACACATGTTGTCCGCATATATCGACAAACCTATGTGGACAATGATATAGGGTTATTTAGGTATAGTGTCACATATTAATGTGGCAGTGCACACATGACCTGTCATATAGGTGGCCATACTTGATACTGACAGAAACATATTTGCAATTTCAAACATAAATTTGCTAAAAAAGCATTCTAAAGTCTCGTTTTCCTATATTTACTATACCAAAGCTAGAAATTAACGTTTCTTACCGTGGATTTGTGTTAAGAATTAAGCAATAAACCCACGGGAATCTTTGAGAATGTGAAATAAATTATATAAAAATATTTCTGAGCTCTGTCCAGTCACCAGTGCGCCATTGTTAAAATATAAATGCCGAAGACTTTTACTGTAGTTTATGCCCTAAATAACTTCAGGTTTTAAGCATTTATTCTTCGATAACGATATCAAATTGAATCCAGTTTCGAAATACTTTTATAAAGACCTTTAATATTATTTATAAATATAAAATACTAAAATTCGGTCGAGTCAGAAATTTCGCCGAGGTCAGAGATTTCGCGTCCACACGCGCGAAATCTCTGACCAGTCACGCGAGGTCAGAGATTTCGCAGAGGTCAGAGATTTCGCTTGACACCGGGGAAGAAAGTTCAAAAAATGCCGCCACCAATTTGTCTGCTGGCAATTCTGCGAGCTATTTTTAAGAACTGTCAAAGCAATGTCAAATATCAAAACAACAAAATTATCCCGGCAAGCAGAATGGAAATTTCTTATCCAAAAACAAGACAATATTCATCCCGTTTACCGGCCCGGCCTCCATATAAACAGCCCCGAAATGGGAGTGTTACATTTGGAAGGTTTGCAAAACAATTTTAATTCCAGCCACATATTACCAAATGAAAAATTGCGAAATGTTCAAGTTTGTTTGGCTGAGCAGTACCCCAGATTTTTTAGGCTGATAAAACCTTATTTAGTGAAGGTGAGTATTACTGTCAAATCGAATTACATTACAGTAGCTAAGGCTAGTTTTCTATATAAAAATATAAACTATATCAATTACTAAAGTCTTATCACTATAGAATCCTGGTAAGAAATATTCGGCACTAGCAAAAAGTAAGCATTCTGTTTCTCGGCGACGTGTCAGTATATATAAAATATAATACTATATTTGTTGTGAAAATGGCCAGGTGGTACAATGGCAAGGCTATACAATGAGCTGCATAATATATGCATTTCCAACGTTAGCATGTTTCTACTGAATTGAGATATGTAACAAGAAAGATAATTACTGTACCTTTGTCTTCCCAGTCTTTAAGATCTGTTAAAACTTTACTTTCATCTGCAGGTGATAAACCCACTTCTTTCACAAGCTGTTTCATGTCGTCAAACCTCTTCTTGAAGTTTGCTTCATTCCAGTCAGTAAAATTGCAATGTCCCCAAGCATTTCGAGCATCTCTAACAACACTGGCAGCATTTTGGACAGCAGGAGAGAACACGGGGATTCTTCCCAGTAGATTGAGCACAGCAGATGCATCACAGGTATCGTTGTACGCATTAAACTTGGCCATATGGTTTTGGAGGACGAGCTTACCAAAGTCAACATGGGAGGTAACTTGGTAGTCAAAAGAGGAGTAATCATACTTTTTAAAATGTGGTGGTTTTAACTTCGTCTCATTAGCATTGATGTTCTCATACTTCATGGCATTACCCTTTGGATATGTTGGAGAAGGAAAGCTGTGCGTGGTCTGAACATGAATACCGTGCTTTAATTTGAGGTCGTTGTATTCCTTCAAAATTTCTTGCTCTAGTATGGAACGTATTGCAGGAACTAGAACATGGTTCAGGGAAATTCCAAAGACACACCATCGTTTATTGTCTTGTGTTAATGTGATTAATGTAGACCTGGATCCATAAAAATAGAAATAATATTTTAATGAATTATTTAGGAAAGTAAATCTGCAGCTAGTCGCATTTACTTGTAAAGGAAAAACCAAATCAGATATTTGTCGAAGAAATTCAATCTACAACTTCAGAAAGCTATAAAAAATTTCACAGTTAACAAAATGAATATTAGCATTACTTTATAATATTTTAAAATTCTAGCTTTCATTCAGTGCGTCAGATACTGCACTTCCCGCTATATTTCGGCAGTACACGCACGGCAACAATCATGTGTATTAACTGTATTGACTGAATTGGTTAGAAATAGAATACAGAATCAAACAATAACTTACAACTTAGTTGAACCCATGTTATCGCATTTCCCGTAATATTTGTTGCTCAGCCTCAGTTGCCAGCTTGACACAGTAAGAAAACCTTTAAACATTGAAAAGACTATTAATATTAAATACGTTATTAAAGTTAAGATCGAGCTGCGAGGAAATAGATCAACACCAAATGATTCAATAGGACTGAATAGTGTTGTGCGCCGGAGCCGGAGGGTTTTGTTCAACTCCGGTAAAACTCCGGCAGCACTTATTTGTGCTGCAAACTACTGTCGAACGTTCACGAAAAAACCTGGATCCATCGACGAAAAATTAAATACTCGCAGTGATAAGTGTGTAGGCTTGCCACAAACATTAAATATAGTATTCTATGTCGCGTGAAGTATTGGTATTGGTTGCACAAGACAAGAAGCAGTCACTTAAACTCACAAACGCAAAGTCAATGTGGTTAAAACTTTTTATAATTAAAATTGTTGACAATTGCAAACGTATAGCATCGTAGCGTCTGATAAAATTCTTAGGCTGTCAATCATAAATTAGAACGTGCTCTCGCGCCATGCAGACGACAAGATAGTGCTTCCATTTTGAAATTGGAAATTTCCATTAAATTTCGAATTTTCACGAATTTGCCGGAGCTGGAAATTTTCTGCCGGAGCCGGAGTTTTTTTTCCCGGAGCCGGAGTTTTTTTGGCCGGAACCGGAGCCGAAAAACCGGAGTTTGCACAGCACTAGGACTGAAGAGGGATTGGCAGAATTTTTAGTTATTGTATGCGTATTGCATGGTAATAGAGCCAAGGGAGACCTTATTAAAGTAAAAGACCGGAGGCTTAAGGTCTCTGTATACTGTAATTAGACCATTTTTAATTTGTTTTGAAGAAGTTTTCTGTCACCGCTTAATGGTTTATTTCATTGTACAAATGTATTTATTATGGGTTACATGACTGGCGCATTGAGTGCGTAAGGTAGGCATGAGATTAGTCACGCATGCAGACCTGGAAAAAACTGGGATCTCAGGATCCTAGATCCCGAGGAACATTTGAATTAGCAACATGAATGAGGAACATTTTGAATTTTTCACGCACTTTAAGGGAGAATTTTAAGGAATCATATTTAGTTATCTGCCATTTGAGCCTATTTTCAGATTGGGAAGTGTTTCTTCATATCCTGTTAATAGAATTTGAACATTGTTTTGTTTCCTCAGCAATTTTCCAAATAATGGAGATCTAGACTCTACTCGTGAGAAGCGAGAGGAATATTGTTCCTCAATATTTCATCTGAGGAACTTCCTCAGCTGAAAAACTATTCTCTGAGGAGATGGTGTTTGCAGATGGAATATTCGAACGGAAATATATATACATTTTTTAGTCCTAATCAGGAGCAGTTGCGAAAAATGCAACTTTAGGCCCTCTGCAAGGAATCGAACCTGCGGCCCTGCGATTCCGGTGCAGCGCTCTAACCGCAAATTCATGTATATAATGAGGAAGTGATGCCAGTATAAGGTATGGGTAAATATCAAGATTTTTCGAACGGAAATTTATATACATTTTAAAGGTATATTTACCCATACAGTACCTTATACTGGCATCACTTCCATCATATATACATGAATTTGGGGTTAATGCTCAGCAACTGGACTCTGTAGCTCAGTTGGTCAGAGTGCTGCACTTGAATCGCAGGTTTGATTCCTGCCAGAGGGCCTAAAGCTGCATTTTCCGCTACTGCTCCTGGCTAGGTCTAAAAAATGTATATAAATGTCCGTTCGATTATTCCATCTACAAACACCATCTACTATTAGTTCTATCGAACGAGATGCCGAGAAAAAAACTTTAATATTCTCTAAGGAACCTGTCTTCTGGCTATCAGTGTGACAGTGTATTACATAAATAGCATGCAATCGTACAGAGCCTAGTTTATGCTGTGAGGAACATATTTGGAACCTCCTTATGTTGCGAAGAAGCTCAATTATATGCAGTCAACAATCTGCAAATTCAGCGCGTAATTTCACAGGTGTTGTTTGGAAAGTGCTTCTGCACTGAGGATTGGGGAATGTTTAGTTCTTCATTATACAATGGATTTGGCGTCTCAATATAAAATGAATGGAGAAATTGTGCTGTACGCTTGAACAAATTCCAATTACTTTCTCTAAAGAAGTTACGCATCGGCACATCCAACCGATTAGGAAATATTTAAAAGTTCAAACTATCACAACAGTATTGTTGCACACGTAACGCACGGGAAACATTTTCATTGTTTTTACGCACTTTGAGAAACATTTGAAAAAAGCAAATTCAGGATCCGAGGAACATTGAACACTTTTTCCAGGTCTGCACGCATGAGTAAGCTAGGCGTAAATAACAAGGTGTGGAAGGGATAGAAGCCACTCGCGTCCAACGTCTCTCAGTTGCGTGTCAAAAAAAAGAAACGAAATATACTTAGGTAAATTCTTTAAGATAGTTCAGAGGTCATGAAATTTTTTGACTGTTTCTACGATTATAGGCCCTACTTATTTCTCTTTTCTGTTTTATAAGGTGTAATTTAACAATGTATTTCTAAATCCTTATCATGTGAGTCATGGTGCATTATTCGTGTGTTCGAGTGCATTGCGACTGAATGTTTCAGGACTCGGAACATTCTAATAATATTAGTATATATTAAATTTATTGAAGTTAATTATTTGTAATAAGTATGAATTTGCCGATGACTTATCGACAAGTAGTCTGCCTTTCGTCACGACTTTCTAGCCATAACAAACACCCAATGGTGAAAAGAGCATAAAGTTTTTGCATATATTAGAATAACTACAGGTAATAGCACAGAACAATATAACAGAACAAAGAGTCAAATGAATAGAATAAACCAACCGCATAGCTTCATTTGCTTAGGGTAAAAAAAAGTTTTACCCTAAAATGGTGTAGAACAGAGGAGGAATCGTCAGCATACCACAATGCATAGCGTCTCATTAATATTCACATTTGAAATTTTCCGATGATGTGTGGTGAAAAATTGCGAATTTAATTGAGAATTTTCGCGCAGAAAATCTGGTATTTTCGAAGGTATGTTTTTATATTTGTTTTATCTGTACATCTTATTTCACGATTTTTTACTTAGGTACTTTATGCATCACGTTTTAGCTATGCAATCACGCATTGTATTTACCCTTGTTTCGGGTCAGTGGACACGCCACAAAGGTGGCTTTTATATATGCAGCAGATAATTATATTTATCAAACCAGAATCGAATTCAGGAAGAGTTATTCTTTCTATTGGTCCTTTAAAACACAAAACCGACGAGTAATCGCGGTTTGAAAATTAGGTGTCTTTGCTATATTCTAAAATATTGTTGATTTATATTGCGATTTTTCGCCCGCAAAACTTCGAATTTTCGAGTCTATTTTTTATAACTGTTTACATGTGAATGTATTTCAACGATTTTTGACTTGTTTGGTTGATGTATCACGTTTTAGCTATCTACCTTTTATATTACACATTCTAGGGAAAGCGCCAATGGGAATGACATGTTATGGTCAAGTTCATGGACTGAGTCTCATTTGCTGCACCACCTTTGGATGATTATGATACTATTAACATACTATATAATATACAAAACAGAGCCATTTCATAACAATCCTTAACTTTTGTATAAATAGTGTAGAAAGTTGAACCCAATTTTAATAGGAAATAATTGCCTGCTTTATGCACCTATTACAATCCTCAGTGTTGTAACAAGTCAACTCATTGACTCAGAGTGCCATGCTCAATCTGTGACTTCAGCCCTAGAAACACGTGTTGGCATCACCATAGCAACGGAGCTAAAAATGTTGAAATGCGGACACTTCGTACGGTGTTCTATTACGGCAATACATAAAGATGCTCTTTTAAAGCGCGATATAGTACAGTAAAACTTTTTATGACAAGATGAATTCTATATATTTGTAATCCTCATGGAAAGAGCAATGATGTTTGAATCAAGTTTATACGTTCAGAATTTAAGTTAGTAACGTAATGTCAATGAATTTGTGAAGCAAGCAGCTTGTGATCCACATATGGAAAACTTTCGAATTTTATGAATTGTGCGCCGTTTTCTGCGCCGAAAAGGTACAACTATACATAACAAAATACAACAAAATAGGCTTTTCTGCGTCGATTTGTGCGCCAATTGGTGTCCATGACATACAATATACAAGAAAGATTGGATTGTTAATAATATGTTTGAAATATTTGCTACAGAAACTCCACTTAAATATCTGAGGAAAGATACACTTTAAAAGTCATGACGCAAATTATCAATAGACAATAAACACCGTTAACAAAATATCACATCGGAATCCTTTTCCCGCTCATCAAAAATATATAACAAGCGTAAAGTATAATATAGTGGAAAAACCAAGAAATTTTTCTTTTTAATGATGGCAAATTAAGTTTGTAAACAGATATTTCGAACTTCACTTTATGTTTCAATTCGTTTTGTAATATGGCTAGCTATTAATATTTTATACGGCCGTGTGGAAAATCGTTTCATTCGTTTATTTTTTAAATTCTGAACGTATAAATTTGATTTAAACGTCTTTACGTTGCTTGTTTGATGAGGATTACAAATATATAATATTCATCTTGTCATAAAAAAGTTTTACTGTACTATATTGCGCTTTAAAAGGACATCTTTAAATTCTTTATGTATTGCCGTAATAGAACACCTTACGAAGTGTCCGCATTTCAACATTTTTAGCTCCGTTGCTATGGTGATGGCAACACGTGTTTCTAGGGCTGAAGTCGTGGATTGAACCAATTGGTTTGACTTAGTAGAGTTGTTGACTCCCTTATTCAAATGCCTTGAATTGACTAAATACAACAATGATAATTTTAAATAACTCTTTCAAGTTAGTGCAAATTCCAGGCAAATAGATCTAGAAATCTTTTGAGAAAATGAGATCTTACATAAATACCACAATTTTTGAACAAAGGTATCATCAATCCAATGGTTTTCGGGAACATTTTTAAAGCTGTATTTTAGTTGGCATATTTATAATTTGAATAAAGTAGTACTTTTAGAATGATTATTTGCTAAACTACAATGCATACTACTTAATAACCGAGTGAGAGGTCTGTACTGGAAAAATATCAGACCGCGGTCTTGACAGTACGGTCCGAGCAATAGCGAGGTCCGTACATAAAAGACCAAGGTCTGATATTTTTCCAGTACAGACCGAACTAAAGAGGTTATTAAGGGTTTTATTATATGGCATAAAGCTGCTGCGTATAAAGAGTAAAGACTATAAACGAACACGAGTTGTCGAGTTGTACCATGTAATCAGACAGCCTGCAGACTTCAAATTTCTGATGAATTTTATTTGTCGAAGTAATAATAAACAAAGAATACCTACAACGACAACTTTTCAAAAATATATACACTATATATCAACTTATAAAAACAAAATGCTATATATTGCTCTTTAGGAACTTATATAACTGAAATACCAAGAAAAACAAATGGCAAGCAAAACCCCCAAATGAGCAAGCAAACAATCTAACATGAAAGTCAGACTACACAAAGTCAATCATCATCCTCATCGCTTTCAAGTATGTATATTTTTATTCGAGGCCGTTTTGCAGGGCTTTCGTGCGCCATCATCATCACAGGGCCATTGTATATTTGAAACGAGCAGTCTCGTATGTTTGCACTTGCGAACATGTCCTTACTAGTTTTACTCGTATAGCATGTGTACAAGACTGCGTTGAATCCAATTCAGGCGTTGTGGTCGTAATTGTGGAACTAGAAGCGAAAGACTGCTGCACTTCTGTTATTTGCTTGGCTTCGCGCTTTGAACGGTCGAAGGAAGCAGCTTGACGGCTAAGTGTTGATGACATTTGTTGCTGCTGACTTGTACTTGAGGTTTTGTAGCACTGCAAACTGTTGATGCTTTTGTGCCCGCTCAATTGGGCCACAAATGTTTCTGGTACGTTGGCATCCAAAAGTCGTGATATATACAGTACATGTTTTCCTCACTGAGTGGTTTGTCAATTTCTTGCCTTTTGGCTGGAGTCCGGATTTCGAAGCGGCAGTAGAAAGAAACTTGCCAATTTCATTTTTTCCCAAGGGCGATCTCATGTACCAAACTGGGTCATTCGGCGGTCTATAGTGTCTCACAGCCAAAAAAAACGGCGAGTCTTCCGAGTTCATTTTGGCCGGACGATGGCTCTTGAACAGTTTATAGTATCTCACAGGGCATCTGTCGCTGTTCGTAGCGGCAAATGCTTTGGGTTGAAATGCTCGTTGATGCCCACGCTCTTTGCCAGTTCGGGTCTTTGTTCCTCTTTCCGTCAAGAATACTAGTACTTCGTCTCCAGTCGTTAAATCTTTTTGAAGTTCAATGTCTTCCCATTGAAGTTTCCTTGATTCGTCTCTGGCTCTAAAGCCAAAGTGCATTGACAATAACCACCAAATAGTTCTTTGAAGTGCTTGCGGTGTTGAATCGCCAAACTCGCCTGATTCAAACAAAGCATTTTCTTCGTTGTCGCTTATTGCTCTTGTGGCGTTTGGCTTGTTTCCTTTTCCATTTTTAACCACCAACCGGCGTTTAGCAGCGAGAGTCTCCCTCGACTTTTTAAATGCTTCGTCTTTAAAAATATTATATGGCGAGTTGTTTTCATTGAGATGCCGCTGGAAACTTCGTTGGAAGCCTGTCATGGTGTCTGGTTCATAGTCAGACTTGCCGTCTACTTTCTTAGCATTCATAAAGAATTTTGACAAGACATGATCTAACTCATTCGCAGGGAAACTCTCAATTTTAACTTTTTCGCTGCCAATGCTCTTTAGGTATCGCTCAAAAGTGTTCATATCCGAAGTAGTTTTATTTCTGGTGTTTACACTTTTCTGATTTACGATAAAGGCTTTGAACTCAACTGTGCCGACATAACGCTGGGAAAATCACTATTTTTTTCAAGTTCGTCGGGATAGTAAAATTCATCTGGGTCATGCTCATTTTTATGGCGCGTCATCAGCGTCAAAAATATTGTTTCTATTTTAAGATTAGATTTTCATTTTCAAATAACTTATGTTTTATATAAACACACGTTTTTAATATCACCGGTCTCTTTATATAACGCATAATTTTCACATAACATATCAAATTTCTATTTTCACATTACATAGTTTTGATATAACACGGCATTCATATAATCATACATTTTTTTGACATGCCATTTTCATATAACACAAATTTTAGATAACACAATTTTCATAACACAAATTTTAAATTTTATATAACACAAATTTTAGATAACGCGATTTTCACATAACATCAATTTTAGATAACACGTTTTTCATATAACACAAATTTTAGATAACACAATTTTCATATAACACAAATTTTAAATTTTATATAACACAAATTTTAGATAACCGCGTTTTCACATAACATCAATTAATTATGGCCCGTACGCAGGCTAGGTCAAGGTTGCTGGTTATGAGCATGCGCGGTCTGCTCATATTTTCCTAACCCATGCGGTCAACAAACAATTTAACAAATATTGTATTATTTAAAAGTCATATCGCTGAAAATTTACATATTTCTCGAATGCCAAATGATGACATCTTCTCGTGCAAATATCAGCGGGAATTCAGCTAGAGAACTTTTGGAAAGTTGTGCTAATAATCTTGCCGAAGCGTCGCGACTGTTGTTAAACGAAGAAAATGCTCAGTCGAATGTTGCTTCCCTCCCGATTACGCCAAATAATGCGCCAAATACAGCCGGTACAAATAGAAATAGCGTCAGGATTGAACATCAAAAATTGTTTAATTACCAACCACCTAAAACAGTATCGAAGTCAGATCCTAAAAAAAGCGGTGGGAGACGCCGTGCGAAGAAAGCTCGAGTTGATAGCGGAGGGTCGTCATCTGGTGTTTGGGTTCACAAGTTTGTTTGTTTGGATAAAAAAGATTACGACACTACTCCATCCGTCAGACAAAAAATCGACTTACAAGTGAAAGGCCTTGGTGAAAAAGAACTAGTGATTGACAAGGATGCTAAAGGCCAGGAGATCATGCATAACTTTTACGAAGCTTTCCCGCCTCTCCAATCGTCTGGAGGTAGAATTACTGCGCACATCAACCAGGTCTGGTCGGGGCCTAGAAGATATTCCAATTCCAAAAGGAGGATTCACTGTGAACTATTTAAAATCTGTGTTGGGTCAGGCAAAAGGTTATTTAAGACCGATTCAAAGAGATTTAGAGGATTTTTGTGCCACTGAGTGTGAGGGAGTAGACGAATCCGTAAGTGAATAGATTATTTGTCCAAATTGATTTTTTTTTATCTGTACTGGGGCCACACCCTCTTGGAAATCTGGAGTCTTGGAAAACCTGTTTCTGAGGGGGTCTGTTACCATCTTTTGATATTCTGAAAATTTCCCCATAGATTATGGTGTTTAATAGCACTATTTAAGGAAGGGTCAAATATATATTACCAAAACCGCGGATCCATCCTCGCCGCGAAAAATGTATCATGTTTTTGTGTCAAAACATTCAGGAATGTGACTACATTCCTATGCCTTTTACTGTTAAAATGTCAAACTATTATTAGCTAATATCAACACAATTACCTGTGGACCAATCAGATGCCGATATTCTCGAAATGTCGATTTCACAACATTAGGAATGTAGTCCCCTTCCTGAATGTTTTGACACAGGCATAAATGTTTCTCATAAAAACTGGAAGAGTACTATAAGACACTTTTGCTTTATACAACTGCACATTTCACCATACACTTGGGGTTTATCATGAAATGAGATTCAAAATTGAATTCAGATAAAAAAAGATGTCATACCTATAAACCCCCTCCACCCCAGACGTCATATTGACATCTTTATGGCAGAAAGGTATATTTGACCCTTCCATAAATAGAATATTTGTGTGCGCGAATAGGAACTTTATGTTTTGCGTCTTGTTAGTATTAGATTTAGAGATAAATAATTAGTTTAGATATCAAGGGTGTGGAGCAAATGTGTCTCCTAAGATAACAAGTTTGCCAGAGGCCAATGTTATAAGATAAGCTATACAATTAAAATAATGACCTAGGGTGTCTGTCATAAAGCCACCCTCAAACTTTTTGCTGCCATTCGCTGCAGTCTTTCTGGCGAATAAGGACATCAGAACTTTTCACATCCTGCCTCCTCCCCATTGTGCATCCATATAGTTTCTTTGGCTAGGATTGTGCAAGGGGTTGCGAGTACTGGCGTAATTTGTGCCCTCACCTTAACTGGGCAAAACAATTTTAACACATATATTAAATTTAGAGTTAATGATTTCTGTTAATGTTTAATAAGTTCTGTTAATGATTAATAAAATGGCTAGGGGAAATTTACCCCTAGCCCAAAATATCCCAAAAACGTGTCGAGTCTCTGCGGAAATGCAACATCCAGTGTGCGAAATATGTATTAGTACCAAAAGTTACTCAGCAAGACGGAAAGCATAAAGATATTTTTTCTTGGGTGTTGCTTTTTAACGACCTCGTCCATGAGGGGTGGGGGTATTAAATGACCTTGCATATGACAACATAATTCCCAATTTGGAGGACAAATTAAAAACTTTGACATTCATTAGAGCAAATAGTAAACAAACAATTAATAGTTTGCTATTGCCATTTGCTTGCTGTAATATTTATAGAATTTATAGAATTTAAATCTTTCTTACTAAAATTTTCCCTGAATTCTTCCAGTTTTGTAACATTTTTGGAGGGGTGTGACTCCTAGTAACAACGCTCATGGCAAAACAAAATAAATTGGGTCATTCCAGAAAATATCCATACTCCCCTCACAGAGGAAAATTTGTTTCTGATAAATTGTAATTATATTAGGATATCTGAAGGGGGGTTGACTTTCAATTTCTTCCGTGGGGAGGTATGGATGTTTTCTGGAATCGCCCATTTTCGATACTGTACATATGGACATTGGAAGTAGGGGGCGGACATGAAGTCAGGAAGAAATTATAAAGATTGTCATTGTCGCATATAATTTCTTAGCCCATTAATGGGCAACACTACGTCCCTGACGAGTAAAATCATCCAGCAAAAACAAGTAAAATTGTAGCTTATTGATACTTTTCTCATCATCAATTTTTTGTCATGAATTTGGGATATTGCCCCATCCCCACTTTTTCTTTCTGATGCCTCAGATTATTTGTCATATTATTAGTGCCTAAATAAAATAACTAGTACTTTCTTTTAATAGGAATTTTCAGAGGAATGTATGCATTGTCATCAAGAAATACCATTATCAACACTGCGATCACATGTAGCTGAATGTAAAATGAAAAGTTGTACCTCAAGTGAAAAGTAAGTAATCTTGTTTAAAGCATTATATATTCATAAGTGGATAAACTTTTAGAGATATACATAAGTGGAAAAACTTGGATAACCAACGGTGATGTGTTGGTTACTTGAAGGATCCTTGATTGGATACACGAGGCTATGCGTATATAAATGGAATAGAGGGTAGGACGCAAACTATCAATAATACGATGTACTTGAAGTTTCCGTCCTACCTTATATTCCATTTATATATTATATAGATATATATGCATACTGTACCCCCCCCCCCGCTCCACACACTCAATTCTAAAGTGTAATTGACAGAACATTTCATGTTTACTCTCCCTATCTTCCTATATAGGAAACATTGACTGGTAATTAATTGTGAACTTCTTTGTTTTTAAGAACAAATAAAGAAACTATATTAAGTTATGTGGTAAATTCTGATGATCTTCCCGTGAGTATGATTCACCCAATTATAGAAGAAATAAACCTGAGATTATTTAGGTGCTGTAATCCATAACTCATCCAATATCTTTCAACTTACAATGCTATTGTATAAAAAGCTGCTGCAAAATTATCAATCTTTTTCAGTGTCATGCCAACTGTCTCCTGAATTTATTGGGAGACTCACGATTATGACACAGTTCTCCCAATTTTAGATACAGTGTGATGTTGAGATTTTACAAGCTGTGTTTCCTGAAACGCAAAGAAGTACAATTGTCTCTGCATTAACTGTTGCATCTGGAAGTTGTGATGGCGCTGCAAATATCTTGTCTCAATATATAAGTTCAGGTATGGAGAATGAATAAAATATTGTTTTTACTACGAGAAGATAGAAATCATATCTTCAAAGCCACCATGTAATTTTCTGTTTATTATGTAGTCATTTAGTTAATGTAATTATCTATATATATTACCTTTTTTACTGTATACCTGTTATTTGTCTCTATTTCAAAAAGATAGATGATGTGCTCTCAGGTAAAGATTAACAAAATTATTAGAATGCATTGTCTAAGCAAAATGTTAGACAAGCTTTCGTCTTATAGAGATGAGATTACAAAAATTGCCAATTACCAAAGCCGATTAATCAAAATAATCGGCCGAGATTAAGCGGGTGTTACGGATTATTTTTGTGTTTCTAGTGATTACTGTGATTGGGTACCCTGTACTTTGGAGGAGAATAACGTGACTGTTATTAGGTGGGAAACGGGACTTAATGGAGAGAACTTTAGAAGTTATTATATTGATATTTAATCATTTTAAGGTGTTGAGTTTGTATTAAAAATATATAAAAACACCTGTCTGGAGGACATTATTCAATAACTTTCAGCTCGTTAGCAGTCCCAGCGCAGTTGGAAAATGTTTCACATGCGCTAAAAGGAAGTAGCGCAGTGCACAAATGAAGTCAGAACTCGTGATTGTCTGTATTTCCATTAATTAAATTGTTTTCAAACAACAGAAAATCCAACATTGGCAGTTTTGGTCTGATATTGCAATCGGTAATTCGGTATGTGTTACAGTGTACACCAACAGAAAACGAAACAAGGATTTGTATTGGAAAAACAAAAATTAAGATAATTGTTACATACAACAATTATTGAATGAGGTTGAGCATGATATGAAGAATTATCTAGCCGAAGTTTCTGTCTTGTCAACCGAAGCTGAAAGCTGAGGTTGATAACACAAACTGAGGCTTGATAATTCTTTATATCATGCGAAAACTGAATTCAATAATTGTTTTATTATATATTTAAAAAACGACGCCAGTGGAATAGGTAAACTACAATTTGTTTATGGTTTAAATTTTAGTCTTGGCGGGCTTTTTAACAAGCAATCGATCGCGCTGGGGGCTTGGGCTCTACAGCACCCAATAATATGATTTTTGGATCAAACTTCGGTTACAATTCCATGACACGCACGAAATAGGGTTAGGGTTAGGGATTGGGGTCAAGATCAAAGAGAAATATTCGTGATTGCGTGTCATGGAATTATAATCCAAACTTCGATCCAAAAAACTATTACTGCACGCTGACACGTCAGTAGCGGAAATAACGTGACAGCTAGCGGATATCAAGAATTAATCCATGGATTTTTGACCAATCGGGAATGAGAATAAAGTTTGAATATATAATAAATAATATATGGAGAACTATTGTGTGGGACTTACGTTACGGCATGTGCTTAGTTAGGTTGTTCGTTAAAGCTGAATTTATGGCATACATTGATTATTTTATAATAATCGGTAATTGGCCGATTACTTTAAAATTGCCATTCTTATTTTTAGATTAATTGGCTCATCTCTATCGTCTTATTTAGATAAGCTTTTCAGTGGTTAAAATGAAAGAAAAACAACCAAACCTCTGACCACATCTTCCCTCTACTCTCAATTGCTTCAGCTCAGGACACAACACGTTTTGCAACAGGAGACAAAAAGCAGAATAGCAGTACATCTACTGTAATACATAAAATGGGCCAATGCAATGATCTTTAGATCAGATCTCTTGAACCCTTTACTCCGAATTTTCTGGGAGCCCCCCATTGTGAAGTAAAATCACCTGACATTAGACAGACCATGGTAAAGTACCGTAAAGATAATTAATAATGTATTTGTGGACGTACAGTCCAGGTTAAATATGGTGATTAAATAACAGGATACAGTATAATTATGTTATGACCATGATAAATTGTTTGTATTTTTCAGATAATGAGAGTGAGAATGCTGACTTTCTTCCATCTGTTGAAGATATCTTTCCTTTGCATGTTGAGTTTACTCCAAAAGAACCACACAAAATCATGGATGATTTTCGGAAATCTGTGATTGATGATGATTCTCCAATTCAAGTGTTTAGAGTTTCCCGGATGGATGGAGTTGCGGAGATGCAATCAGACATACTCTCTCACTACAAGAATCCCAGTACAAGATTCAAAGCCCCACTGAAAATCAGGTTTGAAGGCGAAGATGGGGTTGGTGTTGGTCCTGTCAGAGAATTTTTTGTTGAGGCTTTGTCAGTCGTCGAGGAAGGTTTTGGAAATCCAAGAGTGTTAATGTTTGAAGGAGAAAGTGATCACAAAGTGCCGGTTCACAGTCCACAAATGAGACAAACCGGTGCATACAAAGCTGTTGGAAAGATTATTGGGCATTCCATACTACATGGAGGTCCAGGCTTGTATGGTTTATCTCCAGCTGTTAAACATTATTTTAGCACCAAAGATCTTGCTTTATTCCCACCACCTTTGCAAGTGGAGGACGTACCATACTACGACCTGCGTGAGTGCATTGACGAGGTTAGTTTTGTATATTGGGTGGCGGCTTATTCATATTATTATGGTAATAGCCTGGTGAAGATGTCGAAGTTGGTGATGCCAGATACATATATGTTGGTTCTTTTCATTTTAGCTTGCTAAAACGGATTCTGAAATACCAAAGGAGTTGCACAGCAAGCTGTTGCCATATCTTTTGGAATCTGGTATGGTGATATCACTTCTCAGAGATTGTAACAGAGAGCTACTAATTCAAGGACTTTTGATGTACTTTGTCATAGACAAAAGGGTACTTGAACTGAATGATCTCATTAAAGGTACAGTATGAAATCAAAATTGTAACAAATTGAACAAATCTGAAAGTGGAATCTACCATACTGCTCAGTACCGAGCAGTTCAGTTTGAAAATGAGGTTGACATTTTTTATTTATTAGGTGTCATGACAGTCATGTGCGTACATGTATAGAGTACAAAAGCGAGCCACACTTCTCACTCACCGTATTAGTTTCAAGAATGATGAGTGCATGCCCACCGGTGCAAATGCAGTAGTTGCCTTAATTAATTGTAAACAATTATGCCGCTTCAGCGGACCAGCAGTATCTCCATTAGCATAAACATCAAAACGAGACCATATGGTGAATTAAACAAAATATGCACCCACCAACCAACTGAACTTTTTCTTCCCACAGGAAAAAAAGCAGACTGATGCAAAGGATTTATGTTATTTTTAGTTGGCACGATAACTTTTTGTGAAAACTTGTATTTTTGCTATTGGTTTTTAGTTGTTACACCTATGTTGTCAGTCACGCGACTGACCTATTGCACTAACTAATGTTAAACGTATTACTTTGAAAGGACATCAGACTTAGTTGGAATACTGTACCAATAAATGGGTTTTAATATTTGCACTAAACATGCCAAAACTATTTTCAGGCATGGAGGAGGTGTCTCTACACACACTGTTATGCAAAGAAAATGCACTTGTTGGTACACTCTTTCCAAATGATGGTGAGAGAAAACTCGTTGCAGAAATTTTTAAAGACAGGATTGAATGGGAAGAGTCTCCAAATTCATCAAAAGCAAAAGAATTCTTTGACAATTATTTAGTGGAAATATCAGAACGCAGTAAACGTATGTGTACAGCTTGTTTGTTTCTAGATTTTGCTTCCCAACACTACAATAGTTATACTTGTTTAGAATCTGTCTCCCGATTGCCAGTTTGATTGTTTTAAAACTAGACATATATACTGTATGTAATACTGTATACAGTTTGACTGTGTACTGTAGCTCAGAAGGTGGAGCATTGGTCACGCAATTCAAATATTATATAATTATTCAATCAGCATATTCATTTAAGGTACAGTGATTCATTTTATGTTTTAACATTTATAGCAGGAGCAGAGTTAAGAGATCTGTGCTGCTTCTGGACAGGATGTGACATTCTTCCGCCTGAGAAAATGAAACTGAGCATGAGATTTGGTTGCTCTGGCAAATTCCCAACTGCTGAAACATGTTTCCTGGTGATGACCATACCAACTATTCACACAGAATATCAACACTTTAAGGAGAACATGGACACTGCTTTACTGTACGGATCCAGGGGGTTCGTTTTCACTTAGATACTGTACATGAGGTATACAAGGTTTACATTTTTTTCATATAAGTATTTAGGAAATTGCGTTTTTGTTGATGGAACATTTTGCTGCATTATACAGACATAGAACTTTGGTCATTCCATTTTTCTATTACTTCATAATGTCTTGTTGTTCAGATAGAATACAGTAATTATAAACAAAGTTCAAGTAGCACAAGCATTTTTGGGTATGTCGCATGCTGTAAAAACGCAAAATAATGCTTGTGCAACATGTGCTTATCTAAAGCCTTAATCTTCCTGGTTAGCCCAACAATTTGACTATATTATTTTGTGTTAATAATTTCAATTAATGTTTTTAACTTAATTCTTCAAAATTTAATTTTATTCTTATTAAAGTGATCCAATATGGCTCACATGACTGATATGAGTGAAAATGCTCTGTATAAAAATATCAAATTTCACACGAAAACATGTAAGTCTGTGGATTAAGGCTTTACAATGTAGGTTATATATGTCCATGTTAGGAAAACAACTCCAATTTTACTTTAAATTTATGGGTGTAAATTAACTAAAAATATCAATATCAGTGTGTGCAGTTCCATTCAGATTTCACGAACAGACACTGCTTTGTCACGTTTACATGAAGTTTTTGCGACTAATATGCTTCACATGTTGTGTTCAATGAATTCCTTTACTTCCAAATAAATGTCAATACCAAATGAATCACTTTCTCCCAGAGGGTCAATTTGAGTTTGCAGTGTGGCTAAACTATCAGCATTCAACGGATTTGCTGTCGGTGGTACCCAAACACTGTTTTCTTCTGCATCTGGCATTGGTCCATCGATATCTATGCCATACATATTCATTTCATCCTGCAATGTCATGGAATAAATAATTCTCAATAGTCGTATCATATACGTTCCTAAACTCTCAAGCCAGGCTTTTTACCTGCGCTCCTACCCGAACACGCTACGGTAAAGACCCTGGTTTAGATTGGTGCACTTCAAACACTCATTAATAATTCATAAGCGTACCTGATAACACTCATCTTTATTAGTATTCTTTGTATAAAACCTCATTCTAATTAGTATTCTTTATATAGGCAAATTAAGCATACTAATGAGACGGCATCTATTGTAGTTGTGTTTATATCTGATAAACACTCTTAAGCGTGCTTTAAATAGTGCTTCAAGCGACTCGTGTATTAAACAGTACTTAGTATACAACCTAGAGTTGGGGGAGTAGCACAGCCTCAACTACTGTAGGGTCTTTGCCTGTTGTATTTGTTGCGATGTTATATTGGGTTGTTTTATAAACTTTTGCTTATTGTAGTGTGTTTGTGTATTATGTCATTTATGTCTGTATCATGTCCAAAAAATAGCATAAGTTGCACACATGGGAATTGTTAATAGTTTTAGTAAAGTTGTGCTACAGCCAAAAGTGCTGTAGCCAAGAATTGTAAATCACGTTATTGTAGTTGTATGTTATCGCAAATGTGTAAGATAAATGTGTCAGTGTCGTTTCCTGACCGTAACTATATATTTTGGTAAAAACAGTCTTCGGGTCAGTGACTCAGTGTGAGTGTATGAATGTAAGATACGGATACCAACGCAAAGTTAGAGTTGAGAATAGAGAACTGAATATTTGAGCTTGTACTGAACTGATTGACCGAGACTGACCAGTATTCTAAATTGTAATGTGTCTTTTTGTATAAAATAAAACGTGTAAAAAACGAAACGCGTGTGTTTATATTGAGAACGTCTACGCAGGTCAATTCGTTGGAAGCAGACAGCGAATTCTGTGACAAGTGGTCCTTCGAGAAGCCGGATAATATGGAAGAGTTATCGAAAATGCGAAAAATTAGAGGCGGTCATCGTGGGTACATGACGAAAGTACTCGCTCAAGCGAAAGAGTTGGTCGACGACTTTGACGAAGAAAGTCGAGATGATGCTATTCAGTTACGTGAGACTATTAGAGAGACAATTGCTATCGTGCAAAAACTGGATGACGGTATAATAGAACTGATCGCAGACGACAAGGACTCGACTGAAGCCGATGTTGGTAAGGAAATAGAGGATACGGCGAAAGTACGAGTGGACGCAAGGAAGGCAGTGAAGAGCCTTGACAATATTTTAAAGGAGACTAGTTCGAGTTCATCGGGAACTACATCAACTAGTAGTGTACAAGAGGCGAGTGGGGATTTATCGCCAAGTGAGTTGCCAGCCGCGAGCGGAGTTAAAGTTCGAGCAAGATTGCCCAAGTTAGAGGTGAAGAGATTCGGTGGCAACGTGTGTAAATGGCAAGAGTTTTGGGACTCGTTCGAAAGTTCGATCCATTTGAATGATTCTTTGTCAGACGTGGATAAATTCAATTATTTGCGAGGACTCGTGGACGAACCGGCGAAGTCTTGCATTGCTGGATTTTCCTTGACCTCGGCAAATTATAAGTCGGCGGTTGATATATTAAGAGAGAGATATGGCAAGAAATCAGCTGTTCAGCGTGCGCACATGCAACAGCTGATGAAAATGGATCGGGTGAAAGACGACAAGGATATCGTGTCGCTGAGGCGTCTGTGCGATAGTGTTGAAACCCACTACAGGGGTTTGGAAGCGTTGGGTATTGCGAAGGAGACATATTCGTCTATTGTTGTGCCTGTGGTACTGGATCGGTTGCCTGAATCTGTGCGACTTATTGTTACGAGAGGGAAAGACTTCCACGAATGGAATTTAGAGGACTTATTGGTACCGCTAAAGAACGAAGTCGAGTTGCGCGAGGAACACCGAGAGCCAGAAGCGGAGCGTAGGGGCGAACGAGAGAATATCGCGAAACCAAGCTGGAAAAGGGGTCCGTCGTCAGCGCAAGCCTTTTTTACGCGTGGAGTAGAAGCCTGTGCATTTTGTCTTGGAGCACATCGCCATGAGGATTGCAAGCGGGTGGACAACGCCGAGAAACGTAAGGAACTGATTAGAAAGTACTCACGTTGTTTTAACTGTTTACGTAAGGGTCATTTGGCTCGTAATTGTAGTGTAAAAGTTAAATGTAGTGCATGTAAAAGGGAACATCACACGGCCTTGTGTGATTCAAGTAGAGTGCATGAACATAAACCCAAGGGACCCGAGGTAGATGGGGAGGTTGGGAAAACAGGTACCTGCACATTAGTTGTTAGTCCTAAAAATAGTATTGTTAAGTCGGGATGTAGCGTTGCGTTGCAGACGGCTCAGGCGATGTTGGTCGGACGAAAGAGTGGTCGAGTTAGAGTGTTGTTGGACTCAGGGAGTCAAAGATCGTTTGTTACTGTGAAGAGGGCTAGAGAGTTGTGTTGTACGGTTTTGCGTAAGGAAGCTTTGAGTGTTGGCACGTTTGGGCAAAGGGCTTTGAAGTCTGAGACGCGAGAGGTTGTACGGTTAGATTTGAAGTCTTTGCGTGGTAATAAGGTTGTGTCTGTTGAGGCGTATGTTGTTCCAGAAATCTCGTTCATTAGGAACCAGCATTTGGAAGTTGTAAAGGAGAACTATGCGCATTTGAAGGGACTTTGGTTGTCGGATGTTTGTAAGGCGAATGACGAGTTGGAAGTTGATGTTCTTGTGGGTGCTGATTATTTGTGGATGTTTCAAAAGGATCGCATTTTGCGTGGTGATCCTGGCGAACCTGTGGCGATTGATACTGTGTTGGGTTGGGTGATTTCAGGACCTGTTGGATTTGGCGATTTGGAGGAGGAAGGTTGTGCTCGTGTGAACTTTGTGACTGGTGAAGTTCGGGAGTTAGATTTGGATAATCTAAATAGGTTTTGGGATTTAGAAAGTATAGGAATTAAGCCTGATACTGAGGTGCATGAGTCTGTAATTAACGATTTAAGTTTTAGGGGGCAGCGTTATTCAGTTGGCTTGCCATGGAGGGAAAGTCATGATCCCTTGCCTACTAATTACGATTTAAGTTTAAAGCGTATGAAAGGTCAGATAAGGCGCCTAAGTAAAGACCCAGAATTGCTGGGTGAATATGACTCGATAATTAAGGCGCAAGAAGAATCGGGTATTATAGAGAAAGTAAGTGCATCCCAAAGTATAAATCCTGAGTCAAAAGTTCACTATATTCCGCATCAAGCTGTCGTACGTAAGGATGCGGAAACCACGAAAGTTAGAATTGTTTATGACGCGAGTGCCAAAGCGCAAAAGTCTGGTGTTTCTTTAAATGATTGTCTGCATGCTGGGCCATCTCTTAACCCACTTTTGTTTGATATCTTACTTCGTTTTCGAGAGCAAAAGTAGCGCTAGTTGCGGACATAGAAAAGGCTTTTTTGAATATCGAAGTGCATGAAAAGGATCGAGACAGTTTGAGATTTTTGTGGGTCGACGATGTTTTGCGCAATAACTTGAATCTTGCAGTTTACCGTTTTTGTAGGGTTGTGTTTGGGGTAAATTCATCACCGTTTTTGCTCAATGCTACGTTAAGGCACCATATAGGTAAATATGCAGTGCGTGACGCCGAATTTAGTGATAAATTGTTGCGAAGCTTTTATGTAGACGATTTGGCTAGCGGAGAGACAAATACTGAGAACGCGTATTTGCTTTACACTAAGGCTAATGAGCGCATGGCAAAAGGCGGCTTTAGGCTGCGTAAGTGGCGAACAAATGACAAAGAGTTAAGGTCGCGAATAGAAGCGCAAACTATAGGTTTTGCCCAAGATAGTGAGGAGCAGGAAACGTATGCGAAAACAGCGCTTGCGTGCCAGGCAGGTAGCCAAGTTGGCAAAGTACTAGGATTGGAATGGGATTGCGTGCGCGATTTAATTAGGTTTGAATTTGCGCATTTGATTGAAAGAGCGCAGAACACGGAACCTTCGAAGCGCAATGTTTTGAGTCTTATTGCATGTATATTTGACCCCCTAGGGCTTTTGAGTCCAACTGTTGCGAAGGCTAAAATTCTATTTCAAGATATTTGTATTAGTGGTCTAGATTGGGACGATATGTTAAGTAGAAGTTTGAGAGATAGTTGGGAAAGGTGGTTAAAGGATTTTAGTGAAGCGAAGGAAGTTACAGTTCAGAGATACGCAAGTGAAGAAGCTAGTTCAGCTCAGACAGGACAGGTTAAACATTGGTTACATGGGTTTGGCGACGCGTCAAAACGTGCATACTGTGCGGTAGTGTATCTTGTGACAATGGTAAATGATAAGACTTATGTTAAATTGATTGCTAGTAAGACTCGAGTAGCACCAATTAAGGAATTAACTATACCCAGATTGGAACTAATGGCGGCTAGAATTTTGGCTCAATTGATGCATGCTGTAAAAAATGCATTAGGAACTGAGTATAGTTTTGAAGGAACGAAGTACTGGACTGACAGTAAGACCACACTGTGTTGGATACGCAATACGGCAGATTGGAAGCAGTTTGTTCAACATAGAGTTAATGAAATTTTGAGGCTAAGTGACAAGCATGATTGGGGACATTGCCCCGGGAAAGAGAACCCAGCGGACTTAGGATCCAGAGGAGTTTTGGTTTCAGAACTGAAACACAGCAGTATTTGGTGGGTAGGGCCTGATTGGTTGAAGGGTAATCCCACCGACTGGCCACGTTTAGAGAGTATTCTTCCGACTTTGGAGAGCAAAGTAGAACAGAAAAAGTCGTTTTCTGTGAATCTATTAATTAATGTAGATTCGTTGTTTGGCATTTCAAATTTGATAAGTTTGTCAAAGTTTAGTTCGCTCACAAGGTTGTTGAGAGTGACAGCCTGGGTGAAGCGGTTTGTCAGCAATTTAAAGAGAAAGAAGTTAGGCAATAGTATTGTTGATGAAACGTTACAAGTAAGTGAGTTGAGAGAAGCTGAGTTAGAATGGATTAAGGTAGCACAGTTAGCGTTGAAAGATCAAGAAGGTTATAGTCAATTGGAGCGTCAGTATGGTTTGATAGAGAGAGACGGAGTATTGCATTGTACAGGTAGATTAGGTAAGTCCGAGTTAGACGCAGAAGCGAGGGAGCCAATAGTTTTGCCAAAGGGTCATAAATTGACAGAGTTAGTTATAGATCAGTGTCATGATCGTGTTATGCATAGTGGAGTTAGGTCTACGTTAGCACAGCTTAGGTCAAAATATTGGGTTCCCAAAGGTAGACAAGAGGTAAAAAGAGTGATAGGAGCATGTGGGCTGTGTAAAAGATGGAATAGTATGGCATGCGCGAAACCGCAGGAAGCAGCATTGCCGGAATTTCGAGTTACTAGAGCAGCGCCGTTTGAAAACTCAGGTGTAGATTTTGCGGGACCTTTGTTCGTAAAAACTAAGAATGGTACGAGTAAGGCATATATAGCGCTATTTACTTGTTGTGTAACGCGTGCGGTCCACCTTGAATTAGTTCCGGATTTATCCGCAGCGACATTTATGCGATGTTTGAGAAGATTTACTGGTAGAAGAGGAACGCCGAGAATTATAGTTTCGGACAACGCCAAAACTTTCAAGGCAGCGAAACGAATATTGCGCGAATTGTTTGATAGCGACGAAGAAAAGAATTGTTTGACCAGTAAGGGTATAGATTGGCGATTTAATTTAGAAAGGGCCCCATGGTGGGGAGGGTTTTTTGAAAGGATGATAGGTTTAGCTAAGGTTTGTTTGAGGAAAGTATTAGGGCACGCCAGACTTACGTTCGATGAGTTAAGGACAGTCTTAGTTGAAGTAGAAGCAACTTTAAATTCGAGACCCTTAACATACGAGTACGATGAGGTAAGTTCTGAGGTGTTAACACCTGCACATTTAATTCAGGGTAGGAGAATTACTTCATTGCCAGACGGGAAAATAGGGACAGATGAGTGTTCAAATAGGAATAATAGTATTGGACGGTTTAAGTATCTAAGTAAGCTTTTAGAGCATTTCTGGAACAGGTGGAAACGAGAATATCTCACAAACTTGAGAGAGTTCCATAAGGTTGGCGTTTGTGAGAAAGGAGCTGCGTTGGTGAAGCATGGAGACGTTGTGATTGTGTTTGAGCGGGGTAAGAAAAGGGGAGAGTGGAAGACAGGTGTTGTGCAGGAATTGATTCATGGTAAAGATGAGGTTGTTCGTGGTGCTAGAGTGTGTGTGATGACGAATGGAAGGCGACAGTTGTTAAGTTAAGTTCAGCATTTGTACCCAGTTGAGGTAAAGGATGTGGATGAGGTTAAGGACGTTCGTGAAGTGGAAATTGATGTTGTTGAAGAAAAGGCCGAAGGAGTAGAAAAACGAGTGAAGAGGAGTGCGGCATTAGATGCAAGGTGGAAAACAAAGGCGATGCTTGACTCGTAGGCGAGTCAAGGGGGGGAGAGTGTTGTATTTGTTGCGATGTTATATTGGGTTGTTTTATAAACTTTTGCTTATTGTAGTGTGTTTGTGTATTATGTCATTTATGTCTGTATCATGTCCAAAAAATAGCATAAGTTGCACACATGCCATAGGTAATTAATATGATGTCGGAAATTGTTAATAGTTTTAGTAAAGTTGTGCTACAGCCAAAAGTGCTGTAGCCAAGAATTGTAAATCACGTTATTGTAGTTGTATGTTATCGCAAATGTGTAAGATAAATGTGTCAGTGTCGTTTCCTGACCGTAACTATATATTTTGGTAAAAACAGTCTTCGGGTCTGACTCAGTGTGAGTGTATGAATGTAAGATACGGATACCAACGCAAAGTTAGAGTTGAGAATAGAGAACTGAATATTTGAGCTTGTACTGAACTGATTGACCGAGACTGACCAGTATTCTAAATTGTAATGTGTCTTTTTGTATAAAATAAAACGTGTAAAAAACGAAACGCGTGTGTTTATATTGAGAACGTCTACGCAGGTCAATTCGTTGGAAGCAGACAGCGAATTCTGTGACATTGCCATAGCATGTTCTGTGCTGTAGCGTGCTCTGTTGGAGCGGAGGTAAAAAGCCTGCCTTGTGGTAGTGTACAGTATGTGTGCCATGACAACGACATTTAGCCGTAGGCAATGTAATTTAATGAAAACATGAACACAACTCACAAGCTAAATATGTTTAGCACAGTATATAACCATTTAAAACCTATGCTGATGTGTATACTGTATAGCAAATCTGGTTAATTTTGAATTGGACAGTCATAAATAACTCATTGTGTGCTTGACCAAAAAACTTGTAACTACTTTATGATACAGTACTGTCCAAATCAATACATTATTAAGTACAGTGTTTACCTTAGTCTGTGATCCACTCCACTCTACACCGCTCACAACAGTGAAGTTGTGCAGAGTGCGCTAACTGGAACACAGGCTTTACTTACCTCAGTTGATGGCTCTTGCATTTCTCTCACAACTGTGTAATCACTGTTTGCTATCTGCATAAGGCCCATGATGAATAGTTGATTTGGGGTTCTGTTACCCTCCGTCCTTAACCGGTGGTTTACCCAGCCACTCTTCCAAGATTGAAGATGTCTGTTTATTCTTGGAATAAACACATAATGGATACAAAAAATATCTACATCAAGATCTGGATTCAGATACCCCTGATGTTCAAGGTGGTAAAACAAATCGTAGTAGAGGTAAGTGACTCCTTGAAAAACGTCCCGCCATAGCCTTTCGATTCGTTGGTTATGCACACTCTTGCCAACGATTACACTTCCTCTGTTAGGACCACGCAAACGATGTTCCAGCATCCACATCGCAACATCATAGTTTTCGCCACCAGCATCACACCTTACTCTAGACGGTAAGCCATATACACATACAGCATCCTGGAACAACGAACAAACCGTATCAGCTCTGTTGTTGTCACTGCACTTCAAGTAAACAGGAATACGAGTGAAACCGTCTATTCCCCCATGGATAACTATGCGCCACCTTAAAAATGCAATATATAGGAAGACAATTTATAAAATCATACATTTCCGAAATTTTATTACATCTCTAAAGCAAAAGCATCAATACTTTTATAATAAGATTAAATGGCATTTTTGTTTATCATCTCTATACTGGTATTTAATTACCGGGGCAAACCGAGCATGGGTGTAGGTGCAACAACTCGTCGGTAAAACGGACATTATGTAGCAGAAACCTTGACTTGTCGGTAAATTGATTGGAAATAGTGGGTTGATTAATAAAATTGAGTAAAAAGAGCATCCCCCAGTCGGGATGGTCTCGGTTCGCCCCTGTTAAATACTAGAAATAGACAAAATATTAAAACATCAAATACGCTAATTTATATTATACCTTATTAGCTTATGATTTCCGTCAATGTGCCATAAACACAATGGACCAGGGCACTGTACGTTCTCCTTTTAATAGCGTCAAACCATCTTAATGCTACCCCATCGGGATCAGTTCTTTGAACAGATTCTCTTAACCTGTGTTGTTGGACAAGTATTCCCTTTGCCTTAGTTGACCATCTATCCGTCGATACCCTGCATTGGGGAATTCGGTTTGCACCTCAGAAACCAAATTATCTAGGTTGTTATTCGACAATTCGGTGTATCTTGGTGCTGTACTCAGATTGAATTCTCTTAATCGTCGCTGCAATGTACTCCTGGAGACTCCTAACATTGTCGACATGTCAGTGGCTGTAAAACCGTTGTCAATGAAGTACTGCAGTTGCTCCATCGAAATAACAAACCTTGGACGCCCTTTTCTTCCGGTATTTTCACAAGGTGCTTGATAGGAATTGTGTTCACTTCTTCTCTTAGACAACTCGAGTTGTTCTTTGGCACGTTCGATCAACAGTACGATTTCATGAGACAACAGACCACACGCTACCAAACGCTGCAGTTGATGACAAACTTGTTCTAATTGAAGTGATATGTAGTCAAGTCGTTCGTTGTCTATTTCTTGCGACTCAGTCTGACGTCTTATGTCATTTAGCACTGCATTCAAACGAGTATTCAAGCGATTTCTAACCTCTTCGACCCTCTGCGCCATGACAGTCTTAGGGGCCGTCGACAAATAGATTTCGTCCACCGATCGCGGACTTGTTCCGCGATGGGGGGAGGGGGTCAGCCTTGAATCCGCGATTACAAAATAAACAGGACGAAAACTGACTTTTCTGGCTAAAAAGACGTTGGACTGGTCCAGTGGTCCGCGATGGGGTAGGGGGGGGGGTTAAAACAATCACGAACAAGTCCGCGATCGCGGGACGAAATCTATTTGTCGACGGCCCCTTACAGAGCTTTATTTTCATTCCTTTCAAAATGTTCCCACGTAAACAATCTTAGAAGTGCTACGTCACACCTGGCCGAGTGCCCGCAAAGGATCATAATTGATGTTATGTGAAAATCGCTTTATCTAAAATTTGTGCTATATAAAATTTAAAATTTGTATTATATGAAAAACGTGTTATCTAAAATTGATGTTATGTGAAAACGCGGTTATCTAAAATTTGTGTTATATAAAATTTAAAATTTGTGTTATATGAAAATTGTGTTATCTAAAATTTGTGTTATATGAAAAACGTGTTATCTAAAATTGATGTTATGTGAAAATCGCGTTATCTAAAATTTGTGTTATATAAAATTTAAAATTTGTGTTATGAAAATTGTGTTATCTAAAATTTGTGTTATATGAAAATGGCATGTCAAAAAAATGTATGATTATATGAATGCCGTGTTATATCAAAACTATGTAATGTGAAAATAGAAATTTGATATGTTATGTGAAAATTATGCGTTATATAAAGAGACCGGTGATATTAAAAACGTGTGTTTATATAAAACATAAGTTATTTGAAAATGAAAATCTAATCTTAAAATAGAAACAATATTTTTGACGCTGATGACGCGCCATACATTTTCATCCATCACCTTATAGCTTTCTTTTGGAATTCTATTTTTTCAAGGCGTGAAAAAATTATGAAAGTGAGACTGTTATCATGACAACATTCTATTACTTGCAAAATTATGAATGGCAGCGAACCAATCAGCACACGCCATTTCGGCACAGGCAGGGCCGTCCTCAGAAAAATTCTCAGGGGGGGTGTAAGCTCTTTTCAACCGACTACCTAAAGTCGTTGTACCGACTACAACCTTACTTTGCTTCTCATTAAATTTCTTTTTATTCGTCGACGGGGGGGGGGGGTGGGGTAAAAAAAATTTCGGAACTACACTCTTTTTAAACTACTACTTTACTAATTTTAACACTAATTTCAACTCTTTTTCCACAATTTAAGTTTCATTTCCTTCAAAAATCTTTTTGTTTGCCGACTAAAATAGCACTTGTACCGACTGAATCTCGAAATATAATTTCTGGGGGGGTGTCACACCCCCCAAACCCCCCGTAGGACCGGCCCTGGGCACAGGTACCCGTGCCATATCATAAAGACAGTTAATACGAGTTGTCTTATGATACATGTTGTTTGAATGTCTTGAAAAGTTGTCACACCGATTTTAACAACAAAACAATTGAAAAGAAGTTGGATTAATAATATTTCCATTTCCTAATGTTTTGGTAATTAATCTTCCATTTTCATCTCAAACAAGTACAAAATATTTGGCACAAGCCAAGAAGTCGGAATGAAAATACACAACAAAGAAGTAAAGAACCAAGCATAAAAATACACACGTTTCGTTTCAGTTCGTGTTGTTCACGCATTATAATTCACACGCATGCGCAAAATGGGATCACGTCAAATCAATTTTTTTTGACGTCAGCAACTTCAACTGGACTTCCGAGCTGTTTTTCTCGTGTTTCTTTTGGTGAGAAATTTTTAAACTTTGCACAACTGTAAACAAGGCAAGAAAAAAACGTATCCAAATTTCAAAAAATTCTACAAATAGGTTTCTCTGCAATCGAAACTCCAAAATATCTCGAAAACCTATTTATAAACGACCCTTCAAATTTTGATATGTTATTCCTTGAAAAATTGACCAAAAGGAAAAAATATATTGTCGATTCAATCTGACGCAAAAGATAAGACAGCATGGTTGCCATAGAAACACTGACACTATTCCTGTTTGTCCATAAATGGACAGCACATGCTAGACCTCTTTACATTCCTGGAAATGCTCATTTTGCCCTGACGTAAGTGTATCCAATATAAATTTGGTTGAAAGCAAAATTTACTTAAAAGTGCCTAAAGTTTTACAGAACTGTAGGGAGCCACCTTAAGAGTAGGATTAAAGGTAAAGTTAGAGTTAGGATTAGGATTAAGGGTAGGATTAGGGTTAGTATTAGAGTTAGGATTAGGATTAGAGTCCGAATTGGGACTAGGATTGTATTTAAATCGAGGTTGTTAATATGGAAATTGTGCAACTCCAGTCTTTCAGGACTGCCATGTCCCCAAGCATCTATAATGAACTGCAGGAAATGAAAATAAGGGTTCAATTTAGGCAAGAAGCAATGTACAGGGACTTATTGGGAGAAGGAAAGAAAACTGCAAAACTGCTAAAAATGGAAAACTTTTTCCATAGTAATAACCTGGATTTAAACACAAACTTAATATTAATCCTAATAACTCTAGTCCTAATCCTTACATCAATCCTAACATCAATACCCTTTAATCCTAACTGTTACCCTAATAATTACCCTTAATCCTAACCCTAATCCTTGTGACATAATTTCAGGATAGTAATATGGCAAGTCACCCATTACAAACTTTCAGTGCATAGGGATGAGGCAGTTTAGGAAGTCCATTAGGACCCACAAGCTGTAAGCCTATGTAAGGAAACTCACATAATTCAGATAACAAATTACATTTAATACAAAAATGGACTTCATAAAGAATTAAGAAAACACTAAATCCTAAAATACACAGTGTCAACATATCACAGTCTATCCTTTTCAGATTCTAAATTTAAGTGCAAAACAGTTTGTGCATAAAAATGCAACCCATTCCGGCTTGTTCAAAGCCAACAAGCACCAATGTTCAGGCAAACCCCCATTTTTGGAGGAGGGTTTATTTTTAATTTTTTAATATTATAATATACAGTATATATATATAAATATATCTTCCAAGAAGCCTTAAACCACACTTTTGTGATTGATTTATAACTCAAAGACCCAACTTTTAGGATCAACATCTCTAGGGAAATGCCATTTACGACATGCAAGCCTTTGTAAGCCGGAGTCCTGAGTATTATATGGGTGACCCAGTAACACAAGTCAACAGACAGTGCAAAACAAGATCTTAAAGCAGAGTACTATTTTTGAGAAATGGGTATGTAACAGGGAAATTTTTTGCCAGACTACTTTTACTTGGAAGTTTTATGATGTAAAGTTTTACTTTGTTACTTTCATTTTGTGGTGAACTATATATTTTGTATCATTGGATAAATTTTACCTGGTTTATTCCTGAAAATAAACATTAAAAGGTTGATATCAAATGAATTTCGAATGCCCATTCCAAGTTGTGATCTTAACGTTAGTCTTCGCATAGTATACAGTACATTTGTAAGGCATATCAGATTTATGTGACTATATTGGTGGTCGAGTGTTAAGCCCCCCCCCCCCTATTTTACAGACTACAGCCAATTGTAATGTATTTTTTACTTCAAGTATTTTTAAAAAGTAATTGTACTTTTTACTTATTAAGTATGGCTCAGGTACTTTTACATTCACTCGAGTCGTTCTAAAGTTTTAAATTACTTCTACTTGTAATCAAGTGCAAAATCAAATTATTTAGTTCCAACGAGATCTATGTTAGGCGGGCCAGCTTGGTTGTCATATAAATGCAAGATATGAAATAATAAATACAGTGTTACTGGCTGCCTTGCCTCTATACAAACTGAGAGGGTTTGAAAAAACATTCAGAATATACAGCGTATTTAATTTATAATAGGGTCATTAGGGTGTTGCTATACATACAAATTCCAACAGGTAATATATTTGCATTTAATAAAATAGCGACAGAATGACAGATATGGGATTATGCCTACATATAGCATGAACTCTGCCCAAATCAGGACTGCGACACACAGAAGGTAGAATACGATAGAAAAATTTCGACAGCAATGTAGCCAAATTAAAAGAAAATGATTCTACAATACCGTATTATAAACAATCCAATTCCCACTTCCGCTGTGAAAAAATTCACAATGCGAAACTTTCAAGCTTTCCTGGCAATTCCTGCCAATAAGCCAATTCTTTACCAGATATTTGAGAAAACCATTCGCTGAGTCAGTGAGTTGTAGAATAGAGGAATACTGTTGTCTGTTGTCGTATTATTGTGAACAAAATATCATACGAAAATGTAAAATTCTAAAATTAGTAAATTACACGAATTACACGGAAATTAGAACGCGCGTATAGAGGACTAGGGACTAGTCTGACTAAGGCAGTAGAGCCACAGAATACTACACAGAAAGGTCATCTCTAGATTGTTTTTGCGTAAGCGCTATTCGTCACTCAGCAAGTGCCCTAAACAGAAGTAGTCACCCCCCTGGACATATAGCCATTTTGAATGTTTCCAGGGGGGTGACTACTTCTGTTTAGGGCACTTGCTGAGTGACGAATCATGACGAATAGCGCTTACGCAAAAGCAATAAGAGATGACCTTCTGTGTAGTATTCTGTGGTAGAGCTTTGTAACTTGGAGACGAGGTTGCATACGTATGGCATAACTTCCGTTGCCGTCCGTAATACCAGGGCATAGAATAAAGATCTATACAGAAGAGCGACTCAGCGGTGCAACGTGTCCTCGTTTTTTTATGTAAAAATACGCAGTTTACTATTAGTTTGTGTTCCGACCGGTTTATTTAGCCGTATATGTTCTATACTATGATATCTTAGTAAAGTGAATTAGTAAGATATAAAAGCATGCAATAATGCATATTTTGCTACTTTCGTATTGCCAGATAGCGTCATTATATATGTCAAGTCAGCTACGCTGGCCGTTGGCGCGTCGTAACTTCTGGGAAGGTGTGAACAAATGTGTAGTCGGGAAAAGACTGCTGGGATGCTTACAGAATGACCAAATTAATAGAATAACTATAAAATGGAAACCAGGTTTTAGCTACATGGAACCTTCCCCTGAATATTTATCCCAGAAAATGTGAGAAGAGCCGACATAAGGGACCGTTCATTTTTCATGTGGGACGGTGGCTGGTGGAGGGTGGCCTCTTAAATATTTAGCATGGCCCACCCTTTCATATACTCAACTTTTTCCCAGTGGCCCACCCCAAATGATGATATTTTTTCAGATGACACCCCTCCCCAACCTTAGCTTCTCTTCTAAAAAATTCAAAGTACATGTATCTTTAAAACCTCGTTTTTTGCGAGCAAAAAGCTTTGTAATCATTGATTGACTTTTAATACTGTATGTTTTCAAGTTATAGCTATATATAAACCGATAGAACAAGTTGTAACTGTGCTGTCAATATTTTGCTCAAGATGTGGCAGGATTTATAGCAACAGTTGCAAGGTTGAGCCCAATTACGTAGTCATTCTATTGGATCTTGCATAGTTAGAGAGATTCGGGGGCATTCTCCCCCAGAAAATGTTGAATTTAGTAGCCCTGAATGGCCATTCCATGCGCTTTCAGGGTGACATTCTTGCAACAGAACAACAAAACATTGTATAATTTTCTGCATGCCCCCCCCCCTCTTTGCAAATATTATTCGCGCCGCCCACCCTTTTAAGGCCATGTTTTTTTGAATGGCCCACTCCCTTCTACCAGCCACCCCTTCCAGATAAAAATTCAACGGTCCCTAAGCGAACATTGGCTGTCACGTCACACTAGAATGTAGAATCTCAACATCTTTGAAATTCCTTTTTCAAATGTTAAAGCAATTTTTAATATAAATAGTTATAGATAAAAGTCTTATTTAAGTGGTACCGGCCATACTGGGCAACAAATTAAAACAGGCGAGTTTACAAAGACCATGTTTAATATACAGTAAAGTTAGTAAAGATAAAATAGTAAATATACACCTGTCGGGTCCGATCCAATAAAAATTGAATAAGGCTAACTATTAGTCCGAGAGTTCTTATAAGTAACATAACATTTAACGCATTTTAGATTGTATATCTTCCAATTACCATATTCGTCAAGTTTTACTGCACAAGAATATGAATATTAAAAATTCCAAATGCAGGGTTATTTACGGCAGAACCACCAGCGGCACATACAATTGCGGCACATACAACCATACAACACGGTTACCACAAGCTATTGCTACAGCTTTATTACAACCATTATATTTGGCATCAAAGCCTATTCAAGAATAGTGAAACAATCGTCTTCATTATTAGCTACCTGCCTACCTTTGTATGACGATATTTTCTATCCGCGATCACACTGTAAAGCGAATTTGCTTCGTAATCTAACATTATCCATTTCGTGTCAATATTAACGGTGATTCAAGACATATTTTCTTTAAAGGAGTGTTCCAATACGGGGCCGGTTTACATCAAGTCCATATTCAACTGCGTAACTTACCTTGTTCGTCCAGTAGTAAGGTGATTTATAGTCAGTAAGTACCTACCTAATATGAACATATTTTGTGATTGGTCTGCTGAAACAAAAGTGATCAGTGTTTAGGATTCGTTCTTTAGAAAGATGATTTATATAGTTTATTGTCATTTATTGTCATAACCAACCAATCACAAAGCCTGTTCATATAGGTACGTACCCTTGTTGATTGTTTGGTTAAAGCACATAATTATCAATTATCACAATCTTACCTTACATCCGTCCACTTTGCTTGCAAAGTGTAGCGACCATCAGGCAGCGACAGGTTCTGCACACTTTTCAACAAGTCATTTTCCTCAGGATCATTACCAGACGAGTGGAAAACAGCCAACATAGTACCGATACAAAAGAAGGATGACAATGAGAACTACCGTCCTATTTCTCTACTGTGCATAATTTCGAAAGTTTTAGAACACTGTGTCCTGAATAACATCAAACACCGTTTTCTGGAAGCAGTCAACATCAGTCAACATGGATTTATATCTGGACGATCTTGTGTGACTAACCTAATTGATTCTCTCAACTATGTTGGGTCATGCCTGGATCATGGTGGACAGATTGATATGATTTACATGGACATGTCAAAAGCTTTCGATAAGGTCAACCATGATGTACTGATCCAAAAGCTGCGTAAGGACCATGGTTTTGGAGGCAACCTGCTCAGTTGGTTCCGCTCTTATCTGACAAATCGTAAACAGCGCGTAACAGTGTTAGGAGCAATGTAAAACCCTCTCTCTGTAACATCTGGAGTGTCACAAGTTCTATCCTTGGTCCAGCATTATTTCTTTTGTACGTTAACGATCTGCCCAGTACTGTGAAGTCAAGTCAAGTTGTCATGTTCGCGGATGACACGAAACTCTTCAAACAAATACAAACGGCAAATGATGCAAAACAACTGCAGAACGATATTAGTAATCTAGAAACTTGATCAACTACTTCAGGCTTAATTATCATTCAACGAAACTAAATGCAAAGCACACACAGTTACCCGTAAGCTTAAACCGATCACTATCAACTACAAAATGAATAATTGCCAGTTAACATCCACCAAACACGAGCGTGATCTTGGTGTCTGGATATCCACTGACTTAAGATAGATGGATCAAACAAGTTAACCAACAGTGTGCTCGCGCAAACTAAGTTACATCAGGAGAAGCACGCGAACCATGCTCAATACAGCAACAAGGAGAACCGTCTACATGGCTCTAGTACGTTCACATCTTGGTTACGCGAGCTAAGTGTGGCCACCTCAGTCGATTGAACTAATGATAAAACTAGAAAGAACTCAGCGGCGTGCGACGAAATACATCCTTAACCTGCCATTTATTTGTTCTACTGCATGATTATACATCCAGACTTCAGTCTCTTCATCTACTTCCAATCTGTTACTGGCAGGAGTACCTTGATATGGTGTACTTTTTTAAGGCGATCGATGGCCTAACAAACTCATCCTTTGTCTTACTTAAGAAAACAACGAGAAACACAAGGGCAAATAATAACTCCAGTACAGCAAAATATGAAGTTCCACAGTGTAAAACAACGACGTTCCAAAGATCGTTTTGGATTAAAACAATTAGAACTTGGAACTCTTTAACGGACACGTTAGACTTAAGCATGGAAAACCTGGGCTCATTTAAGTATGTAAGGAAAAGATACTATTTTCCTACATTGGGGACAACTTACGAATGTGATGACCCAAGAATATATAAAACTACCTGCCCGAAATTCAATCGTGCAAGAACTTTAACTTATCCAGTGAACTGTTGTTTTTAGATGTTTTTATTGTACATTTGTATGTTTTGATATTTTTCTTTAGGCCCACAGTAATTGGCTTTCTAGGCTGTTGTGGTTACCCAACCATCACTTTAGTGTGTATGTGTGTGTCTGTGTTTATTGTGTAGTACCATGAAATGATGGAAAAGCAATTAAATTAAATTAAATTTAGAAAATGTAAAGAATTTGCTAGATTAATAATGAAGTTTGCATGTATGGCTTAACTAATTGTTTTGTTTAAATTTGTGAAAAATACCAGGTATATCTTTTTGGCAAAGCTTTCGTATTTAAACTGAAGAATAAACTAGATTGAGATATATATGGTCACATAATGACCATGAAATATTATTATTCATCCAAAGCATCATGATAAACATAATCTTTGGAAGAAAAGACCAAATAAGAATACAAGGAAGAATACCACCATGAACAAACGAACAAACAAAACAAAAAAACGAAGACAAACAACGTAATTATCCTCACTTTTTCTTTTGTAGTAATTCCTAACAAGATACAGGCCTGGTAGTTTCTAAAACTACATTAAATTAAATAAAATAATCAACCAATATAATAACTAGAGAGCTCCCAGAGAGTGCAAACCTCCGCCAGTAAATTAAGTGAAGTTATGCAAAAATTATAAATGCACTAATTACGCATTCAGTTCTCTTCAGCCTGGGAAAGCAAGACAGACTTCTGTACATTTCTCATCCAGCTTCTATCCAAATTGATCCAAACGTTATTCAATTTGTCCTTCTTGGTCTATGCTCATTAGCACCACAAATTCTCGTATTCAAATATGTAACAGTGTTTGAGTAATTGTGCTAGCAGACTAACAAACACACAAACACGCACAAATAAACTCGTGCAAAAATATAAAATCAAATACAACATGGTTACCCAGTATGGAATATATAACGTGAAAATAATATAGATGATAGTATGTAACTTTCAAATTTCCATGATAATTATAATGAAAACGAAAACTATGTTATATTTAAAAATATTTATAAGCAAAGTTTACCTAATTCTTTTGGTTTAGCTTTTTGACCAACCTTTAAATTAACGGAAAATATTGTACTATATATTTTATGCGCCAGTTAATATAAACTTCATAGAAAGTTCACAATAATAAGATAAGTTTATTATTTAGTATATATATTTACGTTTTTTATACCAATAAAGATCACTCTTTTAGCTGTTAAATGATACCTTTTTGTATCATTGCGATCATAATGATTAAAAATTGCCGAAAACGTATTTTTCCATCTTTGGGATCGCAATTGAGTGCCCATTGTCTGCCTATTGAAATTATTCTCATTTCGGAATAAAAGGTAAGAATTTTAATAAGATAGCATAAATACCCCACTGGCTATTTATCATGTCATGGTCGAAACAAAAAGTTTGCAGACTGAACTTGCAATGCTGAACGTTTCACAAAAGACAACCATCATTTAGGCAAATGTCGAAATGATATTTTTATATCCAAAAATGGAAAATGTAATTTCGACCACTCCTTTTATCGGATCGTATTGGGCCATTATTGATCGCAGTGATACAAGAAAAGTGACCTTTGACAGCCAAGAGCCCGATCTTTATTTGCGTGAAAAATGTAAGTCTATAAACTAAGTATTATGCGGGCGATACTATCCCAAAATTGGATTACCTGTTTTTTGATACACCTTGCACGTTAAACGTAGTAAAAATTATCAGTAGCGTAGCCAGCCCGCCGATTTAGTCCCGCTATGGAAATTTGTTCGTGTTCATTGACGGTGAAAACAATGAATTTCTAAAGAAATTAATAATGATAATGATTTGAAATTTGCATAACGGGACCAAATCGGCGGGCTGGCTACGCCACTGAAAATTATAGGCAATCACGGCAATACAACGGAACAGCGTCTCATACTTAATTGACAGACTTAATTTACTGGCAGAAGCATGCAGTCTCTGAGTTTTCTCTAGTTTTTATTGTGTTAAACAACTATAGCTTAGCTTTTCCATATTGTATTGAATATACAAATCGTATAACACGGCAGCTAGAAAGATATCGGTAGCCAACTTACATCTCAAGTTTTTCTGTATAATTAGATATTGCGGAGTGCTTTAGGGTTAAGTATGCACTTTGCAAGCTTACATTTTGCGTGGTTTTGTATGTCTATATATTACCTTAATGGTTAAGGTTGTCAAAAAGATTATTATTTTGCACTGTTCGTAATATAATATATCATGCCCATCCTTTTAGCTATGGGATTTCTAATTTTACAGTTATTTTAGAATATGTCATTTTATACTCAATTCTTTGAGAGCGAACTGTTATTGTACATTATTATTTAACAAGAATGTATCCAAATGTCTTCAATATTTTCCATCCATTATTGTTCACTCTAGAAGAACAAACATAGCCGTCCGTATGGCTCCATCCAAACCAGGAATCGCAAGTATTGCAGTCTTGCTCGTTATTAGCAACGATTCCAATTCGCATTCTACGATAGCGATTGAACTGAACATTAAACCCCTCTTTATTGCAGTTGTCTTGTAGTTTTGAGCCAGCGATCAGGGATTTCCATGCATCTCGGCCAGCCGTCGTTTCCCTAAATTCTTCGTCTGCGATCACATTGTACAGCGAGCTTGCTGCGTGGTCGAGTGTCATCCATTTTCTGTCTCCATTATATGACATGCCCAGGCAAATCTTTGTGAACGGAGTGTTCCAATACGAAGCCAACTTGCTTTCTTTCTCTGCTAGTCCATCGATTCCATCTTGCATTGCATATGTTTCATTGTTCGTCCAGAGGGGAGAATGATAAGTAAATGTATTCTAAGACAAAATTAATAATATTCTATGGTAAGTACTATTTCAATCCCCTCCCAAAAATTATTGCTACGTTGTGAGAGGTATCGGTCTTAATCCGGGTCGTGTCGACCTTAGTAACCGTCAAATAGAAACCCATTTTTGAAATTAAATTTCTACATTATTTTGTTCCCAATTTTGTCATGGACTTGTGCTCCTGCAGTTAACGATACACTGTAAAATAGTAAAAATTAATTAATTGATTGAAAGTTGATACGCACTAACCCCCGATTACAATCTTACCTTATTTCCATCAACTTTCAAGACTAGTGTCCAACCTCCACCTCCGCATCCAGGGATATTTGTCATGTGACAAAATACCTTATATGGCAATGAGGAGAGATTCTGCTGCAGAGTGTAGACACCATTAGGCAATGATCTAAATATAGTATTAATATGTTCCAATTGGCATATATTTTCCAGTTGCTTTATTTACTGTATGTATACGAACGGAATTGAAATGTTAAAACCCACTTAGTTGTCAATTTATTTAATAATTACATTAATTAATGTATATGACATTTAGTGCTGCAGTGTGTGAATTGTGTATTTGGTTATTGTAACTATCAACTTGTGGAACAGTTTTCCTAAAGAGGAAAGCATTTAGGCCGCGTTTACACTATAACGGATAGCTTTCCGTAGCGGCGCGAAAAAGCACCTATCCGTTACTGAATGTACAACGTTCAGAAGCTAAGCGAAACAACATCTCTCTGTTGCAATAGTTCCTCTGAAAATAGCGTTCCTATAAAAGGTAGAGATAGGCGTTTTTCAGGTCGCTACGGAAAGCTATCCGCTACAAGTGTAAACGTAGCCTTAATCTCACATGCATGGCATGGCCTTTATAGCCAGTATTTTGAGACACACTATAAGAACAAACCAGCTATAGATCATCTAACTTAATAGTTTTAGGCTATAGTAAAATCTTTAATTAAAGTTAATAATTATAATATATATTTGACTGGATTGGAATAAAACTCTAGATTTATTTCTATATCTTTATTGAATAGAATGTTATTCTCATTAATCTTTTATTTCCAAGGGTTTTAAAGGTTTCTATATTTAACAAACGTAAGTGAAGGGAACGCTTGACTGGAAAGCGGTCTTGAAAAAACCACCAAATAAAACAAGAAAGTTACGCAAGCCAACATTACATTTGGCATAACTCACGTGTTCTTGAGAAGCAATTCCTTGCAACATGAAGCAAAGTCACGTTGTTTTGTTTCTAAAATTAATAAATCAAAATATGTTTAATTACATGCCATCGTGCAGCAATCCGTTAAACTGTTCATTTGAAATCAGTTAATCACCTATAACATCATAACTACAATGTAAAAACAAATTCGTTAAATCAGGCAATGAGTTGCTGCCTTGGATTTGTTGGAAACGATCGAAATTCGCTGCTTTAACGCCCCGTTTATACTATACCGGATACAGAAGGATATTTCGAGTGAAATATTATATACAATATTTTTAGACCTGAACGGGAACGGCTGCATGCGAAAACTACAGCTCTAAGTCCTCCGACAGGAATTTAATCTGCGTCCATGCGATTCCGGTGCAGCGCTCTGACCACTGAGCTTCACAGTCCAGTAGCCAAGCGTTAGCCACAAGTTCATGTATATATATAGATGCGGGTACTGCGGGTTGTGATAAGTAATATATACAAACCGCACAAGAGGTCGTTATCAGATTTAAAACATCGAGGCGCAGCCGAGTGTTTTAGATCTGATAAAGGCCGAACTGTAAGGTTTGTATATGACTTCTAAAATGACTCGTTTTGTACGCTCACTGGCGTTGGAATTTTGAAGATTGATGTTATCTACGCTGTGAAAATTGAAGGAGAAAATTTGAGCAAGTCTATATCAAATATATAGATCCGCTACGGGTCATGAGTTTCCTTTGTATTTTGCTTATGAATAATTAATGAATTTTAGAAGGTAAATTACAAGATGTTTACAAGTTACAAAACGATGTTTACAATTACAAAACATCTTTATATACCGGATACGCATGGTCACGACATCAAATTGAGCCATATCAAAGCGAGTTTAGCCCCCAAAATTATAATAGTATGATCGATTCAACAAAATCAGCTAACTGGGTGCAAAGCGCGCGCTGGTCATGAAGCGCGAACGTTGACCGAGTGTATCACCAATGAGAAAGCTATGGGGAAACAGCGGCCGGATAGGGACCAACTTGTCAGAAACGTTTTAAAAAAATAAAATTGCTTAGATAATGGGTGCCAGTGGGGCGCCAAAGCCCCATATACATTATTTTTGTTTGATAATTTCCTTGTCAAATTCATAATGTTCTCCCTCTTGTCAATAGCTCGGGAGTTTTCAACCCCCTGAACCCCAAGTAAATCCATTAATGATATAAACTATATAATTTCTACGCAATTTTACTCAACTTACCTGATGAAAACACTTTATCAAGTTCTGGAGAATCCTTGGAAAGAATAGGAAAATAAAATTCAGATACACGCTATTAAATGACTTAATAAAAACGTTTGTTAAATTAATGTTCAGTTTTGTAATCATAAAAACTCCTGTTCTTTTTCAGTTTCGACTTTTCATAAAACGTAAAGTCAGTTTTTAAAGTCAGAATTTTGAACAACTGTTAAAAGCTATCAAACCTCATGCAATAATTCGATTCAAATTACTGAACATCTTTCCATTTCCTTTCCTTAAACAAATATGTAGCCTACCCCTAGTACGGTAATATTACGGTATTAATAAGATATTCCGGGAGTATTGCGTAATAAATGGAGCTATATATTGAAACATTGTTCTTTATTATGTCACATGTAGTGTGAACACCTGCATAATATATAGTCTCCTTCGTATAGCCGGGAGGCTAAGCTATGTGGAATATTTTTGTCGCAAAAGCAAAACAGGTGATAATCGTTCAAACATAATATCATTCCTCAAATTATATATTTTTATTTTTAGTCGATAATATTGATTGTATACATATTAAGGTCACGGAGTATTCTATTCGAAAAACTGTTTTACAAAAATACCGATTTTGAATTAGCATATAAATTATTGAATATGCAACTCAATTTGTGTGTTTTGCCGGTATCTCGTTGACAAATTTTAATTAAAACCCCTTTTTTAAGTCAATTTATATATTCACGCCAAAAGATAATGACAATATTTTACTTTTAAAGAATGCTGCATTGAATAGAAAATAATAATGTAAAGCTGAAAATATTGCATGCCACCGGCATGTTAAGTCTATTAAAAAGAGATTTCATTTTTAAATTTATTACACTTAACTAAAATTGACCAAACACCTGCCGCCTTGTCGAAAATATACGTATTCGTGTTTATCAAGTAACAATATTTAGTGCCGTGAAATTACGTATATTTAGAGTTCAGTAAAATTATTGTTACACTTGAAAAAGTAAGACTTCGATTAAAAGTGTATGTTTAATTTTAAAATTCTCTTTTTTGATTCTCTCTTTTAGCTTATAATAGCGCAAGGTTGCTATAACGTTTTCAGAAATAATACATTTTTCTTACCCTTTCAAGATAAATATATTCTGGGTTATGTGTTTCTTCGTTCAACGTATCTCCGATCGGTTTGCTGTTGAGCTCACACAGACCCTTATCCATTCCAGAAATTTTATAATTTACCGACAAACACGACATATCTTTGAGGCAATAAATACCACACTCAAACTCTCTTTCCGCTGCTTCTGTACGAAAAACATAATTCGCCAAGTATTTTCCTACACGTCTGCGAAACACTGCTTCTTTTGTGCATTCGCTCAGTGTTGCCCCTTTTAAGATGAAAAATAGCAGACATATCTTTATTAAGACGTGCATTACACACTGCAGATGAAGGATATTTTCAATGCAATCAAATATGAAGTCGCACGCAATTAATGTCTCTATAAGGTTTTTACTTCATAATTATATGGAATTGAAGGATCCCTTTCAATGTATGATTGGATCTTTGGCAGGTTGTTGATATAAGTCAAGATAGAAATATAAATGACTGCGATATATTACTTTAATCACAATGCTTTGCGGTCTCATAAAAGCCTTTAAATGAATGAATTGATTGACTTTATTGAAACTCCTCTGAGGGGGCTTTTCATGCAGTGACAAAATTACAAAATATAAATTTACAATATCATCAATAGGCTAAAATAGTTCACACAGACGAATTTGTTTGACGTGCAAAAATGTACAATATTGATAAAAAAATGTAACAGCTAAAGCTACAATTCTGCTGAAGTTTATCTAATCCTTTAGCCTGTTCCCGTTTAGTCGTTACTGTAGTGACCAAGTCATATTAATTGGACGATGTGAAATAATCTGGATCTGGATCTCAACATCCTTGAAATTCCTTTTTCAAATGTTCAAGCAATTATTAATATTAATAGCTATAGGTAAGAGTCTTATTTAAGTAGTACTAGCCATAGTAAGCAAAAAAACAGGCGAGTTAATAAAGGCAACGTTTGATATACAGTAAAATTAGTGAAGATAAAATAGTTAATAAGTAGGTAACCCCCCACATCCAGGGACGGAAGTGATGTCTTCATAGTAAAGTTTTCCCCGCCATATGACGTCATTTTCGTACGTACGGGATTAGAAGTAATTAGTATTCGTGTGACGTCATTTTGCGTACGTACGCGTGCGTACAGAGCGTAATAATCAGATATTTTTTTTAACGTTTTGAACAAATTTTTTATCAAAAGAAGGAAAAAGGGGGTTTAACGAGTACGAAAATGTATACATTTTTGGAGCAAAACATGAGAACGAGGCTTATTTAATTAGGGATCGCGCCACTTGACTGGATGCATAAATTAATTATGACACGGATAGTTTAAGCAATTTATTTGTAAATTATAACAATTGTACAGTAAGTGACAATTTATTTAAATATATTGTCCAGCTTTTACACTGTTCTCAGCTTAGATCACTTGACGTTTCGTATATTTCTGTATATTTCTGGGTTCCCTAGGAGTTCCCCCGGGGTTTCCTGGGGGTTCCCTCGGGGTTCCTTGGGGGTTCTCTAGGGGTTCTCTCGGGTTCTCTAGGGGTTCCCTGGGGGTTCTCTCGGGGTTCTCACATATTTAGCAAGTCCCGTAGAAGTATTCATTTACGGGACCTTTTTGCGGGACATATTTAGCAAGTCCCGTAGAAGTACTCCATTACGGGACCTTGCTGCGGAACATATTTAGCAGGTCCCGACGTCCCTTGCGTCCCGTTTGAACGATTTGCTAGCCATCTTTTTGCGGCACATATTTAGCAACCTCAGGTTGCGACCGGTAGCGATATTTGACTCTAAAAATCAATACGGTTTTGATGAGAACCCCGAGAGAACCTCCACTTTTTTTCTTTAACGGGGCGAGCCAGAAGTACACTTGAAAAATTTCCCTGCGTTCCTGAAATTATGTCCGCAAAAAGATGGCTAGCAAATCGTTCAAACGGGACGCAAGGGACGTCGGGACCTGCTAAATATGTCCCGCAGCAAGGTCCCGTAAATGAGTAATTCTGCGGGACTTGCTAAATATGTCCCGCAACAAAGTCCCGTAAATGAGTACTTCTACGGGACTTGCTAAATATGTCCCGCAACAAGGTCCCGTACAGCAGTACTTCTACGGGACTTGCTAAATATGTCCCGCAAAAAGGTCGCGTAAATTAGTACTTCTACGGGACTTGCTAAATATGCGAGAACCCCGAGAGAACCCCCAGAGAACCCCGAGGGAGCCCCCAGGGAACCCCAAGAGAACCCCTACAGAACCCCGAGGGAACCCCCAACACTGAATTTCTTAATGGATCTAAAAGACGGCTCAACCCTCTCCGAGTACCAACCCATTGTCAATTACCTCTCCTATTTGATTATTGAACATTCTCAATAAGGAAACTTCATACAAACACTCTTAAATAAGGAAAATTATATACAAACTTAAAGTTATACTTAATAAAGATGTTATATTCTCAAAGTTTAATAAAAAAAATTGTTCAAAATGTTAAAACAAATCTCTGATTATTACGCTCTGTACGCACGCGTACGTACGCAAAATGACGTCACACGAATACTAATTACTTCTAATCCCGTACGTACGCAAATGACGTCATATGGCGGAAAAATTACGATGGACTAATTATTAGTCCGACAGTTCTTACTTATAATAACATTCAACCCATTTTAGATTGTATATCCTCCAATACCATATAAGTCAATGTTTTACTGCGCAAGTATGTATATCAAACTGCGGGGTTATTTACAACAGAAACGCCAGCGGCACATACAATTGCGGCACATACAACACGGTTACGACAAGCTATTGCTGAAGCTTCATTACATGCACTATACTTGGCATCAAAACCTATTTAAGAATCACAAGTGAAACATTCGTCTTCGTTATTAGCTACCATTGTATGATGATATTTTCCATCCGTGATCACATTGTACAGATAACTTGCTTCGTAATCTAACATCACTCTTTTCGTGCCACCATTAACTGTCATACAAGACGTGTTTTCGTAAAAGGAGTGTTCCAATGTGAGGCCAGTTTACTTTCTTCCTCTGTTATTCTTTCAAGTCCATCTTCAACTGCATAACTTTCCTTGTTCGACCTGCAGTAATGTGATTTATAGTCGGTAAGTACCAGGGCGCCTATATATAGGGCAGTGCAACGAGCGCGGAAGTAGCTTGGGGCGAGTTTGATTTTGGTAAAAATTGAAGAAAAAAGAGATTTTGATATGTCTAGTTCTTGCGTTTATATTTCGCATCGTTTTAAGTGTGAATACAAGTGTGAATGATTTAGAAAATGTCAAGAATCTACTAGATTAATGATGAAATTTGCACGCATGGCTTAAATAATTGTTTTGTTTTGTGAAAAATACCAGGTATATCTATTTGGCAAAATTTTCGTATTTAAACTGCAGAATAAACTAGATTGAGATACGGTCACATATATATTGACCATGAAATACTCAACGCTAAGAAGTGCAAAGAGTTAAGAATAGATTTTTACAAGACAATTGTCTTCGTTAACAAGTAATAGCGAAGTATTTGAAATCTTATCAAGCGTTAATTTGTTGAGCCTCACAATAAACAGCAACTTGAAATGGAATACTCATATAACCGAAATTGCTGAGAAAGCTGCACGCAGAATATATTTTTTAATCCAATCTATTTTATAAATATTGTATAAGATCCATTGTGGATTATGCAGTGCCCGTTTTCCACTATTCCTTACCGCAATATCACCTAGTAGACTTGGAACGTATACAGAAGAGAGTACTATCAATAATTTTCCCCTATTACCCATATAAAGATGCATGTAAAATTCTTAACTTGGATGATCTTGAAACCCATTACGACAAATTGTGTACTAAATTGTTTGAAAACATTCTCAAAGATCCGTATCACAAACTTTACAGTGTTTTGCCAGAACGTTGCGAAAATACCAAATATAGCTTGCGGCAACCTAGAATGTTCGATTTGCCGAAATATCGTACTAATAAGTTTCGACACACGTTTATTGTACAGAGTTGCATTAGGAAGATAGTAGTTTTTCATTTAGTATAATATTGATAGTAATATAATATTTTTGTAAATAACTTTTTAATTACGCAATTCAGTATTTAGCTGCTATGTAAGTTTTAATAAACCAATCAATCAATCAATCAATCAATCAAATCAATCAGTCAATCAATCAAATATTATTATTCATCCAAAGTATTATGATAACATAATATTTTAGAAGAAACGACCAAATAAGAATACAAGGGAGAATACAGAGCTCCCAGAGAGTGCAAACTTCCGCCAGGAAATTTAGTGAAGTTATGCATAAATTATAAATGCACTAAATACGCATTCAGTTCTCTTTATATATTCCATACTGGGTAACCATGTAGTATTTGATTTTATGTTTTAACATGAGTTTATTTGTGTGTTTGTGTGTTTGTTTGTCTGTTAGCACAATTACTCAAACAGTGTTACATATTTGAATGCGAGAATTTGTGGCGTTAATGGTTCAATTTGGATAGAAACTGGATGAGAATTGTACAAAAGTTTGTCTTGTTTTCCCAGCCTAACGTGAAAATAATTTGGTGATAGTATGCGACCAGTTTTAAAATTTCCATGATTGAAGACTGCAGTTCTGACTCTCTTCCAGGTCAATCTGACAATACTATCGTTGAGGACATTACTCTTACAGAAGCGGACGTTTTCTCCGTCTTATATAATCTAGACATTAATAAAGCTCAAGGGCCGGATGAGATTCCCGCACGTTTATTAAAAGAAACCGCTCGTCAAATTGCTCCGTCACTAACCAGGAGGAACGAGGGTCTTCCCGAAATGCAACGCACGCCGGGGCGGTTTATCATATATACTCAATTTCTCGGCCTGCTCCGTCATTGTTCGATTGTTGCTCGCTACGTTCACAACTCAGAGATTAAAAGTAAAATATTAAAAAATGGCGAGTTTTCGCAGTATTACTGGGATGAAAGCTTCTGAATTAGATGGGCATGAACTTCTTTATGTTCATTGTGTGTCGAAAAACCCTGTGAATATGATCACAGATGGATTACCGTGCGTTCAACTAGAATGCTGCGAGGTTCATATAAGTTTTATGGATAGTTTGGACATTCGACGAACAGCCCTTATTCCATCAGTTGTTAAAGGCATAAAAATCGAAGAAATGTTCGCTCATTGTAGTAGCCCTGCATTGATAGAAGTGCATACCAGTTGCGTTTTCAAGGTGAGATGATTTAAACTCATGCTTTTAACACTGTATATACATAATTTTGATTGAAATACATTTTGTATATTTCCAAAAAATAGAAACTTTAAAAACAGATAAGAAATACATACAATGTGTTTACAGTACATAAATATCTTTGAATAAGAAAGGATTTAATCAGTAAAAATGTAGTGAAAATTGATTATAATATATAAATATATTTGATATAATTCAGGGCATAAAATATATTTTTTATTTGTTTTTTATATTATATTAAACACGTCATTGTTAGACTGATATTTAAGTCCTTTACCTTGACTTTGTTGTTATGTTCCTACTCAATGTGTTTCTTACTTCCATGTGTAGTTCCATGACCCCATTGAAATCAGGGATGGATGTGGCCGGCTATGTAATATTGTCATGTTGTGGGAGTTTGATATTTTACCATCACCAACATCCCAAGCAGTCCCTCCAGGTGACCTGGATATTCAAAATGATGAGCTGGATAATGTACTTCCACCAGTACCTTTAAACAAGCCAACTGAATGTAATTGTTTTAAACAACTACTAAATCCTGTTTGTTTGGCAAATATTGATACACACCGAGTGATACAGAACGAAGACCTGTCTAGTGGTGCTAGTGTTGGTGAAACTGAGGCAGTGAATGTAGATGAAGTTGAGGAAATTCAACAATTGACAGAAATTTTGGATGTGGAAAATACTGCCTTTGGTGACAATGTGGATGATGAAATGTCTGATGATGAGGACAATAGTTCGGATGTTATATCTATGTATTCTGAAAAGTTTGTTGTTGTTGGATCTTGGCAAGAGAACTGATACCAAGCGGCGCTCACAAGGTGCATGTGGAGAAGGTCATCAAACCTAGAGCTGACATTCAAAGCGGAACATGAACCAGACAATGTTTGAGACACAAATGCATTGAAATTTTTAGTGTTTCACAATGACAACTGGCATATAATTGGCTATTATATTATATTATATTATATTATACTATTTTATATTATATTGGGTGGTATTCTTGGTGGTGGTGGGGGTGGTATTCTTGGTGGTGGTGGGGGCGGTATTCTTGGTGTTGGTAGGGGTGCTGAGGGTGGTGGTGGTGGTGCCGAGGGTGGTGGTGGTGATGAGGGGGGTGGTGGTGCCAAGGGTGGTAGTGCCGATGGTGGTGGTGGCGCCGATGGTGGTGTGAGTGCTGAGGGTGGTGGTGGTGCCAAGGGTGGTAGTGATGGGGGTGCTGAGGGTGGTGGTGGCCTCTTATCAATCACTAGTTCTGCTAAGCTGTCAGATAATGTCAAACCATAATGGATTTCAGCATCTTCCAATGTTGCAAACTTTTTCCTGTACACAACAGTTATACTCGTGATCGCAGACGGCAATCTATATAAAAGGCATGAAAACAAGAATGAAGTAACATCATATCTATGATTGAATAATATTTAAAAAACATCCTTGATCTTACTCTTTTTATACTAAGGGCTTTCAAAATAAGCCGGCAGATGCTGGGTTACTTTGAGCTTTACCGCTGGGTTACTATGAGCTTTACCGCTGGCAACTGTGACCTGTCGGTCAAATTTTAGAACAATTTCAATAACAGACAACTTAAAATCCACATTACCGCCTGCTAATTTATTATCACAACAGTCTATATTGAACGAATTCTGAAATCCCTGTATATTTATATTAATGAATTAGACATCTAACAGTAGCATTAACTTACTTGATAAGAGAATGTTAGAAGAAGTACCACATTTAATATGTTTGGCACCATCGTCCCAGAAACTGTTCTTTTTACCAAATGCTGGCCACTCTCCAACAGACATTTTTCCATATTTTGGATCTGTTTTGGCAATCACTATGAACTCAACAAATGCCTTGTCTAGTTCCTCAAAGGTCCATTGATGAAATTTTACTGGGGACTTCTTTGTAGGAGTAAGTTTCCTCTTTCTGGATATCTTTCTACTAGGAAACTACAAATAAAACCGATTCTACATTCAATTATTAAATACGAAATAGCTTTCAGTTGAACAACAGTTGACACACTGTATTTATATTTATCTGTATATATACAACAAGTGCTATAAATGAAACCTTTGTATAATTTTTACCTTTGGTGACATTCCAGGAGTGGACTCTGAAACAAAGCTCGACTGGATGATGAATTATCCGTACGTGCAACTCTTCGTGACTTGTTCACAGGTTTTCCCGGCGTATCTCCTTTAGAAATAATTATATGCCCTCTTGGCAATATCATTTTCCTCATCAACAAGGTCAATAATATTATAAACATCGCTGTCGTCAGATTCCATTTTTTCCCGAATTCTATAATAAAATAGAAAAATACAGTCAGTACAGTTAAATATATATTGCAGGTATTAAACAGGAGAATCAAAATATATAGCAACATATAAGCGTATGTTTCTAAATACAATATAAAATAGTGCATCATACACAAGATTCCCTCGCGCCATAATGATCACAACGCGGTCTATTCCCGCCATCTGCGTTAGAATACAGCAAAAATACCCCATTTTCAAACCGCGATTACTCCTCGATTTAGTGGAGCTATTTAAGGTTTTAAAGTACCAATATAAAGAACAAAGCTTGCTGAATATGATGACGTGATTTTTTCCCCGTTTCTGTTTAAAAAAGCTAATTAGCTCCAGCATTGTTTCAAGGTCACTTTTGTGGTGTGTCCTCTGACCCGGAACAAGCATAAATACAATGCGTAATTAACATAACTAAAAATAAATATCTATACCAAACAAGTCAAAAATAACTAAATTAGATACCTAAGCAAAACAATTATTAAAACATACCTTCCAAAAAATCAGATCTTTAGGGATAAAAATCGCAATATATTTCAACCATTTTTCACCTAACTTTATTGAAAATCGCAAATATGAATATTAATGCGATGCAATGCATTTCGGGAAGACCTTCATTCCTCCTCTGGTCACTAACTATTCTATTAAACAAATCTCTAAGCACCGGTGTGTTACCACGTGACTGGAAACTCGCCATTGTCGTTCCCGTGTATAAAAAGGACAACAAGGAACACGTAGAGAACTATAGGCCGATTTCGCTCCTTTCACTAATCTCGAAAGTACTGGAAAGATGCGTCTTTAACAAAATTAAAGACCACGTTTTCGAAAGAATTAACACTGGTCAACATGGCTTTGTTCCTCGAAAGTCCTGTGTTACACAGCTCATTGAGGTCTTTGACTACATTGGTCGTCAGCTTGATCTTGGAAAACAAGTGGATGTGATCTACTTAGATATGTCCAAGGCATTTGATCGAGTTAGCCACATGAAACTACTGAATCGACTTCGTGATTTTGGATTCGGATGTAATATTCTTAATTGGTTCAGCTCTTACCTCGAAGACCGTCGCCAGCAGACAACAGTACTTGGTGCAACATCATTACCACTACCAGTGACATCTGGAGTCCCGCAAGGTTCCATCCTTGGTCCGTTGCTGTTCCTACTATATCAGAACAATCTCTCCAATTGCATCAACCATTCAAAGATCGCGACGTTTGCTGATGATACAAAGATTTACAAGGTGATAAACTCGGAATCTGATGCATCTGCTATGGAGAATGATCTTACGAACTACCAAATTTGCTCTGCCAATGCTAATCTTCTCCTCAACACAGATAAATGTAAGACGCTTCGAATTGCTAGAAAACGCAACAAAATCGACTATATTTACAAGCTGCAAAATTCCGCTTTGAAGACCACAGATTGCGAACGTGACCTCGGCGTCTGGACCTCTTCCACCCTTACCTGGTCCAAACAAGTCCTCCACTAGTGCATCCAAGCCAACAAATCACTCGGATATATACGGCGGTCCACGATGAAAATCAAGAACATCTCTGTTCGTCGAACTCTTTATCTAACACTCGTTCGTTCCCATCTCGCTTACGCGTCCCAAGTCTGGGCTCCACAATCTGTCGATCTCATTAAGCGTACAGAACGCGTCCAAAGACGTGCATCGAAGAATATATTGGGTCTACCCTTCTTCTGCGAAATCAACTATAACCATCGTCTCTCAACATTAAATCTACTACCTTTCTCCTACTGGCACGAGTATCTGGACATATTGTTCCTTTTCAAATCACACCATGACAGTATTAACTTAAGCAGCGACACACTACCACAACCTCAAGATTCAAAGCGAAGAACCCGGTCAGCAAACCCCAACTGCCTACAATTTAAGACTTCAAAATGTAAAACATCTACCTATCAGAAATCATACTTAATAAGACCAACAAGAGTCTGGAACGCACTACCAAGGGATTTAACGAATAATACCATGATAACTTTGACTACTATAAAGTAGCATTAGATAAATATTATGATATTGACGATCCGCGAACATGGAAATCGGTTTGCATCAAATGCAACCAAGCTCGAGACCTGACTAGACCGATAACTTGTTGTTTTTAGTTTTAGAGTCTTAAAGTTCAGTAGTCCTTAATTTTGCACATTGCTATTTGTAGGGCCGATTTCGGTTTTGCTGAAGGCACAGGTTTGAGAGGATTCATCTAAATTTAGTCAGCCTCTGGGAATCTGGAAGCGGTCCTGTGGGTCGCAATGTGTAAAAGTAACTTTTATAGTTTAACATGTGTTTTTATATTTGTCTAAATTAAGAGATCGCAGTAATTGGCGTAAGCTGTTGCGATTGCCCTACCAGATGTTTCTGTCAATTGTTTGTGCTAACGTTGTTTGTATATGGCAAAGCTAATATAATAATAATGAAAACGAAAACTATGTTACATTTAAACATATTTATAAGCAAAGTTCTTCAGCTTTTGCTTTTTGACAAACCTTTAACGAAAAAGATTGTACTATATATTTTATTGTACACAAATTTTATGCGTTAATATAAACTTCGTAGAAAGTTCACAATAATAGGATGGAAGTGCCAGAATGCAATAGTTGTCCTCATATTTTTAGTCGCCATTTTGAATATTTAAATATTAATTGCAGACGAAATGTCTTCGGAGATTTATACAGGGTGTATCAAAAAAGGCAATGGCCGACAACATGGCCTTCGCTCGAATGGTCGAAGCTCTTATTGTGTTTTTCAGGTATTTTTTGCACAACAGTCAACAGCCGAAATTTTGTTACACTCTACCCACATTGCCACCGCACGTTCGAGATATAATCCAACATTAGCATGCATGTTGTCGTGCCTTTATTATTTAGCATATATATATACGTTTTTCATACCAATAAAGACCACCATTTTAGGTGTTAAATGATACCTTTGTGTATCATTACGTTCATGATTAAAAATTCCCGTCGAAAACGCATTTTTCACTTTTGGGATCGGAGTTGAGTGCCTATTGTCTCAATGTCTATTCAAATTGTTCTTATTTCGGAATCAAAATATAAATTCAATTTCTAAATATAAATTCAATCCAGGATACTTCAAAAAGGTTTGTTACAATTTTATATTAACAGTCGAACCGTTGATGACATGGCGTCAGCTACTGAACAGCTATTTCGATAAAGAAGTATCTCGAAATGACAGACGCGACAACGAATTACGCCAGCGAAAATGACGGTTGATGATACGCGTCAGCGTCTTAAATTTGTAGTTTGTAAACACCCTGAAGACGGACAGTTAAACTGTCCGAAATGTTAACAAATATTGTAATAAAACTTTTTGACGTATCCTGGATTGGATTTATATTTAGAAACAAATGTAATAATTTTAATAAAGATAGCATAAAAAATCCACGGGCTATTTATCCTGTCCTGGTAAGTTTCCAAAAGGTTAAAATCGCGATTTAACAACGAAATTTTGAGGTAGATAGCTACATTGTACGAAACAGAAAGTTTGCAGTCTGAACTTAACGTTTCACAAATAGGCAACCGTCATTTGGCAAATGGTCGCGATTTCGACCACTCTTTTTTCATCGTATCGGACTGGGCCATTATTGATCGCAGTGATACAAGGAAGGTGTCATTTGACAGTTAAGAGCTCGACTTTTCTTTGTGTAAAAAAGGTAAGTCCATAAACTAAATATCATGCGAACTATAACATCACGCAATTCGATTACCGGTTTTTTTATGCACCCTGTACGTTAAACGTTGTACTAAAAATTATGGAAATGCAACCGAACAGCGCCTCTTGCTTAATTTACAGCGTCACTTACATTTTGTGTGGTTTTGTATGTCTATATATTACCTTAATGGTTAAGGTTGTCAAAAAGATTATTATTTTGCACTGTTCGTAATATAATATATCATTCCCATTCTTTTAGCTATGGGATTTCCAATTTTACAGTTTTTTTAGAATATGTCATTTTATATTAAATTCTTTGAGATCGAACTGTTATTGTACATTATTATTTAACAAGAATGTGTCCAAATGTCTTCAATATTTTCCATCCATGATTTCTCCCTCTATAAGAACAAACATAGCCGTCCGTATGGCTCCATCCAAACCAGGAATCGCAAGTATTGCAGTCTTTCTCGTTATTAGCAACGATTCCAATTCGCATTCTACGAGAGCCACGATTGAACTGAACATTAAACCCCTCTTTATTGCAGTTGTCTTGTAGTGTTGAGCCAGCGATCAGGGATTTCCATGCATCTCGACGAGCGGTCGTTGCCCTAAATTTTTCGTCTGCGATCACATTGTACAGCGAACTTGCTGCGTGGTCGAGTGTCATCCATTTTCTGTCTCCATTATATGACATGCCCAGGCAAATTTTTGTGAACGGAGTGTTCCAATACGAAGCCAACTTGCTTTCTTTCTCTGCTAGTCCATCGATTCCATCTTGCATTGCATATGTTTCATTGTTCGTCCAGAGGGGAGAATGATAAATAAATGTATTCTAAGACAAAATTAATAATATTCTATGGTAAGTACTAGCTATTTCAATCCCCTCCCAAAAATTATTTCTACGTTGTGAGAGGTATCGGTCTTAATCCGGGTCGTGTCGACCTTAGTAGCCGTCAAATAGAAACCCATTTTTGAAATTAAATTTCTACATTATTTTGTTCCCAATTTTGTCATGGACTTGTGCTCGAGTTAACGATACACTGTAAAATAGTAAACATTCATTGATTGAAAGTTGATACGCACTAACCCTCGATTACAATCTTACATTATTTCCATCAACTTTCAAGACTAGTGTCCAACCTCCACCTCCACATCCGCGGATATTTGTCATGTGACAATATACCTTATATGGCAAAGAGGAGAGATTCTTCTGAAGCGTGTAGACACCATTAGGCAATGATCTAAATATAGTATTCATACGTTCCAATTGGCATATGCTTTCCACTTGCTTTCTTTACGGTAGGTATACGAACGAAAAGGTTAAAACCCATTTCGGTGTCAATTTATTTAATACTTACACAAATGAGTGTAGATAACATTTAGTGCTGCCGTGCATGAATTTGTGCATTTGGTTATGGGAACTATCAACTTTTGGCATGGCCTTAATTTATAGCAAGTATTAATTGTGAGGCACATTATAAGAACAAACCTGCTATAGATCAATTAAACTTAATAGATTTAGGCAAAACTAAAATATTTAAAGTTAATAATTATAACATATATTTGTTGAACAATATAGACTGGATTGGAATAAAACTCTAGATTTATCTCTATATCTTCATTAAATAGAATGTTATTCTTATTGATCTATATTATTTCCAAGGGTTTTAAAAGTTTCTATATTCAATAAACGTAAGTGAAGGAAACGCTTGACTGGAAAGCAGTCTTGAAAAACAAACAAACAAGAAAGTTACGCAAGCCAACATTACATTTAGCATAACTCACGTGTTCTTGAGAAGCAATTCCTTGCAAGATGAAGCAAAGTCACGTTGTTTTGTTTCTGAAATTAGTAAGTCAGAATATGTATAATTATATGCCATCATGCAGCAATCCGTTAAAACTGTTAATTTGAAATCAGTTAAGTATTACACCCATAACATCATAACTACACTGTAAAAACAAATTGGTTAAATCGGGCAATGAGTTGTTGCATGCCTTGGATTTGTTGGAAACGATCGAAATCCGCTGCTTTAAGTGTTAAACTTTAATCACAAAATCACAAGACTACAGATAATCACAGTATTTTTTCACAGAAGTTTGTACTTTCGGTTTGTACGCCGAATTTTTTTTCAACGTGCATGTCACGCTATACGCGTGATTTCCGGTTACGTAATGGTCAACTATATAAATATAAAATGAAATCGCTGCCAGGGGAGGTTGGGGAGTTTAGCCTCCCCCCCCCAATAATTTGTCCAACAAATTGTGATTTCTAGTAGAATACACATAAGTTAATTATATTATACTATTATTATATATTAAGAAGTTAAACTAAAGAAGACATTGTGTATACGCCAGCTTAGCTAACTATATAAAGGGCTTTTTTAATTTGTAAACGATCAGATGTTACTCGTATATCAAACAATAATTTCAACACAAGTTTTTTACTCTTGACGTTGCCATGGCGACATGACGTCATCATTTATCTTGGCAGTTTTGGGCAAAGAAGGTATGATAGTGGAAAAATAAGGTCGGATACCTACTCTCTTTTTTGCAGAAAGTAAATCATTTTGAAATATATGTGTTTTTGGTTGATAATTTCCTTGCGAAATCCAAAAGTAAATCCATTCCTGATATAAACTATATAATTTATATGTAATTTTACTCAACTTACCTGATGAAAACACTTTATCAAGTTCTGGAGAATTCTTGGAAAGAGAAGGAAAATAAAATTCAGATACACGCCATTAAATTATTAAAAATAAAAACTTTTGTTAATAATGTTCAGTTTTGTAATTATAATCATAAAAACTCCTGTTCTTTTTCAGTTTCGACTTTTTTTCAAACGTAAAGTCAGATTTTTAAAGTCAGAATTTTTAACAACTATTAAAAGCTATCAAATCTCATGCAATTATTTGATTCAAATTACTGAACATATTTTCATTTCTTTTCTTTAAACAAATATGTACCCCTACAGTACGGTAATATGTATTAATAAGATATTTTGGGAATATTGCATGATAAATGGAGCTATATATATTGAAAAATTGTTCTGCACATGTGGTGTGAACACCTGCATATATAGTCTCCTTCGAAAAGCCGGGAGTGTTTTTAGACAACGAACCCGCTAATGTACGCGAAGGAGGCTAAGCTACTGCATATTTTTGTCGGAAAAACAAAACTGTTGATAATCGTTCAAACATAAAATCATTTCTTAAAATCATATATTTTTAGTTTAATTTTAGTCGATAATATTGATTGTATATATATATTAAGGTCACGGAGTATATTCTATTCGTAAAAGTGTTTTACAAAAATACCGATTTTAAATTAGTATATAAAATTATATTAAATATGCAGTATTAAAGCAACTCAATTTGTGTTTTCGCCGGTATCTCGTTGACATATTTTAATAAACTATAATTATACTATAATTGCTCCATTTTTTTAATACTTTTAACATTTTTCTTACCCTTTTAAGATAAATATATTCAGGGTTATGTGTTTCTTCGTTCCACGTATCTTCGCTCGACTTGCTGTTGAGCTCACATAGACCTTTATCCATTCCAGAAATTTTATAATTTACTGACAAACACGACATATCTTTGAGGCAATGAATACCACACTCAACCTCGCTTTCCGCTTTTTTTGTCCGAAAAACATAATTCGCCCAGTATTTTCCTACACGTCTGCGAAACACTGCTTCTTTTGTGCATTCTCTCAGTATTTCCCCTTTTAAGATGAAAAATAGCAGACATATCTTTATTAAGACGTACATTATACACTCAGTGCAGATAAAGGATATTTTGAACGCAATAAATATATGAAGGCGCATGCAACTAATGTTCCTATTATATAAGGCTTTTACTTGATCGGTTTCAATATGTGACTGGCTCTTTGGCAGATTGTTGACATAATTCAAGAGAAAGATGTAAATGGGTGCGATATATTACTTTAATCACATTGCTTTGCGGTCTCATAACAGCTAGTAAATGAATGAATTGAATGAATGATTTATTAGGTACCTTAAGCATGTAGGACGGCAACACGACGACGACGGCGATTAATACAATAAGTCGATGAAAAGAAATGAATAATTAAACTCCCACAGGAGTTTTAGACGCGGTCCTCGCTCTGTTTACAACGGCAAATCACAGATTTTCACGTCTTGTATACAACGCCTGCAATTCAAGCCGAAACAAGTGCTACTTCAAATTGGTTCAGTAGAACTCTTCTCAACAATAAAGCCCATGTCTTCAACTTCTTAAACTGTATTAAATTAATACAATTGATAATACACGACAAGTTTTCTTTACTATCATTTCTTTGAAGGAGTTTGTTTTGGCCGTCGTCGTCGTGTTGCCGTCCTACATGCTTAAGGTCCCTATTGACACTCCCCTGACGCGGGGCTTTTTATGCAGTGACAAAATTACAAAATGTAAATTTACATATCAATATACTAATATAGTTCATACAGACGTACGAATTTGTTTGACATGCAAAAATGAATAATATTGATAAGAAATGTAACAGCTAAAGCTATAATTTTGCTGAAGCTTTATCTAATCCTTTAGCCTGTTTCCGTTTAGTCGTTACTGTAGTGACAAAGTCATATTGGACGATGTGAAATAATCTGGATTTCTACCTTGTTATTTGTGTGCTCTATAGAAATACATTTTTAATGACTGCAGTGCATTATAAATATTCCATCGGCCACCTTGATGTGTTCACGACCGTTACGACTAAAGCCTGGTTCACACTAGCAATTTTGTCGGCGATAATCCTCCACCTGACGCATGCGAATAAGTGGACTCAAGGACTAAAGTATGTGACCATTATGGGATCGGTTTTACAAAGGCATACGTTGATATGTCATTCGCTCGATCACATCGAGCATAGTGTGAACCAGGCTTAAATGAAAACCAGGTTTTAGCTACATGGAACCTGCCCCTGAATATTTATCCCGAGGACATGTGAGAAGAGCCGACATTAGCGAACTTTGGCTGTCACGATACACCAGAATCTCAACGTCTTTGAAATTCCTTTTTTAAATGGAATTAAGTTTATTCATATCAATAGTTATAATATAAAAGTCTTATTTAAGTAGTACCAGCCATACTGCGCAACAAAACAGGCGAGTTTGGAAATGTAATGTTTAGTATACAGTAAAGTTAGTCAAGATAAAATAATAAATATACACCTCATAAATTCATAAATTGAATTACGTTTAAACGTGATTCACGGCCTCTATACTTCTGAACCGTCTTGAGTTCAATGGATAATGAATGCAATTCCCGTGCAACATTAAAAAAATCAGATTTCAGTGCTTACTTAGGCAGATATGGGTTACGCCCGTTTCTCCAAAAAGTGAATTATTAGCTTAAAATAACACGGCACACAATGACAGGAAGGAATCAGGAGAGGTCATATGATCCCAAACGTAGCGTTCTATGGAAGTGCCTTGTCCGGGATTCATTTTTTGTCCGGGATTTATTAAAAAACGAGGCTGTTCAATAGGGCGCTAATTTATCTGGGATTGCTGCGCATACTTCACATGACCCGAAATGATAATTTCTATTTTCAAGTTGATGACATTACCAGGTATATAATATTATATAATCGTTGAAATCGTTCAGGCTTCTAGTCAAAAATAGGAAGTTGATTTTGGATGGGAATTCCCACATTTGTATTCGCGTCTTACACTAACTGTAAATTGACTCAATAAGATAACTACAAATCGTTACTGGGGCTATAGCAGGTTCCAGTTCAAAAGCTCTTCTTGAAGAACTTGATCGAATTTATACGGAAAGTCGAATTTAATCTGACATCGTAAATATGGATATACTTAAAATGTAATGGTCTGGAGACCTTGAGTCGCTAAAAGAGTTCGTGAGCGAGTATTTAGGATTAAACGGCAAATGAAGCTCGCCTGGTGGTGAGCAAAATAGTTCTACTGATGGAACTGAAAAATAAGAAATATTTATCCAAAAACGGTTTGGACAACAACACTACGATCAAGCTATGGTCTGCCTTATTCCAAAATATAGACGGTGTTAAAATTTGATGATTGAACAACAATCGCTGCTATGCCCTCGCTGATGCATGGATGGAGTTAAATTGGATGTGGTGATTGCTGAAACAAATACCCATAAGCAACTCGAAACGAAAACGCAGAACTTAAGTATCAAATCAACCATATAACAACAATTTAGGTAGCGCTAAAGAGTGTACAGCTATAAACAAAATCAATTATTTTCAGATGGAATACGTTGAACTCAGTTTAGCACATGAAGTCGAAAAAAGACATAAGACCTTGCTAAATTCCTGCAAAACCTTAGAAAATGGAAATAAATGTGAACAACAAGTTAATCTATCTTCGTTAGCAAAATCGCCAATGTTAATTGTAATCAAGACAAATTAAAGCGTTCAAAGACCTAGCCAAAACCCCATAGCTAATGAAGCTTCTATTAACATAACTATTAACGATTACGTGGTAAGGAGCAATAATTGTCGCAATAATAAACAACCGCGGTAAGGAGCAATAATTGCCATCAGGAGCTAGAGAGTTAACAAACGAACATTCCCTAAGACAGTCGATATTAATAACGAGTGTATTAATAATACATGCCCACAACCTAACTATAGAGACGAACAATATTTTAGGGCAATCTTATAGTAATAAATGTAACCTCCGCGTCCCCCTAGAGGCATAACAAATATCATTGTGGGTACTGTATACCACCTACCTAACGCGGATGACTCATCGATGATAAACTATGAGTGTTTAACCAGCATAGAATCACAATTCCCAAATAGTGGTATCATTTTGCTGGGGGACTTTATAATTAATAAGTTAAATACATCTAGTCTTGATTTAATCTTGACGAACCTGGAGAGTTTCTAGTCCATGATGATCCAAAAATGCTTCCATCGTTCGTCCTCTCTGATCATGCTACTATAGAAGTCCAACCTCAGGCGCGTTCCCAGCTACCTAAGCCGACCATTCAGGTAAAATCTAGAGACCTGAGGCATACAGAACGTTTGGCGTTAAGGAAATATCTCGAGGAAGTATAGACGTCAAATCATTAAGTAAATAACTTTCTTCGTGTGATGATAACGTCAATACACTAGAGTTTGTTGTTAATACAGGTTTGGACACAATTCTCCCAATCAGGCAAAAGATCATATCAAAGTATAAAACGAACGCCCCACCTGGATGTCTCAGTCTTTAAAACACCTAATTATTCGTCTTCAACAAGCTTTAACTCAAGGAGATTTAATAACATTTCGAAATCTTAGAAACCTAATACTGATTTTATAAAAAACTCCTTCTCATATAGGGCAGCGTCTACATGGAACGACTTGCCTTGTGATGTAGTTTCTGATTACGAATTTCTCTCTATTGCAAGATTCAAAAATTTAATTAATAACTATTTCAAGAATTTGAAAGATTGCAATTGACAATATCTTCAAGACAATATAAGTCATTTCATGGCACTTGTTTGAGTTTTATGGAGTTTGGGCCTGTGTGTCGATTCATAAAACTTGCATGATTGTGTTGTTTGTGTATATATTTTTATAGTAATTTTTTAGAATTAATATTTTGTAAATTGAAACGGCCCTTTGAAAATCAGATTTTGGCTGAAGGGCTACCGTTTTAAAATAATTGTAAATAAATAAATAAACAAATAAATAAAGTGAACCGTGAAAGGAAGCGTTTACGTGCCAAATTTTATGAAGCAAAAGTTAAACTTGTGCTCCAGGTACCTTATGGAAAGAGGTTAAAAGATTAAGTGGCATGTCTGAGCAAGTAACGAGACGTGAAGATATTATTTCTATACCGGATGATATAGAACACAATTCCAATTCAATATCTCAAAGCACCGACGGACTTGCTAATGAAATCAATCAGGCTTTCCTCACACGGATGGCTAATTTCAGCCCGTTACCGTCAACTAATTCACAAACAAACCTTGATGGGGCGGTTTCCGAGTTTTCTGTCTTCACCAAACTCACGAAAAACCCACGAAGCGCAGGAGAGAACCAACCAATTTCAATTTGCATGAGTTTATAAAGAACACTGACGTTACCCAACCTGAGTAAATCCGCGCACTTGACCTGCTGCATAGCCGGCCCAACTCAGAGGTAAGAGGGCAGCGCGCTAACCGCATCTGCCACCCGTGCTTCCCTTGAAAAGTTTGTTAAACCTGCCGCACTTAAGAAAATTGATCCAAACCGATACGGTACCGTCTCGAAATCTAGTACTACCCATGCCCTCGTAAGTATGATCTTCATAACTGGAATCATTCAACGGACGAAAATGACACAACAACTAGAATAGTTTTATTTGACAATGTTTTATATAATAAACTATTGCCCACCATCTTATAACAAGGACACCAAACACGCTAACCAAATCTTTCAGAACATCCAATTTCATAACATTTATAAATTCATTTTCACCATGGATGTCAAATCTGAAGACTTAAGAGGCTGTCTCTCTAAAAGCCACCCGCTCAAATCCCGATTGAAAAATCGAATTTGTTCATATTTTTACCATGAACTGTGCTTTACATAGTGACTGGAAAACCATTCTCAGAATTTTCAATTTAATTTTATTTTGTGAATTTTAGCACATTTTAGATTTCAGCTCAAGCGCGTTGTTTTTCCGACCGGAAATGAAGCATATTTTGACATAAATACCTTCGATTTCCCCCCCCCAAAAATCTATGGCTACTAACTTTATTTTCGAATCACGTGTTGCATCAACCTTTTATCTTTCAATTTCTTGTGATATTTTCGGCAATTCTTTAAGTTAAAAGTACTTTTACAATATTTACAAAAGACATGGTTTAAAAATAGCGAACGGTCATTAAAAAATGATCGAATTCTATAACGAATTTCTCCAAAGTGGCACCTATCTGAGCTAATACAAGTAAATAATTGCAAAACCTTAATACTAATGTAATGATATCTGGAAAAAAACTCGTCTGCAAACAATAAATTCAAAAGAAATTGAGTGACAAGTAAGTACTATTTTTAGCTTCTTTGTTTACTTCCGCCGCGTCTGTAATTTGATATCTAAAGTTCTAAATATTTGCCAAACTCATATAATATTATGTGGCGACTTCTCATTATAGTATTTTCGTAGTCAGTGAGTATTCATCCAAACCTCGAAGTGATTCATGACTAAGTAAAACAATGTTTTCCCGCATTTTCAGGGTGAGTTTGCCATGTGCATGCATGCATACTGATCCGTATATTTTGACGGCTTGACGCCGTTATAAAAGCTACAAATTCACCAAATCCTTGTTTTATTTCTACTTACTGAGCTTTACTCTTGTCCGCAGCGATGTTAACGAAAATTCCTGCTAATGGTATAAAATTTCTGAAAAATGTTCAGCCACGTATTGTTCTTTGATCAACAATCCACCATTATTATTCTAGACATTAACACAGTGCTATCACGGGGGAGGGGCGGTGTTTGGATTAACAGGGTAATGGAGTGTTATTTTCTCCGCAAGTGCAATTTTGAACAAAGCAACGAATTGTGTTGACCAGATCGATCTTTTTGTCTTTAGAAGAAAATTTAAGTTCGAAATATTTGCACATCTCCTTGAGCATTGCAACTTTAAAAATTGATAGTCGTCCCTGAGCTTGAAGTTCGCAAAGGTTGTAGGTATCATATACGATTGGGTGGCAAACGTTAAGGTTCTCTAGTATGTTCTCTATTAATTCTTCTCTCAATTCTTTCTCTTCCTCGTCATCATCAAAGTCGTCAGCATCACTATCATGGGCTATCTCGATATTCATCCCTTTTCTTCTCAACTTTGCTAACCGTGAAAAGAAACCCTTTATCTGCGTTTTTGTTAGCCACTTTTCTCTTGAAAACATACGATCACCAGACTCATTTCTTGAATTTCGCATGTCAGAAGAAACTTGGGAAGGGTCCGCCTTATTGCCAGTTAGTTCACCTAATTTAAACTTTGTTGTGAGGTAATTCCGAACCTGTGGAGAAAACATGGTGGAGCTTGTTCTTGGTTTACTCAATGCCCAACCCATCTGCAGCTCATTTTGTCCTTCTTGCATTATCGTGGATGTTGGCAGTACTGAAGCATTGCTCGTACTTACGGTAGAATAGGTTTTCGCCCATTCTCTCCTTACAGTGTCATAAATTGTTTCATTATTTACCACTCTGCTATGCTCACCCACATTCATATGATCTTCTAGGTCTTGAAATGAGGAAAACGTATAGTTGCAATGGGGTTCTGTACAGCTGTACAAGTCTGGCTTTTCTGGATCTTTGTCTCCGTTATTGCTGTTTGGTTTAGAGCTTTTCTGACGTCCACAAATTTTAAAAAACCCGACATCTAACTGTAGCTTTGTAGGCCCTTGATGGCTATTGTAAACGGAACTGTTTGAAAATGTTTTTCCTGTTCCGATCCCAAAAGCTTTCAGACTGTAATCCCGTCTTCATGGTATTTGAAATTGTGAAAACTGCTGAAATTAGTCAATTTACTGACATCCAGTCGCTCTACAGTTTCGTTTATTCGATTAACCGAGGCAGTTGTTCCCTTCACCTGGTGCTGGGTCAAAGCTGTATGCATGTCTTCAGCCTTCATCACGTCATTTCCTTCATTGCAGTAAGTGCGAACAGAATTTTCAGCGGACAAATAATTCTGTCACATATGTCTTCTCCCTGTTGTGGTTCTGAAAAATCGTACTGCTGAATCGATACACCAGCCCGGTTACCTATATCTTTTAGAGCAGCAATTAGCATATTGTTATGGTAACAACCTGCTTCGTCCGAGCGTAGAAAAGCTGAAGTTACGTTGGGTTGTTGATGTTTCACATTTTCCAGAAGGTCCTCGACAATGGATGCAACGGAAAACCAATCTTGAGTGCATGAATTGAATAAGTGAACATAGGAAGTTATAACAGTATTGTTTTTCAGAATCTTTTGAAACAACGCTACTGATGTGCCAACTCATCCCTCGTTTACCGTACCACTCTGATTGTTTTTCCCTATATTTGACTTGTACAAATTTCATAGCCCAGTCCATGACTACCAAGATTGATGAATCACCCAGGCTTTCTATGACCTTCTGCTTAGCAGACTCTTGATTGACCGACCGAAGAATATGTGCCTTCCATTTCAAGATATTGGATTTTGCATTTCGAAAATCGTGCAGAAGATCAGCTCTTTGTTCCTGTGAGAGGTTATTCCCACTGGTTTGGATTGCTTGCTCTATTTCAGCAGTTGTATTCTTTAGATCTTCGCAATTACTGCATAGCGCCGTGTGTTTATGATTACAAATAGTCTGAAAATCTTTTTCTGTTGGATCACTAAGGGCAAACACTTTGCAATGATCAGGACACAAACTATCGTCACCTTGGCAACTTACTCTGTAATCTGTTTTGAGGTACTGCTTTGCGTTGTCCAGCTTCTTAACCATGTTTTGCGACCACGTCTTGCTGGTGCCAACATTTTCAAGCTGCTTTACGATAAATCGCATAGTTTGGAATGCAGTCGTGCCCTCGGCTGCAGTGTTATCTAGTCCTTGCAAAGACTTCCTCTGCGATGCCTCTCGTACTTCCAATATGCGGAAAAGTGTGGATCTGCTTAGTGGCTCGTCGAAGTGCTCATCTTTACAGTATTTTAAATACTGAGCAATCATAGTTGACCGTGTTACCGTTCGAATAACATTGGGCATCGATACGCTCTCACCACTGTCAAGCCTCAATGTCCGTGTACCAAATGCAACGTCTTGGTGATAGTATGGACGATTGACAAAATCTATGAAATGATCAACTTTCGACATATCCAAACTAACACGATGTCGGATTGGTTTGCTTGCACTTGCACCAGGACCGATCATTTTTGCATGCGCTCGTGCTCTCCGAATCTGCCACTGCGTTAGTTTAGCATAAGGTTCGTGAAGTTTCTGTAGAGTTTTGACCGGGTATTCATGAGCGTACAAACTGAGAATTTGGGTTCTAAGATTTCGTGTGGAAGCCTTGGAATAAGCTGTCATTAAACTGACGAGTTCTTTTGAAACTGCTGGTTCTGGTGGATACATTGACTGAAAGAGTTTTTCACCGTCATTTGGGGCAATAACGTTGCAAATAAGCGAACATGCGGCTGATGCTTTTTCTTGAATTTCCTTTTTTTCACTGGATGAAACTGCATCTAGCTTCTTTATTTGACAGTCAAGCAACGGTGGTGGATGCAGATGAGCGGATTCTGCTAAGCCCTTCATTGCTTCGTTGTATTTTGTTATCACCTCTGAAGATCTTGCAGCTTCATCGTCTGAGCTGTCACTGCCTGGTCCACTCCAGCATCCTGGTGTCCACAAAGGCAACGTTTTCTCATAACCGGGTGTACCTGTTTCTGATTGAATAAAACTAGATAATGGACTGTCACCAAGATCATGCTCGATTTTCTTGTCATCAAGCCTGGAAATTAAAGTAATAGCACATAACATATACCACGCGTATTTTCTTTAACTATTTATAATATAACATCTATAGTACGCGCGTGCTGATTGGTCGAGAAGCGTGTTTCTATAACTGTATAGAAACACGGAAATTTTCCCGCCAAAATTTTAAATCATAAAAAAACAAATTTAGTGCGAATTATAAAACTTTGAATACTATTTAAAAACAATTTTAATGCTTTTACACATTTTTGACAGTTAATTTTCAAACAGAGTTGTTTTCTTGCAGCGAAATTGACGAGCAAAGGTCAGCATGCGTACGTAATGAGAATTTGTAAATTAATCGAGTTTAAAAAATGTCTTTTGAGTTATATTATAAAAGAAATAGAATACATTTTTTCCTGTGTTTCTATACACTTATAGAAACACTTGTGGGAGTTTGGGAGAACCCGAACCACTGATTATTTCTCGTTCTCCCAAACTCCCACGCGTGTTTCTATAAGTGTATAGAAACACGGAAAATGTTTTCTATTTCTTAAATAGTGCAAGAGTTATACTGTACCTTCGTGACGTTCCTGCAGTAACTTCACTTTCCTTCACTGTACATGTACCGACCAGTTCGGCTGATCTTACCCAATTGCCCTCTTTGTCCATTTTCTCTTTATGCGCCCTGATACACTGCGTGCATATTGCTAAAAAGTTTCATAAGTCTAAGCGTTATTTTTTATTTGGACACTTGAAGACTTCAAATAGACATCGGTTATATGTGTACCCTGTATTACTATACTACACACAAAACTGTATGCTTTTCATCCATTACCACGATTCAAAATGGATGAACGTAAATTTACACGAATTTCAGACGAGCATGATAAAAAATTAAATTGTTAATAAATACGTACGAGATCCAATATGAGTTAGAGTTCCATACAATTTGAGACAATCGGCAGCCATCGTTATGTTGATGACATCCCTACCGCTGCATCTGCGTATTGGGCCATTATGAACGGGATACTGACAGGAACGAAGCGGTCGAAAAAATTTTCCTAAGTTGTCACGATGTCTTGGGCAAACTTTTATAGACCCAATTTGACTCTGATTAAGATTAAATTGGCCTGCTCTAGCGAGAATGAGTTCCTTTTCGGTAATATTCGATCTTGAGAGGTGGCAGCTACTAAGGTGTGTTTGTATGTCTCGATTACATTCTGCAATACTAACGAAGTCAGTGACTCCTCGGCTTTCACCGCATTCAAAGTTTCCCAAACCTGAGAGAGAACAGCTTTTTTGCATTTTGCTACGACGTAATGGAGTTGTAATATACTTTCGCTTTGAACGCACTTTGTCGACAAATTACCTCTGACAAATTACTATATACACTTACTAAATTCAAACACAGTATATTGCAAGTTGCAAGAATGGTGACAGCTGTCAATCAAATATAAACAGACAGCGCGCGTCTTTAATATACTCAATGTTGTTGTTATTTAACTCACGTCGGACGGAAAACCTGTTTGCGATACAATGATACTGCTGTGATTCTACAAATTGCAAGGTGGTACTCTCCCACATGCGACGTATGCCGAAAGTGATAACTGGAACACGCCTTAAATTACTGAGGCTATATATGTATATGTCATTATTATTACAACATAAAAAATCCAGTGTCCTGAAAGGTTCTCGGAATTTTAGTAGTAATTCTCCATTACTAGTAAAATAATTTTGTTTAACACGATCGCTGCGGACAAGAGTCAAAACTCAATAAGTAGAAATATATGAATTTGTAAGCTTTACAACGTCAAAATATACGGGTCGGTATATGCATGACAATGTGACATGGCAAACTCACCCTGAAAATGCGGCAAAACATTGTTTTACTTAGTCATGAATCACTTCGAGGTTTGGATGAATACTCACTGACTACGAAAATACTATAATGAGAAGTCGCCACATAATATTATATGAGTTTGGGAAATATTTTCAACTTTAGATATCAAATTACAGACGCGGCGGAAGTAAACAAAGAAGCTAAAAATAGTACTTACTTATCACTCAATTTCTTTTGAATTTATTGTTTGCAGACGAGTTTTTTTCCAGATATCATTACATTAGTATTAAGGATTTACAATTATTTACTTGTATTGGCTCAGATAGGTGCCACTTTGGAGAAATTCGTTATAGAATTCGATCAATTTTTAATGACCGTTCGCTATCTTTAAACCATGTCTTTTGTAAATATTGTAAAAGTACTTTTAACTTAAAAAATTGCCGAAAATATCACAAGAAATTCAAAGATAAAAGATTGATGCAACACGTGATTCGAAAATAAAGTTAGTAGCCATAGATTTTTGGGGGGGAAAATCGAAGGTATTTATGTCAAAATATGCTTCATTTCCGGTCGGAAAAACAACGCGCTTGAGCTGAAATCTAAAATGTGCTAAAATTCACAAAATAAAATAAAATTGAAAATTCTGACAATGGTTTTGCAGTCACTATGTAAAGCACAGTTAGTGGTAAAAATATGAACAAATTCGATTTTTCAATCGGAATTTGAGCGGGTGGCTTTTAGAGAGACAGCCTCTTAAGTTCTTCCTAGATAAGCGCCCTGTCCACGAACCGTCTACCACTGCTTTGATTCGTTAAGCTGAGTTGATGCTCACCTTCAACAATTTTTAAACAAGTAAGTGGTGTAGCCATGGGAGTCCAAACTATGCCAATTTATTCGTTGGTTTTGTGGAAAAGAAGATATTTGAGCAATACATTGATCCCATACCTGATTACCTTGGTAGGTACATTGATGATTGTCTCGGCACAGCATCATGTTCCGCGGAGAGTTGGAGAAGTTTATTAACTTTTTTAATAACTTCCACCCACCATTCCAGTTCACGTGGGAGATCAGTGAGACCAGTGTATCGTTCTTAGATAGACTTGTATCTATCAATGGCAATAAACGTGTTACTTCTGTTTTCTACAAGCCGACTGACTCCCATAGCTATCTTTTCTTGACCTCTTCCCACCCCAACCACACTAAAAGGTCTATTCTATTCTCTCAGTTCCTTTGCCTTCCATCGCATTTGGAGTGAAGATGAAGACTTCCATACCGAAATTCAGGAAATGAGAAACTTTTTGTCCAATTCGGTTATCCAATCCCTCTCTTAGATACTGCCTCTTCGTAGGCCTCCAATATCCTCCGATGTGAAACCCTTAGAGACCCTGTGTCTAATGTTCCCAACAAAGTAAGAGATGTCATTAGGAAGAATTTTGACATCTTAAAAAACCACTACGAAACATCTTCTGTTTCCACCGATAACTCCTTAGTCTCGTTTCGACATAGTAAAAATATCCGTGAAAGTCTAGTGCACAGCTCTCTACCACAGGACTCGCCGCCACCTAATGTCACGTTTCCTTGTGGTGTAAAGCTGTGTAAAACTTGTAAGTATATAGATTCTTCCACTACAATTTCGCCACCAGAATCTAAAAACACTAGTATTAGGCACCATTTCACTTGCACCTTTTCTCATCGTCTACTGTATTTCATGCAGTAAATGTGGCATGCTCTAGATTGGTGACACTAGGAAATATTGAAGGTAAAGTTTGGTGAGCACCGTCGTGCTGTCGCAAACAATGATTAAACAACCTGTTGCCAAACATTTCAACAATGGCAATCACAGTGTTTCAGAGATGAAAATTCGAGCTCTGTGTCCCACTTCTGGCAGCAAAGATAGTACCCTGGTTCCAGAGGCTCTTAAAGAACGGCGATTCAAAATAACGGCAAGGCGAAATAATTACGAGGCGAAAGAACCTCTGGTCAAATCGATTGCGAATCTCACTTCCATATTTGATTAGGTTCAGAATCTGAACCTCGCATGTGATTGGCTGTTTGTAAAAACATGTCAAACCGGTTTGGAAAATAAACAAACATTGAACTAATTATAGCCTTTGTGTGTTTAAAATACAGCAAGAATCTCCCATAATCATATGCCGTACTAACTGCTGTACCACTTGCACCTAGCTCTCAATGCACCTTAGGGACTTGACATAGCACTATCCAATTCCTCCCAGACAAACGCATTTAGACCGAAATGGTTAACAGCGACGCGTGTATCACGGTGCTATGGGTGGAACGGCGAAACTAAGAATCTCCCATAGTCTGTCCCGAAAGCATTCATTGTAGTATACTACGACATTACAGAATTTGGGCAAAAGGGGTCATTATCACTCGCGCACGAACCTCAGGATTATTGTCGCTCAATGAAGAAGCACGAAAAGCACCATTCATTTTAACGTGAGACATAAAATTCAGTTAAATGTCCACAGTTTGGTTTTCAAATTAACCTCAACCGACCTCACTGGGCAGAAAACCATGTTTTAAGTACGTACGCGCCCTAAATATTATAGAAAAGAATTTGATCAAAGGCAAAACAAAATGCATATATTTTCCCAAACAATCGCTTGTTTTACTTTGTAAGAGAAAAAGACGCCAATTTAGGCTGATACTAGATACTTCAATAGACATTTAAGGTATTTATTTGCGGCAAGAAGTGATTCTGCAGTTTAATTGAAAATTGCTGCTTTATCGCCTCCTCCCCATAAATAAGCAGTCGCGATTCTATTGTCGTGCGGCTCTCATTGCATATGGATAACTATATAATTATAAAGACTGCAAGATGTTCTCGTTTCATTAAAAGTACAAAAAGCTCAGTTCAATTTTACATGAGACATAAACCCTAGTTAAATGTCCACCGCTCGGTGTGTTCAATATATCCAAACCTACCTCATTGGGTAGGAGACACTATTTCAGTTCGTGCGGTCTTTAAATTTTGCAAATCTTTTCATCGTTTGAGTAAAGTTTTATCCCTGATATTTTCTTTCGACAAGTGTTTAACAACAAAAAACACAAACTATTACATGTAATGGAACAAGTCAAACTATATTTTCAGTTTTCATGAACAATTATTATTATTATTTTTATTACTATTAAAAACTATATTTATTCAAGCTTACCCCTTCAACAATAGCTGATTTCCAAGGGGGCTTGACAATATTAAAAAGAAAACTATATACATGATACAAATGAAGACAAAAAACTCAATAGATATTTAAATTATATGAACAAGAAAAGAGGAGTATATTAGGACAGACTAACGTCGCAAATTAACGAATTGAAGATATTTATCGATACAGAATTTCTAACTTCAGATGGTAGATTATTCCAGAGTTTTGCACCACAATAACTAATACTTTTTTTCATATACTCAGTTTTAGGTTTTGAGAGATAGAACTTAAAAGTTACGTAAATTGTAATTATTTTGAGGAACAATTTGATTTTGAAATGATTCGTTTAAAATAGCAGGTTCTTGCCCATGCATGGATTATTTTATACACGAGTCTGGCTTTCAGGACAAGTCTACGTTGCATCAACGTTTTCCATTGAAGCTCATTTAAGACAGCTTCCGATTGGCCATGCCCGTTTCTATATCCTAATGTGACCCTAGCTGCTCTATTTTGGAGTAACTGAAGTCTATTTGAAAGTGTAGCACCAATTGGCTTCCACATAAGGCAGCAGTAATCAAAATATTAATTTCTTTCCATTTAAATCCTTTGTTTTCTTGTGATTTTTTTACATTTTTGTTGGCATATTAGACATGAATTTGTTGATTATTTTAAAGAGTATCATGGTCATTATTAAGCTCGTTTCACCGCTCGCGTTTTACAGCGCCATGTTTGTACAAACTAACTTACGCGCCGTTGGATCGGAGAAAATAGGGTTTGGCATAATTTTGGGACACAAACTGCATAGTGTTGCCACTAGAAACGAAGTGAAAGGAATGTTAATCCACTTGACGAATATAAGTCTGTGTGAAAAGCTTATAATATATTCGCGGAAAATGTATACTGCGTGGGGTTATACATGGTTAGTATGAAGCAATAATAGCAATAGAAAAAATGTGTTAAATTTTGATTACGTTTCGGTTTGATTTTCAAAATCGTTAAATTAAATGTGCCATGCTTTAGTTCTAGTTTGATTATATAATTACTAGACTATATAATTACATTGAGTAAAATCCATCTCCAAATATACTGTATAATTTTTTATACTGTGGTTTCCTTTCTGATTAAACATTCATCAAAATACTTCTGTATCTTCATTGCAGCGTCAGGTCTTTTCATTTGCGAAAGTATGTCTTGGAGATGACGTAATGCGTTTTCTGGGCTTCCACGTACATCACTTTCCCAATTCATAAGAAGTCTATCTGTTGGACTGTGAAAATTATGGCATTCCAACCATCGTATAAACTGTAGGTCGTAACCTAAATGTTCTGCTAACATCTTGTAGTTTTCTCTTCCGATAATTTGTATATCTAACAACTCTCTCAAGTCTTTTCGTAGTCTTGTCGGGATAAATGCTCCAGTCGTGCTTTCTCCAGATCCAGCGTAGCCAGAGGAAGCTACAGAAGCATTTCTGGCAGCAGATATATTGTTGTGTTGAACCTGTGCTCTTTTTACCTGAAGAGATAAACTTTCTACGTAATATATTCGTAAACTATTTTTGAATGGCGATAAATTCGTTTTTTGTTCGTGGCCAATCGTGGGAAACACCAAGTATATTTCTTATAGCAAAGTTTAAGATCATATATAAGCCTGGGTTTTTATTCGGATTATGCGATTTTCTGACAATCATTATGGCTAATTGATAACATTTAGTAAATGATGTTTATATTCTTACTATTTGAAAACAATCATAATCATATACATAAGCATATAACTCGACTGGGATTGGTTGATTTCAGGGCAGTTAATCCTAAACAGCAGTGCAAAAATCTGTAACATATTCAGCAGTTTTCTGCCCGAAAATGATGGCCACTGATTGCTTAAAAACCCAAATATTGCGGCCCAGCTGCATAAAGTGAAATTTAGTTTCGGCCGAAAAGATGACTTCTATGTTTATTCTAAATTGATAAGACTTTAACTTAAACTATTCTAATTAAACTAGCTTGGTTAAATAAGAATTTAAAGTCGTTGCTGATCCATAAGAATGAAATACGATCAAGAGGCGAATATCTTATCAGCGGACAGAACGACGAAACTCAGTGTAAGTTGAGAGTATGGTTGTCTCGAACATTTTATGTATATCATTAATAAGCAATAGCATGGTTTCTCGTGAAATTTGGATAAAAATATACTCGTAATTTCTTCAAAGACCTAAAATAGAACTCGTCTTTCGGCATATATGTTTTACGTAAATTGAAATGGAAACCATACTATGACCTAGCTGTACTAATTTCTATAATATTTGTCTTTGTTCTTTCAAATCAAATATTGACATCTTATACATTATAAAACTTTTAACGTACATGAACTTTTTCTTAAAATAGTTTAATGTATATGTATTTCTGTTTTAAACCTATGTGTAATAGGGGAATGGAGTGTGTTCAAAAATACTACCATAAAATTTGGAAACCCCCTCAACAGTGATGAAATGATTCATACCCCGTGCCAAAAAAAACACCAAAACCCCATCAATACCAAAAATGTAAATGTAGCTAAATGTGGAAACTGACTATTTCAAATTATTGAAACACAAGTATAGTTGCAAGACGACACAGACTTTTGCAATCTATTAAAATACTTTGATGCCTTAATATCGTGCTCTTGATGAACATCTGGGTCAGGGAAGGAAATAAAGTGTCGCACATGCAGCAGTTCTTTATCAGAGGATGACGAATAACTAAGTTCTATGTTAATTTGGCTAAATATCAGGAGTGTTATTCCTACAAAAGTATTTGTATTTTGAGAGAGCAAAAACAGCAGTTTTAAATATTTCTCCAGTTTATGGATGTTAATACTATTCCTGAATGAGAAATGTTCCCGTCGCAGATTTTGCATGTAGTATTTTTAGTGATCACTTTTATCCTGCTATGTAATTGAAGTAACACTCAATTGTTAAGAAATACTAATTTTTCAGTTTAAAGCATAGCATGTTACAATTTGTCTGTGCGATTAATTTTAATTCAACTCATCTGGAAAACTTCCGCTCAACCAATCTAAACATTTGTTTACATTCTACAGCGTCATATATGGCGTATATAATGTGCTGACCTGAGATCAAAACTACTTTCTGAAAATTTGTTGCAATTAATAAATAAAGCTTTCCAAAGTTCAGAATTTTTTATGTATGGAATTGAAATCAACCGAATCAGGTAAAATTTCCTTTTTTCAAAGAATTTTCGACAGGGATACGCGTTCTATCACTTTGCTCTTAATTTATTTGTCACCTTTTTAGATCGTGTTATTTACATGTTTCTTAAGTCTGTTTTTACGTACGATAATGTGCATTTATTTCAGTGTGGCCAAATAAAGCTATTTAAGAATTAAAAAACGAGTCGCGTGCCGTTATGGTGTAATAATGCACGAGGGGTGAATGTTGGGAGAATACGAGAGAAGCTTGTAAAACACGAGGCGTAGCCGAGTGTTTTACACGCTTCTCGAGTATTCTCCCAACATTCCCCCGAGTGCATTATTACACCATAACGGCACAAGACGAGTTTTTTAATTCTTTTATATTATAAGTGGTAGATAAGCACAGTAAACAATTTTGTTCAAAGATCAATATTGATATTCTCCTAACATGTAATCACTGACGTCACTCGCAAGCTTTTTAATGTTTTCATTGCTTGGCAACAAGCCAACAACTACAAGCTTGAATTCTGGCCGGCGAAGGAGCGAAAAACTTAGGGATTAAACAGGCACATAAACTGTTGAAAATTTTTCAAATATAGTGCACAATGATAGACAGATTGGTTTTTCGTTGTTCTGCTTCACTATTGTCTTGGATTCGTATAAAAGCGAAGGGTTTTTGTCAAGCTGCTTTGACGACATTGGCTGTCAAGTTGATTTTTCATCTTGAACCGGTACTGTTTGAATATATGTTTTGTGTTTTTTGCTAGTTCAGTGGTTGGTGGTTAAAAATTTTCTCAGACAAACTGTCAAGAAATGCATAAACATGTCGTATTTGTGTAGGTTTTTGTCGTTGCATCTTGACAGCTTAAAAACTGTACACATAGTGTTTATATCTAAAACAATGCCAAAATGGTTAATTTTAATTTTTTGCACCTATAACTGTGGATAAATTTGGTTTGGTTTGTGTTTAAAAACAGTTTTTGTACCTTTAAATGTCAAAATAGTACAGATTTTCGCGTTTCTTGTCGCCGTTGAGTTGAATGCCAACTTTCAAGCAAAAAAGTATATTTCAAACTCAGAAACAGCTACGAATCTTTATTCGCCGTTTATGTTCCGTTGTTATTTGTTGGCTGGCTTTTTTCCATCTCGTTTAGGTCTACTTTTTCTTGCTTTCTGACAGACTTTGGATTTAAAACTATTATAATTTTGTTCATATTGTATTGACAGTTCCGAGGAAAATTTAACAAGCGGGGACGAAGGGAGAAAAATCAAAACGGTGGCCGTGCTTTATTGCGTCATAAAGCACGCGCATTAGCCAATCAAATTGCTCGTTAGATACTACTTATAATATAATAAGCTATAACACTGGGTTTGGTGGATAATCCAAGTGAGTAGATATATACACAATTTAAGACCTAACCAGGAACGGTTGCGAAAAATGCAACACTAGGTCCTCTGGCAGGAATTGAACCCACGGCCCTGCAATTCCGGTGCAGCGCTCTTACCAACTGAGCTACAGAGGCCAGTTGCTGAGCTGTAACTGTAAGTTCTGTATATATAGGTTATCGGGTGTGCGGGTTGTGATAAGGTAAACTTCAAAGATTTTTTTGCACTTAACTTGGTTGAACTAGAATACTGGGTTTGGTGGATAATCCAAGTGAGTAGATATATACACAATTTAAGACCTAACCAGGAACGGTTGCGAAAAATGCAACAATAGGTCCTCTGGCAGGAATTGAACCCACGGCCCTGCGATAAGGTAAACTTTGAAGTTTACCTTATTACAACCCGCACACCCGATAACCTATATATACAGAACTTACGGTTACAGCTCAGCAACTGGCCTCTGTATCTCAGTTGGTTAGAGCGCTGCACCGGAATCGCAGGGCCGTGGGTTCAATTCCTGCCAGAGGACCTAGTGTTGCATTTTTCGCAACCGTTCCTGGTTAGGTCAGTGTGTATATATCTACTCACTTGGATTATCCACCAAACCCAGTATATTAAGCTATATATTTGCATTCAAAATGCCACGTTAAGACACACCCGCATACGCTACGACTGAAATATCATATATAATTTTTGCTCGATGTTTCGATGTATCAATGAACAATCACACTTTTGTTTAGCGAAATTTTTTAAAACCTATACTATTATATATAGGATCTATAAATATTACGCCAAACGCGTGCGATTTATCTTTATTACTTCTAAATGTCAATAATTATTACCTCCGACTCAAAATGCAGCGACACAGTAATATCGACAGGTCTGTCAAATTCACATTTATCTTGAAAAACTTTGAACCTGCAAGATATTCGTTCCGGTCTCGGGTCCACGTGTTGAAGATGGAAGGTCTGGTTGGGAGATCCTTCATGACAATAACAAAGTTCTTCGTAGCCTTCGGTCTGAAAAATATAATTAATACAATTTACCGGCCGAAGGAACTGAAACATGTACTGTAAACTAAGGTATTAAGCAAAAGAGGTAAAAGACGAAAATTGAGGACCCAGAAAAAGTACCTAGAAGAAATTAAGGGAGAAGTGCACGCATATTTTACATAGACGAGTTTTCAAGCAGAAGGACGTTCCTACTAAACTTACCAATAATTCCCATAAACACAAAAATCTCAAAACTTGTCAACAAGATGTGTTCGCAACAGAAATGTGACAAGCTTGTAAACAAGTTGTATATAACAATGTTGATATTATTTTTATCAAGTAGCTACAAGGTTGTCACTCGCAACATGTTAAATGGTAAAAGCGTGCTGCAGGTTTGTTACAGCCTGTGCGTTTTTACGCGTGTGCCTAGAACTATTGTAGCATTTTTAGCTTAGCGGTTAAGGACAGCCTGTTAGTCCCATCTTCCAGCTCCCCAATTATCATGATCTCTTTTCCATACCTGAATATTTTCGCCCAATAACTTCCATCCTTCATTGATTTCAATTGCTTCGACTTTTACATCACCGCCGTCTTCGTGGAAGATCTTTTGTTTCTGACCATCGCTAGGCGTTCCCTGAAGATTCTTCTCAGATTCATTTACCTTCTGTTATTAAATAAAACAGATTGTTTACTCAACGCATGTAGCTACATATCATTATGCGTTGAAGGAAAAATAGCCAGGTTCAAAAATGTCCTGCATGCACATATCATTATGTGTTACGAAAAAATAACCAGGTTCATGTTGGTGAATATATTTTCTAAAGTTTTCGATCTCTAAACGAGTGGCAACATTCGTCAGTTTAGCTTTAAGAATTAATCTTACCTGTTGACTAACAGAGGAGCCTTCTATATTTGGAATGAAATAAACTCTCACTTTGAAATCTTCATTTGGTTGATGAAGGCTCGTATGATATGCCGCCACACTGAAATTCTTTGCACGTCCTTCACCCTTAATGAGGTACCATGAGAAATGCTGAACAAATAGGCTGAAATGTTGCTTTCCCATGTGACAAAACACGTCTTTGCTGGGTTCCTCTGTGGCGTTGAAAACTTCTTTCCAGTCAGGAGCAATCTCTGGCGCTGTATCGCTGCAAAGAACTAGAAGAAGAACAATTTTTGAGCAAAACTGTGTTCTGATAAAGTGACTATATAAATTTCCGTTCTAAGGAGAAGCCAAACTAATCTATATTAAAAGTGATTCATATATGTGGGTACATTTACATCACAAGGGATTAGTTTTCCCCTTGTTTGTTTTACAAGAGGTGTTCTTTGAAAACACGGAACAAATGCATGCAATTGCAAATCTAATTTTAATCAAAGTCATCATTTGTCACAGAGCATTATGAGATATGGCACATTATACGATAAATTAATATGTCGATATACTTCAACCGAAATTTCAATATACCTCTTCAGTAAGCAAGAAGATATACATATTATATGATGAAAATTAGGATTTATGGATCAAAGATTTTTCTTAATAAATAGACAATAGACCAATGACATCTATTGCAATGCTATTTACCAGGAACATATACAAACAAAGATTAGCATCACTAAAGTTCGTGACATAAGCACCTGACAAGAACATCTTTAATAGAATTGTGTTTGCGAAATAAGTTCATCCCCGAGCCACGCGCGAAGCGTGTGCGCGAGGGTACTAATTCCGTTCGCGCGAATAGCGACGTCTAAAGTTCATCAAGTTTTGCGGGCGCGTGGCTATGTTGGTCGATAGACCTCCTACCGATCTCAAAAGAGTGGCCGATTGTCAGGAGTGGAATGAGTGAGTTTTTTAAAACATATAAGAAAATAGTTTGAAAACATTTTCAATGAAGGATTTTTTCTTGTTTCAAAATATTTGAAGAATTATTTGTTGTTTTATAACAATATTATGAAGTAAAGGGGTACTAAGAAGAATTATTGAAAAAATCTCATGCAAGAAGTCAAGTCACAGCAAGCAGCATTACTAGGCCAACGACAAGGTAATTTGTTTTATTGTTTTATATGTTAATGTCAGTGTAGTTGTAAGTTTTTTAGATTACCCGATTACCTCGAAGAGACCAGAATTACTGTTCATTTAATTTTTTTTATTTTATACCAAAGTCAAAGACAAAGTTCAATATAGTCAAAGCGCATCAGTTGAGAACACTGTTAAAGTTCTATAAACAATTCAGTTATAGCAAACGTCTAAAATCCAAATTTAGAAAAAATTATGCTTATATAATGCATAATAACAAACCTACATTATAGGTTTCGGGGTTTGAAAATTCTGTAGTTAAAGTATTAATTTTTCAGTTATGTTGTAGAAGACATGCGAAAAATCAGAAAATTTTCGTGTAACCAGACAATCACAGATGGCGACAAATAATTTCGCCACAGCAAAGCCAGAGCGATATATCGCGCCCGGCGGTCTTCTAAATAAGTACCAATACTTCATGTAAACGTGCGCATAATTAATCGTTATTTTTAAAAGACGAAGTACGATACGATACTTGAATTCTTCTATTTATATTTCCTTCAAATAAATGAATAACGTTAAAAAATGCGAGGGGTAGCTGCATGCATGTATTTCTGGTATATGATGTATATACACTACTAAAATACAAACCTCGAAACTTTCTATCCAATTCATCAGCCAATGTCACACAATGAGGTACGATAAGCATTACGTATTTTTTGAAACGCAATCCGTGAGCACCACACATCACAATTGGAGTGAGATTAGTGTCATCATGGTTCAATTCTCTTGGGATGTACTTTGAATTGCTGCCCAAAGCAAGGTGAACCACTTCTGTTTTCCCAACATCTAGAGCTCCTTCTGGAATAACCAGCTTAATTCCTGTGCCATGTAAGATTAGTTCACCACCATTATGATCAATCAAAGAACTTGCAAAATACCTTAAATTAAGCAATTTCGAAGAACCTTAACAATTTATATAGCATGCACTATGTTCATCAAATGCAAGAAGTAGCGCAATATATATTTACCTTTGATCAGCATTTGGAGGAATCATGTTCAGTTTATCCAATAGCTCTGAGGTATAAGAGCCTGTAGATGAGTCAGGAGATGGCTTGTCTGGTGATCTTTCAGGAATTGTGCTGGAAATTTCGCTACTGTCATCATGAGTGACATCCACACTTAATCCAGCAATAGTTAGCGGATCAAAAGGGGAAAATGTACATGGTTCAGCAGAAATAACGGTCGACGTCGTACACAAATAGTTCGAAGACACTGAGGGGACAGAAGAATTAGGATGCACTGATCGCGTCAGTAATGATTCATCTACTTTAGAAGACAGGATGCCGATATCTTCAGTTGATGCACTAAAGACGCTGTTTGTTTCTAATCTTGGAATGTACAGTTCAGCACTCATGTATACGTCGTCCAAGAATTCAACTATATGAAATTGTAATATAAATTAGGACGGAGAGGACGTGCATGCATGGAGATAGCAGGAGGCTAGGTTGAATTAGGGATACTAAATTGCGCACAAGAGCTTCTTACCAGGTGACGAGAGTCGACGTGTCTTTGAAAAATAACGTATAGCGATACAAATCAAACAACATGATATCAACATTACGGAAATCACAACTATTATCGCTATAACCCAACCTGCGTCTGCAATGATTAAAAAAGTATTAGTTTATTAGTGAAAATTCCTTTCACACAAAGTACATGCAACTTTTCATCTTTTCAAATTTTAGGTTTAAAATACTATTAAGACTAAATACTTAAACTAATAATACTATTATTCGCGAACAAATCGCTCAAATTTAAAAATAAACCAACCGTTAGAAAGTTGAATAGCTACGCTTTAAATAGAAAATACACATAAACGTTTTACTCAATAGTCTTTTCAAAATTTATACTTCAATCGAGGACTCACAGCTTATTCACGGCTTGTATCCTGGCTCTCTTATCTAGGCCTAACATATTTTATCACGTCACTAATAGTAGAAGGTGTTCGTAGATGGAATACACGAACGAATATTTATATATATTTTTATACTTAGCCAGGAGCAGTTGCGAAAAATGCAACTTTAGGCCCTAGCTCTGGCAGGAATCGAACCTGCCACTCTGCGATTCCGGTGTAACCCTCTTACCCACGGATAGTTCTAAAAATGTATAGGCCTATAAATTTTTGTTCGTGTATTCGACCTACAAACACCTTCTAGTATTAGTCCTATCGAACGAGATGCCGAGAAAATATCACGTAAGCAACAGCGATGCTGACAAAGACAAAGTCGCTCGCGCGCGAAAATGTTAGCCTAGTATAAAACACTGGCTAAACAATTTCTTCGAATCTGAACTAGAAAATAAAAACAATGGACACTCCGAAAAGGATAAAATTTTCATCATCAGGAATGATATATGGCTATATATATGTATATATATATATCAGCTGTCTGAAAGCAATGCTGCAGTATAAGCACATAACCACATGCGAACACTTCCTCTACTCTAGAACGAGTTTTGGTTTTTGTCGAGGGTCGAGGGTCAGAGATCGAGGGTGGAAGGTCGAGGGTCGAATATCGAGATCGAGGGTCGAATATCGAGGTCGAAAGTCGAGGTCGAGGGTCGAAAGTCGAGGTCGAAAAAATGATTTCATTGGTTGTAAAAACTTTTAGAAACTATACTTTTGTTCATTTACCGAACTTCTTTTCGTAAATATTAACACGAAATATTGATTTGTAAGTTAAATTAATGAAAATAAATTTAGATTTTATAATGGCCGCGGTCATAACAAAAAATAGTTATGAAAGTAGCTATGAAAATAGCTATAAAAATAGCTATGAAAGTAGTTGGCAATCGGCCTTCTTCGATTTGAATGACGGTGATACAGTTGAATTCGAATATATAATAATGGAAACTGATGTTCATGGGAAACTTATATACACATACAAATAGTGTTTATGTTGACTCACGTCACGTTATAAGCCATAGGCATAGAAAATATGTTACAAGAACTTTGGTTCAAAGATAGCTAGATTACCAAATTTGGTAAAACCGCGCTATTTTTACATCAAAAAGGGAGTTTACTATAGTAATCGAACAAATAATGTAACCGAACAAATACGCTATATAGTATATAGTAAAAGCAGACGAAATCAAAAGATATGGCATGAAATATCTGCAGATATGGCAGAGAGAAAAGGGGAAATCGAATCACACGAATTACATACCAGAGTTATTTTTTCTTCTATTTTGGTTTTCGTCTTCTTCTTCAGGAATCACACAAAGTTAAAAAACAATTGAATTAAAAATATGTATTTAAACGTTAAAATATGTATTTATACGCCAATTATTATCCCCGGTTATCGAGAAGTGACTTATGTAAATGGCGCCATTTATACTAGCACGAAGGAAAAAATCTCGCTTTAAAAAAGTATTCAAAAATTTGGAATGTACGAAAGTTTAAATCTGAGACCATATATAAATAGTGTAATTAGTTATTTCAAGATAAAAATGTAGCTTAATCCACGTACAATAAAACCAGGCAATAGCGCAAGGTTTGGAAATCAGATGATATACTGTAACAGCTTTAGAGTTTATTATTTATCCGATCCCTTTAAAAAAACTGGCTTTTAAGAAAAAATCGCCAATAAAGTTTCAAGCGTAATATGTATCTAAGTTGATCACCACTTTCCAAATGACATCTTCTAAGCTAGCTGATTTCCGTTGTTTTGCTTACAATATTTTGATTTTAATATAGACACATTCTGAAAAATCATTCACTTTCAATGTGCCAACATTGTTCATTGGGATAATGATGGGCAGTATACATTATAGAAAATGTGCAAGACGTCTGCACGAACAATTTGCTTTGGGACATACGATTTCCAAAGTCAATTTATGTACAGAGCTGCAAGAAAGATCTTCGCCCATACTGATATTAACATCACATCAGAAGGATGTGCCTATCTTGGTGGTTTCGTTGGAAGCGAGGAGTCCCAAGAGAATTATGCAAAGGAACTTGTTCAAAATTGGTGCGAACAGCAAAGATAGCGCAGTCGGAACCACATATGCAGCATTTGTATCTGGTTTTCAACATAAACTGACATACTATATGCATACTCTTCTAAAACTTAGTCCATTGCTACAGCCAATTGATAACATCATAAACCTTCATTTTATTCCTGCTATAACCGAAGGTCATCATTGTTCCCAAGACGAAAGAAAGCTTCTTAGTTTGCCTGCTCGGTTTGGTGGTCTTGGTATTCCAATCTTCTCCGAGATCGCAGAGAGAGAGTTCGAGTACTCCAAAACAACAAGTGAGCAACTGTCTAAGAACATTAAATCTCAGACGTCAGAATACTCCTTTGATGCCAGATCACACATTTCCACCAAGAATGCTATCAAGAAGTCAAGACATTTGGAACATCAACGCAGTCTTGACGATCTCAAAAAGAGAATGAATGATGACCAAAAGCGTGCTAACGAGATCGCTCAAATGAGAGGAGCGTCCAACTGGCTAACATAATTACCATTGAAGTCTGAAAACTACCTCCTTAACAAACGAGAATTCCACGACGCTATTCGCATGAGATACAGATGGCCGTTAAAGTACATACCAACTACTTGTGCCTGTGGGAAACGGTTTTCGGTTGATCATGCTTTGTCTTGTCTCAAGGGTGGCTTTATACATCAACGCCACGATGAAATCCGTGACCTATTTGGACAACTGGCTACTGAGATTTCTCACGACGTGGAGATTGAACCTGCCCTTCTTCCTCTCACTGGTGAGCAACTCCATGCAACTGAAAATGGACAAGACGAGGGAAGCCTTGACATCAGTATTGGTGGCTTTTGGCAACGTGGACAGCGAGCATTTTTCGATGTACGGATTTTCAATCCTTTCGCTCCTAGCTACAGAAACCAAAAGTTATCTACTGCCTTTAATGCTAACGAACGCGAGAAGAAACGGAATTAGATCTACTAGTAACCACTCCACGACATCAGTCATGTATTTCCTACCCAAAATTCATAAACCCGACAACCCAGGCAGACCAATCGTGTCAGCTTGTGGTTGCCCCACTGAACTCCTCTCTAGCTACCTCGATCACATCACGGCGCCCTTGGTTAAGAACTTGCCTTCTTATATCAAGGACACCAAGCATGCCCTGAAAATTCTTGACAACATCAATTTTCAGGGTCCACACAAATTCATTTTGTGTTTGGATGTCAAATCAGTATCAATCCTGCTATAAAAAGAGGTGTCACCCAGTTGTCTGTGAGCCTCTTGACGGTACAAGTCGGCCCTCCAGAATAGGGCACCCCCCCCCTTATCAGCAGGCTTTATCACAAAGTCATTCCGGGTACGCAAAGACCTTAAACTAAGATTAGCGGGACTTTTAGGCCTGAAACGGGGGAGCTGATCTATGTCATGTCGACATTGTCGAATGAATAGATCAAGGGACCCAAATTGGCCTTCCGGAGGAGACCAGGTGGATTTTTTGGGGGTGATGACCTCAAAGACATCCTTAGACTGGATGGAGGTGTTGTTATTATCAGGGTCCACACAAATTCATTTTCACCATGGATGTCAAATCACTTTACACTGTCATCCCGCATCAAGACGGCCTTCAAGCACTAAAATACTTTTTAGACCAAAGGATAATTCAGGATCCATCTACCACCACCTTGGTACGGTACGCTTGGCAGAGTTAGTGCTCGCCTTGAACAATTTCTCGTTTGATGGTCAGCATTACCAACAAATAAGTGGTGTGGCCATGGGTACCAAAATGGGACCCAACTATGCCAATTTGTTTGTTGGTTATGTGGAAAAACAAATCTTCGAACAATACACTGGTCCCTCACCTGACTTCTATCGCCGGTTCATTGATGATTGCTTAGGCACTGCATCATGCTCGCGTGCTGATCTGAATTGCTTCATTAACTTTGTTAATGATTTCCATCCAGCACTTCAGTCCACATGGGAGATCAGTGAGACCAGTGTATCATTCCTAGACATTCTCATTTCTATCAATGGTAATAGGCTGAGCACATCTGTCTTTTACAAACCTACTGACTCCCACAGCTATCCTCTCTTCTCATCCTGTCATCCTAAGCACACTAAAACTGCTATCCCTTACTCTCAATTCTTACGTCTTCGTCGCCTCTGCAGTGAAGACGACGACTTCGATGCCAAATGTTCAGAAATGAAAAGCTTTTTTGTGAATCGTGGTTATCCTTCCCACCTTTTAGATACTGCCCTTAACAAGGCCTCCCTTATACCCCGTTCAGACACCTTAAGAGAACCTTCGGTTGCAATTTCTAATCAAAAAGTACCTTTAGTTTTAACCTTTCATCCTTTCAATTTTAAAGTAAGGGACATCATTTGCCGGAATTTTAATCTACTTAAAAATGACCCTGCAACGTCTTCCATTTTCTCCGAGATCCCACTAGTCTCTTTTCGACACAGTAAAAACATCCGGGAAACCCTAGTGCACAGCTCACTGCGACAGGACTCTGCTTCACCAGCTGGCACTGTTTCCTGTGGTCGTGCTAAGTGCTACACTTATAAGCATTTAAACCTCGCCACCTGTATTTCGGCACAGTTTCACGTGCATGCATCTCCTCTAACCTCGTTTACTGCATCTCTTGCAGCAAATGTGGCTTGCTCTACATCGGAGAGACTAGAAGACGTTTAGGCGATAGGTTTGCTGAGCACTTGCGTGATGTTAAGAACAATGTGCACAACAAACCGGTTGCTAGGCACTTCAACAGTGCCAACCACTCCTTTTCTGATATGAAAATATGCGCCATTCATCCCATTATTGGTGGTAATGATACCCGTCGGAAGCAAGAAAAGCGTCTCATTTTTAAACTTGGCACCATTCAGCCTGATGGTATCAATGAGCGCCTCTCCTTCATCTAGCTCATTCTTTTCTCTTAAATACTTCTTATATACTTTCCTCTGTATCCCCTCTTCCCTTCCCTTGTACGACATTTATAGCGCTTTGATAAGTGTAACGCCTGTGCGCAGGCCTTCGACCCTATAATCGGGTCGAAGCCTGCACGCAGTCTATATCTTTACATATTAATTCTATTTTGTTATGATTGTTATGACTACTTTATTTTCATTGGTTAATATTTTGTTCACGTGACAGCTTTTATAGCATTGCTTTTAAAGCTGATGTAATGTGTTTATCTGTCTACTAATTTCTGCTGACGAAGGGCTTTAGCTCGAAACGTCGAGATTTTGTTTATATCTTTTAGGCACACGCGAAGCAACCAGAGACGTAGCCAGGTTTTCCAGTCAAGGCGGGCCGAAAACATTTTTGGGGGGGCCAACTCAAAAACGTAAAATATAACCAGCATGCCCGACGGCGACCCACATTTTGCACGTGTTGCACTTCGGTCACTCTTCGGAAATCAACGGAAGAATTCGTAATATTGTAGCCACTGATCTATCTATAACTGATCAATACATATAAGCCTCAAATCGAAGCCATTGTCATTGAATCAATGCTGAAATACGCCCAAATTCTCAAAACATCATGTAGTAAAAGTAAAATATAATATTTGCATGACGTATAGCGTGAGAAAATAATAAAAATATTTTGCTAGTCAGAATTTTACCAAGGGGGGCCGAGAATTTCGCCAGAGGGGGCCCGGCCCCCGGGCCCCCCCTCTACGCTCTCTGGAAGCAACCCTCAATTTGTTCTATATGTCCGTGGCCGACGCTGAATTAAAGTCTACGATATCCTTATAGACTAATAAGATTACGTTACAGACAATTCGCGCAGGTTTGTGCCCGGTATACATATAATAAAATTTACGCAAGATAAGTATAATTATTCTACCCTTCTGCGGAAATATATATATAGTTTCTAGGTAATTATCGCGTTGCCTACCTTTGTTATCCTCTGTTTCATTCCTGCTCCTTATAAAATCTAAAAGGAATTTGGGTCATCATTTGGGTCATCATTTGGGTCATCGATACCAGCACAAAGATCACCACATCAATACCACCAACAACAACGACAACGACAGCGACCACGACAACGACAGAAACAACAACAACATGGAACAAAAGCAAAAGCAGAAACGACGACGACGATGGTGACAACAAATTTAAATGCATGTTAATGCACGTCAACGTTACCTGTAATTTGTAGCGCTATATACTGTAGATGTTTAGTTTGCTAATTATTTATCTCTCGATAGATATTAGTGACGATACTATACCTGACTCCGGCTTGGATGTGTTTTTCGAACTAACGCCATGGCTTGGAAAGTTGGTCATTTGAATGATTGCTAAAGTAAAGTTATATTATAAATTGTGATATTGAAAATTACACCGAATATAGTTGATAAATTTCATACAATCTACATGCAGGATTTTTCACAAACAGCATATTACGGTAATCTATATTAGCCTATGTACTTGAAAGCATACTGCATTGATCGTGAGATTAACGTTCCCATATATCTATTTTAAAACACCGTCCATAAAAGAAGACTTTGTGCAGAAGGTTTTTTGCAGGCGCTGACTAACAAGTTTGACCACACGAATCAAGCTCGTGAATGGTCGCAAATTAAGTAAAACGTGCCTGCTCTGAAGGGAGGCAAGCGCTCTCCCCTATGATATTACAATAAGTAGTTAAGCTTTTTCTATGATTTTCCAATAAGAATGTACCTGTCAAATGAGTGGCCTTGGTTATATTTTGCTGTTTAGATCCATTTATTATTTTCGTTTCGGTTTCTAAAATAGAATGAAACAGTATACCTACGCATTAATTTTAATCCAAAGTTTGAAAATCAAGCGATCTACATGTTTGATATCGATTTCGCTGTATATCGTTTATTAAGATAACTAAGCAAATTTTTAAACGAAGCTGAGGAAAGATGCTTGCATTCTCGTGACCGTCATACTGTCTCACATGTTTTCTAGCTTCTTTGACTGATTAATTTTGAAGACAGTATGTATTTTATATGAAAGGAGCTTTATAAATCAGTCAAGTTGCAATGAATGCCCTGCTAGCTATTTTAGTGAAACCGAAACACTAGACTGCGGAATTGAAGAACATAAACGCAGCACAGAGAAAAATAAATTGACACTCTTCTGCGTCACTACAAAACATAAAATTTGTTGGTATGGTGTTGCTTGTTTGGAGTTTACAACATATTTCGACGAGAGAATGTTTTTAGAAAGTTGGTTTACCAGGAGCATACTCTAGCTAGTTGCACATGAACGAGCACGCGCCAATGTGAAAATGTAAGCGAACACGGGATGATGAGTACAGTTGACGCAAGATGAACAATTGTTTTAAATCGTCAAGTCTTCGAAAATGGTTTCCGTAGACGAAACCGAAACGTCAGACAAAAATAACATTTTTTGTAAATTATTTTAATCTGGAAGAACAAAACCAAACAAAATGATTAAACCTAACTATACCACACCACATGAAAAATTGAAAGAAGATCAATCTTACCATAAACTTCCACTCTGTATCTTCCACCCCTTTCCTTCCCTGCAGAATTCCTGGCTAAACATTGATAATTTCCAGAACCACTTACATCAGTCCTACTGATAACCAGGCTTCTACCCTTTTGTCGGTATCTCACGTTGTTGATGACTGTGCTTCCATTTATATTTAGTGGAAGTTCATTTTTGTACCATGTAATTCTGGGGCGAGGATGACCAATTATGCAACAAGCCAGACGAATGTTCTTTTTTTCGTTGATTTTTCTTCGAAAATCTATCTTTGTAGATATTTCGCGCTCTAATTTTATGGAAAGGTAAAGCGAATTGTTACGTTATACATGTTCATCTTGATTTAAAAAAACTCCAGTATAGTACGCGTTTATATAAGCCAGAACAACAACAGCAACAAATTGTTATTCGAGATTGAAAAATGAACAAAGCTGTCGTTGGTCTATGTTTTTACTAACTGAAGACAAGACATGGGTTGAATCCCCTTTAAAATTAGATTTTCAACACGCTCATTTCGAGCTAGATTCAGTTCTATCTGAATTAATTAGTTTAGCTAAGGGACCAGCTTTCTATTACAGGGGAGGAGCTGGAGCAAATGAGAAACAACATGTTCAACATTATTAAACGTTTGGTGCTAGTGTAGATAGCGTCTATACGATGTAAAACTTTGTCTGGAAAGAGTGGCGTGGGTAGCCGAAAAACATGTGCTTCATGGTGTATACAAAAGGGATCACATGATAAAAAAACCTATCAGATAGATTTAGTCAAAACAAAGTATAAGGAATATATGGAAATCACATTACAAAATATCTTAACATGGAAAGAACGGTGCAAAAGACATGAATATGAGAAATTACGAAACTATGTGTGACATGAGGTGTGATGTAGAATCTGTCCATGTCTGGAGATGGCAGACACGGACAGATAAGTCTACAGGAGTTAAATGTACGCTAAGTGATAATTGTTACTGAAAGGATGAATGGTGCCAAACTATTCCTTCCATGTTAATATATTTTGTAATGTGATGTCCACATGTGACTAAATCCATCTGATCGGTTCATTATTTGTCTTGTGATGCTTCTGTATACACAATAAAAGCACGTTTTTTTTTCCCCGACCCACGCTATACTAACTTCCAGACGAAGGCCTTCGCTCCAAACGTCGAAATTCTTGTTGAATTTTTCAGGCAGATTGGCCAAAAAGACCCGCATATATATATATATGTGTTCAACTTTCATCGACCCTCTTTCCGGATAATAATATGAAATTTTTGACCCGCCTTCCTCTCATAAAGGTAACTCTAGTTATAACGACATAATTAAGTGAATGTAAGTAACTTTTAAAATTTCATTACAATTTTCTAAAATTGACCACCACGCAACTGTTTGACCAAAATAGGCTTTTAAAACATGAGTGGATTTATGATCAATATATACAGTAATATTCTGCTGGACTGCCTGCCTCTCCCTTTCTAACGAATAGATTTAAGACAGATCAAACAGTTTCCAATTACACTGGGTCTCTCGGCCGAGCGCATTTTAATTTTGGAAAGAAAATGTTAAGTTCATCTCAGTTTGAAGTAGCTTCCACCGCAGGTATCTAATGGATCACCATGCATGGGTCACTGTAGCTGGTTAACCGTTCGCTATTAAAAGTGATGGCTCATGCCTGCATAGGTAAGAGTCTATTAACATAGAGATATATCTAAGGTTTTTACTATATATGGTATTTACGTACCGTCATTTATAACTTTTACTGAAGCTTTGGTATTAGCATTCCCAAATGCCTGTTGTTTTAACCGGCAAAAGCAGGTAAAATTGGTAAAATGTTTAATTCTTTTCCAAGTAATCCTGCGCACGATGTGGGAGCATTCTTGACCGTGCCAATAATCGTCTGTCGATTTACATTCATCATCAACTTTTGAAAAATCGAAGTTGTTATTCTGATCATCAAGACTTGGGCATATTATCTTGAAATAGAGAGTTGCTAAGTGTGCACGACACAAGACATCTATTGCAGATATACTTGGCTTTGAAATATACGAGATATCCACGAGCTGTGTTTCTTCGGGCTCTATAAATAGATTTAGTAGATATAAAATAAAGTGTACTGGTTTTCGTAATTTTGAAAAAATTTGAAATCACAAAAATAAGCAATGTCAACATTGACATTTTGATATTACTTCAAACTAAGCTAACTTCAGCTGATGAAAAACTTCGGAAACACCATCAAAGATTTAGGTGTTTTATGCCTGGTTGCCATTGACGGCTTAACCAATGCATTCAAAGATGTTTGAAAATTAAACCTAATATTAAAAATAAGCCTATTCGGAGTTTCGGGATAAAATTGCAGTTGAATCATAACATGTAGCTGAGACTGAAAGATTAAAATATGTATATCGAAGTATTCACCTGTCAATCATCATTTGAATATGAAAAGTTGCTCGAAGTACAATTAATTTCCTTTGAGTCGCTTTAGCTTGGAAAAATTATTCCCTTAAGTGCATTATTCCCCTAAGAAGACAGTTCTATTGTTGTTATATGTGAAACACAAATGAATGATGGAACAGTTGAATACTTTGATATGCATATTATAATTATTCCAGTCTTAGTTAGCTACATGTCATGATTCAACTTGCAATTATTCAACCGCACTTTGACTGCCGTTCGTCTGTGTGGGATATTTGTAATAAAGGCCTTGGAGGAAAACTTGAAAATTGCAAAACCGTGCTGGAAGAATTATCACGCGCTCTGGCTATAAAATTAGATCACCAGAGATCATAGATAAACTATAGGCTGGCAAACGTTAGAGCGCCGTTGGAATATGAATAAGGCATTGTTAACGTGAAGGTAGTAAACAATGCAGCACCTTCCTATTTGACATCCCAGTTTTCGAAGAAGGATGAAATATATGACTATGACGTGAGAGGTAGCAATTTGAATTTGTGCCTACCTAGGCCAAATACCAACTTTCTAAAAAATAGTCTTGCCTATAGTGGAGCAGTTGCCTGGAATTCGCTTGATAACGCAACAAAAGCATGCAAAAATATTTCTGTTTTTAAAAACATACCTAAATCGAATATGTAATTAGGTTAAGTATAACTAATTTGTTTTATATATATACACGGCTCTCAGGAAGAGCATTTTGTAATGATGAGACACCGTGTTTAGATAAAGTTCAATTCAATTCTATCCCGAAGCAGAACGCGTCATTTAGATACGCAATCGAAACTCCGAATTGGCTTATTATTGGATGAGGCTAAATTATCATCCACATGACAATTTCCTTTGAATTTTGATTGCCTAATTTTCCTGACAGTAACTGGTGCAAATAACACGTCAGCTGCGAATAACTGGTACAAATAATGATTTTAGCATGTGCATTGGGCAAATGCGATGCTCAGCTGCAAATATCAACCTGCAGCTCATGCGCATTAGCTTCACTTTTGTAAGTCAATGAAATGACGACTTGCTTATTTTGCTTGTGTTTTCTTGAATTAAAAACATATAGAAAGAAGCCAAAGTTGCAGAAAAGGTTTTCGCTACCAGGGAAATGACATGGTGGCGATGGAAAACGTTTTACAGCTGAATAAGGAAAATTTTACGTGGACAAGTAAAGAAAAACAATGATAAGCAAATAATTAACAATTATTGGATGAGGCGGAGCAGGATATCGATAATTATTCAGATCAATGTCAACGTTATCTGCCGAAGCGAAGCTGAGGCGGATAACGTTGACCGAGGTCTGAATAATTATCGATATTCTGCGTAAGCCGAAATCAATAATTGTTTTATTATTCATTTTGTAACATGCATTGACGAATAGAACAAGCAAATATTGAAAACAAAGATTTTAAAACTGTTCATAAATATTATATTGATATATTCTTGAAATACCTCTCTTGCCACTTTTGTGCTTTTTTTTGTGTTTGCTGAGTCTTTGTTTTCTACTATTTTCTCCATTTCTTCGTTTGGAAACGTTGCGAAACGAGCAGACAAAACAAACTTCAAAATTTCACGCTTATTTTTAATTTTATACGACTACCGCTGGAATATTCCGGGCGCCGTCCAATTAATTATCTCTGCAGATTACTGTTTCCGCTGAAAAATAGCGCGGGCACCGGCAGATATCGATAATAATTCGCAAGTTTTTAGCCAATGAGAAAACGATAACACAGTACAATGAATAATAATTAACAATTATTGGATGAGGCGAAGCAGGATATCGATAATTATTCAGACCAAGGTCAACGTTATCTGCCGAAGCGAAGCTGAGGCGGATAACGTTGACCGAGGTCTGAATAATTATCGATATCCTGCGTAAGCCGAATTCAATAATTGTTTTATTATTCATTTTGTAACATGCATTGACGAATAGAACAAGCAAATATTGAAAACAAAGATTTTATTACTGTTCATAAATATCAATACAGAAGAAATATGAGACAAAACAAACTTCAAAACAAACTTGAAGACAAAACAAACTTCAAAATTTCCCGCTTATTTGTAATTTTATGCGATATACCGCTGGAATATTCCGGGCGCCGTCCAATTATCTCTGCAGATTACTGTTTCCGCTGAAAAATAGCGCGGGCACCGGCAGATATCGATAATAATTCGCAAGTTTTTAGCCAATGAGAAAACGATAACACAGTACAATGAATAATAATAATAATTATTCGGCATCGGCAAATAATTGGTCTGCTCGCCATTGACAAATCACGATATTTTGCTCAACCTCGTCCAGTAATTGTATATTATTCAGACCCAGGTCAATCTTTGTTATACATTCAAAAACCAGACAGGTAAGCCAGGACACATAAACTAACATTAAACTATTGAAATACATGAATGCTGCAACCCCTCGCCATAGCTAAACAACAACAGTTCCTAAACTTCACTAAGCTTTCGTCGCAAAATCTGCTATTTAAAGGATGATTTGCTCGAAACCAGAATAAACTTCGTCAGAATAGGGTCGTGTAGGGATAAAACGAGACTATGAAAGCTTGGATTTCTTAATTCGTTAATTTAACTGCAGAAATAGCAATTGCACCAGCATTTTTGATGTTGGAAATGGGGTCGGTAAATTAGTAGCCGAGTCAAGTACCAAATTTTGGTTTGGAAAACTGGATTGAATCAAGCTGCCGACCGCGCAAGGGCTTGGTCTCCACAGCGTGCAATAATTGTTTTGTCGGATCGAACTTCGGAGCGGAAATAATGTGAGAGCTACCGGACATTGATAATTTTTCCGGCGTATGTACGGTTCAATTAGCTACACTTGTATAAAATTGCTCTCGTTTGGATTATTATAAGTTGATCAATTGTTCAAAGGCCGATGGCTCTATACCTATTGTTTACACTATCTGAAAACACTATTTAGTGGTCAGGGGCTTGCCACCTCAGACAAGTGTGCGAAATTGGAGGGTTTGTTTGTGAGTACAAAATTTCTGGTACGTAAAATTTTTGCTTGCCCGCAAGTTACTAAATTTCATAGGCCCGGATTTTTAAAAGACTTTCAATTTCCAAATTTTCTACGAAGATGACCCTAAACACCCCTAGAAGGTGTTATCATGACTTCCGTCGTGGAGTCCTCCACCCACGTTAATTGCAAGATATACAACTTTGTCGAACGCCTAGCCGAAATCTACAGTTGCTGAAAATAGGTTCATTTAAATGCTTTGGCATATTTGTAAATGAAAGCAAAGCTAAAGCCGCAGGACTCAAAATACGTTGAATCCAAAATGCATTACGGTTAACTGATCTAGGACTAGCTTCTGAATCTAGGCTTGTTTCATAGTAGCGGTCGGCAAACATTATTTTATTAGGCCGCACTGATCGATGATATTTCTCTTGTATAAATGGGGATTATAGGCCTTGAACGAGCGACTTTCAGTTCAAGTCTAAATCTGCGTGACGTCCTGTAAAATCTATTTTACAGTGTCGTGGTTAAAGGGAATTCCCCTTTTCACCACAAAATTCTAAATAAATTTTACTGAATTTTTTCACACTTCTCGTTTCTACGATGGTTATACCACTATACCGAATAGGTATTGTCCTCATATACTCATATAAAGTAAGATGATTACAAGCATTCTTAAATAATGATGAGATGAAATGCTAATTTATAAAAATCTGCTTACACAAGCATATTTACAGGACGTAACGTTGTTTCGTTATTGAATTGCTATAATATACAAATACCGACCAATGATTTACTCACATTACCACCAAACAGCATTTAATTGAATATTTCATTCGGAATGGCACAGAAAGCCTTACCTTTCGCTTGCTGGATGCATTCTACCAGATTATAAACATTCTTTGAAAGCGATAGCAATGCCAATTTCAAAACAAATTTAATACAGAATGATGTCCGCATAATTATCAATAAAGCAAATATTTAGTCTTATTAAAGACTAAATATATTTGAGATTTAATGAAGCAATGTGAATACAGAATGTTCTAAAAGCCATATCATCTGCTATTCTGTTCGGACTTTCGTGCATCACACATTTACTTTTGTGCACACAAAGTTTGCTTAACCATGACTTCCGAGCAAACAGTGACAATTAATAACTCTTTGTTTACAAAAATACCTGTAGGTAAATAATAAATATTCATATCATAAATCATTAATAACTACCAATGACTTAGTTCGCTATCTACCACATACTGCACCGTACATCGCATTTCTAATAATTCTTTTTTTTTGCAATATTAGCTAATATCAGCGTAAAGACATTGCTGGAATCGGATTGGAACAAGTTACGCTTTACCGTCTCTTTCAATCTCTTTAATTTTGGACTTTGGATTAGGTATTTCTTGAGTAATATCATTATAGCAATATAAGCAATAAGCAATAAAATTGATGAGCTGTCTGGTATTGTCTCAGTCAACAACCCCTCGGTAGTAATGATCACTGAATCATGGTTATCAAATAATATTCCAGACTCGGTAATTAAAATTGGGAACAATTATGAAATATTCAGACTTGATAGAGATACCCTAGGCGGCGGGATCCTAGCGTATATTAGTTCGTACATCCGCGTGGAACGTATAACTCATTTAGAGGAAACCGGTAAAGAAGTTCTATGGCTGGTTTTAAAACCACCTCGCACCCCAAGACCCTTTAGCACCATCATTGTCGTTATCGTATACTACCCACCACAACGGCGTGAAAATGATTATGAAATGATAGAATACCTTTCTAACGGACTAGATATTATACTTACCAAATGGATATCTTCAGGAATTATCATTGCAGGAGATTTCAATATGTTGAACATCAGTCGTTTATGCAGCCGTTTTGGGCTACGTAAAACTGTATCAGCGCCCACTCGAGGGAAAAATACCCTGGACCAAATTGCTACAAACATGTTTAATCTGTTTGACTCAGCCAGCCACCTGCCTCCTATTGGTAGATCAGACCACCAGTGTATTCTCCTTAAACCTTTGGAATATTTGTGAATTGTTGTGAAGAGCGGCGCTTTTAATAGTGCATTCCGACACAAGGCAAAAAGATATTAACTATACAGGGAGTCAAATCACAAGATATTGAAGACAAAATACGCGACGAAATGCAGAAAATTTCACACACAGGGGAAGGAGAATCGAAGGACGAGCAAGATAATGTTTCCTTAGATCAAACCGCCCTAAACCAGACAGAACTCCAACATTTGCATAGTGAGAAGTTAATTGAAGCGATTAATGACATCAAAGTTCAAATTCAAAACCTCAAAATTGATACTAAAGAAAACCAAACCTCTATATCCAAGCTGACGGCTCTATCTCAAGTTGCACATCCGAAACCAGACGAAAGCTTTGAATTACACAAGCTTCGCCAGGAAAATGAAGATTACCGATGCCAGAATGAAAATCTGCTGAGGGAAAATGCCGAAAAGACCGAACGCATGAACAACCTCGCATACATTCTATCGGATTTAAATACTAAAATTAAAATACTTGAAGATGAAAAGGCAAGCTTGGTAACTGCAATAAGCCTCCTAAACGATGACTATCGCCAAAAAGAACACGCATACGATCAATCTTTAACTGTCAATAAGCAAAACGACTGGACTAAAGTTAAAGGTCTTAAAGACGGCGCTGCATCGACTGTTCGTGCCAACAGTAATGACCATGACTGCTATGTTGTGGAAAATTCCAACAGATACACAATCCTGAATGATGAAGTATGTGGCAATAACTCCAACGTATCTGAAAGCAACAACAACAGCAAAAATAAAGACCATTCAGATGACATTGGAAAACACCCAGAACATAATCCCGACGCCTCCGAATGTAATCGTGACACCTCAAGTATTGCATCGACGGATATATCCAATACAGCTGACTCAAAGAAAAAACAGAAAAGGAAATACCCAGAACGTAATCGCGACGCCTCAGAATGTCATCGTGTCGCCTCAGAATGTAATCGTGACACCCCATGTAAAAAGCAAAAAAGGAAAAAGAAAACCGTGGTCGTCGCTGGTGATTCCTTGGTTAAAAATGTTATCGGTGCAAAAATGAGTAGCATTGACACTGATAATTTCTTCGTTGTGAAGCCTTTTCCAGGAGCAACTGTAGAAGATATGAATGACTTTATCAACCCACTAATCCGAAAAAAGCCTGATAAAATGATTCTACACGTAGGAACCAACAATCTGAAAAGTTCGTCCCCAAAGGTTGTTGCTGAATCCATTTTAAAACTCGTGACTAGAATCAAGGAAGCTTCTCCAAATACAGCTGTGGGTATTTCAGCATTGCTGGTAAGGAATGATAATCACGAACTCGCCGCAAAGGTAAATCTAGTTAATGACATTCTTAGAGGTTATTCTATTAATGCAAACATTTCATACCTAGGCAATGCTAACATTAATAGTTCGCATTTAAACTCTAGAGGCCTTCATCTTAACAGTATTGGTAGTTCAATTCTTCAAGACAATTTTAGAGAATTTGCTAATAATTTAAATTGACATAATGCCTTACCGGGTGAATCTGTTACAGTTACCGATAATCAACCAAATAGTCCTATCAATCAGTCAGCCCCAACAATACCTATTATGCGGGGCTTCAAACTAGCATCACTTAATGTTGCTAGTATAATAAAGCATATCGACGAGCTTAGAGTTTTGCTTGTTGACCATTCAATCGATGTTTTGGCAATTAACGAGACAAGGCTTGATTCTACTATAAATGACAATGAGGTTCATATATCTGGTTATGAAATTGTACGTCGCGACAGAAGCGTCAATGGCAGATTTGGGGTGGTGTATGTTTTTATGTTCGATGCAATATCAATTTTCTACCACGTTTCGATATGTCAATTGATCAACTAGAAAATTTATGTATCGAAATTCGTAAACCTAGATCCAAGCCTTTTCTCGTTACAACTTGGTATAGACCTCCAGATTCACCCGTCGACAAATTCAACTATTTTGAAACTCTAGTAGGTAGACTCGACGCAGAAAATGTTGAATATTACTTAATGGGTGACCTGAACTGCAATTTTGGGTCAACCGTAATGGATCATAATTCAACCATTTTGACTAGCATCACTGATCTTTATGGCTTACAACAGTTAATAAGCGAACCAACTCGCATAACCAAGTCATCTTCAACACTAATTGACTTGATATTTACCAATTCGCCTGATAAGATTGTTTGCTCCGGTGTCTCTCATATCAGTATCAGTGATCATAGCCTAATTTATGCTTTTCGTAAACTTTCAACTGGTTTATTTACTAAGGGCCACTCTACTGTGACCTATAGAAAGTTTAAGAATTTTGATTCTGCAAGTTTCAGAAACGATATCTGGCTGCAGAATTGGGATGAAATTAGGGCACATGATAACCCAAATGACATGTGGCATGTTTGGAAAAATATATTTAATAGTGTTGTTGAAAGACATGCACCTTTGTGTACAAAGCGTATTAGGGCTTCTAAATCGCCTTGGATTACCCTCTTACTTAAAACAACGCATGCATGATCGAGATATTTTGAAGATAAAAGCGTGCAGCTCTAATGACCCAGCTGATTGGCACGCTTTTAAGAGAACTCGCAATATTGTAAATACTGAAATCAAACATGCCAAAGAAATGTATTACACGAGCGCTTTTCACGAAAATAAAAGCAATTCGAAAAAGACTTGGAATATAATTAATGAACTAACTTCAAGAAAACAACACATCTCGCACGTAAAGGAAATTAAATTGAACGGCTGTTCTATAAGCGGCTCTCAAAAATTATCTGAGGCGTTTAACGATCATTTCGCTGATATTGGGCCAAAGCTTGCCGATAAAATACCTTGTAACGAAAACAGTCGTTCTCATTTAGATTACCTTTCAAGTAACGAAAGTGGAGCTAGTACTAGTTTTCAACTGAAGACAACAAGTTCGTATATAGTCTTTTCTCTTCTATCCAAACTTAGCAAATCTAAAGCAACTGGTTTGGATAAAATTTCAGCTAGGCTTCTTCGTGAATGCCCTGATTTGATTTCAGATTCTCTAAGTATAATTTTTAACCGCTCCATTATCATGGGTATATTCCCCGAAGATTGGAAATGTTCAAAGGTCATACCATTATTTAAACAAGGGAAACGTAAGGATCTCAATAACTATCGGCCCATCTCTATTATTCCTATTGTGGCCAAAGTTTTTGAGAGGATTATTTATGATCAAGTCAATTTTTTTCTTACGGATAACAAATTACTTTCAACTAGTCAATCAGGATTCCGAAGCCTACATTCCACAGTTACTGCTCTTCTCGAAGCCACAAACGACTGGGCGTACAACATCGATCACGGTAACGTAAACGCAGTAGTTTTCTTAGATCTCAAAAAAGCGTTTGACACCGTAGATCATGCAATTCTTTTATCTAAATTAAATGCATATGGTATAGGAAGTGAATGGTTTAAATCTTACCTAAGCGATCGTAATCAAAAATGCTTCGTGAACGGTTTTCTATCACCGAACCGCTCACTGTCCTGTGGTATCCCGCAGGGGACTATCTTGGGGCCATTACTATTTTTAATTTATATAAATGATTTGCCTAATTGCCTCGAACATTCCCAGGCACGTATGTATGCAGACGACACTCATTTGACGTTGGCAAGCAATAACGTTCGTGATATTAATCAGAATCTGAATCAAGACCTTGTCAACGTTAGTGAGTGGCTTATCGCAAACAAGCTTACTTTAAATCAATCCAAGACAGAGTTCATGTTGATCGGTTCAAGGCAAAGATTATGTACGTTGAGCCCATTACCATCTCTGGAAATTGATGGGATCCCTGTTAATCAGGTTTCGCTTACAAAGTCTCTAGGTGTACTGATTGATGAAAATCTGTCTTGGAATATGCATATCAATAAGCTAATTAAAAAGATTGCATCAAGCATTGGAGCTATAAAACGTGTAAGGCCTTTTGTTCCATTTACGACTCTGCAGTATATTTACAATTCGTTAGTGCAACCGCATTTTAATTATTGCTGCGTCGTCTGGGATAATTGTAACAAAACCTATGCTGATAAGCTTCAAAAATTGCAAAATCGTGCAGCAAGAGTGTTAACATCTTCTAGCTATGACATTGCTGCTGATTTTCTACTAGAGAAGCTTGGCTGGAGAAAACTCGATACCCAGCGCAAGCTTGAAAAAGCTGTTATGGTCTATAAATCACTTAATGGGCTCGCTCCCGATTACTTGCGTCCCATGTTCATAGACCGTAGCAGCATCACGAACTACTCATTGAGAGACACCGAAGGCAAACTAGCTATTCCAAAGCCACGGACCAACTACCTAAAGAATAGCTTTGGTTATAGTGGTGCTGTGCTTTGGAATAGCCTTCCTACTGAGTTACGCAAAACAAATAATCTCAGCGTGTTTAAATCGGGCTGTAGTAGGTTTTTTAAATGATTGAATTTTAACAAATTATATTATTGCACGGCACTTATGGAAAGCAGGTATTTTTATTTTATAATTATTTCTATATTGAGCTATAACTGTAATTTATTAGTTTGTAAAATTTTGTAATTAGTTAGTGTACCATATATGTAAATCCTGATAAGTTCACCGTGGGTAAATAAAGATTCTATTCTATAAATCAAAAAATAATCTGAAAACCCCTCCTACGACAAAGAGAATCAGATTAATGAAACCTGGAAATCGAGCCGCTCTGAGTCTGAAAGTGGCGCAGCAAACATGGGAGCGTATATTCCGTGCTGAAGATGTTGACGAAAAGATCAAGTTGTTCAATGAGACTGTGATTCACATGTTGGACACGGAGGTGCCTGTCAAAACCATCAGAGTCCACAACTCAGACAAACCATGGATGACAAGCCACATTAAAATGGAAATTAAAGCTAGACAGCGAGCTTTTAGTCGTGGGGATAGTATAAACTATATACGCTTGTGCCATAAAGTCTCTAGTCTGATATCTAAAGCGAAAATAGTCTACTATGAAAGTAAAGCCAAAGACCACCGTAAATCAAACTCTAGTAAATGGTTTAAGTCCATCTCCTCACTAGTTGGCATGGATGGTACATCCAATCTTCCAGCAAACGGGTGCCAAAACTACGATCTTTCTGAACTGACTGAAAAATTACAGGCCGTTTTTACCGCCCCTTGGAATGGAATGATGTTAGACAATGCTGCTAGTTATGACCTAAATAATGTGCGACACCATCTTAAAGAAATTGATCCCCCCATACCATCGATAGGTCAGGTGAAAAAGGCCCTTAATGCATTAAAGGTGAAGAAGGCGACTGGTATTGATGGAATCCCTGCGTGGTTCTTGAAGCAGTATAGTGAAGACTTAGCTCCCGTAGCACATAACATCATCACGAGTAGTATAATTCAATGTAAATATCCCACCTTGTACAAACAAGCTCTAATAACCCCTGTGCCTAAAATTGTCCCACCGAAAAACATTGAAACCGACTTTCGTCAAATTTCTGTGCTTCCACAGTTAGCTAAAGTGCTGGAAAAGATTCAATTGCAATTAAATTGTGCAGATCTTACATTAAAAGATAACCAACATGCATTTCTCAAGGGCCGTTCAACAATTTCAGCATTGATTGAAACTTCACAAAAATGGTTTGATAAAACTGATAACACTGCGCATGGCAGAAAAGGTATCCATGCTATTTTCATTGACTTCTGCAAAGCGTTTGATATGGTGGACCACCGAATTCTCCTTTCTAAATCTTTTTGGCTGTGGATTCGAGATTTCCTATCCATGAGAAGTCAACAGGTAAAGCTACTTCAAATGTTGTCAACATCCGCTCCATGCCCAGCTGGAGTTCCGCAAGGCTCGGTCATCTCTCCTATGCTATTTAATGTATACATCGATGATTTAGAGGATGAAATCCCTGCAAACCTAACCGTCGATACCTCGAAGTATGCCGATGACTGCACACTCGATCAAGCAGTTGGAGCCGGGGAAATAAGCCATGTCCAACAGGCTCTAGACATTATCCAAAATTGGTCAGTGTCGAACAAAATGACCATCAACGTCAAAAAAACAAAGGACATGTGGATATGCTTCACGGAATCAGTATCGGAACCTCCTCCTGTTTATATCGGTGATGAACTAGTTGAAAGAGTGGACAAATTTAAACTACTTGGAATGGCGTTTCAAAACAACCTCAAATGGAACAATCATATTGAAACTGTTATACAGAAAGCTAACCGTCAAGTATATATCTTAAGAGAATGCAGGAAAGCTAATCTACCTGTGGAAGTAGGTATTACCCTTTATAAATCCAATATTAGATCTATTCTTGAATATGCCTCACCTATCTGGGGTGGCCTTCCAACTTATCTCGTAAATGAAATTGAACGAACCCAGACCCGCTGCCTCCGAGTTCTTGGTTATAACAATGACTGTCTACAAAGCCTCTCTGATCGAAGAGAAGAACTTCTGAAACGTGAAGCGTGGAAGATTATGAATGATCCTTCCCATCCTTTTCATACAAGACTTTTTAAATCAAATAATCCATACGATTTACGAACAATTAATAGTAAAAACACATTATCGCGAACTGAAAGACATAAACGCTCCTTCTTAGCTCGTGCAAGTGCACTCACATAGTTTTTAGTTTGTCTATACATACTTAAGATTCTTATCTGTATATAATGTTCTAAGATATTTTTAATGTAATTTGAATCAACCTGTAAATCCATTGTACTTTTATACTTAAGATGGATAAAATAAAGATTATTATTTTTATTATTAACAATTTTCCTCGTTTAATTTTCCTCATCAAAATTTTCTCTTAATTCTTTTTACTATGGGTATTTGGGAGAAAATACCACATGTGGTATTTTCTCCCAAATACCCCTAGTAAAAATTGAGCAACGTCAATTGAGTAAAATTGAGTTAAAAATTGAGTGAAAATTGTAATATTAATACGAAATAGCACTTGTTCTCGAAGTATTAATGAAAAATTGCACTTGTGTTATTTCGCCAAACGTACACGCGTGCAATTTTTCATTTAATACTTCTCGAACTGTGCTATTTCCTATACTAATATATCCCAAATACCCCTAGTAAAAATTGAGCAACGTCAATTGAGTAAAATTGAGTACAAATTGGGTAAAAATTGAGTAAAAATTGTTAATAATAATATTAATACGAAATAGCACTTGTTCTCGAAGTATTAATGAAAAATTGCACTTGTGTTTGGCGAAATATTCGCCAAACACGCGTGCAATTTTTCATTAATACTTCTCGAATCGTGCTATTTCCTATACTAATATAGACTTATCGACCTTTACAAGGCCTACTCTGAAATTTTAACTCGCCTTAAATCGCGCTAATTCGCCTTAAATCGCCGCTAAAAATTGGCAAAGACCAAAGTTTCTCTTACTTAAATCACCTAAACTCGCAGTAAATCGTCTAAACTCGCAGTAAATCGCCTAAACTCGCCAACCAAATTATAATGTTGAAAAATGTAAATCCTATATATACAGCGTAAACACCATATCCCCAGGAGAGGGGAGAGGGGACTTCTGGTTGCTTATTTCAGACAAGTTTGGTGGGGGCGGGGGAGGGGTGGGATATACAAGGGTGGCTTGCTGGGGAGAGGGGGACATGCTTAAAGTGTAAAGACTGTAAAACATTCATAAGTAGTAATATAGAGGCCGTTCGACCGGGGGGGGGGGCAGGGGGGAGCAACATCTTTAAAAATTCATTAACATAATATGAGAGTGTGCAACATCATTAACATAATACATTAATTATGTAATGACATTATTTTTAGGGGGGAGCAACAACATTAAAAATTCATTAACATAATACGAGAGTGTGCAACACATTAACATAAACATTAATTATGTATTGCGTCATAATGATATGCAAGGCGAGTTTGGGCAAAACAGTCATTAAGCTGAGCTCAGCATTTTCGTTACAAAAAGAGTTAATCCTGACAACTAATATAGCGACGCTTGACCTAGTAAAATATTATTGCCTTATGCGAAGTAATAGCTTTCTAAAACGAGAAGATCTTAAAGTTTAATCGGCATATAGCTAAGGTCTTATAGAGAAATACAAATATATGTTTGCCAAGCGAATGTATAAACATAGTTCTTAAAGGGATTTAAAACTGACAAAGTTTCAAGCGTTTTAGATATGTAGCAGAGGTGAAAAACAGTGATTTTTAAGCGAGATTTACGAGCATATACAAACATTGTATGTAAACACGATTCTATGCGCAGGTTCGTAAGTCATTTGTAAATCGTTAACGATGATTTGAATCAATTGAGAATATTTATTTATAGGACGGGAAAATATTGTACAATGTACATAGGCCTACAGCACACACAGAAATAATTTTTAACATCGTTGGTAAGGTCTACTCCTAAGAGCATATCGCTTAGGAGTCTTTTAAGGTCTACTCCTAAGAGCATATCGTTTAGGAGGTATTAATGAAGTAAACATGGCCGTCGGTCACGGTATTCCGAGCTCTACAAAAATCGGAAATTTTATGTCTCTGAACCTTGACTTAGACATTATTAGGTCTTTGAAAGGTTGTAGTCACTTAACGTATGACGGAACCCGAATTAAATGGTCGCAGGATCTTCAACTACTAAAGAATTTTGTTGAAAATATTGTGGCCTACGGGGCAATTGGTCATCACTTGGTGGTAAAGCTAAGAAATTTACCAGCGTAAATTTCGATCTGATCGCGACGTTGTACCCGGGCAAACAGAATTCACTATTATTCCAAGGAAAGGATGGTGAACTGTTCAAGAACTATCTGGTGAGTGTCTTAGATATAACTTGTGCTGGCCAAACAACCACGGATACGGTCACTGATTATACGACCAACATAGCGGATTCGGTATTTGAAACAAAGACTGCAGAGATATTTCCAGTTAAAACATGCGAAATTATCACTGATAATAACCCGGCAGCTGCTGAATCGACCCCGTTAAAACACCTCAATTGGTCGTATAATACTTTTACCAACGATATGAAAGGGGTTAAAACGGACATAGCAGTTATGCAAAAACAAATAACATCCATAAACAATGTTATTAACTCTACCAATGGACCATTCCCCTATTAAACTAACTTTTGAACTAGGAAATTGTATCAGTACAGCTGGAAAGAGCATCCTAAGTTTAGTAAAATTGCAAAGTTTGGTTGCGAAATGTTGTAAAATGTGGAAAATATAGCCCTGTGAAGTTGGTAAATTTTGTATAGTTTTGTATTACGCACGCAAAACCGTTACCACTTTTTTAAAATATGCACGAACATTTCGAAATTTTACGACGTTCCTGAAGTTGTTCCTCCACTCGGATTCTCAGACCATAACTCAGTTTTACTAAATCCACTGAATCATCGTAGGAACTCACGGTCCTTCCGAATGGTTAGGGACGCGCGTCCCTTCAATCGGAGGTTAATCAGTGAAGCCCTATCCACCGTTAACTGGTCTCCAATGTATCATCTAGGTTCTTGTGACGAACAGTTCCAATATTTCTCTTCTCTTGTCGATGGTATTGTTGATAAATATCTCCCGCTGAAGCGTATCAAATCTGATAGCAGCGATAAGCCCTGGATTACTCCGGAGATAAAAAGATTAATATCGAAACGCCAAGTGACCTGGCGCAGAGGAAACAAGTCTATGTTTCGATTCTATAGGAACAAAATTAATAGCTTGTGTAGGCGTGCTCGCTCAAAGTATTATACGAACAATGTCGCTAATACCACTCAGTCGAATTCACGGAAGTGGTGGTCCGCTGTCAAAAATATCGCTGGCCTTGCCCCATCTAAAAACGTTTCCACACTGGTGTACAACGAACAGCCCTATTCCGATTCGGCTCTGGCCAACCTGTTTCAAGACAAGTTCGTTGCCGTTAGGAATTCCCTGCCTTCGCTTGCTTGGACGCCCCTCGAAGTTGGTGATTTTCCTCCCGACTTTTACATTTCAGTCGACGACACCGAGAAAGCATTACAATCCGTCAAGTCCTTTTCAGCTGCAGGTCCTGACGAAATCACGTCTTGGTTCCTTCGTGAAAATTCCTCGTCATTAAATCGCCCATTAGCATCCATATTTAATGCCTCAATTCATGATGGTTATGTCCCATCCCTGTGGAAATCTGCAAATGTCATCCCTGCAACAAAGTCTTCCCCTGCTCTGGATGTTGACTCTGATTTCGACCGATATCGCTCACGCCCATAGTGAGTAAGATTCTGGAGTCATTTCCATATAACTGGCTCTTACTGTCAATCAGCGACCAAATTGATAAGCTCCAATTTGGCTCAATTAAAGGATCCAACATCACCATGGCGTTGATACACCTGCTCCATAAATGGTTTGAAGCGATGGAAACACCTGGAGCCTGCCTACGGATATGCATGCTAGACTTTTCTAAAGCTTTTGACCGCATCGATTTCAACATTCTGATGCAGAAACTCATTAACATGCTTGTACACCCTATTCTAATTAATTGGATTGCCAACTTCCTTACTGACAGAAGTCAGAGAACAAGAATTGGCTCTAATTTCTCGAGTTGGAGAACTACCAACGGAGGAGTCCCCCAAGGAACAAAACTGGGCCCCCTCCCTCCCCCCTGGGAGATTGTCTTGAAGGGTCAAGAAGCCAACTCGGTCCTACCGTCTCAAATTACAGAATCTGCTAAATGGGTTTCTGAGAATAACATGAAACTGAACCCTACAAAAACAAAAGAAGTTCGTGTTGGGTTCTCTCCCCTTGATCTCGGGGCTCTTCCGCCGATCACCATTGACGGTCATGATATATCTGTGGTCCAGCATGTTAAATTACTTGGTGTCATGATCTCGAAAGACCTTAAATGGATCGAGCACGTTGACTATATCTGCAAGAAAGCTTCGAAGCGGTTGTATGCCTTACGATTACTTAAGAGATCCTCTATTCCAGCGTGCAAGTTAGTCCGGGTTTATACTACCTGCGTTCGACCAATTTTAGAGTTTTCGTGCGAGGTATGGCACTATAGCTTGGCGCAATGCTTGAGCGACGAGATCGAGAGTATTCAACGCAGAGCCCTTCGTATAATCTTCCCTGATCTCAAATATGAAGATGCGTTGGTACGCGCTGGGGTGGTGTCACTTTTCTTGCGGAGAAAGACCATTTGCGAGAAACTTTTCGTTCAAATGTGTGAAGAAACATCCCATAAACTCCATTCTCTCGTTCCCTCAAGATATAAAACTGGATATTCTCTACGTAATGATAATTGTCTTTCAATACAAAAGCATAGGACAAGTAGGTTTGCTAATAGTTTTATTATGGCCGGTAGTAAGGCCTACAATTCTAGTTTTAAATAATAATTGTTTGGCTACATTTTTACCTAGAACTATCATAATTAACAACGTGTAAATAAGGAGTGTTTGTAGACATTTTTACTCATATGCATGTAAACCAGTGTAATTCAGTTTTTAACTGCAAAATTGGTATCTTTTGAATAAATTGAATAAAAATTTTTATTTCTTTAAAGAGTTCTCATATTTTTTGTCTGTCTTCGGGTGATAATCTTGCAATATCTTAAGCTGTCATAGGAATATATTTTGGTCTCTCAAGAAGCAGTCTTTGTTTATAACCTCGTTGCTCTGGCGTCATCATTGTTAAATCTTTAGGTCTTCAATCTGAAAAGTCTACCCAATTAAATCTATTTTTAACCAAGTAAATAAAGTCTGCTCTGGGTCTGCTTCTAAGAGCGTATTATTCTTAAACTCCATCACTCGCTTGGGTGTATATATATATATTGTCCGAGTCAACCTCATAACTTTTTCACCTTTTAACCATAATTTTACATTTCTTTAACCCATACCTGTCGAGCAAGCATATCTCGGATATACTTGTTAACTAATCCAATGTCTATGACCATGACTACGACTATGACTATGAGTGAATGATTGAATCCTAAGAGTGAATCATTGAATCCTAAGAGTAAATCATCGAATCCTAAGATTGAGTAATTGAATCCTAAGAGTGAATCATTGAATCCTAAGAGTGAATCATGAATCCTAAGAGTGAATCATCGAATCCTAAGATTGAATCATTGAATCCTAAGAGTGAATCATTGAATCCTAAACTTGAATAATTGAATATCGAGCGATGTTAGCTTCATATCGAGCGAGCCAACCTCCATATAGAGAGAGCTTAGCTTCGAGCCGAGCCGAGACGAGCTCTAAGATATAAGGATAGGCACGAGCCGAGCTCTAAGATGTAAGGATAGGCCCGAGCCGAGCTCTAAGATGTAAGGATAGGTCCGAGCCAAGCTTAGTATATCTCCGAGCTTATTATATATCTCCGAGCCGAGCGAGCTTAGCTCCATATCGAGCGATCTTAGCTCCAAATCGAGCGAGCTTAGCTCCATTTCGGGCGAGCTTAGATCGACTATAGTCATAAACTATAGTCATAAACTATAGTCATAGTCATAGACTATAGTCATAGACTATAGTCATAGACTATAGTCATAGACTATAGTCATAGACTATAGTCATAGACAATAGTCATAGACTATAGTCATAGACTATAGTCATAGACTATAGTCATAGACTATAGTCATAGACTATAGTCATAGTAATAGACTATAGTCATAGACTATAGTCATAGACTATAGTCATAGACTATAGTCATAGACTATAGTCATAGACTATAGTCATAGACTATAGTCATAGTCATAGACTATGGTCATAGTCATAGACTATAGTCATAGTCATGGACTATACTCAAAGACTACAGTCATAGCCATGGATTATAGTCTATGACTATAGTCTATGACTATATATTTTTTTTGTTTTTTTTTATAATTTTATAATTTTATAATTTATTTTTTTTATAATTTTTTTTATAATTTTATTAATTATCCATCTTTGGCATATAGAAATACAATGGATTTACAAGTTAAAAATATTATACTAAAATACATGTATAACCTATGAAAATGTAAAAATTAGAAAGTTTAAGAAATTTTTATATACATATATACAATGATCTAATTTCATGAGTTAGTTAATCTACACGCCCTTGGGATAAAAGACGTACTATGCCTGTGTGTTTTTGAGAGCTGTCTTGGAGTGCTGTCTCTGGTCCTTCTCAGTTCGTAAGTGTGATTCTTTTTACCAGATAGGAAACGATTACATGGGTTGTTTGGGACTTCCACGATCCTTTTCAGCTCGTTGCATGTTGCCTTGTCCCTTCTTTCTTTTAGTGTAGGGAGGGTATCTTTCTCCAATCCTAGGATTCTCAAGCTTCTTTGTTGAACACGTTCAATTTCTGCTTCAAGATATTTAGGGAATCCACCCCAAACTGGAGAGGCGTATTCAAGTATTGGCCGGATCTTCGACGTATATGTTAATAAACCAATCTCGGGTGGTAGGAAGGATTTCCTGCACTCTCTAAGAAGGAATAATAGCTTATTTGCTCTTTTTGTTATTTTACAAACATGGGTATTCCACTTTAAATCATTTTGCACCCATACACCGAGAAGTTTGAAGGAGTTTACTCTTTCTATTTCAATTCCATCCGTTTGTATGGGTGGGGGTTCAGGAGAGGATTGGGAAAAACTGATCCACATGTCCTTAGTTTTTTTGGGATTCACGATCATTTTATTATCATTGGCCCAATTCATCACTTGATTAGTCGATTCCTGCATGTTTGAAAGGGCTCCGTTTGCAACGACCTCATCAAGAGTGCAGTCGTGTTTACATACAATGTTTATATATGCTTGTACATCTCGCTTAAAAATCACTGTTTTTCATCCTCTGCTACATATCTAAAACGCTTGAAACTTTGTCAGTTTTAAATCCCTTTAAGAACTATTTTTATACATTCGCTTAATCTGAGTGCTGAAGGCGCGAGCCCTGTAGGGGTCCGGGGGAGTTTTTTTCCCGGGAATATTTTGAAATCTGGAACTCTGAAATTGCCAAGCCAATAGTATATAAGCCATAAAAACAATATTTCGTTAAACGACCCAATGTATAAAGGGCCCAGGGAGTGGGGGGGCAATTTTGTGTGAGTGGGGGGCCATCAAGAGGGCCTGGGGGGCCAAGTGGCCCCCCCGTATATATGTTAAAATATGCCTTGGAACGGCCCCTATATTACTACTTTCATAATATATCGTGTGTTACCAAACTAAGTTTTGCCTTTGTTAAACCAGAGTTATCCGAACATATAACTTTCCTTTGTTGGTCGTCATTTTATCTGCGATAAAAAGCTAAATTATTTTTCTCAGTGGAAGCAACCCAGAATATGGCCATTCCTTTATTTCACTGATCTGTATATGGACTGGCTAACGCATCTATTGTTGAAAAGTGAAGCCGGAAGCGAATTCGCCATAATAAAAAAAAGATGGCGCTGCGCGTTGGATTATGGGTAGATCGACATGTTTCTTTGATTTAACGAGTGAGCTAAGTTTTCACAAAATATTTTGATAAAAACACACCGAAAGCAAAACTAACGATAAATGATGAAGGCACGATATCTTAGCTGTCTTCTGACAACTTCTTGTGTGCTATAATGCTTGAAAACAACTAAAAATAGCCAAAGTTTTCTAACTAAAACATAAACAAATTACACGCATGCATTAACACTTTTGCTTAAAACATGAAAACTATTGCGAATTGCACAAAAAAATGTAACACAAACAAAGAACAATGTTTTACTATACTTTCAAGTACATTTTGGATGAAATGTAGATCAAATCGTTGAATAAATACTTTGCTTGTCAAAATTTTCGCTGTGGTTTACATCTGCGATTTCAGACTTGCTATTCGGAATGTCTTCGGATATTCGGATTACTTTCGGATTTTGCATTTCTTTTACTTTGAATTGGAAATGAATCCGAAAGAAATCCGAATATACACGAAGACATTCCGAATAACGGGCCAGGAATCGCGGATGTAAATAGCGAAAAATTTTTACAAACAGAGTATTTATTCAACGGTGTGAACTACTTCGAAAGTATTTCTGTCCAAAACACATCTTGAAAGTATAGTAAAACTATTTTTCTTTCTTTGTGTTGAGTTTTTCTGTGTAATTCGCAAAAGTTTTCACTGTTTTAAGCGAAAGTTTGATTCATGTGTATTACTAGCTGTTCTCTAAAGTTAGGAAACTTTTCGTTATTTTAGTTGTTTCTTGAACGTTTTAACACACAAAAGTATGTAAAAACATAGCAAAGCTATTGTTCTTTGTTTTGGTTACGTTTTTTTGTGCAATTCATAATAGTTTTCATGTTTTAAGCAAAAGTGTTAATGAATGTGTGTTATTTTTTTATGTTTTAGTTAGAAAACTTTGGCTATTTTTAGTTGTTTTTAAACCATTATAGCACACAAGAAGTTGTCAGAAGACAGCTAAGATATCGTGCCTTCATCATTTATCGTTCGTTTTGCTTTCGGTGTGTTTTTATCAAGGTATTTTGTGAAAACTTAGCTCACTCGTTAAATCACAGAAATGACAGAAGATCTTAAACATGTCGATCTACCCAGAATTCAACGCGCGCTGCCATCTTTCTTATTACGGCGAATTGCCGGCACCCGACTCAGAGGTCCCAGTTTACTATAGATTTGTATTACAGAATCATAGTTTTCGCATGGTAAACAAATAGGTTGATAAGTTCAGTCCATCTAAGTAAACTGACTTAACCATGTACTGATGAATTGTATTGTTGATCATTAAAGATGGAAGAGGTTTGTTAGATTTCCTTCTTAGTTTGTTGCCACAGATGTCTTGTGTGGCTTCAGGCTTCTTAAGCCCAGACAATATAGACTGACCTTGCAACAACACTTGTCAATCCATGTATAACCAAGTAGTGAATGTGATAATCTGATCTATCGACATCATGAATATGATCTTTAGCCAGGACCCTGCAAAAAAAAGCAAGTATGCAAAATAGACACTTAGCCGTTTAAAACGCTTTAAAACTCGAAAACCTTGTCCTTTCTCGGTCTATTGACTGATTTCTTTTGCTGTTGACTTTAGTAAAAGTCCTCTACAAAATGTTCATTTATCTTGTTTTGAAGACTTTGTTTGTCTGTATTATTTCCCGACTCCCGAGTACAAAACAATGTACAAAACTATTTTTGAAAAAAGATTTCTCTCGGCCTAAAATCGCGCATGCGCATAAGTAGAAAACCGTGTTCGTCCATGACATAATGGCGGACAACTTTGGAATCCGCTATGTTTTCACATACCCGGGTGTAAATATCCGAGCGGAATTAGTACCCTCGCACGGCGCTTCGCGCCGGCTCGGGGACAAGTCAAACTCTTTGATTTTTATACAAATAATTGTTGTAGGGCTTGTAGGGAATTTGGTATCGAAGACGGAAACCTTCGCTCTTTTAAAAAACTTCCCTCTTTTAAAATCCCCATCATAAACTACGATAATGTATGCTATAATATTTTCCCGAAAATATTGAAATATATCGGGCAATATATAGGTATGCTCAAATTGATGCGGTCTATTTACGATTTGATGTTTGTTGTGTAGCATTCTATTCTATAGTCCGCAACGCGCGCGGACTGACAGACTGGTGTCTAGTTTTCGTATTACGCACGCAAAGGTTGTTGAGATAGAGTCATCACACCTCCATATTTTCAAAACTTCGATTTTGATTCTGTTAATCGGAATCGAGCACGAAATTTTACATTTTCTTTACCCAAGATTACCTGAATTTTTAGAATTAATACATCAGCGACTACTGAATAATATTCAGGAAACGTTATTGTTATGTTTTATGTGTCACAGAGCTATTTTGTTAGGAAATATTTGCAATCTTCGTTCGTGAATGTTAAAGGGGCTCTACAGTCATTTTTTACTGCTATGATTTTCGCGGGGCAAATAACTCCAAAAAGGTGAAATACATTAGAGACCAGAGATAGGTGCCAAAGTCACCTAACGCTCGCCTGCACGTAGTTAGTTTAACAGATGTAAGAAAGCAAACTTATTATATTTTTAGCGCCCTAGATAATTCACGAAAAGAAAGTATCCGCTTCTTTCCTGTAGTCCGCTGTAGCATCCGCAACTGATTATATACGCAACCGGCGCTACTTATCCGCAATCCGTGCCACATAACCACACCGATTACTCGGCAGGCAAAGCTTGCTTTGCGAGAAAAACAAGAAATGGAACGTGTATATAATGTGTATAGGGAAGAAACCTTACCTTTAGGCCAAGACCTTGTTTATGCAGAAAGTTCTGTTTCGATCTCTTTATATACAAGAAGGTGGACATCCATATGTGACCCACTGGATACCCTTGACCGGCTACAGTCACTCTTATCTGTATTTTCCATATCCTCATACCTCCAGCCCTCGCGCCATACACTTGTCTTACTAATTTGACATCCTGACCTTGGCTTAGGAAAATGCTTCATTTCAATGTACTGTTCATGTTTAATTAAAAAGGTATTTGTATAAAAGCTAGAGTCAAAACAATAGATGACTGGATCGCATGGAGAACAGTAGGATTCACTGGATAATAACTGGATGGCACTATTGTTATGGTAAGTGTTATCAAAAGCCCATGTTTGCATAAAACCTCTCAAAACTCAAATGTTCTTGATAAACATAAAAGTTTCACATGAGAATCGACAACGTTTCTTTCTGCCACTGTTCATCGTTGGATGCAAACAATATTATTTTGCATTGCAAATTGTTATCCGTCCAATGATTTATTTAAAATTTCTAAAATTAAGTATTATTCTGCATATTAATATTAATAGAATTTAATTCTGGATTTTCTCACTGCACATCAATATAAGGGCGAAAATGGTGTCACTACATATTACCGTAATCTCACTAATAACCCCACAAAAGATTATTATTTTCTTTACGCATTGCACCGTGCTTTAATTATTGAATGCAAATTATTATTAATTCATTTTACGGGAAAAAAATTCCCACCCCAATAACCCCCACCCCCTCTCCAATAAGCTCTAATGGGGGACACTAGGCTTTAATGGAATTTATATCTAGAAAAAAGGTACCTAGGGCCAAATTTGGAGGGAGCATGTGCACCTTATGCTCTCTCGGATCTTACGCCATTCTGCCCCATATAATTTCTTGGCTCCTATCACTTTTAAGCCTTTACTAACTATTGCTATCTATCTTCAGGTTATTCTAAACATGGACGTCTTCGTACCACTCTCTACTCTCATCAGCCGGTATAACATATCCCGAATCTTGATTTATACATTTCTGATGACCGCCGTCATTTGTGGTATTTCCGCCTTCGAATCTATTCCTATCAAGCTTCGTATAACCAGGAATTTGTGCCGATATTTCGGGCTCTTCATAGATTCATTTTTGGTCTGCACAGGGTATTACGTATTCTAGCTCCTCTAAAAGTGGCTTGTTTTCACAATAGTTCGTCGCTCCCATTTTCAAGGAATCTGGAAATGGTAGAATGGATCAGATCATATCGGATTGGAACGCATCGGACCGGATTTGAATAGCATAGAATAGAAGCATATTTCATTAATTTACCATGACACAATCTCAACATTGAGCTGAGGTCTCCCTGGGTTAGAAAAGTGCAACATGTTGTACGAGGGAATTTATCCAAGTCCTATGCAAATTTTGTAAAACGGGAAGTCTCAAACAATTATGACCAAGATTGCAGCTTGTTAAACTATTCAGCATTTTAAGGAATACCTTCAGCTGGTGTGTCTTTCTCTGGATCAGCTTTTAGTAATTTTTGATAATTATCATCATTCATGGGAGGTTCTCCTGTTTGGTCGTTCTTGTTCAACTTTTGGTAAGCAGGATCATCTTCAGGTTTTCGTTTGTTTTGATCCAACTCCGTGTAGCCAGGTAAGTTTCTTGCCACTTTGACGTCTTCGTACAACTCTATAATCTCACCAGCCGGTATAACATACCCCGAATCTTGATTTATACATTTCTGATGGCCTCCTTCATCTGTTGAATTTCTGCATTCGTGTCTATTCTTATCATAATCCGTGATATTTTGTGCTGATATTTCGGACTCTTCATATATTCCTTTTTGGTCTGCACAAGGTATTACGTATTCTAGCTCCTCTTCTAAAAGAGACTGATTGTCACCACCGTTCATCGCCCTCATTTTCAAGGCATCTAAAAAAAGATGGAATAGAAATGGAATAGAAATGGAATAGAAATGGAATAGAAATGGAATAGATATGGAATAGAAATGGAATAGAAATGGAATAGAAATGGAATAGAAATGAAATAGAAATGAAATAGAAATGGAATAGAAATAAATAGCAATGGGATAGAAATAGATTAGAAATGGAAAAGATATGGAATAGAAATGGAATGGAAATGGTATAGAAATGGAATAGAAATGGAACAGAAATGGAATAGAAATGGAATAGAAATGGAATAGAAATGGAATAGAAATGGAATAGAAATGGAATAGAAATGGAATAGAAATGGAATAGAAATGGAATAGAAATGGAATAGAAATGGAATAGAAACAACCGGAACAACGAAAACAACGGAAACAATCAAACAATAGAACAATCAAACCATCCAATGATGGAACAACGGAACAATAAAACAATAGAACAAAGAACAATATAATAATTGTACAATAGAATAATAGAAAGAAAAAAATAGGATTAAAATATTATAGAATAGGAATAAATAATAACACGATAAGTAATATCTTGCAGCTCGCTAAATTGCTAAGCGTTTTAATGATTACCTTCAGCTAGTGTGTCTTTCGCTGGATCAAGTAATTTTTTACAATTATCATCATTTAGGGAGGGTTCTCCTGTTTGGTCGTTCTTGTCCAGTGTCGAGTCATCCAAAGGCTTGTTTGCATTTGTGCTCTGCACTTCCTCGTAAAAATGTTGATCAGTTTCAGAGTAATTTTCAGTTGCATAACATGGACTAACTGGCTCCTGTTTTGATAAAAATAATGATTCATTTAATGTCAATTACACAGGGGGTGGTTGCCCAATTCACCCGATCCAGAGGCTCATGATACAAGTGCTTGACAACTTAGTCCTAAGGGTTCGTTTTTGGCGAGGGTGGAAACCTGGGACCAGTTGTACGAAGGCCGAAGCTTAAACGGTGGATAAGCCAGCTTCGTTTTTCGATGAATGTATAGACTTGATCGATATTTTCGATTTATCCACCAGATAGGCTAAACGGGCTTCGTACAACCGGCCCTTGGATATAAACTCCTCGAAGCACAAAACCCCAGAACCTATAGGCCACAAAGATGAAAGACACACGCACTAACCAGTGTACACCGCGATCATAATAAACATACCTGATAAATCGGCCATGGTCCTTGTAAATTTCCGACTGTCTCCAGTGGGATATTAGCAGGAGTTGATATCTTTGGAGCCCGGTTTCGTCGTTTGTATTTTACCAATACAACAACCAGCACGATACTAAGAAGTACGCCGGCACCCATCGAAGACGCTATGATAATGATTTTGCTTGAATTGTCTGTTTTATCTTTGAATGAATAAAAATGTGAAGAATTTATAATGATTTGTATCAAGCCTCCAATGTAACGTATGATAGTTACTAATCTATGAAGAGTTGAAACACGATCGATTTAAATTTTACATCCTACAAAATGCAGCCTAAGTACACGAAATTTAACCGTATATTTGAACGATACAATACAATAAACGAGATACTGCATACAGATACAAAACACCACATGTACACAGAACTATTTAGGGGGTTGCTACTGAAGGTCGAGGGTAGGGTAGTGTTACTTGATGAGTAAGCTCGCTGTGACCTGATGTGCTTGAAAACACATTTAAGTAGAGTTGTGGTTGGTACTCTCCTGCCCTTCGAGGCGTTTTCTCTGGGTATTCTGGTTTTCCTCTCTCGCCAAAAACTAACCCTTCGGCACCTTAGTTGTGCTTCGTGATCAGACATTGGCCGTATGGTGACAGCCAGAGGCGCCTTAGTAAAGTCATCGATTCGGTCACATTTGAGCTTCTTCCTTCGCAAAATTGAATGCTTCATCATATCACCCAGAGACAATTACCCTTAACGGGACAACTGTTAAAATATCAAGAAATTATTCGAACATGTACAAAACAACATTTTATACAATGGATTTTACTACTATTCGGAAAAAATATTCGGGCAGTCGAAAACTTTTTTAGCTGCACGCCCTTTTGATGGTATTTCGATGAATTAAAAATTTCAGCTCATTTAATTGCTATTTCTATGTACAGAACGAAAACAATAGAAAATAGGCATTCCCAATAGGAACTGATCGTCAAATATACAGTTGTATTCTCCTACTTTGGCATTTATATTATTGTTTAATTTATATTAAAATGATACTTTTGCCCTTCTTGTCACCTTGGGAAAGAGCAGGATTAACAATGTTTTGAAAGTGAGGGATGTAAAATTGATGAGCACTTTTCCTAGGGAAATGAATTTAAATATAACATCCTGAAAAATTCCAATACCTAATCACATCGTCCAATCGACAAATGTAAAGGTCGAATGGAATTTCACCTGTCCTGTGGATAGGCTATGGCAGATGACGTCATTCGATCTTTATTGACCGCATGTGGATAGCAGCCTAAGCCCTAGAGTCTTTGCCTTGGCTGGATTGGGTTGTTTTTGTTGGAATTTTGACAATTTTCATCGAAAATTTTGTTGATAATTTACCCAGTATTATTTGTGAAATTTCTTTGATATGCTTCACAGTTTCACTTATTTTAATTTGGATATTTATGCAAAAAATTCGCAATGATCCAGTCTAGGTTCTAGTATTGACAATTTACATAATCCATGATAATCATGAGATTTGGTTATTGGCAGATCACACTTTTCTTAAAATGGATTGGCTAATTGACTGTATTATTTAAATCTGATTGATTGGCTAAGGTTAGCACCTACTGTATGATTAGCTGAAAAATGATGCAATTTAAGATCAAGATAGTGCGATTACCGTAATCTCTCTAATAAGGGCATCTTTGAAGGAGAGGCTTATTTGAGAGAGAGAGGGGGGGGGTTACTTATTTTTCCGTAAAATGATATCATGATAATTTTGTTCAAGTGCAGTACAATGTGTAAAGAAAACCAAACGATCTTACGTGTATGAATGGGGGGGGGGGGTTGTAAGAAAGACGTACCTGAATAAATGTAGCATTCTACACAATAGAGGTAGTTTCTATTAAATATTTCATACCCCTCAATTTGTTGTTAAAATATTTCATGGCCCATCAAACGAGTCAGCAACAATTTCATACCTCATCAAAGGTGGTCTTCACACCTCCGCCCCGGGGGTGTAGATATTTTATGACCAGTCCTTATATAGCCGGTTTATCCACTGAAAACGTAAATATGCAATGGTCTGGTAGACATTTTTTATCCATTGGACATGATGCAGAGACGCACTATTGGACATCCATGAGGGAAATATCTCAGTATTTCATGCCTATTACAATGGCAAAATACAGGGTTGCAAAACAGAAGAGTCATATGTTTCCGAAAATGAATATATCCTTTCTATTCGAGCATAAAGCCGGTTACAGACGAAAAAGTTTTCTATGACAAGTTTTCATATGGCAAGTTTATTTGTCAATTGCACATGTGTACGTGCAACAAATTTTCTATGACAAATATTTGGTTTTCAGAATGCCATATAATACAACAATAAATTGCTGGCCAACCGTATCTAAGTGTTTAAATAACTTTGTTGACCCATGCAGACGAGTACTTTGCCTATGTTAGCTTTTGAACAAGTGTACTTCTCATAGAAAAACTTGGCAAAGTTGCGTATACAGGCGAGCAAATAAATTTCCCATATGAAAACTTGTCATAGAAAACTTGCTCGTCTGTAACCGGCTTAAAGGACATTGGCAACAAAAAATTTTATTGTCTCATTTGAAAGAACGTCTAAAATTATTTGTAAAATCTTGTTACTGATTTTACATATCTTGCTTGGTTCTTGAAATATTTTGACTGAAAGCAATGAGCTGTCCACCATCTTGGATTATTGAGGATATGCATGTTACGTCACAAGTGGGGTCACGCTAGTTTTTTATCGTGACAGCCAGTGATCAATATGAGCCCGAAACTCGAGTTTTGGTTGCTATTTCAAATTTAGAATTGAATAAAAACGTTTTAAACAACTTTTGATTGTTACTCAGTAACTTAAAAGTAATTTTATAAGGCTAACCCCACTCCTGACGTCATCAAAACGATAGTTAATGAGGTTAAGAATTAATTCAAGATGGCGGACAGCTCATTGCTTTCAGTCAAAATATTTCAAGAGTTAAGCTTGTTACGAAAAATTTGTAACAAGATTTTTTAGATAATTTTAGACGTTCTTTCAAATGAGACAATAAAACATTTTGTTGCCAATGTCCTTTAAGGAATATGCACCGTATATCATCTACAACCAAATATCCGGGCTAGATTGTGAGATAATATCATTATATTTCGTCTGGCATGGGTATAATATTATTAGAACTAGAAGTTTAGAACGTGTTCATTACATGTACAATAATACCAACCTCTCAAACTCTCATACTGGACATGAAAAGTAGAAATATTTTTAGAATTCCTTCCATAACTTCCAGAATTTAACACGATGTATAAACTATTTGTAGATGATGAAATATTGACTTGTGTGGTTGCATTTGAACCACAATATGTACCAAGCAACGGAGCTATATTATTTGAACCATCGAATATTCTTAGAAATGCATCATCACAGATTGGTATAGTCAACTCTTTAAAACTCAATGAAACGACGAATGTTTCAGCAATCGTAATTAACCAGGAGCAGTATTGCGAGTGTGGTTCCATTTTACTAACTGGTGCTTGATGTGATCCAAATGAACCGCTAGCATCAGTCATTGTAATACGGCAATCTGAAAAAATTAAAAAAATTTTTTATTCAAAGCCGAAAACTAAACAACGGCCTTTTGGCTACACTTAGCATAACAATAGTGGCATCCAGTTACGATCCAGTTATCGGAATGTTCCATTGTCTTTTCATTGTTTTGAAAATCCTACTTTTATCCATGCGATCCAGTCGCCTATTGTTTTAACTCTAGCATTTATGCAAAGACCTTTTCAATTAAACGTGAACAATGTTTTGAAATGAAGCTTAACCAACCGACAAATCACGTTCACTTTGTTGTCAACAAATGGTTTACATTATTAATCCAGGCGTATACATATTGTGGACGTATGTGAAAAGCACTGAAGTAAATTATTGAACATTTCAATACTTTGACAAGCATATTTTAAATAATCAAGTCTCAGAAATGTGTTAGGATTCAACTGCAATATTTATTCCCCAACTCAGAACGCGTTATCTGGATGCACAGTCGAACTTACGAACTGGTTTATAACGTACCTTCATAGTAACAATAGTATGCAGTTCTTCCATTCTCAATGAACACATGATCCCCTCCCTCGTTATCCCCAATATCTTGGTCTTCTGTATCAAACACAATATACTCCAAGTAACTAAATGCCCACTTGACCATCTGACATTTGGGAGTAGAATTATAGTTGGATGTTAATAAATAGAATGGTTCAACGACTGGTAGTTCAATTGAATCATACCAGTTACCATCTGTTCGACAGCAGTATTGAAGTTCGGTATAGCGAGCAAATACACCATAGGGCAGTGATCCTCCTTTTCTATTTCTGTTTTCATCATCTTCATCATCCCAACGCACCCAGCCTGGCGTCATATCTTTCGGACACGGCGATTCTTCGCCCTCGTAAATACAGTATGAACCTGTCAAAACAAAAATATATATTCGAGGGGTAAATTACCACTGCAGTAAATATTTTGACGCTTTGTTACGATAGACATTCACATCACTCTAATTAGTTGGGTCCAATCACAATCCATGGCCAGTAGTCGAAAATGCTCATTGTCTTTTCATTCGTTTGAAAATCCCACTTTCTCCATGCCATCCAGTCACCTATTGTTTTTAATTATATTAGCATTTAAGCAAACAGCCTATTGCATGATATCCTTTTGGTTTTATAATGTAATACATGCATGACTGTCTCAGATGTAATCAGTTTATGTATAGATGGAAGAAGCCTTACCTTTAGGCCAAGACCTTGTTTGTATTACAGTGTTTTGTTTCATACAGAAAGTCCTGTATACATCTTTTAATTTTCCAATAAATTTGACGTCCATATGTGACTCATTGGATACCCTTGACCGACTACTGTCACTCTTATTTGCATTTTCCATATCCTGAACTGATTGTTTTTAATTATATTAGCATTTAAGCAAACAGCCTATTGCATGATATCCTTTTGGTTTTATAATGTAATACATGCATGACTGTCTCAGATGTAATCAGTTTATGTATAGATGGAAGAAGCCCACTTTCTCCATGTTTGGCACCATTTCGGCACCAAAATCTAAGTACACCATTAAGCACCATTTCACGTGCACCTCCTCTCATCTCATCTACTGTATTTCATGCAGTAAATGTGGGATGCTCTATATTGGTGAAACTGGTAGATATTTAAGGTTTGGTGAGCATCGTCGTGCTGTAGTAAACAATGATGCTGAACAACTTGTTGCCAGACATTTCAACACTGGCAATCACAGTGTTTCAGATATGAAAATTCGAGCTCTGTGTCCCATTTCTGGTAGTAATGATAGCCGCAAAAGCCAAGAAATGCGTCTCATTTCCCAACTTGGCACCATTCATCCTCTCGGCATTAATTAGCGCCTATCTTACATTTAACTCCTATCTGTTTATGCCTGCCATTAGCAGATACTCTACATCTCACCTTATCTAATATTTCGTTCCTTGTTTTCTGTCTTTCTTGCTTTGTTATCTTTGTTCGCTGCTCCTTATATGCTAATATATTTTGTAATGTGATTTCCATATTTGGTTTATAGTTTGTTTTGATTAAATCCATCTGATTGGTTTATTTTTTATCACGTGATCGCTTTTGTATTCACTATAAAAGCACATGTTTCCCCCGGACCCATTCTACGTCGAAGTTCTCATTGTATTTTTCAGGTAGTTTTACACAATAGTCAACCGCCGTATAATAAGAACGTATCAAACTATTTTCCAAAGGCGTACAAAACGTTTACATGTCACAACGAACTTTTAAAAGTTGATATTCAAGCTTTCCTGACTTGCGTACAACGTCGCGGTATTCGGCGTGATCTACTGTGTACATGTTGTTCGTGTATCAAGTATCAACTTCAGTACCGTCGTCGGATTTGTTACATTTAATATCTATTTATTATTTTATACATAATATTTTTATCCAGCACAGTTCTTTACACTACTCACACAGCAAATATTATAATTAGAAATTCTTTTAAACCGAAACAAAGAAAAATAGACTAGTCTGGTATATATTTCATCTACCCTTAATCTCACCTATTACTTATAGTATTAGTATTAATAATTAATATTTATATATGTATATTTCCTTTTAGAATTTTGAATTACACTGCCACTGGAAATAAGATTTTCTGTCTGATCTTTGGGGGCGAGCTAGCCAGACGAATTTCATTTGTGTTCACATGGGAAATTCTAGGCGGTGCTAGCGCGCCAAAACACACACCCTTACTGACACTGTATAATATTAACAATTTACTGCAGCGGGTTTTTGGATCAAACTACCTGAGAAATAAATAATAACTTCGGCTTTTCGAGCGAAGGCCGTTTGGCGTTTGTATGGCTATGAAATCTTATTGTATTTTTCGGGTAGTTGGTCCAGGAGACCCGCTGCTTTATTTCGTATATAGACGCTACCAACACTGGCACCTCAAGTTCGAGATATAATATTTTCCCACATATTTTCCCACGACATTTTATTAAAGATCGATGTTTATCGAGATATGGTGTGAACAGAATCTATTTATAACTATAAATCCGGGCAGGGTGGTAGATCTCGGCTAAATATAGCTGAAACGTAAGATTTGAAAAAATATACATATTTGTTTATGTCAAAGGCATACATTTTATACTTGACATTCGTCTTCAAACGGAAAGTTGAAAAAAGTTAAAGGACGTAGTGTTTTTACTTTAAAAATTGCTAAAGAGGTACAAATGATGTATAGACAGATCGTTCCATTAGGATCACATAAGTACAACGACTTTTTCATCGACAATATACATTTAATAGTTGGTGCTTTCGAAGCGCATGCTTTTCAGAGAGGATCCCGGAATACCATGAAGGAGGAAGGGTTATCCAAATGCATCCAAAATTGGCTATCATTAAGCCAATGAATACCTGAATAATTATATATGTTCTCATTAAATAAATTTCAGTTGGTAGGCGCAAAAATGTGCGTGGGTGCGTTTCTGAAGGTAGTCATCCCTACTGTAGATCCGCACTTGATTTGACCAGTTCAATGGATTCGACTGACAACTGAATTCCAATTTACAATTATATTCCCTTCTATTCGAATATATAGATAATTACAAAGTTTTTTTTATCTATTTAGCAATTTGTGATAATTGCCTAAAAACGCACAAAATCCTGGCAGAGGATGGTGCTGGAACCGTCATGAAAGACATTGAAGAAGGTCCCCCTGTTGACGAGGACAGATACAGTGGGTTTTTTTGTTGTTTTTTATTTAAAAGAATGTTTTACCAAATGTTTACCCCAAAAGCAAATAATGCTTATCTAGGGGGCTTACATTAATTATTTTCAAACAAACACACACATAAACAGACACACAAGCCAATTAAGCAATAGCGAGAGAGAAGCGATCAGTATTCAATATAAAATTTTGAACTAAACGGAAAAGCAAACAATTCTCTCTATTACTTAAATTTTCACAACCATGCAATAAACAACTAAATTTTTCTCTATCACCACTCTCTATCCATGCTTGACCACATAATTGTGCAGCAGAGGTAAGTAGGACACTCCGTTGAGCAGCAAAAGGGGAACAATTTAAAATATAATGTTGAACGGTTTCTCTTTCAAGCGCACATTCACACATTGGTGAATCGCAACAATTAATTCTATACAAATAATCTTTCAAAGCACAAAATCCTAATCTAAGCCTTGTATGTAACACAGAAGCCCTTCTTGTCAACGACAAGTCATATAACTTATTGTAACTTGAATTACAATATAACTGTCGAACCATTGAAATTGAATTTCTAACATCTAAATCAAGAGTATTCCATAGGCTAACTGTGGAAGGAACGAATGAATTTTTAAACTTTTCACTTTTACACATAAAAGAACTAATATTTTGAGCTGATCTTAAAGAAATATAGGCCCGTTCATTTACCAAATCTGGTAAGAGTTCAACTAAATATATAGGAGCAAGCTTATTGACAATCTTATAAAGATATGATAGCTTATTCATTTTTCTTCTAAAGCTCAATTCCTCCCAGGCAAGCTCCTCGCGAAGCCTCGTAGCACTAGTCCCCTTTATTGCCCCAGTAACAACTTTGGCTGATTCATATTGAACACTTTCAAGTAATTGACTATTCCCAACAGTACAATTGTCCCAAATCACATTTGCATACTCCATAATTGGTCTTATCAAACTTTTGTACAGACAAGCAAGCGTTGGTCTTTCAATTTTGAATTTTAACGTTTTTAACATATTTAATCGTTTGCACGCCTTTTCATAAATTGTTAGTATATGAGTATTCCAGGACATATTACTTTGAAAATTTAAACCAAGATGAGTGTGGGTATTGACCTCCTCAATATTACACCCCTTCAATGAAAGTAAAGGATGATCGTTCTTGACTTTTTTATTTGAAAACACCATAGATCGCGTTTTTGATGGATTCATAGTCATCAACCATCTGTCAGACCACTTCGAAATCTTAATTAAATCATTGTTAAGTCTATCAGCAGAAATAACTGGGTCATTGACAACTTCCAACTGGGTAGTATCATCAGCGTAAATAAAAGGATTTGATTCAAGATCATCAGTTATATCGTTTATGTAAATTAAAAATAAAAGGGGCCCTAACACCGACCGTTGGGGTACCCCTGACTTTATTTTTTTCCACTCAGAACTCTGTCCATCAATGACAACTCGTTGCTTTCTATCTTGTAAATAACTTTCAATCCATTGTAAAAGAGGATTTCTAACCCCGAGTGCTTCTAACTTCTTTAGCAGTCCCCCATGCCAAACTCTATCAAATGCCTTACTTATATCCAAATAAACAGTTCTTACTTCTTTGCCACTTTCAAAAGCATAATAGATTTGGTGAACAAGATACAATAATTGATTTACTGTTGAATCACCTGGTCTAAATCCAGATTGAAATTGAAATATAAACCTATCTCCAGAAGGAAATCGTAAGTCTAATAAACAATACTTTTTCACATATTTTTGACAAACATGGTAAAAGCGAGACAGGACGATAATTTGTTTTTACTTCACGGTTATCTTTTTTAAATAAAGGTATAACATTTGCCAATTTCCATTTAGAGGGATATTGGCCAAGTACAAAGGACAAATTTATAAATTTAGTAAAAAACTGATACATCCCTACAGAGCATAACTTAATAACCCTGTTCCCAATCCCGTCACATCCACACGCCTTTGAAGTATCAACATTTTGCAATAAAGTATAAATTTCGTCTTCTGATACCCAGATGTTGGAAAGAAATGCGATATTCTGATAGAGAGGTAACTCCGGTGGCATGATGGAATCAGAACCTGGTAATTGGGATTGTGCAACGAAATAATCGTTAAAAATACAAGCTTTTTGTTTTGGGTCAGTTATTAAAACGTTATTCATTTCAACTATCGTAGGAATTCTAGAAACATTCAGAGATCCACAAAGGCGTTTAGAAAGTGACCACCATGACTTAATATTTATTTCCGGATCACTTAATTTTTTATTTATCTTCTCGTAATAGAGTTTTTTTGCCGATCTAATCAAATTTGTCTTAAAATTACGCTGTCTACGGTAAAATTCCCAGGAATAAACCGTTTGCTTTTTACTATGAATACGAAGTAGACGGTCACGTCTACGAATTGCACGGCGAACTTCACCATTCATCCATGGTTTATCTGTTGGTCTAATAGTAACCACTATGGTGGCCGAGGACTGCCATTCAATTTTTTAGTTAAAAAAACAAAATAAATTATACAAAAAAATAATTGAACAGAAAATAAAAGGAAAACAAAATAAATTCCATTAAAAAAAATTAAAAACAAAACAAAAGTAAAACGAATTGAAAGATTTTTACAAATTAATTCAAACAAAATGTATTTGAAAGTAAAATGAAATTCCCACATTGCCTAGAGCTACCATAGTATACCATGATGTATTGCGGTTCTATCAACTTCGAACGCAGGAAATTTTAGGAAAGCCCAAGTGGAAAACTTACGGAAGTCTACGATACGTGTACGGAGGTCCACTACTATTTTCCATCATGGCTGATCGAGCATGGCGAAATTTCAAAGAGCAAATGAAACAAAAGCGAATGAAAACGACCAAACAAAAGAATGTAGACCAAGTGAAAAAAACAGACGAGCTTGTTATTCAACAGCTTTCTGCGGAAGTTTCAGGAAAAGCTCAAAAATACCTTCGTGTCGCTCCTCGTGAATTTGTGCCTTTCCATTTTGACGAAGTGTCTGTTGAGAACATCAAGAAGGCTTGTGAAAAGCATTTCGCTCACAAAGTTGGAAATAATGTATGCTGCGATGTGCTGGCCGGAGTGCAGGGTCCCTCGTGTAAGACTGTTAACCAACTACAAAGCAGCAAGTTGATTCATGTTCGCTTTGTCCCACGCACAAATTGCTCAACAGTAGTTGATGTTGGCGACGAGGAAGCCGAAATACGGAACTACGACATCGACAAATCGACAGTACCTGGACGAAAGCGAAAAATGGAGTCCGTTAGTGAATCTTGTTTTTCGAGTAGCTTTCCCGAAGCAAAGCGTCCATCGTCAAATGCAAGTCCAAGTAAATGCTATCCGAAAAGCTTGTCTGTGCTTGACATGATTAAGCTTGGTAAGATAGTTGATTCTCGTGAGACAACCGTGGTTCACATCTACTCGTGGTTCACATCTAACCGTGGTTCAATATAGAGCTTATGTCTTGGTCTGAGGTTCCAACGATCGTGGAGTTTTTCGTTGAAGAAAATTATTTGGGAGAAGGAGGATTCAGACGTGCGTACAAAGCTACAAGCCAGAATGTGGAATTTAAAAATAGTTGCTGGGTTATAAAGAAATATCTACCCGAAGCTGTTACCACTATTAAAGCTACGAAGCATACTGTCGAAGATCATAACAAAAAGGTGGTTCAAATGCACATGTTATCCCGCAACTTCGCTCTTCAGTTGAAGCAAGAAATTCTCAAGTTCGCTCTGAACAATATGGAGCGCACTTAGGTTACCAAAAGATCTTTCTGGGCAAGACAGATGATGGCGAAAGTGTTACAGTGGAAGAGTTGGTGTCTGGTACATTTGTCAAATACATCAACAACAATGGTCTTATGTGTGTCCCTGAAGATCATGTCAATGGGCAGAAGGCCCAATGTCTTTCACATTTTTCATATGAAAAATCAGGAAGAAAACTGATGGTTGTAGACATTCAGGGAAGTGGTTGCCATTTATATGATCCTGAGATAGCTACCACCAACTTGTATGAGGATAGTCAATTTCTTTTCTGCACTGGTAACCTTTCACATATTGCCATTGTTGGTAATCTTGCAGGACTTAGTGAGTTCAGTCCTAGTGAATAGTAGACTGTAAAGTGTAAACATGAAGATATTTTGTTCCTGTCAGTGTTGAGTCCCTAGGGGGGGGGGGGCTTGGCCACTTGTGGGGCATTTAAACCTGTTACCTGTATTTTACCTGGCATTTTTGAATTTGATCATCATTCATCACTTAGGGTTGATGGCACTAGGGCTATTTATCTTCCCTAGTTTCTACTTCGATAGTTTGATGCATTTTGAATATATGTTTTTAGGAATCATGAAAGGCATAATTTGCCTATTTAAATGGGCCATTTTATGAAAAAATAATCTGACCCCCTTCCCCCCCCGGGCATCAACATTGACAATATAGCATTATGTTACATTTAATGGATGTACTTTAAAACTTTTGTGCCTGCTTTTATGGACACCTAAAACTTTGGGTTTACAATTTATATTAAGCTTTATAGTTACATGTACTATTATCTACTGCTGTTGGACATTGTCAGCAATCTAGCAGGAGAAAATTGTTTAGTTGTAAATTTAGTTGCTGTTACTGTTTTTTTAATAATACTACCTGATCCTAAACACATGAATATTAGATGAGTGATAACTTTACCCATTGAGCAACAGCAATCTCCTGATAAGTAAACTTGTTTAATGTTAGACAGAGTAAAACAACTAATTTACTAAAGTAGGACTGTAGGACGCATCAGAACTCAATTAATGCTGCTTAAAGGGTTAAAGAAAAACAGAAAACTTGCATTATTAGTATGCCAAGACCATAAATTGAGACTAGTCTTGTGAGGACACCTGGCAAAATTAGTTAGCCAAGACCCCTTTAATATATGTTATAACACTCATCTAATTTGCATATACATGGGGTCAAGATTTGCTGTAATTACATATTTTGCACTGATTCAAAATTGCATTTCTCTTTCAAATATAAAAATGCATTTCGGCATTCATTTGGCTCCACTTTGTTTGGGTATGGTAACACTCTCTCACATTCTGCTCTGAAATCCTCTTCTAGGAAATCCACTTTAACTTCGAGAACACCTGAATTATGTGCCACCTGTTGCAATTCTTCTTCACTCACATCCCATCCTAAAGTCATTTATAAGTCATTTATAATCTTTATTAACTGTACCTTTATCCTCAAGCCCATATTCTTCAGGGAAGCTATATATATGGTTTGGCACCCCAGCTGGCAGTTTTGTATTTTTCTGGGCACGAATCCTGTGAGTATTCCATACAGTATCTTTAAAAACATCAAGCTCCCTCTGAAGTAGTGGAACCATCAAAAAGGCAAGGAGCATTCTATATTTTAATAAAAAATAAGTTGAATGTCAGTATTTCATATATTTTAACCCATTATGGCAGACTCCCCTTCAAGTAAAATTGTTTGTTGTTAGACTGAGTAATACTGTACACTCCATGATTATGTAACATACCTATCAGTCTGATCAGAGGTATCATATTCATTATTGTTCTTTAACCAGTTTAAGTGATGCTTTTCCATTAAAATACTTTTCCATACGCTCATGTAACTCCCTCCACCAACGTTCAATCTTTTAAAAATGGAATAAATAGAGTTATATACTGTACCAATCAGTGTCATTGTATGATGACAAATGAGATTTAAAAACAATGATACTGTTAATAGATCCCATTGTATTTTAGAATGGATTTTACATATTGAAATCCAATTGGCTATCCATTATAAATCTTTCCCTTCTTACCATAGGCGTAGGGGCCTCATTTTTTTTTTGGGGGGGAGGCTGTAGACAATTAGACAAATTTTCTACAAAATGCCTCAACAGAACCCCGCCCCCCTCCTCACCTAAAAAAATTTTCAGTTAGGAATTTAATGTCGATTTTCAAGTCATATTTAACCGAATTACAATAAATTTATTTTGTGACAAGAGTGACAAGTCCATCCTTGCCCGAATAGCGAGACAATTTTAGCCGCATAGATCACAACTGGGGCTGCAGCCCCCCCCCCCCATCTCCTACGGCTATGCTTCTTACAGGACCCCTTTTTACCATATATATATATTGTATAGGAAGCACTTACTTGATTTGATGTAGATGGTCCATATATTACACTATCATGGTTTCTGTGAAGAAAGGCATGCATAGTTGCCATGACACCGGTCTCTGTACTCTTATCTAATCGCAGAATGGATGGTAAAATCCTGGTCTCATATAGGTAATCCAAATACCAACGGCCAACTATCTTAGGATCGCTGTTGGTCACCCATATGCGCAGCCATAGCATCTTTCGGCTTGCGGATTCCAACGGGAATGTAGAGTTTTGATACCCCATTAGCTTGTCGTGACCGTCTAAGGAGTGCACCCAGTTTGGCCCCTTCGTTGTAAAATTTCCCTTTCCACGTTTGTTTTTCTTTATGCCAACCCCTCCACGTTGTTCCAAACCTTCTGGATCAAGATCTACCATAACTGCATGAACAAGATCTCGTGGTACATTAAGGTTATGCTCTTGTCTGACTTTTTTATGCATGGCACGATAGCCAAGTAATTGTCCCGGTCCATTTAATTCATTGGATACTGCGTCTTTGACTTGTTCGAGGGTAACATTTGTGTCCGTACGTTTGATATCAAATGCTTGAATGCGCCGATCTAGAGTGCGAATACTCCACACATACTGCGAAAAATCTCTTCTTAAGAAATTTAGCATTTCAGTACGCTGGTATCCTTCTCGTACATATCGTATTATTGCTTCTTTAAGCTCTCCGTCTTCGAGCCAGCTACTATTGCGAAAGTACGCCATGTTTTTCGCTTGCAAAATTTCCTTGAAGTGGAAACACACGTTCGAAGGTGATGGACCGCAATACATCATGGTATACTATGGCAGCTCTAGTCCATGTGGGAATTTCATTTTATTTTCAAATACATTTTGTTTTAATTAATTTGTAAAAATCTTTCAATTCGTTTTACTTTTGTTTTGTTTTTAATTTTTTTTAATGGAATTTATTTTGTTTTCCTTTTATTTTCTGTTCAATTATTTTTTTGTATAATTTATTTTGTTTTTTTAACTAAAAAATTGAATGGCAGTCCTCGGCCACCATAAACCACCTTCAGTGGAATGTATTTCTTGATAATATCTCGAAACTGAGAAAACCATACATAATAAACATTATCTATATCATATACATTTCCAGTCAGTTTCTAAAATTTCCTTATTTAAACCTGAAACATCAACATTAGTGAAATTCCAGACTTTTCTTTTATATGAATGACATTTAAACCTAATATTCATTTTGGCAAAAATAACAGAATGATCACAGTTGGATGGAGGACTCAAAGTCCCCGTATGGGTAAAAAAACTAGGACAACTTGCAATAATTACATCTATAATTGTAGCTTGTTGCTGAGTTATTGTAGTTGGCTCCGCAATCATTTGTACTAAATTATTTCCTTCTAAAAAACTATGTAATCACTTTCCAGCATCAGTACTATCTTGCGGATTCTTTATGTTATAATGCGAATTCAAATCTCCTAAAATTACCAGATTATAATTTCCTGGTAGCTGACGTATTCTATCCAACGTTATTTGAAAATTATTATAAAATATAGACATAGAAGTGCGATCATTATGTGGAGGTCGATAGCCAACACCACATAAAAAATCGTGCTGTTTTAAACGGAACTCAATCCAAAGTAACTCAAAACCGGGAATTTCTAAATCTGTTCTTTGTTTCACGACAAGTGAATCTGATGTGAAAAATGCAACACCCCCGCCTATTCTATTTTCTCTATCAAGACGAATAATTTGATTATACCCGGGAATTGAAAAGCAATCACTTGAAATGCGTTCATTCAGCCACGTTTCAGATACTGAAAAAATATCAAAGTTATTTTCTTTAATCAAAAAAGAAATTTCTTCAAACTTCTCTCTAATATTCAAACTTCGAACATTCAAATGCCCAAGGCTGAACGAAGACACCGGACCTGGGTTTAACTGAACGTCATTAGATAAAATTATTCTTATATAGATATTAGAGAGTTTAAGCTTCGCGTTCATACGTCAAACGACAAACGCCAGGCAAAGAAAAATTTTACGCTATAAGGCGATAAAAGGAAAATGAATTTGCTATTTTAAAACTGTAATGTATGATGATCTTTTTGAGATAAGAAAGAAAATATGGAGCGAAGAAGTTAAACGAAAATTCTCAAAGAAAATTTGTGCCGTTTGCCGTTGCCCTCAAACGTGAAGCTTAAACTCCCTAATAAACAGCATAATAAGTATAAACCTTTCAACCATACCGGTTCTGTCAACAATATAATTATAACAGCAAATAATCATTTTAAGAATATTAAACATCCCCATTGCCGCTCTATAAACCATTAGACTAACCCCCATGGGACCAATCAATAAATTTAACATAACCAAAACTTACCTCCTGCTGCACATTAACATTTATAACAATAAACATGTACACACAAAACATTTATATAAAGAAAATCGACTTAAACTTAAGCAGTTGCCAATACCGTTGGCACTATTATCTAATTAAAGCAAATAATATGTCGTAAAGTTCGCCATTGCTCTAATTATAAACATCTTGCCGTCTGAAATTCTTTTGACAAATATTTCCCATCAGTTGACCAGGCGGAGGCCACAGATATGCATTCCTTCCGCGCGGAGTAGAGGAGTTGCTGATTCATTTTCGTAAGGTCTTCGTTAACATAGAAGTTAGATTTCAAATGAAATAGATCCTTTCTTTTCCTGAGAATTGCGATTTTATCTTTGTGCACCTTAAATCGTACAATTATCGATCTCGGCTTATTAGTATGAGGTTTACCAACTCGATGAGCCCTTGAACCATTTCAATTTGTAGCATTGTATGTCTGTACACTCGTCTCTCCCCTGACCAACATCTTTTGGCCTTTTTGCTTTCTTGGTTTGAGGATCGTTAGAGGACGGAGTCCCCAAAATGTTTCACCTCTGTATCCCCCCTGTTAGAGGCAACCTCCTACCGATGGTCTTTTAGAAAACACCCTGGGTACGAGATTGTATCAGAGGAATACAGATAAATTTTAAATATATACATATGAATTATCTGGTATTTTCTTAATAGAAAGAGCAAGATAGAAGCCGCATCTCTACTTCCAAACTATTTTTCACCTTATCCCGCCTCACCGTTGCCTGAAACGCCTTTTCCGAAAGATAAGGTATGGAGCCCTAGATTGGAAAACTGGAGTTCATTTAACTCGCCCGTAGAACTAAGAGCTGGCAGCAATGATGATAAATTGGCATTGTTTAATTGTACCATGGCAAGCTTATCGGAAGGAATGGAAGGAATAAGAATCGAACCATTACCACACCAGTTACTGTCAACTTTAGAGTCTGTCTTTTTAGAAGAAAGAAAGACGTACACTGAGAATGCAAAAGCTGTCCGTAGAGTCGTTTGTACCACCATTGCACCAAACGATGGACTAAATTTGTTTAAGTTAGTTAAGTAGCCTGAAGAGGAAAATGTCTCAGAAGAATTGTTGTCCTGGATGATGGCGTACAACAATGCCCCAACAAAAAATATCAAAACTCAGATTCTGAGTTTATATGCATATAATTATTCGTTTGAAAGACTATTCGTTTATATGCATGAAGCATTCGATAAATTGAGCAGTCGTCAAATAAAGAAAGCAAGAGAACACTCGACACAGTTTGGTTCTGGCATCCCTTTACAAAAGAAACTACCACATCGTGTGAGGATTGACATGGCGAGAAAGCTCAAGCTCGAAAGCGGAGAACAGTTGACGATGCCAAACGTGATACGAACAGTAACGAAAGCTACGATGATTGCACAATATTTAGAATTCTGCAAAAGTGAAAGTGTTGATCCTTTAAGCCGATCTTCCATATATCGAGTACTTAGCGTCCGTCAAGCATCTCAGCGCAAGTCTTTGTCAGGTACATTTCAATTTTAGATTTAAGATGTTTACATCACAAGTAGGTAATTGAGTTAATATATATATACATTTGGTTTTGTTTTCAACTTATTCCGAGGAAGTACAATTTAGCATAGAGTCAGATATTTTTGTATTAGCTAAGAAACCGAAAATTAAAAAGGCGAACATGTATTTACATTGTATTTACAGTGTTGTCTTTTGTTATATACCAACAAGTCTCGATGACACAGCGGCGGATGCTGGTCAGGGAATTCAGACACTTACCGACATTGTAGATGAGCTGGAAAGAGATTTTGCAGTTGAAAAAGAATTGTCAAATAACACACGAAATAAGCTAATCGAGTACAAAAGCTACATGAAAACTGAATATCGGCAACATTGCCGTGCTGAATTGAGCCTTGCCCTGGTCACTTCAGGCCGTTTGCCTTAAGTGATTCGGCTAACGATTGCTTTGCAGCACTGATTGTCTTCACAAACACGATCAATCATGTGACAGTTGCAAAAAAATTAAGGAAGCTATCGAAGCAATTGAAAACAAGATCGTTGACCTTTCGTCAAGAATGTATTCTAAAGAACACTACGACGAGATGAGGTATGACTTTAAACAAGCTAGGGAATATATATATATATATAAGTGGAAAGCCCACGTCATGAGATCAGAAAACCAGGAAGAAGGAAAGCAAGCCGTTTTAAGAGAGTTGAACAACCGTGTCGCATGGATATTAATGGATTGGGCTATGAATTTCAACCAAATGAAATACAGCGAGAAGCAATCAGAGTGGTTTGCTAAACGTGGGATCAATTGGCACGTGAGTAGCGTAGTAACAAAAGGTGAAAATGGCATTTATAAAGTCTCGTACTTCGCACATTTGTTTGACAGCTGCACCCAAGATTGGTGTGCAGTGACATCGATGCTCGAGTTCCTAATCCAAGTCCCGAGAACTAGTTGATCCCCTTTTAGAGAAGGTGTTTTTGAGGTCAGATGAAGCCGGGTGTTACCATAATGTCAAATTTTATTCAGCAGCACAAAACGTAGGAGAGCGCACTGGCGTAACAATAGAAATATATGATCATTCTGAACCGCAGTTTGGCAAGGATATAGCTGATCGTATCATTTGCCCCATGAAAGGTTGTCTAAGAAGATATTGTAAGGAAGGCAGAATATTATTTCTGCTGAAGACATGTATAAGGCATTAAAGTCAAGAGCAGTCAGAGGAACTACCGCTGCAGTGTGTAAAGTCAAAACAGCGAAGATCTTACGTTAAAGAACGTCAAAGGTTTCAGTGCATTCCATAATTTCCGTCATGAGAAAAACGGTTTAAGAGTATGGAAAACATTTGGCATTGGAAAAGGCCAATTGATTCCCTGGAATGATATATATCATCATCATCAAGGTCCTACCAACCTGGAAATCGGCGAAGAAATGGAATTTTTCCCTGTCACCTCCAGCAAAATTGAATTGCAACTCAAAAAGAATGAAAGCGACGAGCTCGAGGAAGAGGATAAATTATTCAAGTGTCAAGAGCCCAATTGTCCAGCGTCGTTCCACAACATCGAAGAGGTAGAGGCGCACCATACCTTCTTCGATCACAAAGTGCTAAAAGTGGAAAATGAGAGTCTTTCTGACACACTCCGAAGAAGCTGGGTGGAACAATTTTCGTCGGCGACATTGCGTATAGGCGTCAAAACAGTCTTGGAAAGTGTTCCAGGTAAAACTAAGAGCTCTGATCTCTGTAAGGGGTGGGCTCTTCATCAACTAAAAGGTAAAGCGAATCGCTTCAGTGAAAAGCCCGAAACTATCTCACTGCAAAATACGATATTGGTGAGAGCACAAAACACAAATGTGACCCCTTACAAGTTTCAAAAGACATGCAGAAAGCTGTGGCTGAGATTGGGGAGAGATTATTCCATCAGAGTGAGTGGCTCACAAAAACACAAGCACAAGGTTTTTTTCTCGCGGTTAAGAGCAGCACGAAGAAAAATACAAGAGGAACAAGACCAAGACAAGGATCCTACAGAGGCCTATATGATTCACGAGGAAACAGTACGAGCCGTTTTAGATGAGGTGGCATTAGCACATCCGATAATGTACGATGTTCACGATCTATGTGCATACGTGCGAGAAAATAGATGAGCGAAATTTACAGTTCCAGTTTTAAATGATATTTGCACCTACTTAGATGGCCCTTTTAAAGCTAAGATCGTAAGGATGTTCTTGTCACCATTATAACACAAGTTGTTCGTGACTGCAGCGGCTTCACCTAGCATGTAGGACTGTAGGTAAGTACATATTAAAATAAAGCTGCTAGCTCACAAAAATCAAGTCTAGTCTGCTTCTCCGTAAGGGGTGAATCATGTTAGAGATCCTGGAAGGAGGGATAGCACATTCCTCAAAATAATCCTTGTGCAATTAGTCAAGTTTTTAATAGAAATATCCTTGCGAGTATTTGGAGTGAAAAGTAGAATTGGTGCAAGGATACAAAACAATTAAATATTAAACACCTAAAAACATTCTAGTAAAGACATGGGACAAAAAGGTATAGGACTTCTAGTGGTCCAACCCTAATCAACTAGATTTTCCAGCCTCCTCCAAGCCCCACACCACCTCCGTAACAGGGCGGGAGTTTGACATTCATGTTTGGAGGTGCGGGGATCTGTCCACTCTTTGCCTAGCCCGAGATCCCGCTGGTTGTTTTCTGTGGACTTCGGCATTTTGTAAGCAACTATTTGCTTGGCTGGCTCAAACTGGAATGATCGTCAAAGCTATTTTTACGCGAAACAAATGTTTTAAATACGGCGAGTTTACGTACAAGGTCTCACAAGTCCGTCTTTGTGCGTCTTACCTAGAAAAATGCTCACAAAGAGGAGTTTAGTTTCGTGAAAACAAATGATATATATTAGAGAATGAGGGCGCTCAACCCCACGCGGTGTTTTGGCGCGCTAGCCGGCCTAGAAAATTCTCACGCAAAACCGATAAAATTATTTCCACTGAACCAACTAACACATTAATTCTCCTGATTCGTTTGCTCCAGAACATTACAATAGCTTATAAAGTAATTTATTTCCTGCTCACTAGCACATGATTTGCGTTTCTATTCTGTCCCACTCTCCTCCGCAGAGGCTTATTAATTTTTTTCGTTATTATGGATAATAATGGTGACATATATATAATAGTGGTAATGTAGGGATAATAGAGAACATTAAATGGCACAAGATGGAGGGGGGGGGGGGGGACGGGACGGGAGAAAAACGAATGATGCCTCTGCCATATAATGCCCGGTTCTCGGGGATTAGTGTCGTTTCGCGGGTATGACTGAATGTAGCGAATATATAGCCGAAGAAGACAGCTCTGAGGGCAACGATGAGTCTCTTTAGTTTCCCACAGAATACAAATATATACCTACGTATGGTTCGCTCAAACTACTGTAGAGTATTATGTTTAAGAGTGATTGTAATAATTTGTCTTCAAGTCGTGAAGGCACAATGCCACATGTTGTTGTTGGAAATATAATATCCCTCATATAGACAGAAGCATGTCGAATATTTTACAAAGTGCGTGACGAATATTGGTATGATTTTTACGTTTCTCGTTCACATTGCACTTGTTCTTCTCGTATTGTTCTCCGTTTAAAACATATTATTTGAATCGAAAATACTGGCAAATGTATAATGTAATGTTGAACTTGGCGGCCTGAATTCATCATGGCGCGCGCGAATTGGTCGACTTGAAATGGTCAGATTTAATGTCGAGTTGTCGACAATATGCTATTTAGTATTCCTTCATCCATTATTCATAACTCAGTCTCGAATTTATCAAATGTAGCCATCTTGAAAACATTATATGGCAGAGGCTTCCCGACTCCCTCCTTCCCTTCATTCTTTGCGCGCTCCCCCTATTCTCTCCAAACGTCGTGTAAGACTACTAAAAATTCTCGCAAGCCTCTGCGGAGGAGAGTTATTCTGTCCGGTTTAAAACATGAATTTTTTAAAAATTTGACATTTGTGCTGTAAATAATTTAAAGAACTGTGCTTGATCATAAAATATACATCGGACATCTAAAAATGTTCGAAGGCAGCGTATATTACTTGAATACCGCGGCGCGATGTAAAAAATTTAAAACGAAATTATCGGTACACATTTCCATGTTCTCCATTAACTATGACATTTCCAAGCAAGATAATATTTATGAACACATCGCAAACGCTGAATGATTCATTGTGAACGCTTTTAACCATACACATGCGCGCTCAGGAAACGCAAGAGGCAGACGTGTAAACGATATAAAAACTCAGTTCATATTTGTTTAAACTCATTGCTAACGCCCCGTGAACGCAGCTTGAACTGCATTTTAACGACGTTTTAAGCAATTTGTGAGATGACTTAAAGTAAGTTTTCCTATGAATGGTCACATATGATAGATGAAATATTTACCAGACACTAACTAGTTTCGGTTTAAAAGCATTTCTAATTATAATATTTGCTGTGTGAGTAGTATAAAGAACTGTGCTGGATAAAAATATTATGTATAAACTAATAAATAGACATTCAATGTATAAAATCCGACGTTGGTACTGAAGTTTAAGCACAAACAACATGTACGCAAGTCAGAAAAGCTTGACTATCAACTTTTGAAAGTTAATTGTGACATGTAAACATTTTGTGCATTTGGAAGTAGTTTGATACGTTCTTATTCTGTTTTAAAGCACATATGCAATTATTCACGATCATGAGAATGTCGCTTTTGATGTAGCCGACATTGGTTTGGATCGTTAAAATGGCAAAATTTGTTCGCTTTCAGCTACTGACGAAGGTGCAAGCCACACGATTTTGTTGCATTTTACATTTTTCTATGGCATCGAATTAATTTGCAAAAATTTTGTTATTTACGGTGGTTGTTATCTGGAACTCGACTTGTCCCCGAGCCGGCGCGACGCGCCGTGCGAGGGTACTAATTCCGCTCAGATATTTACACCCGGGTATGTGAAAACATAGCGGAATGCAAAGTTGTCCGCCATTTTTTTGTCATGGACGGTTTTTTAAGTTATGCGCATGCGCGAGATCAGACCTAGAAAAGACTGCCATTTTGCAAACTTTTTTCAAAAATAGTTTTGCACTCATTTTATAATACTCAGGAGTCAGGACATAATAAATTCCGAAATCAAAAAGTATCCAAAACAAGATGAATTACTTAGAGGACAAATCTACAAGAAGGAAAACAGTCGAAAGACCGAAAAAGGAGCGTTTTAAACCGGTACGGTGTCTATTTTGCATACTTGCTTTGCCGATTTATAGCATACAGTATAGTTGTGAATTTGAAAATGCGTAGAACATTCTGTGTGGTCAATATAACATTGATTGATCTTAAAAGTATTTTAGTATTGATTCAAATACGTTATAAGTACAAAATATCAATATTTTTTACAAATTAAAATAAAATAAATATACAGTGTTGCGTGTTACCATGGTTACAATGGTCGATTCAGTACTTCATGTTACAATAACTTTTGTTGGGGAGTAAATTGTTTGGTTCAAATGGGCGGGGAGATTCTGCATGCATGTATTTCTAGTAGATTTTTAAACAACAGCTACTTTGACCATTTTTGAAATCCACAAAACCATTGTTTATTTATACACATGGTGAACTCCATACACAAAAAGGCAATAAATATCATATTATGTGGAATGAATGTCCGATTGATGCTCTTTCTAATGGTAGTAAAATATCAGTAAACTATACGCATGTTGTTGAGTCACGAATTTGCGAAATTTCATAAATATCTGTCGCAAATTTGGAGGATTAAACGATCTGTCAGGTCAAACCTTCAAAAATTTCTAAAAAAATTATGTTTGCGTTTTTCAGCCAAAAGTGGACGATTTTGTCAATCACTTTAATGATTATTTTTCAAATATTGGCCCTGATTTAGCTAGAAAAATTCATACTTCAAATTATAATTTTGAAACGTATATTAAAAATGCTAAATCGGAGTTTGCTGCATTCCAGCCTGTTACTGTCAGTAATGTCTATCGTCTTTTGCATGGGCTTTCTAGCAATAAAGCTACTGGCATTGACAAGATTTCTTGTAAAATTATTAAAATAGCAGCACCTGCCATTTCAGACTCACTGACGCTTATTTTTAATCAGGCTATTACTCTATCTTCTTTTCCTGATGAATGGAAAGTGGCTAGAGTGTTACCCCTGTACAAAAATGGCCAACGAAATATTCCAGGAAACTACAGACCAATTTCGGTTCTACCGGCCATTAGCCAAATTATGGAACGAATTCTATATGATCAACTGTACAACTACTTAACAAAATTTGAACTTCTTAGTGATTCTCAATTTGGTTTTCGAAAATTTCACTCCACAGCTACTGCATTACTGGACTGTACCAATGATTGGTATGTGAATCTAGACAGGAAAATGTTTAACCTAGTAGTTTTAATTGATTTGAAAAAAGCATTTGATACTGTTGATCATCAAATTCTATTGAGGAAGTTAGAGCTCTATGGAATAAAAGGACAAGCTCAAACTTTGCTCAAATCTTATCTCACAAACCGAAATCAGAAATGTCAAATAAAAAATTGTTTTTCATCAGAGCGACTGATTAAATGTGGCGTACCACAAGGCTCTATTTTAGGGCCACTATTCTTTCTGTTATATATTAATGATTTACCTCAATGTTTAAATAAAACGTAACCTCGGTTATTTGCTGACGACACAAATCTGACAGCTTCAGGAGATTCTATAACTGACCTCGAGGCTGCAGTAAATTCTGATTTAGAAAACCTCAGAAAATGGTTAATCGCCAATAAACTTAGTCTTAATGTAGCTAAGACTGAGTTTATGTTAATAGGTTCAAAACCAATGATAAAAAATGTTTCTGATTCTCATCCGAATGTTTCCATTGACAATAAACAAATTAAACAAGTTTACGAATGTAAAACTCTTGGAGTAATTGTTGATCAGTATATATCTTGGAAAAGTAATACTAATAATATTTGCAAAAAAATAACAGCAGGAATCTCTGCTCTCCGTCGTGTCAAACCTTTTGTTGACAAAGATACACTCATTTCGATATATAACGCTATTGTTCGCCCATACTTTGATTACTGTTGTGAAGTATGGGATGTGTTTGGTGCAACACAATCAAAACGACTCCAAAAACTGCAAAATAGAGCTGCTAGGATTATAATGAACATGAGCAATGACGTAAATCATTCTACTGCTTTACATGCATTGGGTTGGGTCGAAACAAAAAGGAAGAAAGCTAAAACAAAAATGATGTATAAACTAAATAATATGGGTCCCAAATCACTCATTAATCTTTTTCATACAAAAATGAGAAAATCAACTCCAACCTTCGGGACATTTCAAGTGGTCTTAGTTTACCAAAACCACGTACTAACAATATGAAAAATAGTTTTATGTATGACGGAGC